>LR738716.1:92174976-92221184 GCA_902687465.1 Secale cereale
CATTTTGGCAGGTCATGGAGACCAAATAGAGTTCGTATGGCCAGGGTACGGTCGTTCTACGGATACACCTCAAATGGATTTCAGCAACGAGGGATATCGTGAATCCGGCTTCCAGGGTAACTTGTTCGCGCCCACGAGCCATTTTGCGCCACTCGAAATGGCCTATTATTTTCGAACAGTAAGAATGTAATGTAGAAGAGCTGGTATGCACAGTTTTGTCCAAGAACAACACATGTGCATGGACAAAAATGTGGGTGGTAGCGGTATGGGTGATAAACCATGCAAAACGGCAAGTTTTTGGGTGTTCGGTGCACCGAAGAGGCTTCTCCTTCCATCCAGACTAGCATGTAGGGCTTGTTGGTGCAGAAATAGAGTCATGTAACATTGTTCTGCACGTCATTGTCGCAGTATCTGTCCGTGGGTGAGCTCACGGTAGGGTGGTAGACGCTAGAAGAGTGCACGCCAACCACTAAATCATCCGAAACTCAATTCTGCAAGCCGTTTTCGGCCTCCCAAATTATTCCGAAACAGACGAAGTTTGTGACAGAAGGATACGAATTTTCGCTGCGGTCGTTTTGGCAGGTCATGGAGCCCAAACGGAGTTCGTATGTCCAGGAATCGGTCGTTCTACGGATACACCTCAAATGGATTTCAACAATGAGGGATATCGTGAATCCGGCTTCCAGGGTAACTTGCTCGCGCCCACGAGCCATTTTGCGCCACTCAAAATGGCCTATTATTTTTGAACAGTACGAATGTAATGTAGAAGAGCTGGTATGCACAGTTTTGTCCAAGAACAACACATGTGCATGGAAAAAAATGTGGGTGGTAGCGGTATGGGTGATAAACCATGCAAAACGGCAAGTTTTTGGGTGTTCGGTGCACCGAAGAGGCATGTAGGGCTTCTTGGTGCAGAAATAGAGTCATGTAACATTGTTCTGCACGTCATTGTCGCAGTATTTGTCCGTGGGTGAGCTCACGGTAGGGTGGTAGACGCTAGAAGAGTGCACGCCAACCACTAAATCATCCGAAGCTCAATTCTGCAAGACGTTTTCGGCCTTCGAAATTATTCTGAAACAGACGAAGTATGTGACAGAACGATACGAATTTTCGCTGCGGTCATTTTGGCAGGTCATGGAGACCAAATAGAGTTCGTATGGCCAGGGTACGGTCGTTCTACGGATACACCTCAAATGGATTTCAGCAACGAGGGATATCGTGAATCCGGCTTCCAGCGTAACTTGTTCGCGCCCACGAGCCATTTTGCGCCACTCGAAATGGCCTATTATTTTCGAACAGTAAGAATGTAATGTAGAAGAGCTGGTATGCACAGTTTTGTCCAAGAACAACACATGTGCATGGACAAAAATGTGGGTGGTAGCGGTATGGGTGATAAACCATGCAAAACGGCAAGTTTTTGGGTGTTCGGTGCACTGAAGAGGCTTCTCCTTCCATCCAGACTAGCATGTACGGCTTGTTGGTGCAGAAATAGAGTCATGTAACATTGTTCTGCACGTCATTGTCGCAGTATCTGTCCGTGGGTGAGCTCACGGTAGGGTGGTAGACGCTAGAAGAGTGCACGCCAACCACTAAATCATCCGAAACTCAATTCTGCAAGCCGTTTTCGGCCTCCGAAATTATTCCGAAACAGACGAAGTTTGTGACAGAAGGATACGAATTTTCGCTGCGGTCGTTTTGGCAGGTCATGGAGCCCAGACGGAGTTCGTATGGCCAGGAAACGGTCGTTCTACGGATACACCTCAAATGGATTTCAACAATGAGGGATATCGTGAATCCGGCTTCCAGGGTAACTTGCTCGCGCCCACGAGCCATTTTGCGCCACTCGAAATGGCCTATTATTTTTGAACAGTACGAATGTAATGTAGAAGAGCTGGTATGCACAGTTTTGTCCAAGAACAACACATGTGCATGGACAAAAATGTGGGTGGTAGCGGTATGGGTGATAAACCATGCAAAACGGCAAGTTTTTGGGTGTTCGGTGCACCGAAGAGGCATGTAGGGCTTCTTGGTGCAGAAATAGAGTCATGTAACATTGTTCTGCACGTCATTGTCGCAGTATTTGTCCGTGGGTGAGCTCACGGTAGGGTGGTAGACGCTAGAAGAGTGCACGCCAACCACTAAATCATCCGAAACTCAATTCTGCAAGACGTTTTCGGCCTGCGAAATTATTCTGAAACTGACGAAGTATGTGACAGAACGATACGAATTTTCGCTGCGGTCATTTTGGCAGGTCATGGAGACCAAATAGAGTTCGTATGGCCAGGGTACGGTCGTTCTACGGATACACCTCAAATGGATTTCAGCAACGAGGGATATCGTGAATCCGGCTTCCAGGGTAACTTGCTCGCGCCCACGAGCCATTTTGCGCCACTCGAAATGGCCTATTATTTTCGAACAGTAAGAATGTAATGTAGAAGAGCTGGTATGCACAGTTTTGTCCAAGAACAACACATGTGCATGGACAAAAATGTGGGTGGTAGCGGTATGGGTGATAAACCATGCAAAACGGCAAGTTTTTGGGTGTTCGGTGCACCGAAGAGGCTTCTCCTTCCATCCAGACTAGCATGTAGGGCTTGTTGGTGCAGAAATAGAGTCATGTAACATTGTTCTGCACGTCATTGTCGCAGTATCTGTCCGTGGGTGAGCTCACGGTAGGGTGGTAGACGCTAGAGAGTGCACGCCAACCACTAAATCATCCAAAACTCAATTCTGCAAGCCGTTTTCGGCCTCCGAAATTATTCCGAAACAGACGAAGTTTGTGACAGAAGGATACGAATTTTCGCTGCGGTCGTTTTGGCAGGTCATGGAGCCCAAACGGCGTTCGTATGGCCAGGAAACGGTCGTTCTACGGATACACCTCAAATGGATTTCAACAACGAGGGATATCGTGAATCCGGCTTCCAGGGTAACTTGCTCGCGCCCACGAGCCATTTTGCGCCACTCGAAATGGCCTATTATTTTTGAACAATACGAATGTAATGTAGAAGAGCTGGTATACACAGTTTTGTCCAAGAACAACACATGTGCATGGAAAAAAATGTGGGTGGTAGCGGTATGGGTGATAAACCATGCAAAACGGCAAGTTTTTGGGTGTTCGGTGCACCGAAGAGGCATGTAGGGCTTCTTGGTGCAGAAATAGAGTCATGTAACATTGTTCTGCACATCATTGTCGCAGTATCTGTCCGTGGGTGAGCTCACGGTAGGGTGGTAGACGCTAGAAGAGTGCACGCCAACCACTAAATCATCCGAAACTCAATTCTGCAAGCCGTTTTCGGCCTCCGAAATTATTCCGAAACAGACAAAGTATGTGACAGAAGGATACGAATTTTCGCTGCGGTCGTTTTGGCAGGTCATGGAGACCAAACAGAGTTCGTATGGCCAGGGTACGGTCGTTCTACGGATACACCTCAAATGGATTTCAGCAACGAGGGATATCGTGAATCCGGCTTCCAGGGTAACTTGCTCGCGCCCACGAGCCATTTTGCGCCACTCGAAATGGCCTATTATTTTCGAACAGTAAGAATGTAATGTAGAAGAGCTGGTATGCACAGTTTTGTCCAAGAACAACACATGTGCATGGACAAAAATGTGGGTGGTAGCGGTATGGGTGATAAACCATGCAAAACGGCAAGTTTTTGGGTGTTCGGTGCACAGAAGAGGCTTCTCCTTCCATCCAGACTAGCATGTAGGGCTTGTTGGTGCAGAAATAGAGTCATGTAACATCGTTCTGCACGTCATTGTCGCAGTATCTGTCCGTGGGTGAGCTCACGGTAGGGTGTTAGACGCTAGAAGAGTGCACGCCAACCACTAAATCATCCGAAACTCAATTTTGCAAGCCGTTTTCGGCCTCCGAAATTATTCCAAAACAGACGAAGTTTGTGACAGAAGGATACGAATTTTCGCTGCGGTCGTTTTGGCAGGTCATGGAGCCCAAACGGAGTTCGTATGGCCAGGAAACGGACGTTCTACGGATACACCTCAAAAGGATTTCAACAATGAGGGATATCGTGAATCCGGCTTCCAGGGTAACTTGCTCGCGCCCACGAGCCATTTTGCGCCACTCGAAATGGCCTATTATTTTTGAACAGTACGAATGTAATGTAGAAGAGCTGGTATGCACAGTTTTGTCCAAGAACAACACATGTGCATGGACAAAAATGTGGGTGGTAGCGGTATGGGTTATAAACCATGCAAAACGGCAAGTTTTTGGGTGTTCGGTGCACCGAAGAGGCATGTAGGGCCTCTTGGTGCAGAAATAGAGTCATGTAACATTGTTCTGCACGTCATTGTCGCAGTATTTGTCCGTGGGTGAGCTCACGGTAGGGTGGTAGACGCTAGAAGAGTGCACGCCAACCACTAAATCATCCAAAACTCAATTCTGCAAGACGTTTTTGGCCTCCGAAATTATTCTGAAACAGACGAAGTATGTGACAGAACGATACGAATTTTCGCTGCGGTCATTTTGGCAGGTCATGGAGACCAAATAGAGTTCGTATGGCCAGGGTACGGTCGTTCTACGGATACACCTCAAATGGATTTCAGCAACGAGGGATATCGTGAATCCGGCTTCCAGGGTAACTTGCTCGCGCCCACGAGCCATTTTGCGCCACTCGAAATGGCCTATTATTTTCGAACAGTAAGAATGTAATGTAGAAGAGCTGGTATGCACAGTTTTGTCCAAGAACAACACATGTGCATGGACAAAAATGTGGGTGGTAGCGGTATGGGTGATAAACCATGCAAAACGGCAAGTTTTTGGGTGTTCGGTGCACCGAAGAGGCTTCTCCTTCCATCCATACTAGCATGTACGGCTTGTTGGTGCAGAAATAGAGTCATGTAACATTGTTCTGCACGTCATTGTCGCAGTATCTGTCCGTGGGTGAGCTCACGGTAGGGTGGTAGACGCTAGAAGAGTGCACGCCAACCACTAAATCATCCGAAACTCAATTCTGCAAGCCGTTTTCGGCCTCCGAAATTATTCCGAAACAGACGAAGTTTGTGACAGAAGGATACGAATTTTCGCTGCGGTCGTTTTGGCAGGTCATGGAGCCCAAACGGAGTTCGTATCGCCAGGAAACGGTCGTTCTACGGATACACCTCAAATGGATTTCAACAATGGGGGATATCGTGAATCCGGCTTCCAGGGTAACTTGCTCGCGCCCACGAGCCATTTTGCACCACTCGAAATGGCCTATTATTTTTGAACAGTACGAATGTAATGTAGAAGAGCTGGTATGCACAGTTTTGTCCAAGAACAACACATGTGCAAGGACAAAAACGTGGGTGGTAGCGGTATGGGTGATAAACCATGCAAAACGGCAAGTTTTTGGGTGTTCGGTGCACCGAAGAGGCATGTAGGGCTTCTTGGTGCAGAAATAGAGTCATGTAACATTGTTCTGCACGTCATTGTCGCAGTATTTGTCCGTGGGTGAGCTCACGGTAGGGTGGTAGACGCTAGAAGAGTGCACGCCAACCACTAAATCATCCAAAACTCAATTCTGCAAGACGTTTTCGGCCTGCGAAATTATTCTGAAACAGACGAAGTATGTGACAGAACGATACGAATTTTCGCTGCGGTCATTTTGGCAGGTCATGGAGACCAAATAGAGTTCGTATGGCCAGGGTACGGTCGTTCTACGGATACACCTCAAATGGATTTCAGCAACGAGGGATATCGTGAATCCGGCTTCCAGGGTAACTTGCTCGCGCCCACGAGCCATTTTGCGCCACTCGAAATGGCCTATTATTTTCGAACAGTAAGAATGTAATGTAGAAGAGCTGGTATGCACAGTTTTGTCCAAGAACAACACATGTGCATGGACAAAAATGTGGGTGGTAGCGGTATGGGTGATAAACCATGCAAAACGGCAAGTTTTTGGGTGTTCGGTGCACCGAAGAGGCTTCTCCTTCCATCCAGACTAGCATGTAGGGCTTGTTGGTGCAGAAATAGAGTCATGTAACATTGTTCTGCACGTCATTGTCGCAGTATCTGTCCGTGGGTGAGCTCACGGTAGGGTGGTAGACGCTAGAAGAGTGCCCGCCAACCACTAAATCATCCGAAACTCAATTCTGCAAGCCGTTTTCGGCCTCCCAAATTATTCCGAAACAGACGAAGTTTGTGACAGAAGGATACGAATTTTCGCTGCGGTCGTTTTGGCAGGTCATGGAGCCCAAACGGAGTTCGTATGTCCAGGAAACGGTCGTTCTACGGATACACCTCAAATGGATTTCAACAATGAGGGATATCGTGAATCCGGCTTCCAGGGTAACTTGCTCGCGCCCACGAGCCATTTTGCGCCACTCAAAATGGCCTATTATTTTTGAACAGTACGAATGTAATGTAGAAGAGCTCGTATGCACAGTTTTGTCCAAGAACAACACATGTGCATGGAAAAAAATGTGGGTGGTAGCGGTATGGGTGATAAACCATGCAAAACGGCAAGTTTTGGGTGTTCGGTGCACCGAAGAGGCATGTAGGGCTTCTTGGTGCAGAAATAGAGTCATGTAACATTGTTCTGCACGTCATTGTCGCAGTATTTGTCCGTGGGTGAGCTCACGGTAGGGTGGTAGACGCTAGAAGAGTGCACGCCAACCACTAAATCATCCGAAACTCAATTCTGCAAGACGATTTCGGCCTCCGAAATTATTCTGAAACAGACGAAGTATGTGACAGAACGATACGAATTTTCGCTGCGGTCATTTTGGCAGGTCATGGAGACCAAATAGAGTTCGTATGGCCAGGGTACGGTCGTTCTACGGATACACCTCAAATGGATTTCAGCAACGAGGGATATCGTGAATCCGGCTTCCAGCGTAACTTGTTCGCGCCCACGAGCCATTTTGCGCCACTCGAAATGGCCTATTATTTTCGAACAGTAAGAATGTAATGTAGAAGAGCTGGTATGCACAGTTTTGTCCAAGAACAACACATGTGCATGGACAAAAATGTGGGTGGTAGCGGTATGGGTGATAAACCATGCAAAACGGCAAGTTTTTGGGTGTTCGGTGCACCGAAGAGGCTTCTCCTTCCATCCAGACTAGCATGTACGGCTTGTTGGTGCAGAAATAGAGTCATGTAACATTGTTCTGCACGTCATTGTCGCAGTATCTGTCCGTGGGTGAGCTCACGGTAGGGTGGTAGACGCTAGAAGAGTGCACGCCAACCACTAAATCATCCGAAACTCAATTCTGCAAGCCGTTTTCGGCCTCCGAAATTATTCCGAAACAGACGAAGTTTGTGACAGAAGGATACGAATTTTCGCTGCGGTCGTTTTGGCAGGTCATGGAGCCCAAACGGAGTTCGTATCGCCAGGAAACGGTCGTTCTACGGATACACCTCAAATGGATTTCAACAATGGGGGATATCGTGAATCCGGCTTCCAGGGTAACTTGCTCGCGCCCACGAGCCATTTTGCACCACTCGAAATGGCCTATTATTTTTGAACAGTACGAATGTAATGTAGAAGAGCTGGTATGCACAGTTTTGTCCAAGAACAACACATGTGCAAGGACAAAAACGTGGGTGGTAGCGGTATGGGTGATAAACCATGCAAAACGGCAAGTTTTTGGGTGTTCGGTGCACCGAAGAGGCATGTAGGGCTTCTTGGTGCAGAAATAGAGTCATGTAACATTGTTCTGCACGTCATTGTCGCAGTATCTATCCGTGGGTGAGCTCACGGTAGGGTGGTAGACGCTAGAAGAGTGCACGCCAACCACTAAATCATCCGAAACTCAATTCTGCAAGACGTTTTCGGCCTCCGAAATTATTCCGAAACAGACGAAGTATGTGACAGAACGATACGAATTTTCGCTGCGGTCATTTTGGCAGGTCATGGAGACCAAATAGAGTTCGTATGGCCAGGGTACGGTCGTTCTTCGGATACACCTCAAATGGATTTCAGCAACGAGGGATATCGTGAATCCGGCTTCCAGGGTAACTTGCTCGCGCCCACGAGCCATTTTGCGCCACTCGAAATGGCCTATTATTTTCGAACAGTAAGAATGTAATGTAGAAGAGCTGGTATGCACAGTTTTGTCCAAGAACAACACATGTGCATGGACAAAAATGTGGGTGGTAGCGGTATGGGTGATAAACCATGCAAAACGGCAAGTTTTTGGGTGTTCGGTGCACAGAAGAGGCTTCTCCTTCCATCCAGACTAGCATGTAGGGCTTGTTGGTGCAGAAATAGAGTCATGTAACATCGTTCTGCACGTCATTGTCGCAGTATCTGTCCGTGGGTGAGCTCACGGTAGGGTGTTAGACGCTAGAAGAGTGCACGCCAACCACTAAATCATCCGAAACTCAATTCTGCAAGCCGTTTTCGGCCTCCGAAATTATTCCAAAACAGACGAAGTTTGTGACAGAAGGATACGAATTTTCGCTGCGGTCGTTTTGGCAGGTCATGGAGCCCAAACGGAGTTCGTATGGCCAGGAAACGGTCGTTCTACGGATACACCTCAAAAGGATTTCAACAATGAGGGATATCGTGAATCCGGCTTCCAGGGTAACTTGCTCGCGCCCACGAGCCATTTTGCGCCACTCGAAATGGCCTATTATTTTTGAACAGTACGAATGTAATGTAGAAGAGCTGGTATGCACAGTTTTGTCCAAGAACAACACATGTGCATGGACAAAAATGTGGGTGGTAGCGGTATGGGTTATAAACCATGCAAAACGGCAAGTTTTTGGGTGTTCGGTGCACCGAAGAGGCATGTAGGGCCTCTTGGTGCAGAAATAGAGTCATGTAACATTGTTCTGCACGTCATTGTCGCAGTATCTGTCCGTGGGTGAGCTCACGGTAGGGTGGTAGACGCTAGAAGAGTGCACGCCAACCACTAAATCATCCGAAACTCAATTCTGCACGACGTTTTTGGCCTCCGAAATTATTCCAAAACAGACGAAGTATGTGACAGAACGATACGAATTTTCGCTGCGGTCATTTTGGCAGGTCATGGAGACCAAATAGAGTTTGTATGGCCAGGGTACGGTCGTTCTACGGATACACCTCAAATGGATTTCAGCAACGAGGGATATCGTGAATCCGGCTTCCAGGGTAACTTGCTCGCGCCCACGAGCCATTTTGCGCCACTCGAAATGGCCTATTATTTTCGAACAGTAAGAATGTAATGTAGAAGAGCTGGTATGCACAGTTTTGTCCAAGAACAACACATGTGCATGGACAAAAATGTGGGTGGTAGCGGTATGGGTGATAAACCATGCAAAACGGCAAGTTTTTGGGTGTTCGGTGCACCGAAGAGGCTTCTCCTTCCATCCAGATGTAACACCCCAAAAATTTAATCATATTTTTTATTAAATAAAATTTGGCTAGAAATAAAATTTTGAATTATATTAGGTTCTTTAATAATTTTTAAACCTTTTCTATACCTGTCCTTCAAAAAATCTTCTCTTCATATAGTAAATTTTTGGAAATAATTTTTGTGGGCTCTGGTAGTTATCTTAAATCACTTCTTTATTTGTTTAATAATAGTATAAATTATTTTCATAATAAAATTTTGCCCTAGGAAATTCTTTTATTAGCATTTTCAGTATTTTAAATGCTTCTGTTGCACTACAACCATTATAAATAATTCTCTAAAAATTCCACCATAATTATGGGAGGTCATATGATGCCTATATATCACATTTGTGCAAAAACCTAACCTGGTCCCAAGAAGTTTTTGAGTGAACCATCCTCATTTCTATTTCTGTCCATTCTCTAGGTTTCAACTACAACCCTATTTTTACTTGCTCCAACAATTCTGAGCCTTGGCCATATTCTAGTTCTCCTTACCAAACCCTTAAGTCCTGAAGATCAGCTCCATTGGAATTTTCTAAGTCCACCAAATACCTCTCTGTAGTTACTGTCCAGAAGTGAATTTTTGCAAAACTTGCACTAGCAAGTTTTCTAATTTCACAAAATAACTCCACCATAATACTTTACATCCAAAGAGACACCATTCTGCCAAATACCACTTCCATAGGAATCATTTATATGGCCTTAGCATTTCATCAAGCACCTTAAGGGCATGACAGGATTTGGCATCTTTTTAGAGTGCACTAGACACTAGACCCTCTCCCCAAACTAGCATGTCCATCATCATCACCACAAACCCTAGCACCATTCTGTTAATTGTCAACTAGTTTGGGGAACTGTGGATGCCATTGGCATTCTGCCGAGCACCCTGGGCGCGTGCTCTGGGCGTGGCCAGAGCGCCCGCATTGCACCACCCACGGCACCGAGCGTGCCGCTACCCTGCCGCCTCCCCTGCTCGCCCGAGCCTTTCTCTGGATTAGCACGACCACCTGGCACCTCGACGACACCGCCGCCTGTCCCCTAGCGCCGCCTCTCACCGGCCTCCGCCGCCGTCGTGGAAGTCGTCTCGGGCACGCCACCGACCAGGGGCACCTGGCCCAATCCACGGACGCCACCACCTCCTCGCCTTAAGTGCCAACCACCTGAGCCCATCCGCGCCGCCGCCGTCCACCACCAACCTTGCCACCGGCCTAGGTTCGCCATCAATGGCCGCCGTCGCGGTCTACTCGCGGGCGGCACCGCCCTGGACGCGTGGCACGCCTCCGAGCCAAACAGGACGCCCCGCCATCACTGCAAGCCGCCACCGTCCTCACCAAACCCCGCCGTCCACCAACGGCCTCGCCACCGCCCGCGGTTTGCCATCAATGCCCGCCACCGCCGTGTCCGCTCTTTGGAAGCCACCGAACCGCCTTGCCCCGCCTATATAAGCCACCCCAGGCCGGCAACCAGCACCACCACATCTTCCCCCTCCCTCACTGATCTCCCTCGAGCAGCAGAACGACCGGAAACGGTCGACTTCCCCATCTCCGGCAGCTACTGCCGCCGCCCTCGCCTCGCAGCTACCCACCTCTTCAGAGCCTCCCCCTCCCCAATTCCTTCTCCAATGGACTCCTCAAGATCCCGCTGACCCATCTTAGTCATCAATTTCACCGGAGCGAGCCCGTAGGCAAAAGCCCTCTTCGGGACTCGCCGGAGTTCCGCGGTGGGACTCGTCGCCGGCGACTCCATCCACCCCGGCGACCAAGACGAATACCCACGGGTTCGTCTCGACCCCCTGAGCACACCCATATGCTCAGATCCCCGAAGGGTGCCGCCGTTCACCGGCGAACGTCGCCGGAACGCCGCCTTACACTGTCGCGGGAGAAACAGAGGAGGCCGGCTTGACCTGGGTCAAACCGACAAGCGGGCCCCATCTGTCAGCGACTGCAACCGCGACGGGCCGCCTCTCTCCTCTGCACGGTTGACCAGAGGGGTCGGCCCAGTTGCTTCCCGACTATATGGCGCTCACGGCGCATCCCTGCTCCCTTCCTATTTTCTTTTCCAGCTGTTTTAAAATATTTCCACAGAAGCCAAATTAGATCCAAAATTTATGATTCCAACTTTTGTAGACTTCTAAAATCATTCCCTATTAATATGACTAGGGTGAACATTTTTGCTATGCATAGTTTTTTTGAACCAATTAAATATTGCTCTTAATCAATTATTTAAACTTAGAAATACCATAACTAATTCATATGAACTCTAAATGAATTAATTCTTTTTCTGTTATTCCTTAAATATCCTCTAGTTTATTTTAGTATTTATTTCAAAAACATTTGAAATACTTTTTAGTGTTGTTTTTGAATTATGAGGTAATTTAGATATTTTTTGAAACTAGGTTTTGGAGGGGAGATGAATATTTTCAAACTTTTGGAGTGCACCCAATATTGCTGCATGTTCAAGGCAAGCATCTTGAACACTTGATATGGTGAATGCTTGACAATTGTTTGCTAGTATATTTTTAGCATGGTTTGATGCTTTTAAATAGAATTTGCTTATGGGTAGTGATATAGCATACATGCATGGTCATGTTTTCTCTTGCATGCATATCATATAAGTTCTAACATGCACAAGTTATAAGAACCAGGAGTGTGGTCCTGCTTTGGACGTGCCGGTGGGCACGGGCCATTTTTGACACGGTGGTGTCACGAGATATATGTGAAAGCAGGCAAGGGTTGTGGCCCTGTCCTGAGGATGTGGTTGAAGGAATACTTGTTTGTGCTAACCACTGCAGGAAACATAAGCCTCCTGAGTCGACCGTAGATCGAGTCTTGTTCCGGTAACCCCCATACTTGTTCCGTGCTGCCACGGGTCCTTCCGGAAGGAGGGTACGGCTTAGTAAGTTGATAACCCCTGTTCGGGTGCACACCACCCAGAGAACTACGATGGAGGTTGTAGCCGTCATCGGGTCAGGGGCATGGGTGTTTCCGGTTGTAGCCGAGAGGGGGGCACCCCTTGTAATCCGCGCGTTTAATAGTGATCCCATGCTTTTCGGAGGTTGTAGCCTCCTTGACTTAAAGTTTCTGGAGCGATGCTTTGGGTGATTCCTGGCATCTGGTCGGTTTGTGCGCGTCAGGTGTGTTTTCAACCCAAAGACCATAATGGGAATTAGTCAGTGTCACTATACTGACTAAAGAAATCCTATACTTGTGGGTAAAGAGTACACCCTCTGCAGAGTTTAAAACCTATTCGAATAGCCGTGTCCGCGGTTAAGGATTACAGTCTGGGTTGGTCAAGTGTCGGTCTTAGAGTCGGTCTCCGGAGGAAATATTTAATAATTGAGAATGGTTATTTTGCAGGATAATTATCGTTGCTACTGGTGTTACCATTACTATATTTGATGATATGATTATATTTGTGGACTAACCCTCCGATTTTATTTTTACTTTCCAGAGTGTCTCAGGGGCTGGCTAGACTACCCCGGACACTCGCATTTATTTTTAAGTCCTTTTGTGGCGTCCCTCGAGTGTCAGGCGGTTTATCACGCCACTACTCTTGTGGATACCCGACTGGCAGTTCTTTTCAAGTCCTTTTGTGGCGTTGCCTGAGTTCTCGGATGGTATCGTCCGATTTCTCTTTTAGACACCCGACTGGCATTTCTTTTCAAGACCGACCGTGGTGTCACTTGACATCCGACCGGCATTTCTTTTATATTTTATTGACGCTAATATTTATTTTTTTCCACTAACTATTATTCATCATGCCATGTTTTAATTCCTGTCAGCATGCATTTAATATAAGTCTATCATGAGCACATGCATATAGTTTAATTCATCATGACCATATAATTGTTTGATGCATTTGTTATATCATTTGTCCATGATGTTTGCGAGTACATTCAAACGTACTCACAGGCTTGTCCCTGGCTATTTACTTGGCCAGGTTAGGAGTTCTACGGGGAAAACCACAGCGATGTCCGTGCGAAGCCTAGGAGTGCAGCCACGCGGGATAGGAGTTATCCGGGTCAGCTGTTCCTGTGGGAATGGAGCACCATCGATGTTGGAGATCCACAAGCCAATTCCTTCATCCACCACCGGAGTCATTGTTGTATCAGTAGACCTTTATGGTCTTGTATCAAATTCTTGTAAAGGCTTGGTATTCTGTAACAAGGATGTGTCCACCAGTAACAGTAATCCTGGGCTGGTGATGACACTAGGGGTTAGTTTCTGGAATATTGTGTTCCCGAAATCCGGCCCCGACAGCCTTGGTATCAGTGCCAGGCTGACCATTGGCTAATCCTATCCTAGCCTGGTCACCATCCCTAGGTTTCCACACCATCCACATTTTTTCCTGTCCACAGTCAAGTCTATCCCATCCACAGTGGCAACCGACATCTTTTGATAGCCGGTGCCCAACCTATCAGTCTATCCATAGGCCGTGTGCCTGTGCCAACACCTGAGCTTTCCCATCCACAAGCGTGTGATGGAAGACTCGGCTGACTTATAAAGAAAGCCTTACCCCAAACTCAGCACATCACAGCCTCATTCCCAGTTCGATATCCAACCACCAAGATGCCAGGCCCCCTCGTTCGCAACGAGACCACCGCAGTCGAGCTCGAAGGCTTCGTAGCCATCCTCACCAATCTCACCCGTCGTGCTTTTAGCATCGACGAGCCGCCGGAATATGTCGTGTACCAAGAGCACACGAGTAATTCCATCCATCACTTCTGGGCCACGGTGCACATCTACGGGAGGGGCACCACATCGGAGCGTCCCTACCGATTCACTGGGAGGACAACCTCCGACGAGCCCCAAGCCATCCAACTTGCAGCCCGAGAGGCTGTAGTTCAACTTCGGCACCTGTCGCCGAGGGTTAACTGCCGCTCCTTCTACTACTACCCTAGCCGTGAAGGCTATGGTAGACCGACCCAGATCGCCAACGGGGACCATGAGTCGGACCCTGCCCTGGTGCATCTGGTGCGCTACCTGAGAGCGCAGGAAGCACTGTTCGATCAGGTCACCTTTGATCTGATTGAGACCCGCAGGACGCTCGCTCTCCTGACCCCAGCAAGGAGTGAAGTCGCAACCGCCACCGACACCCCGATAGTGCTGCTTGGAAGGCCGGTTGAGCCCCCAAATTCAGACCATGTCATCTACCCGGGCAATGCCATCGCCTCACCCGGAGATCTCCGCCGTCTCTTGGAGGCCTACTCCAATGGGACGGTGATCTCGACACCCCGCGAAGGCCACCACCGCTACTCCAGCCCCATAGCTCCCCATCCTACCCCGGCCAGCTCCGACGCGGAAGCGCACGGAGACGACTCGGCATCCGCAAGACGCACCCGGCTAGATATCAACCAGGTGGACTGAGTCCACCAGAATTGTTATCAAGCCCTAGTGGCTCGGTTTTTCCTTTAGTTCCGCAGTAGCTGTTGTGTGGTGTAGTGAGTTTGTAACCACCTGCGTGTCTTCAGCTAATAGTATGTGTGGTCTGGCATGATTTGTTTGACGAATGGTTGCAGAGTAAAATTCTAGGAATGACCCCTAATTGACATGCACAGTATTATGTCACCTTTCTTTTGGGGATTGATGCCTGAGACTTTGACTCAGACAGCCCCGCGCCGGAGTCGGTGTCTCAGTCGTACTGACACCACTTCATGTTTCATGACCCAAGCTCTCTATAAGAGGCCACTCTCATTTTCCACACCAGCAACCATCAGCATCGAGCACTACCTCCCCCATTCATCAATCCATGTCTCACCCCGGAGCATATCTAAGGACTCCCGATGCTAGCCCTGGTAGTTTTGTTAAGATATTGTGGGATTTTACCCGCAATACTCTTGGCTCTACCCATCCACCCCTGTATGAGCTGTTCAAATCGAGAATCACTTCTGATCTCTCGAAATACTGGGCAGCTGTGCACATCCCACCAACAAGTTTAAACCAAGGCCCTCCCTATGTGATTTTTATCGGGAGATCCATGCCAACCCCAGGCATGGCCATTGAGTCTGCTGCGTATGAAGTAGTCACCCGTCTTCGATTTGCGGTACCTTGTGCCAGCACAAGAGAATACTGCTTTTTCCCAAGCCGCGCTGCTTTTGGAGCAGAAGCTACGTTCCGTTGTGGACGTACAGAGAGCGATCCAGCCCTGGTCTATCTCATTCAATATGTGATGGCCCAGGAGCGTTTCACCCAGCAAATACTGGAGTATCTCCACTACCTTGCTGTTTTGAATCCTCGGATCGCCATTGGCGGACCCCCTCTGCCAACTCAGGAGGGACACGTTCTTCGTTTGCTCCCTCAACTTCCTCCACTCCCTCCGGAAGAAGAAGAATGTATTCCAACACCGGGAAGGCTTCCGCTTGACCCCGAAGATCTCGCTTTCGGACCGTAGATGGTTGTGAGTGCGTTTGTATAACGTGTAGTGCTTGTTTGCATGATGCGATCCTTGTTTTGCTTGTATGTCATGAATGTATTGCCCTGTTTGCATATGAGTATTTTGCTTTTTAATTCTTCCGCCCTTAACAAATCTCGAGGGCGAGATTTTCTTAAGGGGGGTAGAGTTTGTAACACCCCAAAAATTTAATCATATTTTTTATTAAATAAAATTTGGCTAGAAATAAAATTTTGAATTATATTAGGTTCTTTAATAATTTTTAAACCTTTTCTATACCTGTCCTTCAAAAAATCTTCTCTTCATATAGTAAATTTTTGGAAATAATTTTTGTGGGCTCTGGTAGTTATCTTAAATCACTTCTTTATTTGTTTAATAATAGTATAAATTATTTTCATAATAAAATTTTGCCCTAGGAAATTCTTTTATTAGCATTTTCAGTATTTTAAATGCTTCTGTTGCACTACAACCATTATAAATAATTCTCTAAAAATTCCACCATAATTATGGGATGTCATATGATGCCTATATATCACATTTGTGCAAAAACCTAACCTGGTCCCAAGAAGTTTTTGAGTGAACCATCCTCATTTCTATTTCTTTCCATTCTCTAGGTTTCAACTACAACCCTATTTTTACTTGCTCCAACAATTCTGAGCCTTGGCCATATTCTAGTTCTCCTTACCAAACCCTTAAGTCCTGAAGATCAGCTCCATTGGAATTTTCTAAGTCCACCAAATACCTCTCTGTAGTTACTGTCCAGAAGTGAATTTTTGCAAAACTTGCACTAGCAAGTTTTCTAATTTCACAAAATAACTCCACCATAATACTTTACATCCAAAGAGACACCATTCTGCCAAATACCACTTCCATAGGAATCATTTATATGGCCTTAGCATTTCACCAAGCACCTTAAGGGCATGACAGGATTTGGCATCTTTTTAGAGTGCACTAGACACTAGACCCTCTCCCCAAACTAGCATGTCCATCATCATCACCACAAACCCTAGCACCATTCTGTTAATTGTCAACTAGTTTGGGGAACTGTGGATGCCATTGGCATTCTGCCGAGCACCCTGGGCGCGTGCTCTGGGCGTGGCCAGAGCGCCCGCATTGCACCACCCACGGCACCGAGCGTGCCGCTACCCTGCCGCCTCCCCTGCTCGCCCGAGCCTTTCTCTGGATTAGCACGACCACCTGGCACCTCGACGACACCGCCGCCTGTCCCCTAGCGCCGCCTCTCACCGGCCTCCGCCGCCGTCGTGGAAGTCGTCTCGGGCACGCCACCGACCAGGGGCACCTGGCCCAATCCACGGACGCCACCACCTCCTCGCCTTAAGTGCCAACCACCTGAGCCCATCCACACCGCCGCCGTCCACCACCAACCTTGCCACCGGCCTAGGTTCGCCATCAATGGCCGCTGTCGCGGTCTACTCGCGGGCGGCACCGCCCTGGACGCGTGGCACGCCTCCGAGCCAAACAGGACGCCCCGCCATCACTGCAAGCCGCCACCGTCCTCACCAAACCCCGCCGTCCACCAACGGCCTCGCCACCGCCCGCGGTTTGCCATCAATGCCCGCCACCGCCGTGTCCGCTCTCTGGAAGCCACCGAACCGCCTTGCCCCGCCTATATAAGCCACCCCAGGCCGGCAACCAGCACCACCACATCTTCCCCCTCCCTCACTGATCTCCCTCGAGCAGCAGAATGACCGGAAACGGTCGACTTCCCCATCTCCGGCAGCTACTGCCGCCGCCCTCGCCTCGCAGCTACCCACCTCTTCAGAGCCTCCCCCTCCCCAATTCCTTCTCCAATAGACTCCTCAAGATCCCGCAGACCCATCTTAGTCATCAATTTCACCGGAGCGAGCCCGTAACGTCGCCGGAACGCCGCCTTACACTGTCGCGGGAGAAACAGAGGAGGCCGGCTTGACCTGGGTCAAACCCGACAAGCGGGCCCCCTCTGTCAGCGACTGCAACCACGACGGGCCGCCTCTCTCCTCTGCACGGTTGACCAGACGGGTCGGCCCAGTTGCTTCCCGACTATATGGCGCTCATGGCGCATCCCTGCTCCCTTCCTATTTTCTTTTCCAGCTGTTTTAAAATATTTCCACAGAAGCCAAATTAGATCCAAAATTTATGATTCCAACTTTTGTAGACTTCTAAAATCATTCCCTATTAATATGACTAGGGTGAACATTTTTGCTATGCATAGTTTTTTTTTGAACCAATTAAATATTGCTCTTAATCAATTATTTAAACTTAGAAATACCATAACTAATTCATATGAACTCTAAATGAATTAATTCTTTTTCTGTTATTCCTTAAATATCCTCTAGTTTATTTCAGTATTTATTCCAAAACATTTGAAATACTTTTTAGTGCTGTTTTTGAATTATGAGGTAATTTAGATATTTTTTAAACTAGGTTTTGGAGGGGAGATGAATATTTTCAAACTTTTGGAGTGCACCCAATATTGCTGCATGTTCAAGGCAAGCATCTTGAACACTTGATATGGTGAATGCTTGACAATTGTTTGCTAGTATATTTTTAGCATGGTTTGATGCTTTTAAATAGAATTTGCTTATGGGTAGTGATATAGCATACATGCATGGTCATGTTTTATCTTGCATGCATATCATATAAGTTCTAACATGCACAAGTTATAAGAACCAGGAGTGTGCTCCTGCTTTGGACGTGCCGGTGGGCACGGGCCATTTTTGACACGGTGGTTTCACGAGATATATGTGAAAGCAGGCAAGGGTTGTGGCCCTGTCCTGAGGATGTGGTTGAAGGAATACTTGTTTGTGCTAACCACTGCAGGAAACATAAGCCTCCTGAGTCGACCGTAGATCGAGTCTTGTTCCGGTAACCCCCATACTTGTTCCGTGCTGCCACGGGTCCTTCCGGAAGGAGGGTACGGCTTAGTAAGTTGATAACCCCTGTTCGGGTGCACACCACCCAGAGAACTACGATGGAGGTTGTAGCCGTCATCGGGTCAGGGGCATGGGTGTTTCCGGTTGTAGCCGAGAGGGGGGCACCCCTTGTAATCCGCGCGTTTAATAGTGATCCCATGCTTTTCGGAGGTTGTAGCCTCCCTGACTTAAAGTTTCTGGAGCGATGCTTTGGGTGATTCCTGGCATCTGGTCGGTGTGTGCGCGTCAGGTGTGTTTTCAACCCAAAGACCATAATGGGAATTAGTCAGTGTCACGATACTGACTAAAGAAATCCTATACTTGTGGGTAAAGAGTACACCCTCTGCAGAGTTTAAAACCTATTCGAATAGCCGTGTCCGCGGTTAAGGATTACAGTCTGGGTTGGTCAAGTGTCGGTCTAGAGTCGGTCTCCGGAGGAAATATTTAATAATTGAGCATGGTTATTTTGCAGGATAATTATCGTTGCTACTGGTGTTACCATTACTATATTTGATGATATGATTATATCTGTGGACTAACCCTCCGATTTTATTTTTACTTTCCAGAGTGTCTCAGGGGCTGGCTAGACTACCCCGGACACTCGCATTTATTTTTAAGTCCTTTTGTGGCGTCCCTCGAGTGTCAGGCGGTTTATCACGCCACTACTCTTGTGGATACCCGACTGGCAGTTCTTTTCAAGTCCTTTTGTGGCGTTGCCTGAGTTCTCGGATGGTATCGTCCGATTTCTCTTTTAGACACCCGACTGGCATTTCTTTTCAAGACCGACCGTGGTGTCACTTGACATCCGACCGGCATTTCTTTTATATTTTATTGACGCTAATATTTATTTTTTTGCACTAACTATTATTCATCATGCCATGTTTTAATTCCTGTCAGCATGCATTTAATATAAGTCTATCATGAGCACATGCATATAGTTTAATTCATCATGACCATATAATTGTTTGATGCATTTGTTATATCATTTGTCCATGATGTTTGCGAGTACATTCAAACGTACTCACAGGCTTGTCCCTGGCTATTTACTTGGCCAGGTTAGGAGTTCTACGGGGAAAACCACAGCGACATCCGTGCGAAGCCTAGGAGTGCAGCCACGCGGGATAGGAGTTATCCGGGTCAGCTGTTCCTGTGGGAATGGAGCCCCATCGATGTTGGAGATCCACAAGCCAATTCCTTCATCCACCACCGGAGTCATTGTTGTATCAGTAGACCTTTATGGTCTTGTATCAAATTCTTGTAAAGGCTTGGTATTCTGTAACAAGGATGTGTCCACCAGTAACAGTAATCCTGGGCTGGTGATGACACTAGGGGTTAGTTTCTGGAATATTGTGTTCCCGAAATCCGGCCCCGACAACAGACTAGGATGTAGGGCTTGTTGCTGCAGAAATAGAGTCATGTAACATTGTTCTGCACGTCATTGTCGCAGTATCTGTCCGTGGGTGAGCTCACGGTAGGGTGGTAGACGCTAGAAGAGTGCACGCCAACCACTAAATCATCCGAAACTAAATTCTGCAAGCCATTTTCGGCCTCCGAAATTATTCCGAAACAGACAAAGTGTGTGACAGAAGGATACGATTTTTCGCTGCGGTCGTTTTGGCAGGTCATGGAGCCCAAACGGAGTTCGTATGGCCAGTGTACGGTCGTTCTACGGATACACCTCAAATGGATTTCAACAACGAGGGATATCGTGAATCCGACTTCTAGGGTAACTTGCTCGCGCCCGCGAGCCATTTTGCGCCACTCGAAATGGCCTATTATTTTTGAACAGTACGAATGTAATGTAGAAGAGATGGTATGCATAGTTTTGTCCAAGAACAACACATCTGCATGGAAAAAAATGTGGGTGGTAGCGGTATGGGTGATAAACCATGCAAAACGGCAAGTTTTTGTGTGTTCGGTGCACAGAAGAGGCTTCTCCTTCCATCCAGACTAGCATGTAGGGCTTGTTGGTGCAGAAATAGAGTCATGTAACATTGTTCTGCACGTCATTGTCGCAGTATCTGTCCGTGGGTGAGCTCACGGTAGGGTGGTAGACGCTAGAAGAGTGCACGCCAACCACTAAATCATCCGAAACTCAATTCTGCAAGCCGTTTTCGGCCTCCGAAATTATTCCGAAACAGACGAAGTTTGTGACAGAAGGATACGAATTTTCGCTGCGGTCGTTTTGGCAGGTCATGGAGCCCAAACGGAGTTCGTATGGCCAGGAAACGGTCGTTCTACGGATACACCTCAAATGGATTTCAACAATGAGGGATATCGTGAATCCGGCTTCCAGGGTAACTTGCTCGCGCCCACGAGCCATTTTGCGCCACTAGAAATGGCCTATTATTTTTGAACAGTACGAATGTAATGTAGAAGAGCTGGTATGCACAGTTTTGTCCAAGAACAACACATGTGCATGGACAAAAATGTGGGTGGTAGCGGTATGGGTTATAAACCATGCAAAACGGCAAGTTTTTGGGTGTTCGGTGCACCCAAGAAACATGTAGGGCTTCTTGGTGCAGAAATAGAGTCATGTAACATTGTTCTGCACGTCATTGTCGCAGTATCTGTCCGTGGGTGAGCTCACGGTAGGGTGGTAGACGCTAGAAGAGTGCACGCCAACCACTAAATCATCCGAAACTCAATTCTGCAAGACGTTTTTGGCCTCCGAAATTATTCCGAAACAGACGTAGTATGTGACAGAACGATATGAATTTTCGCTGCGGTCATTTTGGCAGGTCATGGAGACCAAATAGAGTTCGTATGGCCAGGGTACGGTCGTTCTACGGATACACCTCAAATGGATTTCAGCAACGAGGGATATCGTGAATCCGGCTTCCAGGGTAACTTGCTCGCGCCCACGAGCCATTTTGCGCCACTCGAAATGGCCTATTATTTTCGAACAGTAAGAATGTAATGTAGAAGAGCTGGTATGCACAGTTTTGTCCAAGAACAACACATGTGCATGGACAAAAATGTGGGTGGTAGCGATATGGGTGATAAACCATGCAAAACGGCAAGTTTTTGGGTGTTCGGTGCACCGAAGAGGCTTCTCCTTCCATCCAGACTAGCATGTAGGGCTTCTTGCTGTAGAAATAGAGTCATGTAACATTGTTCTGCACGTCATTGTCGCAGTATCTGTCCGTGGGTGAGCTCACGGTAGGGTGGTAGACGCTAGAAGAGTGCACGCCAACAACTAAATCATCCGAAACTCAATTCTGCAAGCCGTTTTCGGCCTCCGAAATTATTGCGAAACAAACAAAGTGTGTGACAGAAGGATACGAATTTTCGCTGCGGTCGTTTTGGCAGGTCATGGAGCCCAAACGGAGTTCGTATGGCCATGGTACGGTCGTTCTACGGATACACCTCAAATGGATTTCAGCAACGAGGGATATCGTGAATCCGGCTTCCAGGGTAACTTGCTCGCGCCCACGATCCATTTTGCGCCACTCGAAATGGCCTATTATTTTCGAACAGTACGAATGTAATGTAGAAGAGCTGGTATGCACAGTGTTGTCCAAGAACAACACATGTGCATGGACAAAAATGTGGGTTGTAGCGGTATGGGTGATAAACCATGCAAAACGGCAAGTTTTTGGGTGTTCGTTGCACCGAAGAGGCTTCTCCTTCCATCCAGACTAGCATGTAGGGCTTGTTGGTGCAGAAATAGAGTCATGTAACATTGTTCTGCACGTCATTGTCGCTGTATCTGTCCGTGGGTGAGCTCACGGTAGGGTGGTAGACGCTAGAAGAGTGCACGCCAACCACTAAATCACCCGAAACTCAATTCTGCAAGCCGTTTTCGGCCTCTGAAATTATTCCGAAACAGACGAAGTGTGTGACAGAAGGATACGAATTTTCGCTGCGGTCGTTTTCGCAGGTCATGGAGCCCAAACGGAGTTCGTATGGCCAGGGTACGGTCGTTCTACGGGTACACCTCAAATGGATTTCAGCAATGAGGGATATCGTGAATGCGACTTCCAGGGTAACTTGCTCGCGCCCACCAGCCATATTGCGCCACTCGAAATGGCCTATTATTTTCGAACAGTACGAATGTAATGTAGAAGAGCTAGTATGCACAGTTTTGTCCAAGAACAACACATGTGCATGGACAAAAATGTGGGTGGTAGCGGTATGGGTGATAAACCATGCAAAACGGCAAGTTTTTGGGTGTTCGGTGCATCGAAGAGGCTTCTCCTTCCATCCAGACTAGCATGTAGGGCTTGTTGGTGCAGAAATAGAGTCATGTAACATTGTTCTGCACGTCATTGTCGCAGTATCTATCCGTGGGTGAGCTCACGGTAGGGTGGTAGACGCTAGAAGAGTGCATGCCAACCACTAAAGCATCCGAAACTCAATTCTGCAAGCCGTTTTCGGCCTCCGAAATTATTCCGAAACAAACAAAGTGTGTGACAGAAGGATACGAATTTTCGCGTCGGTCGTTTTGGCAGGTCATGGAGCCCAAACGGAGTTCGTATGGCCAGGATACGGTCGTTCTACGGATACACCTCAAATGGATTTTAGCAACGAGGGATATCGTGAATCCAGCTTCCAGGGTAACTTGCTCGCGCCCACGAGCCATTTTGTGCCACTCGAAATGGCCTATTATTTTCGAACAGTACGAATGTAATGTAGAAGAGCTGGTATGCACAGTTTTGTCCAAGAACAACATATGTGCATGGACAAAAATGTGGGTGGTAGCGGTATGGGTGATAAACCATGCAAAACGGCAAGTTTTTGGGTCTTCGGTGCACCGAAGAGGCATGTAGGGCTTCTTGCTGTAGAAATAGAGTCATGTAACATTGTTCTGCATGTCATTGTCGCAGTATCTGTTCGTGGGTGAGCTCACGGTAGGGTGGTATACGCTAGAAGAGTGCACGCCAACCACTAAATCATCCGAAACTCAATTCTGCAAGCCGTTTTCGGCCTCCGAAATTATTCTGAAACAGACGAAGTTTGGGACAGAAGGATACGAATTTTCGCTGCGGTCGTTTTGGCAGGTCATGGAGCCCAAACGGAGTTCGTATGGCCAGGGTACGGTCGTTCTACGGATACACCTCAAATGGATTTCGGCAACGAGGGATATCGTGAATCCGGCTTCCAGGGTAACTTGCTCGCGCCCACGAGCCATTTTGCGCCACTCGAAATGGCCTATTATTTTCGAATAGTACGAATGTAATGTAGAAGAGCTGGTATGCACAGTTTTGACCAAGAACAACACATGTGCATGGACAAAAATATGGGTGGTAGCGGTATGGGTGATAAACCATGCAAAACGGCAAGTTTTTGGGTGTTCGGTGCACCGATGAGGCTTCTCCTTCCATCCAGACTAGCATGTAGGGCTTGTTGGTGCACAAATAGAGTCATGTAACATTGTTTTGCACGTCATTGTCGCAGTATCTCTCCGTGGGTGAGCTCACGGTAGGGTGGTAGACGCTAGAAGAGTGCACGCCAACCACTAAATCATCCGAAACTCAATTCTGCACGCCGTTTTAGGCCTCCAAAATTATTCCGAAACAGACAAAGTGTGTGACAGAAGGATACGAATTTTCGCTGCGGTCGTTTTGGCAGGTCATGGAGCCCAAACGAAGTTCGTATGGCCAGGGTACAGTCGTTCTACGGGTACACCTCAATGGATTTCAGCAAGGAGGGATATCGTCAATCCGGCTTCCAGGGTAACTTGCTCGCGCCCACGAGCCATTTTGCGCCACTCGAAATGGCCTATTATTTTCGAACAGTACGAATGTAATGTAGAAGAGCTGGTATGCGCAGTTTTGTCGAAGAACAACACATGTGCATGGACAAAAATGTGGGTGGTAGCGGTATGGGTGATAAACCATGCAAAACGGCAAGTTTTTGGGTGTTCGGTGCATCGAAGAGGCTTCTCCCTCCATCCAGACTAGCATGTAGGGCTTGTTGGTGCAGAAATAGAGTCATGTAACATTGTTCTGCACGTCATTGTCGCAGTATCTATCCGTGGGTGAGCTCACGGTAGGGTGGTAGACGCTAGAAGAGTGCATGCCAACCACTAAAGCATCCGAAACTCAATTCTGCAAGCCGTTTTCGGCCTCCGAAATTATTCCGAAACAATCAAAGTGTGTGACAGAAGGATACGAATTTTTGCTGTGGTCGTTTTGGCAGGTCATGGAGCCCAAACGGAGTTCGTATGGCCAGGGTACGGTCGTTCTACGGATACACCTCAAATGGATTTCAGCAACGAGGGATATCGTCAATCCGGCTTCCAGGGTAACTTGCTCGCGCACACGAGCCATTTTGCGCCACTCGAAATGGCCTATTATTTTCGAACAGTACGAATATAATGTAGAAGAGCTGGTATGCACAGTTTTGACCAAGAACAACACATGTGCATGGACAAAAATATGGGTGGTAGCGGTATGGGTGATAAACCATGCAAAACGGCAAGTTTTTGGGTGTTCGGTGCACCGATGAGGCTTCTCCTTCCATCCAGACTAGCATGTAGGGCTTGTTGGTGCACAAATAGAGTCATGTAACATTGTTTTGCACGTCATTATCGCAGTATCTCTCCGTGGGTGAGCTCACGGTAGGGTGGTAGACGCTAGAAGAGTGCACGCCAACCACTAAATCATCTGAAACTCAATTCTGCACGCCGTTTTCGGCCTCCAAATTTATTCCGAAACAGACAAAGTGTTTGACAGAAGGATACGAATTTTCGCTGCGGTCGTTTTGGCAGGTCATGGAGCCCAAACGAAGTTCGTATGGCCAGGGTACAGTCGTTCTACGGGTACACCTCAATGGATTTCAGCAAGGAGGGATATCGTCAATCCGGCTTCCAGGGTAACTTGCTCGCGCCCACGAGCCATTTTGCGCCACTCGAAATGGCCTATTATTTTCGAACAGTACGAATGTAATGTAGAAGAGCTGGTATGCGCAGTTTTGTCGAAGAACAACACATGTGCATGGACAAAAATGTGGGCGGTAGTGGTATGGGTGATAAACCATGCAAAACGGCAAGTTTTTGGGTGTTCGGTGCACCGAAGAGGCTTCTCCTTCCATCTAGACTAGCATGTAGGGCTTGTTGGTGCAGAAATAGAGTCATGTAACATTGTTCTGCACGTCATTGTCGCAGTATCTGTCCGTGGGTGAGCTCACAGTAGGGTGGTAGACGCTAGAAGAGTGCACGCCAACCACTAAATCATCCGAAACTCAATTCTGCAAGCCGTTTTCGGGCTCCGAAATTATTCCGAAACAGACGAAGTTTGTGAAAGAAGGATAAGAATTTTCGCTGGGTCGTTTTGGCAGGTCATGGAGCCCAAATGGAGTTCGTATGGCCAGGGTACGGTCGTTCTACGGGTACACCTCAAATGGATTTCAGCAGGGAGGGATATCGTGAATCCGGCTTCTAGGGTAACTTGCTCGCGCCCACGAGCCATTTTGCGCCACTCGAAATGGCCTATTATTTTCGAACAGTACGAATATAATGTAGAAGAGCTGGTATGCACAGTTTTGACCAAGAACAACACATGTGCATGGACAAAAATATGGGTGGTAGCGGTATGGGTGATAAACCATGCAAAACGGTAAGTTTTTGGGTGTTCGGTGCACCGATGAGGCTTCTCCTTCCATCCAGACTAGCATGTAGGGCTTGTTGGTGCAGAAATAGAGTCATGTAACATTGTTTTGCACGTCATTGTCGCAGTATCTGTCCGTGGGTGAGCTCACGGTAGGGTGGTAGACCCTAGAAGAGTGCACGCCAACCACTAAATCATCTGAAACTCAATTCTGCAAGCCGTTTTCGGCCTCCAAAATTATTCCGAAACAGACAAAGTTTGTGACAGAAGGATACGCATTTTCGCTGCGGTCGTTTTGGCAGGTCATGGAGCCCAAACGGAGTTCGTATGGCCAGGGTACGGTCGTTCTACGGATACACCTCAAATGGATTTCAGCAACGAGGGATATCGTGAATCCGGCTTCCAGGGTAACTTGCTCGCGCCCACGAGCCATTTTGCGCCACTCGAAATGGCCTATTATCTTCGAACAGTACGAATGTAATGTAGAAGAGCTGGTATGCACAGTTTTGTCCAAGAACAACACATGTGCATGGAAAAAAATGTGGGCGGTAGCGGTATGGGTGATAAACCATGCAAAACGGCAAGTTTTTGGGTGTTCGGTGCACCAAAGAGGCTTCTCCTTCCATCCAGACTAGCATGTAGGGCTTGTTGGTGCAAAAATAGAGTCATGTAACATTGTTCTGCACGTCATTGTCGCAGTATCTGTCCGTGGGTGAGCTCACAGTAGGGTGGTAGATGCTAGAAGAGTGCACGCCAACCACTAAATCATCCGAAACTCAATTCTGCAAGCCGTTTTCGGGCTCCGAAATTATTCCGAAACAGACAAAGTTTGTGACAGAAGGATAAGAATTTTCGCTGGGTCGTTTTGGCAGGTCATGGAGCCCAAACGGAGTTCTTATGGCCAGGGTACGGTCGTTCTACGGGTACACCTCAAATGGATTTCAGCAGGGAGGGATATCGTGAATCCGGCTTCTAGGGTAACTTGCTCGCGCCCACGAGCCATTTTGCGCCACTCGAAATGGCCTATTATTTTCGAACAGTACGAATATAATGTAGAAGAGCTGGTATGCACAGTTTTGACCAAGAACAACACATGTGCATGGACAAAAATATGGGTGGTAGCGGTATGGGTGATAAACCATGCAAAACGGCAAGTTTTTGGGTGTTCGGTGCCCCGATGAGGCTTCTCCTTCCATCCAGACTAGCATGTAGGGCTTGTTGGTGCAGAAATAGAGTCATGTAACATTGTTTTGCACGTCATTGTCGCAGTATCTATCCGTGGGTGAGCTCACGGTAGGGTAGTAGACGCTAGAAGAGTGCACGCCAACCACTAAATCATCCGAAACTCAATTCTGCACGCCGTTTTCGGCCTCCAAAATTATTCCGAAACAGACAAAGTTTGTGACAGAAGGATACGAATTTTCGCTGCGGTCGTTTTGGCAGGTCATGGAGCCCAAACGGAGTTCGTATGGCCAGGGTACGGTCGTTCTACGGGTACACCTCAATGGATTTCAGCAAGGAGGGATATCGTCAATCCGGCTTCCAGGGTAACTTGCTCGCGCCCACGAGCCATTTTGCGCCACTCGAAATGGCCTATTATTTTCGAACAGTACGAATGTAATGTAGAAGAGCTGGTATGCGCAGTTTTGTCGAAGAACAACACATGTGCATGGACAAAAATGTGGGCGGTAGTGGTATGGGTGATAAACCATGCAAAACGGCAAGTTTTTGGGTGTTCGGTGCACCGAAGAGGCTTCTCCTTCCATCCAGACTAGCATGTAGGGCTTGTTGGTGCAGAAATAGAGTCATGTAACATTGTTCTGCACGTCATTGTCGCAGTATCTGTCCGTGGGTTAGCTCACGGTAGGGTGGTAGACGCTAGAAGAGTGCACGCCAACCACTAAATCACCCGAAACTCAATTCTGCAAGCCGTTTTCGGCCTCCGAAATTATTTCGAAACAGATGAAGTGTGTGACAGAAGGATACGAATTTTCGCTGCGGTCGTTTTGGCAGGTCATGGAGCCCAAACGGAGTTCGTATGGCCAGGGTACGGTCGTTCTACGGGTACACCTCAAATGGATTTCAGCAATGAGGGATATCGTGAATGCGGCTTCCAGGGTAACTTGCTCGCGCCCACCAGCCATTTTGCGCCACTCGAAATGGCCTATTATTTTCGAACAGTACGAATGTAAAGTAGAAGAGCTAGTATGCACAGTTTTGTCCAAGAACAACACATGTGCATGGACAAAAATGTGGGTGGTAGCGGTATGGGTGATAAACCATGCAAAACGGCAAGTTTTTGGGTGTTCGGTGCACCGAAGAAGCTTCTCCATCCATCCAGACTAGCATGTAGGGCTTGTTGGTGCAGAAATAGAGTCATGTAACATTGTTCTGCACGTCATTGTCGCAGTATCTATCCGTGGGTGAGCTCACGGTAGGGTGGTAGACGCTAGAAGAGTGCATGCCAACCACTAAAGCATCCGAAACTCAATTCTGCAAGCCGTTTTCGGCCTCCGAAATTATTCTGAAACAGACGAAGTTTGTTACAGAAGGATACAAAGTTTCGCTGCGGACGTTTTGGCAGTTCATGGAGCCCAAACGGAGTTCGTATGGCCAGGGTACGGTCGTTCTACGGATACACCTCAAATGGATTTCAGCAACGAGGGATATCGTGAATCCGGCTTCCAGGGTAACTTGCTCGCGCCCACGAGCCATTTTGCGCCACTCGAAATGGCCTATTATTTTCGAACAGTACGAATGTAATGTAGAAGAGCTGGTATGCACAGTTTTGTCCAAGAACAACACATGTGCATGGACAAAAATGTGGGTGGTAGCGGTATGGGTGATAAACCATGCAAAACGGCAAGTTTTTGGGTGTTCGGTGCACCGAAGAGGCATGTAGGGCTTGTTGGTGCAGAAATAGAGTCATGTAACATTGTTCTGCACGTCATTGTCGCAGTATCTGTCCGTGGGTGAGCTCACGGTAGGGTGGTAGACACTAGAAGAGTGCACGCCAACCACTAAATCATCCGAAACTCAATTCGCAAGCCGTTTTCGGCCTCCGAAATTATTCCGAAATAGACGAAGTTTGTGACAGAAGGATACGAATTTTCGCTGCGGTCGTTTTGGCAGGTCATGGAGCCCAAACGGAGTTCGTATGGCCAGTGTACGGTCGTTCTACGGATACACCTCAAATGGATTTCAGCAACGAGGGATATCGTGAATCCGGCTTCCAAGGTAACTTGCTCGCGCCCACGAGCCATTTTGCGCCACTCGAAATGGCCTATTATTTTCGAACAGTACGAATGTAATGTAGAAGAGCTGGTATGCACAGTTTTGTCCAAGAACAACACATGTGCATGGACAAAAATGTGGGTGGTAGCGGTATGGGTGATAAACCATGCAAAACGGCAAGTTTTTGGGTGTTCGGTGCACCGAAGAGGCATGTAGGGCTTGTTGGTGCAGAAATAGAGTCATGTAACATTGTTCTGCACGTCATTGTCACAGTATCTGTCCGTGGGTGAGCTCACGGTAGGGTGGTAGACGCTAGAAGAGTGCACGCCAACCACTAAATCATCCGAAACTCAATTCGCAAGCCGTTTTCGGCCTCCGAAATTATTCCGAAACAGACAAAGTTTGTGACAGAAGGATACGAATTTTCGCTGCGGTCGTTTTGGCAGGTCATGGAGCCCAAACGGAGTTCGTATGGCCAGGGTACGGTCGTTCTACGGATACACCTCAAATGGATTTCAGCAACGAGGGATATCGTGAATCCGGCTTCCAGGGTAACTTGCTCGCGCCCACGAGCCATTTTGCGCCACTCGAAATGGCCTATTATTTTCGAACAGTACGAATGTAATGTAGAAGAGCTGGTATGCACAGTTTTGTCCAAGAACAACACATGTGCATGGACAAAAATGTGGGTGGTAGCGGTATGGGTGATAAACCATGCAAAACGGCAAGTTTTTGGGTGTTCGGTGCACCGAAGAGGCATATAGGGCTTGTTGGTGCAGAAATAGAGTCATGTAACATTGTTCTGCACGTCATTGTCGCAGTATCTGTCCGTGGGTGAGCTCACGGTAGGGTAGTAGACGCTAGAAGAGTGCACGCCAACCACTAAATCATCCGAAACTCAATTCGCAAGCCGTTTTCGGCCTCCGAAATTATTCTGAAACAGACGAAGTTTGTGACGGAAGGATACGAATTTTCGCTGCGGTCGTTTTGGCAGGTCATGGAGCCCAAACGTAGTTTGTATGGCCAGGGTACGGTCGTTCTACGGATACACCTCAAATGGATTTCAGCAACGAGGGATATCGTGAATCCGGCTTCCAGGGTAACTTGCTCACGCCCACGAGCCATTTTGCGCCACTCGAAATGGCCTATTATTTTCGAACAGTACAAATGTAATGTAGAAGAGCTGGTATGCACAGTTTTGTCCAAGAACAACACATGTGCATGGACAAAAATGTGGGTGGTAGCGGTATGGGTGATAACCCATGCAAAACGGCAAGTTTTTGGGTGTTCGGTGCACCGAAGAGGCTTCTCCTTCCATCCAGACTAGCATGTAGGGCTTGTTGGTGCAGAAATAGAGTCATGTAACATTTTTCTGCACGTCATTGTCGCATTATCTGTCCGTGGGTGAGCTCACGATAGGGTGGTAGACGCTAGAAGAGTGCACGCCAACCACTAAATCATCCGAAACTCAATTCCGCAAGCCGTTTTCGGCCTCCGAAATTATTCCGAAACAGACGAAGTGTGTGACAGAAGGATACAAATTTTCGCTGCGGTCGTTTTGGCAGGTCATGGAGCCCAAACGGAGTTCGTATGGCCAGGGTACGGTCGTTCTACGGATACACCTCAAATGGATTTCAGCAACGAGGGATATCGTGAATCCGTCTTCCAGGGTAACTTGCTCGCGCCCACGAGCCATTTTGCGCCACTCGAAATGGCCTATTATTTTCGAACAGTACGAATGTAATGTACAAGAGCTGGTATGCACAGTTTTGTCCAAGAACAACACATGTGCATGGAAAAAAATGTGGGTGGTAGCGGTATGGGTGATAAACCATGCAAAACGGCAAGTTTTTGGGTGTTCGGTGCACCGAAGAGGCTTCTCCTTCCATCCAGACTAGCATGTAGGGCTTGTTGGTGCAGAAATAGAGTCATGTAACATTGTTCTGCATGTCATTGTCGCATTATCTGTCCGCGGGAGAGCTCACGGTAGGGTGGTAGACGCTAGAAGAGTGCACGCCAACCACTAAATCATCGGAAACTCAATTCTGCAAGCCGTTTTCTGGCTCCGGAATTATTTCGAAACAGACGTAGTTTGTGACAGAAGGATACGAATTTTCGCTGCGGTTGTTTTGGCATGTCATGGAACCCAAACGGAGTTCGTATGGCCAGGGTACGGTCGTTCTACGGGTACACCTCAAATGGATTTCAGCAAGGAGGGATATCGTGAATCCCGCTTCCAGGGTAACTTGCTCGCGCCAATGAGCCATTTTGCGCCACTCGAAATGGCCTATTATTTTTGAACAGTACGAATATAATGTAGAAGAGCTGGTATGCACAGTTTTGACCAAGAACAACACATGTGCATGGACAAAAATGTGGGTGGTAGCGGTATGGGTGATAAACCATGCAAAACGGCAAGTTTTTGGGTGTTCGGTGCACCGATGAGGCTTCTCCTTCCATCCAGACTAGCATGTAGGGCTTGTTGGTGCAGAAATAGAGTCATGTAACATTGTTCTGCACGTCATTGTCGCAGTATATGTCCGTGGGTGAGCTCACGGTAGGGTGGTAGAAGCTAGAAGAGTGCACGCCAACCACTAAATCATCCGAAACTCAATTCTGCAAGCCGTTTTCGACCTCCGAAATTATTCCGAAACAGACAAAGTTTGTGACAGAAGGATACAAATTTTCGCTGCGGTCGTTTTGGCAGGTCATGGAGGCCAAACGGAGTTCGTATGGCCAGGGTACGGTCGTTCTACGGATACACCTCAAATGGATTTCAGCAACGAGGGATATCGTGAATCCGTCTTCCAGGGTAACTTGCTCGCGCCCACGAGCCATTTTGCGCCACTCGAAATGGCCTATTATTTTCGAACAGTACGAATGTAATGTAGAAGAGCTGGTATGCATAGTTTTGTCCAAGAACAACACATGTGCATGGAAAAAAATGTGGGTGGTAGCGGTATGGGTGATAAACCATGCAAAACGGCAAGTTTTTGGGTGTTCGGTGCACCGAAGAGGCTTCTCCTTCCATCCAGACTAGCATGTAGGGCTTGTTGGTGCAGAAATAGAGTCATGTAACATTGTTCTGCACATCATTGTCGCAGTATCTGTCCGTGGGTGAGCTCACGGTAGGGTGGTAGACGCTAGAAGAGTGCACGCCAACCACTAAATCATCCGAAACTCAATTCTGCAAGCCGTTTTCGGGCTCCGAAATTATTTCGAAACAGACGTAGTTTGTGACAGAAGGATACGAATTTTCGCTGCGGTTGTTTTGGCAGGTATTGGAACCCAAACGGAGTTCGTATGGCCAGGGTACGGTCGTTCTACGGGTACACCTCAAATGGATTTCAGCAAGGAGGGATATCGTGAATCCGGCTTCCAGGGTAACTTGCTCGCGCCCACGAGCCATTTTGCGCCACTCGAAATGGCCTATTATTTTCGAACAGTACGAATATAATGTAGAAGAGCTGGTATGCACAGTTTTGACCAAGAACAACACATGTGCGTGGACAAAAATGTGGGTGGTAGCGGTAAGGGTGATAAACCATGCAAAACGGCAAGTTTTTGGGTGTTCGGTGCACCGATGAGGCTTCTCCTTCCATCCAGACTAGCATGTAGGGCTTGTTGGTGCAGAAATAGAGTCATGTAACATTGTTCTGCACGTCATTGTCGCAGTATCTGTCCGTGGGTGAGCTCACGGTAGGGTGGTAGATGCTAGAAGAGTGCACGCCAACCACTAAATCATCCGAAACTCAATTCGGCATGCCGTTTTCGGCCTCCGAAATTATTCCGAAACAGACGAAGTTTGTGACAGAAGGATACGAATTTTCGCTGCGGTCGTTTTGGCAGGTCTTGGAGCCCAAACGGAGTTCGTATGGCCAGGGTACGGTCGTTCTACGGATACACCTCAAATGGATTTCAGCAACGAGGGATATCGTGAATCCGGCTTCCAGGGTAACTTGCTCGCGCCCACGAGCCATTTTGCGCCACTCGAAATGGCCTATTATTTTCGAACAGTACGAATGTAATGTAGAAGAGCTGGTATGCACAATTTTGACCAAGAACAACACATGTGCATGGATAAAAATGTGGGCGGTAGTGGTATGGGTGATAAACCATGCAAAACGGCAAGTTTTTGGGTGTTCGGTGCACCGATGAGGCTTCTCCTTCCATCCAGACTAGCATGTAGGGCTTGTTGGTGCAGAAATAGAGTCATGTAACATTGTTCTGCACGTCATTGTCGCAGTATCTGTCCGTGGGTGAGCTCACGGTAGGGTGGTAGACGAGAGAAGAGTGCACGCCAACCACTAAATCATCCGAAACTCAATTCTGCAAGCCGTTTTCGGGCTCCGAAATTATTCCGAAACTGACGAAGTTTGTGACAGAAGGATACGAATTTTCGCTGCGGTCGTTTTGGCAGGTCATGGAGCCCAAACGGAGTTCGTATGGCCAGGGTATGGTCGTTCTACGGATACACCTCAAATGGATTTCAGCAACGAGGGATATCGTGAATCCGGCTTCCAAGGTAACTTGCTCGCGCCCACGAGCCATTTTGCGCCACTCGAAATGGCCTATTATTTTCGAACAGTACGAATGTAATGTAGAAGAGCTGGTATGCACAGTTTTGTCCAAGAACAACACATGTGCATGGAAAAAAATGTGGGTGGTAGCGGTATGGGTGATAAACCATGCAAAACGGCAACTTCTTGGGTGTTCGGTGCACCAAAGAGGCTTCTCCTTCCATCCAGAGTAGCATGCAGGGCTTGCTGGTGCAGAAATAGAGTTATGTAACATTGTTCTGCACGTCATTGTCGCAGTATCTATCCGTGGGTGAGCTCACGGTAGGGTGGTAGACGCTAGAAGAGTGCACGCCAACCACTAAATCATCCGAAACTCAATTCTGCAAGCCGTTTTCGGCCTCCGAAATTATTCCGAAACAGACAAAGTTTGTGACAGAAGGATATGAATTTTCGCTGCGGTCGTTTTGGCAGGTCATGGAGCCCAAACGGAGTTCGTATGGCCAGGGTACGGTCGTTCTACGGATACACCTCAAATGGATTTCAGCAACGAGGGATATCGTGAATCCGGCTTCCAGGGTAACTTGCTCGCGCCCACGAGCCATTTTGCGCCACTCGAATTGGCCTATTATTTTTGAACAGTACGAATGTAATGTAGAAGAGCTGGTATGCACAGTTTTGTCCAAGAACAACACATGTGCATGGACAAAAATGTGGGTGGTAGCGGTATGGGTGATAAACCATGCAAAACGGCAAGTTTTTGGATGTTCGGTGCACCGATGAGGCTTCTCCTTCCATCCAGACTAGCATGTAGGGCTTGTTGGTGCAAAAATAGAGTCATGTAACATTGTTCTGCACGTCATTGTCGCAGTATCTGTCCGTGGGTGAGCTCACGGTAGGGTGGTAGACGCTAGAAGAGTGCACGCCAACCACTAAATCATCCGGAACTCAATTCTGCAAGCCGTTTTTGGGCTCCGAAATTATTTCGAAACGGACGATGTTTGTGGCAGAAGGATACGAATTTTCACTGCGGTTGTTTTGGCAGGTCATGGAGCCCAAACGGAGTTCGTATGGCTAGGGTACGGTCGTTCTACGGGTACACCTCAAATGGATTTCAGCAAGGAGGGATATCGTGAATCCGGCTTCCAGCGTAACTTGCTCGCGCCCACGAGCCATTTTGCGCCACTCGAAATGGCCTATTATTTTCGAACAGTACGAATATAATGTAGAAGAGCTGGTATGCACAGTTTTGACCAAGAACAACACATGTGCATGGACAAAAATGTGGGCGGTAGGGGTATGGGTGATAAACCATGCAAAACGGCAAGTTTTTGGGTGTTCGGTGCACCGATGAGGCTTCTCCTTCCATCCAGACTAGCATGTAGGGCTTGCTGGTGCAGAAATAGAGTCATGTAACATTGTTTTGCACGTCATTGTCGCAGTATCTGTCCGTGGGTGAGCTCACGGTAGGGTGGTAGACGCTAGAAGAGTGCACGCCAACCACTAAATCATCCGAAACTCAATTCCGCAAGCCATTTTGGTCCTCCGAAATTATTCCGAAACAAACTAAGTTTGTGACAGAAGGATACGGATTTTCGCTGCGGTCGTTTTGGCAGGTCATGGAGCCCAAACGGAGTTCGTATGGCCAGGGTACGGTCGTTCTACGGATACATCTCAAATGGATTTCATCAACGAGGGATATCGTGAATCCGGCTTCCAGGGTAACTTGCTCGCGCCCACGAGCCATTTTGCGCCACTCGAAATGGCCTATTATTTTCGAACAGTACGAATGTAATGTAGAAGAGCTGGTATGCACAGTTTTGTCCAAGAACAACACATGTGCATGGACAAAAATGTGGGTGGTAGCGGTATGGGCGATAAACCATGCAAAACGGCAAGTTTTTGGGTGTTCGGTGCACCGAAGAGGCTTCTCCTTCCATCCAGAGTAGCATGCAGGGCTTGCTGGTGCAGAAATAGAGTCATGTAACATTGTTCTGCACGTCATTGTCGCAGTATCTGTCCGTGGGTGAGGTCACGGTAGGGTGGTAGATGCTAGAAGAGTGCACGCCAACCACTAAATCATCCGAAACTCAATTCTGCAAGCCATTTTCGGCCTCCGAAATTATTCCGAAACAGACGAAGTTTGTGACAGAAGGATACGAATTTTCGCTGCGGTCGTTTTGGCAGGTCATGGAGCCCAAACGAAGTTCGTATGGCCAGGGTACGGTCGTTCTACGGATACACCTCAAATGGATTTCAGCAACGAGGGATATCGTGAATCCGGCTTCCAGGGTAACTTGCTCGCGCCCACGAGCCATTTTGCGCCACTCGAAATGGCCTATTATTTTTGAACAGTACGAATGTAATGTAGAAGAGCTGGTATGCACAGTTTTTTCCAAGAACAACACATGTGCATGGACAAAAATGTGGGTGGTAGCGGTATGGGTGATAAACCATGCAAAACGGCAAGTTTTTGGGTGTTCGGTGCATCGAAGAAGCTTCTCCTTCCATCTAGACTAGCATGTAGGGCTTGCTGGTGCAGAAATAGAGTCATATAACATTGTTCTGCACGTCATTGTCGCAGTATCTGTCCGTGGGTGAGCTCACGGTAGGGTGGTAGACGCTAGAAGAGTGCACGCCAACCACTAAATCATCCGAAACTCAATTCTGCAAGCCATTTTCGGCCTCCGAAATTATTCGGAAACAGACGAAGTTTGTGACAGAAGGATGCGAATTTTCGATGCGGTCGTTTTGGCAGGTCATGGAGCCCAAACGGAGTTCGTATGGCCAGGGTACGGTCGTTCTACGGATACACCTCAAATGGATTTCAGCAACGAGGGATATCGTGAATCCGGCTTCCAGGGTAAATTGCTCGCGCCCACGAGCCATTTTGCGCCACTCGAATTGGCCTATTATTTTCGAACAGTACGAATGTAATGTAGAAGAGCTGGTATGCACAGTTTTGTCCAAGAACAACACATGTGCATGGACAAAAATGTGGGTGGTAGCGGTATGGGTGATAAACCATGCAAAACGGCAAGTTCTTGGGTGTTCGGTGCACCGAAGAGGCTTCTCCTTCTATCCAGAGTAGCATGCAGGGCTTGCTGGTGCAGAAATAGAGTCAGGTAACATTGTTCTGCACGTCATTGTCACAGTATCTGTCCGTGGGTGAGCTCACGGTAGGGTGGTAGACGCTAGAAGAGTGCACGCCAACCACTAAATCATCCGAAACTCAATTCTTCAAGCCATTTTCGGCCTCCGAAATTATTCCGAAACAGACGAAGTGTGTGACAGATGGATACGAATTTTCGCTGCGGTCGTTTTGGCAGGTCATGGAGCCCAAACGGAGTTCGTATGGCCAGGGTACGGTCGTTCTACGGATACACCTCAAATGGATTTCATCAACGAGGGATATCGTGAATCCCGCTTCCAGGGTAACTTGCTCGCGCCCACGAGCCATTTTGCGCCACTCGAAATGGCCTATTATTTTCGAATAGTACGAATGTAATGTAGAAGAGCTGGTATGCATAGTTTTGTCCAAGAACAACACATGTGCATGGACAAAAATGTGGGTGGTAGCGGTATGGGTGATAAACCATGCAAAACGGCAAGTTTTTGGGTGTTCGGTGCACCGAAGAGACTTCTCCTTCCATCCAGACTAGCATGTAGGGCTTGCTGGTGCAGAAATAGAGTCATGTAACATTGTTCTGCACGTCATTGTCGCAGTATCTGTCCGTGGGTGAGCTCACGGTAGGGTGGTAGACGCTAAAAGAGTGCACGCCAACCACTAAATCATCCGAAACTCAATTCTGCAAGCCGTTTTCGGCCTCCGAAATTATTCCGAAATAGACGAAGTGTGTGACAGAAGGATACGAGTTTTCGCTGCGGTCATTTTGGCAGGTCATGGAGCCCAAACGGAGTTCGTATGGCCAGGGTACGGTCGTTCTACGGATACACCTCAAATGGATTTCAGCAACGAGGGATATCGTGAATCCGGCTTCCAGGGTAACTTGCTCGCGCCGACGAGCCATTTTGCGCCACTCGAAATGGCCTATTATTTTCGAACAGTACGAATGTAATGTAGAAGAGCTGGTATGCACAGTTTCGTCCAAGAACAACACATGTGCTTGGACAAAAATGTGGGTGGTAGCGGTATGGGTGATAAACCATGCAAAACGGCAAGTTTTTGGGTGTTCGGTGCACCGAAGAGGCTTCTCCTTCCATCCAGACTAGCATGTAGGGCTTGCTGGTGCAGAAATAGAGTCATGTAACATTGTTCTGCACGTCATTGTCGCAGTATCTGTCCGTGGGTGAGCTCACGGTAGGGTGGTAGACGCTAGAAGAGTGCACGCCAACCACTAAATCATCCGAAACTCAATTCTGCAAGCCGTTTTCGGCCTCCGAAATTATTCCGAAACAGACGAAGTGTGTGACAGAAGGATACGAATTTTCGCTGCGGTCGTTTTGGCAGGTCATGGAGCCCAAACAGAGTTCGTATGGCCAGGGTACGGTCGTTCTACGGATACACCTCAAATGGATTTCAGCAACGAGGGATATCGTGAATCCGGCTTCCAGGGTAACTTGCTCGCGCCCACGAGCCATTTTGCGCCACTCGAAATGGCCTATTATTTTCGAATAGTACGAATGTAATGTAGAAGAGCTGGTATGCACAGTTTTGTCCAAGAACAACACATGTGCATGGACTAAAATGTGGGTGGTAGCGGTTGTTGGAAATATGCCCTAGAGGCAATAATAAAAGAGTTATTATTATATTTCCTTGTTCATGATAATCGTTTATTATCCATGCTATAACTGTATTGATTGGAAACTCAAATACACGTGTGGATGAATAGACAGACTTTGTGTCCCTAGTGAGCCTCTACAGGACTAGCTCGTTGATCAAAGATGACCGCGGTTTCCAGGTCATAGACATGAGTTGTCATTTGATAACGGGATCACATCATTAGGAGAATAATGTGATGGACGAGACCCAAACGTTAAACATAGCTTTTGATCGTGTCAGTTATCGCTATAGTTTTCTGCATGTCAAGTATAAGTTCCTATGACCATGAGATCATGTAACTCACTGACACCGTAGGAGTGCTTTGTGTGTGCCAAACGTCACAACGTAACTGGGTGACTATAAAGGTACTCTACAGGTATCTCCGAGGGTGTCTGTTAAGTTGACATGGATCGAGACTGGGATTTGTCACTCCGTGTGACGGAGAGGTATCTCCGGGCCCACTCGGTAATACGTCATCTCAATGAGCTCAAAGTGACTAAGTGGTTGGTCACGGGATTATGTATTACGGTAACGAGTAAAGAGACTTGCCGGTAACGAGATTGAACTAGGTATAGAGATACCGACGATCGAATCTCGGGCAAGTAACATACCGACGAGACAAAGGGAACTGTATACAGGATTGCCTGAATCCTTGACATCGTGGTTCATCCGATGAGATCATCGAGAAACATGTGGGAACCAATATGGGTATCCAGATCCCGCTATTGGTTATTGACCTGGGAGTGTCTCGGTCATGTCCACATGGTTTCCGAACCCGCAGGGTCTACACACTTAAGGTTCGGTGACGCTAGGGTTGTTAGTGAGAACAGTGCATGGTTACCGAAGGTTGTTCGGAGTCCCGGATGAGATCCCGGACATGACGAGGGTCTCCGGAATGGTCCGGGGATGAAGATTGATATATAGGATGAAGGTGTTCGGAGTCCGGAAGTGTTCCGGGGAGCATCGGGAAATCGGCGGATTACCGAAAAGGGTTTCGGGGGTCCCGGAAGTGGTTCTGGGCCTAATGGGCCACAAGGGGGGACACAACAGCCCTCATAGGGCTGTGCGCCTCCCCCTGGGCCCTCTCCTTGTGCGCCAAGGGAGGTGGACCCCCCTAGGGTGGCCGCACCCCCTTAGCCTTGGGGGGCAAGGCACCTGGGGGGGAAACCCTAGCCCCAGGGGGCGCCGCCCCCTTCCCCCTTGCCCTGGCCGCCGGCCCCTAGGGGAAACCCTAGGGCGCCCTCTCCCCTCTCCACCCCCCTATATATAGTGGGACAAAGGGAGGGCAGCAAACACAAGTTCGTGCCTTGGTGCTGCCCTCCCTCTCCCATAACTTCTTCTTCTCCCGCGGTGCTTAGGCGAAGCCCTGCTGGAAACCTCCACCACCATCACCACCACGCCATCGTGCTGCCGGTCTCTCCATCAACCTCTCCTCCACCCCTTGCTGGATCAAGAAGGAGGAGACGTCCCCGAGCCGTACGTGTGAAGAACGCGGAGGCACCGTTGCTTCGGTGCTTGGATCTTCAGCGATCTGAATCGCGGCGAGTACGACTCCATCAACCGCGTTCTTGAACGCTTCCGCTTAGCGATCTACAAGGGTACGTAGATCCAACTCTCCTCTCGTAGATGCATCTCCTAGATTGATCTTGGTGAACCGTAGGAAAATTTTTGTTTCCCATGCAACGTTCCCCAACATGCTGAAATCCATTTGAGGTGTATCCGTAGAACGACCGTACCCTGGCCATACGAACTCCGTTTGGGCTCCATGACCTGCCAAAACGACCGCAGCGAAAATTCGTATCCTTCTGTCACAAACTTTGTCTGTTTCGGAATAATTTCGGAGGCCGAAAACGGCTTGCAGAATTGAGTTTCGGATGTTTTAGCGGTTGGCGTGCACTCTTCTAGCGTCTACCACCCTACCGTGAGCTCACCCACGGACACATACTGCGACAATGAAGTGCAGAACAATGTTACATGACTCTATTTCTGCACCAGCAAGCCCTACATGCTAGTCTGGATGGAAGGAGAACCCTCTTCGGTGCACCAAACACCCAAAAACTTGCCGTTTTGCATGGTTTATCACCCATACCGCTACCACCCACATTTTTGTCCATGCACATGTGTTTTTCTTGGCCAAAACTGTGCATACCAGCTCTTCTACATTACATTCGTACTGTTCGAAAATAATAGGCCATTTCGAGTGGCGCAAAATGGCTCGTGGGCGCGAGCAAGTTACCCTGGAAGCCGGATTCACGATATCCCTCGTTGCTGAAATCCATTTGAGGTGTATCCGTAGAACGACCGTACCCTGGCCATACGAACTCCGTTTGGGCTCCATGACCTGCCAAAACGACCGCAGCGAAAATTCGTATAATTCTGTCGCACACTTCGTCTGTTTCGGAAAAATTTCGGAGGCCAAAAACGACTTGGAGAATTGAGTTTCGGATGATTTAGTGGTTGGCGTGCACTCTTCTAGCGTCTACCACCCTACCGTGAGCTCACCCACGGATAGATACTGCGACAATGACATGCAGAACAATGTTACATGACTCTATTTCTGCACCAGCAAGCCCTACATGCTAGTCTGGATGGAAGGAGAAGCCTCTTCGGTGCACCGAACACCCAAAAACTTGCCGTTTTGCATGGTTTATCACCCATACCGCTACCACCCACATTTTTGTCCATGCACATGTGTTGTTCTTGGACAAAACTGTGCATACCAGCTCTTCTACATTACATTCGTACTGTTCGAAAATAATAGGCCATTTCGAGTGGCGCAAAATTGCTCGTGGGCGCGAGCAAGTTACCCTGGAAGCCGGATTCAGGATATCCCTCGTTGCTGAAATAAATTTGAGGTGTATCCGTAGAACGACCGTACCCTGGCCATACGTACTCCGTTTGGGCTCCATGACCTGCCAAAACGACCGCAGCGAAAATTCGTATCCTTCAGTCACACACTTTGTCTGTTTTGGAATAATTTCGAAGGCCGAAAACGGCTTGCAGAATTGAGTTTCGGATGATTTAGTGGTTGGCGTGCACTCTTCTAGCGTCTACCACCCTACCGTGAGCTCACCCACGGACAGATACTGCGACAATGACGTGCAGAACAATGTTACATGACTCTATTTCTGCACCAGCAAGCCCTACATGCTAGTCTGGATGGAAGGAGAAGCCTCTTCGGTGCACCGAACACCCAAAACTTGCCGTTTTGCATGGTTTATCACCCATACCGCTACCACCCACATTTTTGTCCATGCACATGTGTTGTTCTTGGCCAAAACTGTGCATACCAGCTCTTCTACATTACATTCGTACTGTTCGAAAATAATAGGCCATTTCGAGTGGCGCAAAATGGCTCGTGGGCGCGAGCAAGTTACCCTGGAAGCCGGATTCACGATATCCCTCGTTGCTGTGTTGGAAATATGCCCTAGAGGCAATAATAAAAGAGTTATTATTATATTTCCTTGTTCATGATAATCGTTTATTATCCATGCTATAACTGTATTGATTGGAAACTCAAATACACGTGTGGATGAATAGACAGACTTTGTGTCCCTAGTGAGCCTCTACAGGACTAGCTCGTTGATCAAAGATGACCGCGGTTTCCAGGTCATAGACATGAGTTGTCTTTTGATAACGGGATCACATCATTAGGAGAATGATGTGATGGACGAGACCCAAACGTTAACATAGCTTTTGATCGTGTCAGTTATCGCTATAGTTTTCTGCATGTCAAGTATAAGTTCCTATGACCATGAGATCATGTAACTCACTGACACCGTAGGAGTGCTTTGTGTGTGCCAAACGTCACAACGTAACTGGGTGACTATAAAGGTACTCTATAGGTATCTCCGAGGGTGTCTGTTGAGTTGACATGGATCGAGACTGGGATTTGTCACTCCGTGTGACGGAGAGGTATCTCCGGGCCCACTCGGTAATACGTCATCTCAATGAGCTCAAAGTGACTAAGTAGTTGGTCACGGGATTATGTATTACGGTAACGAGTAAAGAGACTTGCCGGTAACGAGATTGAACTAGGTATAGAGATACCGACGATCGAATCTCGGGCAAGTAACATACCGACAAGACAAAGGGAACTGTATACGGGATTGCCTGAATCCTTGACATCGTGGTTCATCCGATGAGATCATCGAGAAACATGTGGGAACCAATATGGGTATCCAGATCCCGCTATTGGTTATTGACCTGGGAGTGTCTCGGTCATGTCCACATGGTTTCCGAACCCGCAGGGTCTACACACTTAAGGTTCGGTGACGCTAGGGTTGTTATTGAGAATAGTGCATGGTTACCGAAGGTTGTTCGGAGTCCCGGATGAGATCCCGGACGTGACGAGGGTCTCCGGAATGGTCCGGGGACGAAGATTGATATATAGGATGAAGGTGTTCTGAGTCCGGAAGTGTTCCGGGGAGTATCGGGAAATCGGCGGAGTACCGAAAAGGGTTTCGGGGGTTCCGGAAGTGGTTCTGGGCCTAATGGGCCACAAGGGGGGACACCACAGCCCTCATAGGGCTGTGCGCCCCCCCTGGGCCCTCTCCTTGTGCGCCAAGGGAGGTGGACCTCCCTAGGGTGGCCGCACCCCCTTAGCCTTGGGGGGCAAGGCACCTGGGGGGGAAACCCTAGCCCCAGGGGGCGCCGCCCCCTTCCCCCTTGCCCTGGCCGCCGGCCCCTAGGGGAAACCCTAGGGCGCCCCCATCTCCCCCTTCCCCCTATATATAGAGGGGTAGAGAGAGGGCAGCCAACACGTTTCCGTGCCTCGGTGCTGCCCTCCCTCTCCCATATCATCTTCCTCACCCGCGGTGCTTAGGCGAAGCCCTGCTGGAATCTTCATCCACCATCACCACCACGCCGTCGTGCTGCCGGTTCTCCATCAACCTCTCCTCCACCCCTTGCTGGATCAAGAAGGAGGAGACGTCCCCGAGCCGTACGTGTGAAGAACGCGGAGGCACCGTTGCTTCGGTGCTAGGATCTTCAGCGATCTGAATCGCGGCGAGTACGACTCCATCAACCGCGTTCTTAACGCTTCCGCTTAGCGATCTACAAGGGTACGTAGATCCAACTCTCCTCTCGTAGTAGCATCTCCTAGATTGATCTTGGTGAACGGTAGGAAAATTTTTGTTTCCCATGCAACGTTCCCCAACAGTGGCATCATGAGCTAGGATCTTGCGTAGATGCTTTCTCGAGTAGAACACAAAAGGGTTTGTGGCGTTGATGTTTAAATTGCTGCCCTCCTTAGTCTTTCTTGATTCAGCGGTATTATGGGATGAAGCGGCCCGGACCAACTTTACATGTCCACGTACATGAGACCGGTTCCATCGACAGACATGTGACTTTTGTTGCATAAGATGGCTGGCGGGTGTCTGTCTCTCCTATCTTAGTTGAATCGGAATAGAACAAGGCGGTCCTTGTAGAAGGTTAAATAGCAACTTTAATATCACCGTTGTGGCTTTGCGTAGGTAAGAAGCGTTCTTGCTAGATACCCATAGCAGCCACGTAAAACATGCAACAACAAATTAGAGGACGTCTAACTTGTTTTTGCAGGGTATGTATGTGATATGATATGGCCAATGACATGATGAGATATATTTGATGTATGAGATGATCATGTTGTAATAGTTAATATCGACTTGCATGTCGATGCATACGGCAACCGGCAGGAGCCATAGGGTTGTCTTTAATTTTTGTATGACCTGCGTGTCAATCATTAAGCGCTCTGTAATGCTTTACTTTATCGCTAAACGGTAGCAATAGTAGTAAGAGCATGGTGGGCGCGCGACAACCCCGATGGCGACACGATGATGGAGATCATGATGATGGAGATCATGGTGTAGCGCCGGTGACGATGGAGATCATGCCGGTGCTTTGGAGATGAAGATCAAAAGCACGAGTTGATGGCCATATCATGTCACTTATGATTTGCATGTGATGTTAATCCTTTTATGCATCTTATTTTGCTTAGGACGACGGTAGCATTATAAGATGATCCCTCACTAAAATTTCAAGATAAAATTGTGTTCCCCCCGAGTGTGCGCCGTTGCGAAGGTTCGTCGTTTCGAAGCACCACGTGATGATCGGGTGTGATAGACTCTACGTTCGCATACAACGGGTGCAAGCCAGTTTTGCACATGCAGAACACTCGGGTTAGACTTGACGAGCCTAGCATGTACAGACATGGCCTCGGAACACGGAAGACCGAAAGGTCGAGCATGAGTCATATAGTAGATATGACCAACATGTAGATGTTCACCATTGACACCACCTCATCTCACGTGATGATCGGACTTGGGTTGGTGAATTTGGATCATGTCACGCTCGAATGACCAGAGGGATGTCAATTTGAGTGGGAGTTATAAATAATTTGATTAGATAGTAACTCACTTATCATGAACAATAGTCTAAAATGTCTTTGCAAATCTTTTGTTGTAGATGGCTCGCGCAGTAGCTCCCCTGAATTTTAATGCGTTCCTAGAGAAAGCTAAACTGAAGATGATGGGAGCAACTTTGTGGACTGGCTCCGCAATCTGAGGATCATCCTCACAGCTGCCCAAAAGGTTTATGTCCTAAATGCACCGCTAGGTGACCCCCCCGCTCCTACAGCCCCTGCAGACGTTTTGAACGTCTGGCAGACGCGTTCGGATGACTATTCGATAGTGCAGTGTGCCATGTTGTACGGCTTGGAAGGAGGACTCCAAAGGCGTTTTGAACGTCATGGTGCATATGAGATGTACCAGGAGTTGAAGTTCATCTTTGAAAAGAATGCTAAGATCGAGAGGTATGAGACCACCGATAAATTCTTTGCTTGTAAGATGGAGGAGAATTCGTCTGTCAGTGAGCACTTACTGAAGATGTCTGGGTACTATACCCGCATAGCTGATCTGGGACTTGTGTTCCCGGATGAGGCTATCATTGACAGAATTCTCCAGTCACTCCCTCCAAGCTACAAGAGCTTCGTGCAGCAGTATAACATGCAAGGGATGAACAAAACCATCGCCGAGCTATTCTCGATGCTGAAAGTCGCTGAGGCAGACATCTAGAAGGAGTATCAAGTGTTGATGGTCAATAAAACAACCAGTTTCAAGAAGAATGGCAAGGGCAAGAAGGGTAACTCTAAGAAGGGTGGCAAAGCAGTTGCCAATCCAGTGAAGAAACCCAAGGCTGGGCCCAAGCCAGAGACTGAGTGTTTCTATTGCAAGGGGAACGGCCACTGGAAGCGGAACTGCCCCAAGTATCTGGCGGACAAGAAGGGGGCCAACAACAACAAAGGTATATGTGATATACATGTTATTGATGTGTACCTTACCAACTCTCGTTGTAGTGCCTGGGTATTTGATACCGGTTCGGTTGCTCACATTTGCAACTCTAAACAGGAACTGCGGAATAAACGGAGGCTGGCGAAGGACGAAGTGACGATGCGCGTGGGAAATGGTTCCAAGGTTGATGTGATCGCCGTCGGCACGCTCGCTCTTCGATTACCATCGGGATTA
>LR738716.1:92221503-92394618 GCA_902687465.1 Secale cereale
GAACTGCCCCAAGTATCTGGCGGACAAGAAGGGGGCCAACAACAACAAAGGTATATGTGATATACATGTTATTGATGTGTACCTTACCAACTCTCGTTGTAGTGCCTGGGTATTTGATACCGGTTCGGTTGCTCACATTTGCAACTCTAAACAGGAACTGCGGAATAAACGGAGGCTGGCGAAGGACGAAGTGACGATGCGCGTGGGAAATGGTTCCAAGGTTGATGTGATCGCCGTCGGCACGCTCGCTCTTCGATTACCATCGGGATTAGTTATGAACCTGAATAATTGTTATTTAGTGCCTGCGTTAAGCATGAACATTATATCTGGATCTTGTTTATTGCGAGACGGTTACTCATTTAAGTCAGAGAATAATGGTTGTTCTATTTATATGAGTAATATCTTTTATGGTCATGCACCCGAAGTTAGGCGTTTATTCTTATTGAATCTCGATAGTGATGATACACATGTTCATAACATTGATGCCAAAAGATGTAGAGTAGATAATGATAATACCACTTTCTTGTGGCACTGCCGTCTGGGTCATATCGGCGTAAAACGCATGAGGAAGCTCCATGCTGATGGACTTTTGGAGTCTCTTGATTTTGAATCACTTGACACGTGCGAGCCGTGCCTCATGGGCAAGATGACAAGGACCCCGTTTTCAGGGACAATGGAACGGGCAAGTGACTTATTGGAAATCATACATACTGATGTGTGCGGTCCGATGAGTGTAACGGCGCGCGGTGGATATCGTTATTTTCTCACCTTCACTGACGACTTAAGTAGATATGGGTATATTTACTTAATGAAGCATAAGTCTGAAACTTTTGAAAAGTTCAAGCAATTTCAGAGTGAAGTTGAAAATCATCGTAACAAGAAGATCAAGTTCCTACGATCTGATCGAAGGGGAGAATATCTGAGTTATGAGTTTGGTGATCACTTAAGAAAATGTGGAATTGTTTCACAGTTGACGCCACCCGGAACACCACAGCGTAATGGTGTGTCCGAACGTCGTAATCGAACCCTATTAGATATGGTACGTTCTATGATGTCTCTTGCCGATTTGCCACTATCGTTTTGGGGATATGCGTTAGAGACAGCTGCATTCACTTTAAATAGGGCTCCATCTAAGTCCGTTGAGACAACACCGTATGAACTGTGGTTTGGTAAGAAACCTAAGTTGTCTTTTCTCAAAGTTTGGGGTTGCGATGCTTATGTCAAAAGGCTTCAGCCAGAAAAGCTCGAACCCAAAGCGGACAAATGTGTCTTCATAGGATACCCAAAAGAAACAGTTGGGTACACCTTCTATCTCAGATCCGAGGGCAAAGTGTTTGTCGCTAAGAACGGGTCCTTCCTCGAGAAAGAGTTTCTCTCGAAAGAATTGAGTGGGAGGAAGGTAGAACTTGATGAGGTTATTGAACCTCTGCTTCAACCAGAAAGTAGCGCGGCACAGAAAGATGTTTTTGTGGAGCCTACAGAGGTTGAAGAGGAAGCCAATGATGATGATCAAGAAGCTTCCGATCAAGTTACTACCGAACCTCGTAGGTCGACAAGGGTACGCACTGCACCTGAGTGGTATGGTAACCCTGTCTTGGAGGTCATGTTGTTAGACAACGGTGAACCTACGAGCTATGGAGAAGCGATGGTGGGCCCAGATTCCGACAAATGGTTAGAGGCCATGAAATCCGAGATGGGATCCATGTATGAAAACAAAGTATGGACTTTGGAAGTATTACCTGAAGGGCGGAAGGCCATTCAGAACAAATGGATTTTTAAGAGGAAGACGGACGCTGACGGAAATGTCACCGTGTATAAAGCTCGACTTGTGGCAAAGGGTTTTTCACAAGTTCAAGGGATTGACTACGATGAGACTTTCTCACCCGTAGCGATGCTTAAATCCGTCCGAATCATGTTAGCAATAGCTGCATATTTCGATTATGAAATTTGGCAGATGGATGTCAAAACAGCGTTCCTTAACGGTTTTCTTAAGGAAGAGTTGTATATGATGCAACCGGAAGGTTTTGTCGATCCAGAGAATGCTAACAAAGTATGCAAGCTCCAGCTTTCCATTTATGGGCTGGTGCAAGCATCTCGGAGTTGGAATCTTCGCTTTGATGAGGTGATCAAAGCATTTGGGTTTGTACAAGTTTACAATGAAGCTTGTATTTACAAGAAAGTGAGTGGGAGCTCTATAGCGTTTCTAATATTATATGTGGATGACATATTGCTGATTGGAAACGATATAGAATTTTTGGATAGCGTGAAGGGGTATTTGAATAAGAGTTTTTCGATGAAGGATCTCGGTGAAGCTGCTTTCATATTAGGCATCAAGATCTATAGAGATAGATCAAGACGCTTGATAGGACTTTCACAAAGTACATACCTTGATAAAGTTTTGAAGAAGTTCAAAATGGATCAATCCAAGAAGGGTTTCTTGCCGGTATTGCAAGGTACGAAGTTGAGTAAGACTCAATGCCCAGTGACTGCAGAAGATAGAGAAAAGATGAGTGTCGTCCCCTATGCTTCAGCCATAGGCTCTATCATGTATGCAATGCTGTGCACAAGACCAGATGTCAGCCTTGCCATAAGTATGGCGGGAAGGTTTCAAAGTAATCCTGGTATGGATCACTGGACAGCGGTCAACAATATCCTAAAGTACCTGAAAAGGACTAAGGATATGTTTCTCGTTTATGGAGGTGATCAAGAGCTCGTCGTAAAGGGTTACGTCGATGCAAGCTTTGACACTGATCCGGATGACTCTAAGTCTCAAACCGGATACGTATATATTCTTAATGGTGGAGCGGTAAGCTGGTGCAGTTCCAAGCAGAGCGTGGTAGCTGATTCTACATGTGAAGCGGAGTACATAGCTGCCTCGGAGGCGGCTAAGGAGGGTGTCTGGATGAAGGAGTTCATGACAGATCTTGGAGTTGTGCCTAGTGCACTGAACCCAATGACTCTGTTCTGTGACAACACTGGTGCCATTGCTCTAGCCAAGGAACCAAGGTTTCACAAGAGGACCAGACACATAAAGCGACGCTTCAATTCCATCCGCGATTCGGTCAAGGAGGAGGACATAAGTATTTGCAAAGTACACACGGATTTGAATGTTGCAGATCCGTTGACTAAGCCTCTTCCACGGGCTAATCATGATCAACACCAAGACTCTATGGGTGTTAGATTCATTACCTTGTAATGCTAGATTATTGACTCTAGTGCAAGTGGGAGACTGTTGGAAATATGCCCTAGAGGCAATAATAAAAGAGTTATTATTATATTTCCTTGTTCATGATAATCGTTTATTATCCATGCTATAACTGTATTGATTGGAAACTCAAATACACGTGTGGATGAATAGACAGACTTTGTGTCCCTAGTGAGCCTCTACAGGACTAGCTCGTTGATCAAAGATGACCGCGGTTTCCAGGTCATAGACATGAGTTGTCATTTGATAACGGGATCACATCATTAGGAGAATAATGTGATGGACGAGACCCAAACGTTAAACATAGCTTTTGATCGTGTCAGTTATCGCTATAGTTTTCTGCATGTCAAGTATAAGTTCCTATGACCATGAGATCATGTAACTCACTGACACCGTAGGAGTGCTTTGTGTGTGCCAAACGTCACAACGTAACTGGGTGACTATAAAGGTACTCTACAGGTATCTCCTAGGGTGTGTGTTGAGTTGACATGGATCGAGACTGGGATTTGTCACTCCGTGTGACGGAGAGGTATCTCCGGGCCCACTCGGTAATACGTCATCTCAATGAGCTCAAAGTGACTAAGTAGTTGGTCACGGGATTATGTATTACGGTAACGAGTAAAGAGACTTGCCGGTAACAAGATTGAACTAGGTATAGAGATACCGACGATCGAATCTCGGGCAAGTAACATACCGACAAGACAAAGGGAACTGTATACGGGATTGCCTGAATCCTTGACATCGCGGTTCATCCGATGAGATCATCGAGAAACATGTGGGAACCAATATGGGTATCCAGATCCCGCTATTGGTTATTGACCTGGGAGTGTCTCGGTCATGTCCACATGGTTTCCGAACCCGCAGGGTCTACACACTTAAGGTTCGGTGACGCTAGGGTTGTTAGTGAGAATAGTGCATGGTTACCGAAGGTTGTTCGGAGTCCCGGATGAGATCCCGGACGTGACGAGGGTCTCCGGAATGGTCCGGGGACGAAGATTGATATATAGGATGAAGGTGTTCGGAGTCCGGAAGTGTTCCGGGGAGTATCGGGAAATCGGCGGAGTACCGAAAAGGGTTTCGGGGGTTCCGGAAGTGGTTCTGGGCCTAATGGGCCACAAGGGGGGACACCACAGCCCTCATAGGGCTGTGCGCCCCCCCCCTGGGCCCTCTCCTTGTGCGCCAAGGGAGGTGGACCTCCCTAGGGTGGCCGCACCCCCTTAGCCTTGGGGGGCAAGGCACCTGGGGGGGAAACCCTAGCCCCAGGGGGCGCCGCCCCCTTCCCCCTTGCCCTGGCCGCCGGCCCCTAGGGGAAACCCTAGGGCGCCCCCATCTCCCCCTTCCCCCTATATATAGAGGGGTAGAGAGAGGGCAGCCAACACGTTTCCGTGCCTCGGTGCTGCCCTCCCTCTCCCATATCATCTTCCTCTCCCGCGGTGCTTAGGCGAAGCCCTGCTAGAATCTTCATCCACCATCACCACCACGCCGTCGTGCTGCCGGTTCTCCATCAACCTCTCCTCCACCCCTTGCTGGATCAAGAAGGAGGAGACGTCCCCGAGCCGTACGTGTGAAGAACGCGGAGGCACCATTGCTTCGGTGCTAGGATCTTCAGCGATCTGAATCGCGGCGAGTACGACTCCATCAACCGCGTTCTTAACGCTTCCGCTTAGCGATCTACAAGGGTACGTAGATCCAAATCTCCTCTCGTAGTAGCATCTCCTAGATTGATCTTGGTGAACGGTAGGAAAATTTTTGTTTCCCATGCAACGTTCCCCAACAGCGGTATGGGTGATAAACCATGCAAAACGGCATGTTTTTGGGTGTTCGGTGCACCGAAGAGGCTTCTCCATCCATCCAGACTAGCATGTAGGGCTTGCTGGTGCAGAAATAGTGTCATGTAACATTGTTCTGCACGTCATTGTCGCAGTATCTGTCCGTGGGTGAGCTCACGGTAGGGTGGCAGACGCTAGAAGAGTGCATGCCAACCACTAAATCTTCCGAAACTCAATTCTGCAAGCCGTTTTCGGCCTCCGAAATTATTCCGAAACAGACAAAGTGTGTGACAGAAGGATACGAATTTTCGCTGCGGTCGTTTTGGCAGGTCATGGAGCCCAAACGGAGTTCGTATGGCCAGGGTACGGTCGTTCTACGGATACACCTCAAATGGATTTCAGCAACGAGGGATATCGTGAATCCGGCTTCCAGGGTAACTTGCTCGCGCCGACGAGCCATTTTGCGCCACTCGAAATGGCCTATTATTTTCGAATAGTACGAATGTAATGTAGAAGAGCTGGTATGCACAGTTTTGTCCAAGAACAACACATGTGCTTGGACAAAAATGTGGGTGGTAGCGGTATGGGTGATAAACCATGCAAAACGGCAAGTTTTTGGGTGTTCCGTGCACCAAAGAGGCTTCTCCTTCCATCCAGACTAGCATGTAGGGCTTGCTGGTGCAGAAATAGAGTCATGTAACATTGTTCTGCACGTCATTGTCGCAGTATCTGTCCGTGGGTGAGCTCACGGTAGGGTGGTAGACGCTAGAAGAGTGCACGCCAACCACTAAATCATCCGAACTCAATTCTGCAAGCCGTTTTCGGCCTCCGAAATTATTCCGAAACAGACGAAGTGTGTGACAGAAGGATACGAATTTTCGTTGCGGTCGTTTTGGCAGGTCATGGAGCCCAAACGGAGTTCGTATTGCCAGGGTACGGTCGTTCTACGGATACACCTCAAATGGATTTCAGCAACGAGGGATATCGTGAATCCGGCTTCCACGGTAACTTGCTCGCGCCCACGAGCCATTTTGCGCCACTCGAAATGGCCTATTATTTTCGAACAGTACGAATGTAATGTAGAAGAGCTGGTATGCACAGTTTTGTCCAAGAACAACACATGTGCTTGGACAAAAATGTGGGTGGTAGCGGTATGGGTGATAAACCATGCAAAACGGCAAGTTTTTGGGTGTTCGGTGCACCAAAGAGGCTTCTCCTTCCATCCAGACTAGCATGTAGGGCTTGCTGGTGCAGAAATAGAGTCATGTAACATTGGTCTGCACGTCATTGTCGCAGTATCTGTCCGTGGGTGAGCTCACGGTAGGGTGGTAGACGCTAGAAGAGTGCACGCCAACCACTAAATCATCCGAACTCAATTCTGCAAGCCGTTTTCGGCCTCCGAAATTATTCCGAAACAGACGAAGTTTGTGACAGAAGGATACGAATTTTCGCTGCGGTCGTTTTGGCAGGTCATGGAGCCCAAACGGAGTTCGTATTGCCAGGGTACGGTCGTTCTACGGATACACCTCAAATGGATTTCAGCAACGAGGGATATCGTGAATCCGGCTTCCACGGTAACTTGCTCGCGCCCACGAGCCATTTTGCGCCACTCGAAATGGCCTATTATTTTCGAACAGTACGAATGTAATGTAGAAGAGCTGGTATGCACAGTTTTGTCCAAGATCAACACATGTGCATGGACAAAAATGTGGGTGGTAGCGGTATGGGTGATAAACCATGCAAAACGGCAAGTTTTTGGGTGTTCGGTGCACCGAAGAGGCTTCTCCTTCCATCCAGACTAGCATGTAGGGCTTGCTGGTGCGGAAATAGAGTCATGTAACATTGTTCTGCACGTCATTGTCGCAGTATCTGTCCGTGGGTGAGCTCACGGTAGGGTGGTAGACGCTAGAAGAGTGCACGCCAACCACTAAATCATCCGAAACTCAATTCTGCAAGCCGTTTTCGGCCTCCGAAATTATTCCGAAACAGACGAAGTGTGTGACAGAAGGATACGAGTTTTCGCTGCGGTCGTTTTGGCAGGTCATGGAGCCCAAACGGAGTTCGTATGGCCAGGGTACGGTCGTTCTACGGATACACCTCAAATGGATTTCAGCAACGAGGGATATCGTGAATCCGGCTTCCAGGGTAACTTGCTCGCGCCCACGAGCCATTTTGCGCCACTCGAAATGGCCTATTATTTTCAAACAGTATGAATGTAATGTAGAAGAGCTGGTATGCACAGTTTTGTCCAAGAACAACACATGTGCATGGACAAAAATGTGGGTGGTAGCGGTATGGGTGATAAACCATGCAAAACGGCAAGTTTTTGGGTGTTCGGTGCAGCGAAGAGGCTTCTCCTTCCATCCAGACTAGCATGTAGGGCTTGCTGGTGCAGAAATAGAGTCATGTAACATTGTTCTGCACGTCATTGTCGCAGTATCTGTCCGTGGGTGAGCTCACGGACGGGTGGTAGACGCTAGAAGAGTGCACGCCAACCACTAAATCATCCGAAACTTAATTCTGCAAGCCGTTTTCGGCCTCCGAAATTATTCCGAAACAGACGAAGTTTGTGACAGAAGGATACGAATTTTCGCTGCGGCCGTTTTGGCAGGTCATGGAGCCCAAACGGAGTTCGTATGGCCAGGGTACGGTCGTTCTACGGATACACCTCAAATGGATTTCAGCAACGAGGGATATCGTGAATCCGGCTTCCAGGGTAACTTGCTCGCGCCCACGATCCATTTTGCGCCACTCGAAATGGCCTATTATTTTCGAACAGTACGAATGTAATGTATAAGAGCTGGTATGCACAGTTTTGTCCAAGAACAACACATGTGCATGGACAAAAATGTGGGTGGTAGCGGTATGGGTGATAAACCATGCAAAACGGCAAGTTTTTGGGTGTTCGGTGCACCGAAGAGTCTTCTCCTTCCATCCAGACTAGCATGTAGGGCTTGCTGGTGCAGAAATAGAGTCATGTAACATTGTTCTGCACGTCATTGTCGCAGTATCTGTCCGTGGGTGAGCTCACGGTAGGGTGGTAGACGCTAGAAGAGTGCACGCCAACCACTAAATCATCCGAAACTCAATTCTGCAAGCCATTTTCGGCCTCCGAAATTATTCTGAATCAGACGAAGTTTGTGACAGAAGGATACGAATTTTCGCTGCGGTCGTTTTGGCAGGTCATGGAGCCCAAACGGAGTTCGTATGGCCAGGGTACGGTCGTTCTACGGATACACATCAAATGGATTTCAGCAACGAGGGATATCGTGAATCCGGCTTCCAGGGTAACTTGCTCGCGCCCACGAGCCATTTTGCGCCACTCGAAATGGCCTATTATTTTCGAACAGTACGAATGTAATGTAGAAGAGCTGGTATGCACAGTTTTGTCCAAGAACAACACATGTGCATGGACAAAAATGTGGGTGGTAGCGGTATGGGTGATAAACCATGCAAAACGGCAAGTTTTTGGGTGTTCGGTGCACCGAAGAGGCTTCTCCTTCCATCCAGACTAGCATGTAGGGCTTGCTGGTGCAGAAATAGAGTCATGTAACATTGTTCTGCACGTCATTGTCGCAGTATCTGTCCGTGGGTGAGGTCACGGTAGGGTGGTAGACGCTAGAAGAGTGCACGCCAACCACTAAATCATCCGAAACTCAATCCTGCAAGCCGTTTTCGGCCTCCGAAATTATTCCGAAACAGACGAAGTTTGTGACAGAAGGATACGAATTTTCGCTGCGGTCGTTTTGGCAGGTCATGGAGCCCAAACGGAGTTCGTATGGCCAGGGTACGGTCGTTCTACGGATACACCTCAAATGGATTTCAGCAACGAGGGATATCGTGAATCCGGCTTCCAGGGTAACTTGCTCGCGCCCACGAGCCATTTTGCGCCACTCGAAATGGCCTATTATTTTCGAACAGTACGAATGTAATGTAGAAGAGCTGGTATGCACAGTTTTGTCCAAGAACAACACATGTGCATGGACAAAAATGTGGGTGGTAGCGGTATGGGTGATAAACCATGCAAAACGGCATGTTTTTGGGAGTTCGGTGCACCGAAGAGGCTTCTCCTTCCATCCAGACTAGCATGTAGGGCTTGCTGGTGCAGAAATAGAGTCATGTAACATTGTTCTGCACGTCATTGTCGCAGTATCTGTCCGTGGGTGACCTCACGGTAGGGTGGTAGACGCTAGAAGAGTGCACTCCAACCACTAAATCATCCGAAACTCAATTCTGCAAGCCGTTTTCGGCCTCCGAAATTATTCCGAAACAGACGAAGTTTGTGACAGAAGGATACGAATTTTCGCTGCGGTCGTTTTGGCAGGTCATGGAGCCCAAACGGAGTTCGTATGGCCAGGGTACGGTCGTTCTACGGATACACCTCAAATGGATTTCAGCAACGAGGGCTATCGTGAATCCGGCTTCCAGGGTAACTTGCTCGCGCCCATGAGCCATTTTGCGCCACTCGAAGTGGCCTATTATTTTCGAACAGTACGAATGTAATGTAGAAGAGCTGGTATGCACAGTTTTGTCCAAGAACAACACATGTGCATGGACAAAAATGTGGGTGGTAGCGGTATGGGTGATAAACCATGCAAAACGGCAAGTTTTTGGGTGTTCGGTGCACCGAAGAGGCTTCTCCTTCCATCCAGACTAGCATGTAGGGCTTGCTGGTGCAGAAATAGAGTCATGTAACATTGTTCTGCACGTCATTGTCGCAGTATCTGTCCGTGGGTGAGGTCACGGTAGGGTGGTAGACGCTAGAAGAGTGCACGCCAACCACTAAATCTTCCGAAACTCAATTCTGCAAGCCGTTTTCGGCCTCCGAAATTATTCCGAAATAGACGATGTTTGTGACAGAAGGATACGAATTTTCACTGCGGTCGTTTTGGCAGGTCATGGAGCCCAAACGGAGTTCGTATGGCCAGGGTACGGTCGTTCTACGGATACACCTCAAATGGATTTCAGCAACGAGGGATATCGTGAATCCGGCTTCCAGGGTAGCTTGCTCGCGCCCACGAGCCATTTTGCGCCACTCGAAATGGCCTATTATTTTCGAACAGTACGAATGTAATGTAGAAGAGCTGGTATGCAAAGTTTTGTCCAAGAACAACACATGTGCATGGACAAAAATGTGGGTGGTAGCGGTATGGGTGATAAACCATGCAAAACGGCAAGTTTTTGGGTGTTCGGTGCACCGAAGAGGCTTCTCCTTCCATCCAGACTAGCATGTAGGGCTTGCTGGTGCAGAAATAGAGTCAAGTAACATTGTTCTGCACGTCATTGTCGCAGTATCTGTCCGTGGGTGAGCTCACGGTAGGGTGGTAGACGCTAGAAGAGTGCACGCCAACCACTAAATCATCCGAAACTCAATTCTGCAAGCCGTTTTCGGCCTCCGAAATTATTCCGAAACAGACAAAGTTTGTGACAGAAGGATACGAATTTTCGCTGCGGTCGTTTTGGCAGGTCATGGAGCCCAAACGGAGTTCGTATGGCTAGGGTACGGTCGTTCTACGGATACACCTCAAATGGATTTCAGCAACGAGGGATATCGTGAATCCGGCTTCCAGGGTAACTTGCTCGCGCCCACGAGCCATTTTGCGCCACTCGAAATGGCCTATTATTTTCAAACAGTACGAATGTAATGTAGAAGAGCTGGTATGCAAAGTTTTGTCCAAGAACAACACATGTGCATGGACAAAAATGTGGGTGGTAGCGGTATGGGTGATAAACCATGCAAAACGGCAAGTTTTTGGGTGTTCGGTGCACCGAAGAGGCTTCTCCTTCCATCCAGACTAGCATGTAGGGCTTGCTGGTGCAGAAATAGAGTCATGTAACATTGTTTTGCACGTCATTGTCGCAGTATCTGTCCGTGGGTGAGCTCACGGTAGGGTGGTAGACGCTGGAAGAGTGCACGCCAACCACTAAATCTTCCGAAACTCAATTCTGCAAGCCGTTTTCGGCCTCCGAAATTATTCCGAAATAGACGAAGTTTGTGACAGAAGGATACGAATTTTCGCTGCGGTCGTTTTGGCAGGTCATGGAGCCCAAACGGAGTTCGTATGGCCAGGGTACGGTCGTTCTACGGATACACCTCAAATGGATTTCAGCAACGAGGGATATCGTGAATCCGGCTTCCAGGGTAACTTGCTCGCGCCCACGAGCCATTTTGCGCCACTCGAAATGGCCTATTATTTTCGAACGGTACGAATGTAATGTAAAAGAGCTGGTATGCACAGTTTTGTCCAAGAACAACACATGTGCATGGACAAAAATGTGGGTGGTAGCGGTATGGGTGATAAACCATGCAAAACAGCATGTTTTTGGGTGTTCGGTGCACCGAAGAGGCTTCTCCTTCCATCCAGACTAGCATGTAGGGCTTGCTGGTGCAGAAATAGAGTCATGTAACATTGTTCTGCACGTCATTGTCGCAGTATCTGTCCGTGGGTGAGCTCACGGTAGGGTGGTAGACGCTAAAAGAGTGCACGCCAACCACTAAATCATCCGAAACTCAATCCTGCAAGCCGTTTTCGGCCTCCGAAATTATTCCGAAACAGACAAAGTCTGTGACAGAAGGATACGAATTTTTGTTGCGGTCGTTTTGGCAGGTCATGGAGCCCAAATGGAGTTCGTATGGCCAGGGTACGGTCGTTCTACGGATACACCTCAAATGAATTTCAGCAACGAGGGATATCGTGAATCCGGCTTCCAGGGTAACTTGCTCGCGCCCACGAGCCATTTTGCCCACTCGAAATGGCCTATTATTTTCGAACGGTACGAATGTAATGTAGAAGAGCTGGTCTGCACAGTTTTGTCCAAGAACAACACATGTGCATGGACAAAAATGTGGGTGGTAGCGGTATGGGTGATAAACCATGCAAAACGGCAAGTTTTTGGGTGTTCGGTGCACCGAAGAGGCTTCTCCTTCCATCCAGACTAGCATGTAGGGCTTGCTGGTGCAGAAATAGAGTCATGTAACATTGTTCTGCACGTCATTGTCGCAGTATCTGTCCGTGGGTGAGGTCACGGTAGGGTGGTAGACGCTAGAAGAGTGCACGCCAACCACTAAATCATCCGAAACTCAATCCTGCAAGCCGTTTTCGGCCTCCGAAATTATTCCGAAACAGACAAAGTTTGTGACAGAAGGATACGAATTTTCGCTGCGGTCGTTTTGGCAGGTCATGGAGCCCAAACGGAGTTCGTATGGCCAGGGTACGGTCGTTCTACGGATACACCTCAAATGGATTTCAGCAACGAGGGATATCGTGAATCCGGCTTCCAGGGTAACTTGCTCGCGCCCACGAGCCATTTTGCGCCTCTCGAAATGGCCTATTATTTTCGAACAGTACGAATGTAATGTGGAAGAGCTGGTATGCACAGTTTTGTCCAAGAACAACACATGTGCATGGACAAAAATGTGGGTGGTAGCGGTATGGGTGATAAACCATGCAAAACGATAAGTTTTTGGGTGTTCGGTGAACCGAAGAGGCTTCTCCATCCATCCAGACTAGCATGTAGGGCTTGCTGGTGCAGAAATAGAGTCATGTAACATTGTTCTGCATGTTATTTTCGCAGTATCTGTCCGTGGGTGAGCTCACGGTAGGGTGGTAGACGCTAGAAGAGTGCACGCCAACCACTAAATCATCCGAAACTCAATTCTGCAAGCCGTTTTCGGCCTCCGAAATTATTCCGAAACAGACGAAGTTTGTGACAGAAGGATACGAATTTTTGCTGCGGTCGTTTTGGAAGGTCATGGAGCCCAAACGGAGTTCGTATGGCCAGGGTACGGTCGTTCTACGGATACACCTCAAATGGATTTCAGCAACGAGGGATTTCGTGAATCCGGCTTCCAGGGTAACTTGCTCGCGCCCACGAGCCATTTTGCGCCTCTCGAAATGGCCTATTATTTTCGAACAGTACGAATGTAATGTAGAAGAGCTGGTATGCACAGTTTTGTCCAAGAACAACACATGTGCATGGACAAAAATGTGGGTGGTAGCGGTATGGGTGATAAACCATGCAAAACGGCAAGTTTTTGGGTGTTCGGTGCACCGAAGAGGCTTCTCCTTCCATCCAGACTAGCATGTAGGGCTTGCTGGTGCAGAAATAGAGTCATGTAACATTGTTCTGCACGTCATTGTCGCAGTATCTGTCCGTGGGTGAGCTCACGGTAGGGTGGTAGACGCTAGAAGAGTGCACGCCAACCACTAAATTATCCGAAACTCAATTCTGAAAGCCGTTTTCGGCCTCCGAAATTATTCCGAAACAGACAAAGTTTGTGACAGAAGGATACGAATTTTCGTTGCGGTCGTTTTGGCAGGTCATGGAGCCCAAACGGAGTTCGTATGGCCAGGGTACGGTCGTTCTACGGATACACCTCAAATGGATTTTAGCAACGAGGGATATCGTGAATCCGGCTTCCAAGGTAACTTGCTCGCGCCCACGAGCCATTTTGCGCCACTCGAAATGGCCTATTATTTTCGAACAGTACGAATGTAATGTAGAAGAGCTGGTATGCACAGTTTTGTCCAAGAACAACACATGTGCATGGACAAAAATGTGGGTGGTAGCGGTATGGGTGATAAACCATGCAAAACGGCAAGTTTTTGGGTGTTCGGTGCACCGAAGAGGCTTCTCCTTCCATCCAGACTAGCATGTAGGGCTTGCTGGTGCAGAAATAGAGTCATGTAACATTGTTCTGCACGTCATTGTCGCAGTATCTGTCCGTGGGTGAGCTCACGGTAGGGTGGTAGACGCTAGAAGAGTGCACGCCAACCACTAAATCATCCGAAACTCAATTCTGCAAGCCGTTTTCGGCCTCCGAAATTATTCCGAAACAGACGAAGTGTGTGACAGAAGGATACGAGTTTTCGCTGCGGTCGTTTTGGCAGGTCATGGAGCCCAAACGGAGTTCTTATGGCCAGGGTACGGTCGTTCTACGGATACACCTCAAATGGATTTCAGCAACGAGGGATATCGTGAATCCGGCTTCCAGGGTAACTTGCTCGCACCCACGAGCCATTTTGCGCCACTCGAAATGGCCTATTATTTTCGAACAGTACGAATGTAATGTAGAAGAGCTAGTATGCACAGTTTTGTCCAAGAACAACACATGTGCATGGACAAAAATGTGGGTGGTAGCGGTATGGGTGATAAACCATGCAAAACGACAAGTTTTTTGGTGTTCGGTGCACCGAAGAGGCTTCTCCTTCCATCCAGACTAGCATGTAGGGCTTGCTGGTGCAGAAATTGAGTCATGTAACATTGTTCTGCACGTCATTGTCGGAGTATCTGTCCGTGGGTGAGCTCACGGTAGGGTGATAGACGCAAGAAGAGTGCACGCCAACCACTAAATCATCCGAAACTCAATTCTGCAAGCCGTTTTCGGCCTCCGAAATTATTCCAAAACAGACGAAGTGTGTGACAGAAGGATACGAATTTTCGCTGCGGTCGTTTTGACAGGTCATGGAGCCCAAACGGAGTTCGTATGGCCAGGGTACGGTCGTTCTACGGATACACCTCAAATGGATTTCTGCAACGAGGGATATCGTGAATCCGGCTTCCAGGGTAACTTGCTCGCGCCCACGAGCCATTTTGCGCCACTCGAAATGGCCTATTATTTTCGAACAGTACGAATGTAATGTAGAAGAACTGGTATGCATAGTTTTGTCCAAGAACAACACATGTGCATGGACAAAAATGTGGGTGGTAGCGGTATGGGTGATAAACCATGCAAAACGGCAAGTTTTTGGGTGTTCGGTGCACCGAAGAGGCTTCTCCTTCCATCCAGACTAGCATGTAGGGCTTGCTGGTGCAGAAATAGAGTCATGTAACATTGTTCTGCACGTCATTGTCGCAGTATCTGTCCGTGGGTGAGCTCACGGTAGGTCATGTAACATAAGCCTCCTGAGTCGACCGTAGATCGAGTCTTGTTCCGGTAACCCCCATACTTGAATCGTGCTGCCACTTGTCCCTGCCACGGGTAGGGTATGGTTTAGTAAGTTGTTAACCCCTTTCCGTGCACACACCGTACAGAGGGCCACGATGAGGGTTTTCCACGACGGTGGACTAAATCCTTCCATCGGGTCAGGGGGCATGGGTGTTTCCGGCTGTCGTGATGCCGAGAGGGAGTGTACCCTTGTAATCCGCGCGTATAAATAGTGATCCCATGCTCTTGGAGGTTGTAGCCTCTCTGACTTAGAGTTTTTCTGGAACGATGCTTTGGGTGATTCCTGGCTTCTGAACGGATTTTCTGGTGTGTGCTGGTCAGGCGTGTTTTCAACCCAAAGACCATAATGGGAATTAGTCAGTGTCACGATACTGACTAAAGAAATCCTATACTTGTGGGTAAAGAGTACACCCTCTGCAGAGTTTAAAAACCTATTCGAATAGCCGTGTCCGCGGTTAAGGACTACAGTCTGGGTTGGTCAAGTGTCGGTCTTAGAGTCGGTCTCCGGAGGAAATATTTAAAATTGAGCAGGGTTATTTTGCAGGATAATTATCGTTGCTACTTGTGTTACCATTAGTATATTTGATTATATGATTATTATTGTGGACTAACCCATTACTCTTATTTTATTTTCTTAGAGTGTCTCAGGGGCTGGCTGGACTACCCCGGGCACTCGCCTTTATTTTCAAGTCCTTTTGTGGCGTCCCTCGAGTTTCAGGCGGTTCTATCACGCCACTACTCTTGTGGACACCCGACTGGCATTTCTTTTCAAGACCGACCGTGGTGTCACTTGACATCCGACCGGCATTTCTTTTATATTTTATTGATACTAATATTTATTCTCTGCACTAACCATTATTCATCATGTCTTGTTTTAATAACTGTCAGCATGCGTTTAATATAAGTCCATCATGAGCATATGCATATAGTTTAAGTCATCATGACCATATAATGGTTTGCTGCATTTGTTATATCATTTGTCCATGATGTTTGCGAGTACATTCAAACGTACTCTCAGGCTTGTCCCTGGCTATTTACTTGGCCAGGTTAGGAGTTCTACGGGGAGAACCACAGCGACGTCCGTGCGAAGCCTAGGAGTACAGCCACGCGGGATAGGAGTTATCCGGGTCAGCTGTTCCTGTGGGAATGGAGCCCCATCGATGTGGAGATCCACAAGCCAATTCCTTCATCCACCACCGGAGTCATTGTTGTATCAGTAGACCTTTATAGTCTTGTATCAAATTCTTGTAAATGCTTGGTAATCTGTAACAAGGATGTGTCCACCAGTAACAGTAATCTTGGGCTGGTGATGACACTAGGGGTTAATTTCTGGAATATTGTGTTCCCGAAATCCGGCCCCGACAGCCTTGGAATCAGAGCCAGGCTGACCATTGGCTAATCCTATCTTAGCCTGGTCACCATCCCTAGGTTTCCACACCATCCACAACTTTTCCTGTCCACAGTCAAGTCTATCCCATCCACAGTGGCAACCGACATCTTTTGATAGCCGGTGCCCAACCTATCAGTCTATCCATAGGCCGTGTGCCTGTGCCAACACCTGAGCTTTCCCATCCACAATCGTGCGATGGAAGACTCGGCTAACTTATAAAGGAAGCCTTACCCCAAACTCAGCACATCACAGCCTCATTCCCAGTTCGATATCCAACCACCAAGATGCCAGGCCCCCTCGTTCGCAACGAGACCACCGCAGTCGAGCTCGAAGGCTTCGTAGCCATCCTCGCCAATCTCACCCGTCGTGCCTTCGGCATCGACGAGTCACCGGAATATGTCGTGTACCAAGAGCACACGAGTAATTCCATCCATCACTTCTGGGCCACGGTGCACCTCTACGGGAGAGGCATCACATCGGAGCGCCCCTACCGGTTCACCGGGAGGACGACCTCCGACGAGCCCCAAGCCATCCAACTTGCAGCCCGAGAGGCTATAGTTCAACTCCGACATCTGTCGCCGAGGGTTAACTGCCGCTCCTTCTACTACTACCCTAGTCGTGAAGGCTATGGTAGCCCGACCCAGGTCGCCAACGGAGACCATGAGTCGGATCCTGCCCTGGTGCATCTGGTGCGCTACCTGAGAGCGCAAGAGGCACTATTTGATCAGGTCACTCTTGACCTGATTGAGACCCGCAGGACGCTCGCTCTCCTAACCCCGGCAAGGAGCGAAGCCGCACCCGCCCCCTACACCCCGATAGTGCTGCTTGGAAGTCCGGTTGAGCCCCCAAGTTCTGCCCATGTCATCTACCCGGGCAATGCCATCGCCTCACCCGGGGAACTCCGTCGTCTCTTGGAGGCCTACTCCAATGGGACGGTGACCTCGACACCCCACGAGGGACACCACCGCTACTCCAGCCCCATAGCTCCCCATCCTACCCCGGCCAGCTCCGACGCGGAAGCGCACGGAGACGACTCGGCATCCACAAGACGCGCCCGGCTAGATATCAACCAGGTGGACTGAGTCCACCAGAATTGTGTCAAGCCCTAGTGGCCTGGTTTTTCCTTTAGTTCCGTAGTAGCTGTTGTGTGGCGTAGTGAGTTTGTAAACCACCTGCGTGTCTTCAGCTAATAGTATGTGTGATCTGGCATAAATTGTTTGACGAGTGGTTGCAGAGTAAAATTCTAGACGTGACCCCTAATCGACATGCACAGTAATATGTCACCTATCTTTTGGGGATTGAGGCCTGAGACTTTGACTCAGACAGCCCCGCACCGGAGTCGGTACACCCGTTGTACTGGCATCACTTCATGTTCCCCAACCCAGGCACTCTATAAGAAGCCACTTTCACATCCAACACCAGCAACCATCAGCATCAAGCACTGCCCTTCCTCATTCACCCATCCATGTCTCACCCCGGAGCTTACCTGAGGACCCCCGATGCAAGCCCTGGTAGTTTTGTTAAGATATTGTGGGATTTTACCCGCAATACTCTTGGCTCTACCCATCCACCCCTGTATGAGCTGTTCAAATCGAGGATCACTTCTGATCTCTCGAAATACTGGGCAGCTGTGCACATTCCACCAGCAAGTATAAACCAAGGCCCTCCCTATGTTATCTTCATCGGGAGATCCATGCCAACCCCAGGCATGGCCATCGAGTCCGTTGCTTATGAAGCAGTCACCCGTCTTCGATTTGCGGTACCCTGTGCCAACGCAAGGGAATACTGCTATTTTCCAAGCCGCGCTGCTTTTGGAGCAGAAGCTATGTTCCGCTGTGAACGTGCAGAAAGCGATCCAGCCCTGGTCTATCTCACTCAGTACGTGATAGCCCAGGAGCGTTTCACCCAGCAAATACTGGAGTATCTCCACTACCTTGCTGTTCTGAATCCCCGGATTGCCATTGGCGGACCCCCTCTGCCAACTCAGGAAGGACACGTTCTTCGTTTGCTCCCTCGACTTCCTCCACTCCCTGCGGAAGAAGAAGAATGTGTTCCAACACCGGCAAGCCTTCCGCTTGACCCCGAAGCTCTCGTTTTCGGACCGTAGACGGTCGTGAGTGCGTTGGCATAGCGTGTAGTGCTTGTTTGCATGATGTGATCCTTTGTATTGTTTCTTAGGGTGTATGTCATGAATCTATTGCCCTGATTGCATTTTGCATATGAGTACTTTGTCTGTCATTTTTCTGCCCTTAACGAATCTCGAGGACGAGATTTTCTTAAGGGGGGTAGAGTTTGTAACACCCCAAAAATTTAATCATATTTTTATTAATTAAAAATTTGGCTAGAAATAAAATTTTGAATTATATTAGGTTCGTTAGTAAATTTTTAAGCCTTTTATATACCTGTCCTTCAAAAATCTTCCCTCCATGTAAAATTTTTGCTATAATATTGTGGGCTCTGGTAGTTATATTAAATCACTTCTTTATTTGTTTAATAACAGTAGAAATTATTTTCATAATAAAATTTGTCTCTAAAAATTCCACCATAATTCTGAGAGGTCTTATGATGCCTATATGTCACTTTGGTGCAAAAACCCAACTTGGTGTTTTGCAAAATTTGAGTGAACCATCCTCCTTTTCATTTCTGTCCATTCTCAAGGTTTCTACTACAACCTCATTTTTTATTTCTCCAAATTTTTTGATACTTGTCCATATCCTAGTCTTTCCTATTAAAACCTTAACCCAAGAAGATCAGCTCCATTAGCATCATTTAGACCCACTAAATACCTCTCTATAGTTTCTGTTCAGAAGTGAATTTTTGCAAAACTTGCACTAGCAAGTTTGCTCCTTCCACAAACCAACTCCACCATCATCTATTATCTGTAAGGAGACACAACTCTGCCAAGTTTCACTTCCAACAAAGTTGCCTAGATAGCTCTATCATTCTGTCGAGCACCTTGTATGCATAACAGAAATTTTTCCACCACCTATACTACATTGGACACTTGGTCAAATGACGAAACCAGCATGTCCAGCACCTCCCTCCTGCCCATTAGCAACACTCTACCAATTTGTAGCTCCATTAGATCCTTGTAGATGCCATCGGCATTTTGCCGAACACCCTAGGCGCGTGTGCAGAGCGTGCCCAGAGCGCCCGTATTGCATACGTCGGCACCGAGCTCCTGCCACCGCCTCGCTGCCTCCCCTGCCGCCCGAGCCTCCCTCTGGATCGGCCCGACCACCTAACACCTCGCCGACACCTCCGCCTGTCCCCTAGCGCCGCCTCTCACCGGCCTCTGCCGCCGTCGTGGACGTCATCTCGGGCACGCCACCGCCCAGAGCACCTGGCACCAGCCAGAGGCCGCCAGCACGCCCCGCTTTTACTGCGGACGGCCACCGGCCTCGCTGACCCCCGCCACCGACCTCACCGACGTCACCACCTCATCACCGCCGCCATAGACTTCGCGGGCACGTCACCGTCCAGGACGCGTGGCTCGCCCCCTCGCCAGCCAACACGCCCCCGGAGTAACTCTGGACGGCCACCGTCCACGCCAACCCAACCACCGACCCCAACGGCCTCACCTGCCGCCATAATAATCGCCGCCGTCGTGGCTTTTCCAGGAAGCTGCGGGAACCGCCTTCCCCGCCTATAAATACCCTCCCCGAGCTCACTCTCGTCACCAGCACCTCCCTCCCTCCCTCGCTGAGCCTCCCCGATCAACAGAACGACCGGGAGAGGTCATCTTCCTCCACTCCGGCAGCCACTGCCGCCACCATCCCCTCGATGATTCCCACCTCTCCAGTGCCTCCCCCTCTCCACTCTCAGCACCCGAAGCTTCACCACAGTCCCGATAATCCATCCCCACCCCCAATTTTCCCCGGAATCAACCGCGGACGAAACGCCCAAATTCACTCCGCCGGAGTCTCTCGGGCGAGCTCGCCGCCGGCGACTCCTCGCTTCCCGGAGGACATGATGCACACCGGAGGAATCACCTCGGTCTCCTGGACCCAGCGGTGGGCTCAGCTCGCCGCGGGACGCCACCGTCCGCCGGCGCCGGACGTCGAAGCACCGCCGTGCTCTGTCGCGGGAGAGGCAGAGGTGCCCGGCTTGACCGGGGTCAAATCCGACAAGCGGGACCCGGCAGTCAGCCTCTCATCGCCCCTCTACTCGCGCAGCTGAGCCGCCGGGCCGGCCCAATTACTATTCAGCGCTCAGGGCACAATTCTGATCCCTTCCTTTTTCCTTTCGGCACATATTCAAATAATTTCATAGTTGTCATTTCTACCCCAAATTCGATGATTCAAGTTTCTGTAGGTTTCTAAAATCATTCTCTATTTATCTAAACTAGGTGAACATTTTTGCCATGCTTAGTTTCTGTTGGATCAATTAAATTGTCTATTTAATCTTTTATTTCAGCTTGTAAAAACCATAACTGATTCATATGAACTCTAAATGAATTAATTCTTTTTCTGTTATTCCTTAAATATCCTCTAGTTTATTTCAGTATTTATTTCAAAAAGTTTTGAAATACTTTTTAGTGCTGCTTTTGAATTATGTGGTGATTTAGATATTTTTGAAATTAGGAATTGGTGGGGAGATGAATATTTTCAAACTTTTGGGGTGCACCCAATATTTCTGCATGCTCAAGGCAAGCATCTTGAACACTTGATATGATGATTGCATAGTGGATTATTTGCTAGAATAAATCAAACATGACTATGTTGAATTCAAATTAATTTTGCATATTGCTAGTGGAGCTTGCATGGTCATGTGCATATTTTCTCTTGCATGTATTCCACTATGGTTTTGATATGCATGAATTGTGAGTACCCAGGAGTGTGCTCCTGCTTTGGACGTGCCGGTGGGCACGGGCCATATTTGACACGGTGGTGTCACGAGGTATATGTGGAAGCAGGCAAGGGTTGTGGCCCTGTCCTGAGGATGTGGTTGAAAGAATACTTTGTTGTGCTAACCCCTGCAGGAAACGTAAGCCTCCTGAGTCGACCGTAGATCGAGTCTTGTTCCGGTAACCCCCATACTTGAATCGTGCTGCCACTTGTCCCTGCCACGGGTAGGGTATGGTTTAGTAAGTTGTTAACCCCTTTCCGTGCACACACCGTACAGAGGGCCACGATCAGGGTTTTCCACGACGGTGGACTAAATCCTTCCATCGGGTCAGGGGGCATGGGTGTTTCCGGCTGTCGTGATGCCGAGAGGGAGTGTACCCTTGTAATCCGCGCGTATAAATAGTGATCCCATGCTCTTGGAGGTTGTAGCCTCTCCGACTTAGAGTTTTTCTGGAACGATGCTTTGGGTGATTCCTGGCATCTGAACGGATTTTCTGGTGTGTGCTGGTCAGGCGTGTTTTCAACCCAAAGACCATAATGGGAATTAGTCAGTGTCACGATACTAACTAAAGAAATCCTATACTTGTGGGTAAAGAGTACACCCTCTGCAGAGTTTAAAAACCTATTCGAATAGCCGTGTCCGCGGTTAAGGACTACAGTCTGGGTTGGTCAAGTGTCGGTCTTAGAGTCGGTCTCCGGAGGAAATATTTAAAATTGAGCAGGGTTATTTTGCAGGATAATTATCGTTGCTACTGGTGTTACCATTAGTATATTTGATGATATGACTATTATTGTGGACTAACCCATTACTCTTATTTTATTTTCTTAGAGTGTCTCAGGGGCTGGCTGGACTACCCCGGGCACTCGCCTTTATTTTCAAGTCCTTTTGTGGCGTCCCTCGAGTTTCAGGCGGTTCTATCACGCCACTACTCTTGTGGACACCCGACTGGCATTTCTTTTCAAGACCGACCGTGGTGTCACTTGACATCCGACCGGCATTTCTTTTATATTTTATTGATACTAATATTTATTCTCTGCACTAACCATTATTCATCATGTCTTGTTTTAATAACTGTCAGCATGCATTTAATATAAGTCCATCATGAGCATATGCATATAGTTTAAGTCATCATGACCATATAATGGTTTGCTGCATTTGTTATATCATTTGTCCATGATGTTTGCGAGTACATTCAAACGTACTCACAGGCTTGTCCCTGGCTATTTACTTGGCCAGGTTAGGAGTTCTACGGGGAGAACCACAGCGACGTCCGTGCGAAGCCTAGGAGTACAGCCACGCGGGATAGGAGTTATCCGGGTCAGCTGTTCCTGTGGGAATGGAGCCCCATCGATGTGGAGATCCACAAGCCAATTCCTTCATCCACCACTGGAGTCATTGTTGTATCAGTAGACCTTTATGGTCTTGTATCAAATTCTTGTAAATGCTTGGTAATCTGTAACAAGGATGTGTCCACCAGTAACAGTAATCCTGGGCTGGTGATGACACTAGGGGTTAATTTCTGGAATATTGTGTTCCCGAAATCCGGCCCCGACACATTCAGCCCAAATGGAGTTCGTATGGCCAAGGTACGGTCGTTCTACGGATACACCTCAAATGGATTTCAGTAACGAGGGATATCGTGACTCCGGCTTCTAGGGTAACTTGCTCGCGCCCACGAGCCATTTTGCGCCACTCGAAATGGCCTATTATTTTCGAACAGTACGAATGTAATGTAGAAGAGCTGGTATGCACAGTTTTGTCCAAGAACAACACACGTGCATGGACAAAAATGTGGGTGGTAGCGGTATGGGTGATAAACCATGCAAAACGGCAAGTTTTTGGGTGTTCGGTGCACCGAAGAGGCTTCTCCTTCCATCCAGACTAGCATGTAGGGCTTGTTGGTGCAGAAATAGAGTCATGTAACATTGTTCTGCACGTCATTGTCGCCGTATCTGTCCGTGGGTGAGCTCACGGTAGGGTGGTAGACGCTAGAAGAGTGCACGCCAACCACTAAATCATCCGAAACTCAATTCTGCAAGCCGTTTTCGGCCTCCGAAATTATTCCGAAACAGACGAAGTTTGTGATAGACGGATACGAATTTTTGCTGCGGTCATTTTGGCAGGTCATGGAGCCCAAACGGAGTTCGTATGGCCAGGGTACGGTCGTTCTACGGATACACCTCAAATGGATTTCAGCAACGAGGGATATCGTGAATCCGGCTTCCAGGGTAACTTGCTTGCGCCCACGAGCCATTTTGCGCCACTAGAAATGGCCTATCATTTTCGAACAGTATGAATGTAATGTAGAAGAGCTGGTATGCACAGTTTTGTCCAAGAACAACACATGTGCATGGACAAAAATGTGGGTGGTAGCGGTATGGGTGATAAACCATGCAAAACGGCAAGTTTTTGGGTGTTCGGTGCACCGAAGATGCTTCTCCTTCCATCCAGACTAGCATGCAGGGCTTGCTGGTGCAGAAATAGAGTCATGTAACATTGTTCTGCACGTCATTGTCGCAATATCTGTCCGTGGGTGAGCTCACGGTAGGGTGGTAGACGCTAGAAGAGTGCACGCCAACCACTAAATCATCTGAAACTCAATTCTGCAAGCCGTTTTTGGCCTCCTAATTTATTCCGAAACAGACAAAGTTTGTGACAGAAGGATACGAATTTTCGCTGCGGTCGTTTTGGCAGGTCATGGAGCCCAAACGGAGTTCGTATGGCCAGGGTACGGTCGTTCTACGGATACACCTCAAATGGATATCAGCAACGAGGGATATCGTGAATCCGGCTTCCAGGGTAACTTGCTCGCGCCCACCAGCCATTTTGCGCCACTCGAAATGGCCTATTATTTTCGAATAGTACGAATGTAATGTAGAAGAGCTGGTATGCACAGTTTTGTCCAAGAACAACACATGTGCATGGACAAAAATGTGGGTGGTAGCGTTATGGGTGATAAACCATGCAAAACGGCAAGTTTTTGGGTGTTCGTTGCACCGAAGAGGCTTCTCCTTCCATCCAGACTAGCATGTAGGGCTTGTTGGTGCAGAAATAGAGTCATGTAACATTGTTCTGCACGTCATTGTCGCAGTATCTGTCCGTGGGTGAGCTCACGGTAGGTGGTAGACGCTAGAAGAGTGCACGCCAACCACTAAATCATCCGAAACTCAATTCTGCAAGCCGTTTTCGGCCTCGGAAATTATTCCAAAATAGACAAAGTTTGTGACAGAAGGATACGAATTTTCGCTGCGGTCGTTTTGGCAGGTCATGGAGCCCAAACGGACTTCGTATGGCCAGTGTACGGTCGTTCTACGGATACACCTCAAATGGATATCAGCAACGAGGGATATCGTGAATCCGGCTTCCAGGGTAACTTGCTCGCGCCCACCAGCCATTTTGCGCCACTCGAAATGGCCTATTATTTTCGAATAGTACGAATGTAATGTAGAAGAGCTGGTATGCACAGTTTTGTCCAAGAACAACACATGTGCATGGACAAAAATGTGGGTGGTAGCGTTATGGGTGATAAACCATGCAAAACGGCAAGTTTTTGGGTGTTCGTTGCACCGAAGACTTCTCCTTCCATCCAGACTAGCATGTAGGGCTTGTTGGTGCAGAAATAGAGTCATGTAACATTGTTCTGCACGTCATTGTCGCAGTATCTGTCCGTGGGTGAGCTCACGGTAGGTGGTAGACGCTAGAAGAGTGCACGCCAACCACTAAATCATCCGAAACTCAATTCTGCAAGCCGTTTTCGGCCTCGGAAATTATTCCAAAATAGACAAAGTTTGTGACAGAAGGATACGAATTTTCGCTGCGGTCGTTTTGGCAGGTCATGGAGCCCAAACGGACTTCGTATGGCCAGTGTACGGTCGTTCTACGGATACACCTCAAATGGATTTCAGCAACGAGGGATATCGTGAATCCGGCTTCCAGGGTAACTTGCTCGCGCCCACGAGCCATTTTGCGCCACTAGAAATGGCCTATCATTTTCGAACAGTACGAATGTAATGTAGAAGAGCTGGTATGCACAGTTTTGTCCAAGAACAACACATGTGCATGGACAAAAATGTGGGTGGTAGCGGTATGGGTGATAAACCATGCGAAACGGCAAGTTTTTGGGTGTTCGGTGCAACGAAGATGCTTCTCCTTCCATCCAGACTAGCATGCAGGGCTTGCTGGTGCAGAAATAGAGTCATGTAACATTGTTCTGCACGTCATTGTCGCAGTATCTGTCCGTGGGTGAGCTCACGGTAGGGTGGTAGACGCTAGAAGAGTGCACGCCAACCACTAAATCATCCGAAACTCAATTCTGCAAGCCGTTTTCGGCCTCGGAAATTATTCCGAAATAGACAAAGTTTGTGACAGAAGGATACGAATTTTCGCTGCGGTCGTTTTGGCAGGTCATGGAGCCCAAACGGAGTACGTATGGCCAGGGTACGGTCGTTCTACGGATACACCTCAAATGGATTTCAGCAACGAGGGATATCGTGAATCCGGCTTCCAGGGTAACTTGCTCGCGCCCACGAGCCATTTTGCGCCACTCGAAATGGCCTATTATTTTCGAATAGTACGAATGTAATGTAGAAGAGCTGGTATGCACAGTTTTGTCCAAGAACAACACATGTGCCTGGACAAAAATGTGGGTGGTAGCGGTATGGGTGATAAACCATGCAAAACGGCAAGTTTTTGGGTGTTCGGTGCACCGAAGAGGCTTCTCCTTCCATCCATACTAGCATGTAGGGCTTGTTGGTGCAGAAATAGAGTCATGTAACATTGTTCTGCACGTCATTGTCGCAGTATCTATCCGTGGGTGAGCTCACGGTAGGGTGGTAGACGCTAGAAGAGTGCACGCCAACCACTAAATCATCCGAAACTCAATTCTGCAAGCCGTTTTCGGCCTCGGAAATTATTCCGAAATAGACAAAGTTTGTGACAGAAAGATACGAATTTTCGCTGCGGTCGTTTTGGCAGGTCATGGAGCCCAAACGGACTTCGTATGGCCAGGGTACGGTCGTTCTACGGATACACCTCAAATGGATTTCAGCAACGAGGGATATCGTGAATCCGGCTTCCAGGGTAACTTGCTCGCGCCCACAAGCCATTTTGCGCCACTAGAAATGGCCTATCATTTTCGAACAGTACGAATGTAATGTAGAAGAGCTGGTATGCACAGTTTTGTCCAAGAACAACACATGTGCATGGACAAAAATGTGGGTGGTAGCGGTATGGGTGATAAACCATGCAAAACGGCAAGTTTTTGGGTGTTCGGTGCAATGAAGATGCTTCTCCTTCCATCCAGACTAGCATGCAGGGCTTGCTGGTGCAGAAATAGAGTCATGTAACATTGTTCTGCACGTCATTGTCGCAGTATCTGTCCGTGGGTGAGCTCACGGTAGGGTGGTAGATGCTAGAAGAGTGCACGCCAACCACTAAATCATCTGAAACTCAATTCTGCAAGCCGTTTTCGGCCTCGGAAATTATTCCGAAACAGACAAAGTTTGTGACAGAAGGATACGAATTTTCGCTGCGGTCGTTTTGGCAGGTCATGGAGCCCAAACGGAGTTCGTATGGCCAGGGTACGGTCGTTCTACGGATACACCTCAAATGGATTTCAGCAACGAGGGATATCGTGAATCCGGCTTCCAGGGTAACTTGCTCGCGCCCACGAGCCATTTTGCACCACTCGAAATGGCCTATTATTTTCGAACAGTACGAATGTAATGTAGAAGAGCTGGTATGCACAGTTTTGTCCAAGAACAACACATGTGCCTGGACAAAAATGTGGGTGGTAGCGGTATGGGTGATAAACCATGCAAAACGGCAAGTTTTTGGGTATTCGGTGCACCGAAGAGGCTTCTCCTTCCATCCAGACTAGCATGTAGGGATTGTTGGTGCAGAAATAGAGTCATGTAACATTGTTCTGCACGTCATTGTCGGAGTATCTGTCCGTGGGTGAGCTCACGGTAGGGTGGTAGACGCTAGAAGAGTGCACGCCAACCACTAAATCATCCGAAACTCAATTCTGCAAGCCGTTTTCGTCCTCGGAAATTATTCTGAAACAGACAAAGTTTGTGACAGAAGGATACGAATTTTTGCTGCGGTCGTTTTGGCAGGTCATGGAGCCCAAACGGAGTTCGTATGGCCAGGGTACGGTCGTTCTACGGATACACCTCAAATGGATTTCAGCAACGAGGGATATCGTGAATCCGGCTTCCAGGGTAACTTGCTCGCGCCCACGAGCCATTTTGCGCCACTCGAAATGGCCTATTATTTTCGAATAGTACGAATGTAATGTAGAAGAGCTGGTATGCATAGTTTTGTCCAAGAACAACACATGTGCCTGGACAAAAATGTGGGTGGTAGCGGTATGGGTGATAAACCATGCAAAACGGCAAGTTTTTGGGTGTTCGGTGCACCGAAGAGGCTTCTCCTTCCATCCAGACTAGCATGTAGGGCTTGTTGGTGCAGAAATAAAGTCATGTAACATTGTTCTGCACGTCATTGTCGCAGTATCTGTCCGTGGGTGAGCTCACGGTAGGGTGGTAGACGCTAGAAGAGTGCACGCCAACCAATAAATCATCCGAAACTCAATTCTGCAAGCCGTTTTCGGCCTCGGAAATTATTCCGAAACAGTCAAAGTTTGTGACAGAAGGATACAAATTTTCGCTACGGTCGTTTTGGCAGGTCATGGAGCCCAAACGGACTTCGTATGGCCAGGGTACGGTCGTTCTACGGATACACCTCAAATGGATTTCACCAACGAGGGATATCGTGAATCCGGCTTCCAGGGTAACTTGCTCGCGCCCACGAGCCATTTTGCGCCACTAGAAATGGCCTATCATTTTCGAACAGTACGAATGTAATGTAGAAGAGCTGGTATGCACAGTTTTGTCCAGGAACAACACATGTGCATGGACAAAAATGTGGGTGGTAGCGGTATGGGTGATAAACCATGCAAAACGGCAAGTTTTTGGGTGTTCGGTGCACCGAAGAGGCTTCTCCTTCCATCCAGACTAGCATGTAGGGCTTGTTGGTCCAGAAATAGAGTCATGTAACATTGTTCTGCACGTCATTGTCGCAGTATCTGTCCGTTGGTGAGCTCACGGTAGGGTGGTAGACGCTAGAAGAGTGCACGCCAACCACTAAATCATCCGAAACTCAATTCTGCAAGCCGTTTTCGGCCTCGGAAATTATTCCGAAACAGTCAAAGTTTGTGACAGAAGGATATGAATTTTCGCTGCGGTCGTTTTGGCAGGTCATGGAGCCCAAACGGACTTCGTATGGCCAGGATACGGTCGTTCTACGGATACACCTCAAATGGATTTCAGCAACAAGGGATATCGTGAATCCGGCTTCCAGGGTAACTTGCTCGCGCCCACGAGCCATTTTGCGCCACTAGAAATGGCCTATCATTTTCGAACAGTACGAATGTAATGTAGAAGAGCTGGTATGCACAGTTTTATCCAAGAACAACACATGTGCATGGACAAAAATGTGGGTGGTAGCAGTATGGGTGATAAACCATGCAAAACGGCAAGTTTTTGGGTGTTCGGTGCAACGAAGATGCTTCTCCTTCCATCCAGACTAGCATGTAGGGCTTGTTGGTGCAGAAATAGAGTCATGTAACATTGTTCTGCACGTCATTGTCGCAGTATCTGTCCATGGGTGAGCTCACGGTAGGGTGGTAGACGCTAGAAGAGTGCACGCCAACCACTCAATCATCTGAAACTCAATTCTGCAAGCCGTTTTCGGCCTCCTAATTTATTCCGAAACAGACAAAGATTTTGACAGAAGGATACGAATTTTCGCTGCGGTTGTTTTGGCAGGTCATGGAGCCCAAACGGAGTTCGTATGGCCAGGGTACGGTCGTTCTATGGATACACCTCAAATGGATTTCAGCAACGAGGGATATCGTGAATCCAGCTTCCAGGGTAACTTGCTCGCGCCCACGAGCCATTTTGCTCCACTAGAAATGGCCTATCATTTTTGAACAGTACGAATGTAATGTAGAAGAGCTGGTATGCACAGTTTTGTCCAAGAACAACACATGTGCATGGACAAAAATGTGGGTGGTAGCGGTATGGGTGATAAACCATGCAAAACGGCAAGTTTTTGGGTGTTCGGTGCACCGAAGAGGCTTCTCCTTCCATCCAGACTAGCATGCAGGGCTTGCTGGTGCAGAAATAGAGTCATGTAACATTGTTCTGCACGTCATTGTCGCAGTATCTGTCCGTGGGTGAGCTCACGGTAGGGTGGTAGACGCTATAAGAGTGCACGCCAACCACTCAATCATCTGAAACTCAATTCTGCAAGCCGTTTTCGGCCTCTTAATTTATTCCGAAACAGACAAAGATTTTGACAGAAGGATACGAATTTTCGCTGCGGTTGTTTTGGCAGGTCATGGAGCCCAAACGGAGTTCGTATGGCCAGGGTACGGTCGTTCTATGGATACACCTCAAATGGATTTCAGCAACGAGGGATATCGTGAATCCGGCTTCTAGGGTAACTTGCTCGCGCTCTCGAGCCATTTTGCGCCACTCGAAATGGCCTATTATTTTCGAACAGTACGAATGTAATGTAGAAGAGCTGGTATGCACAGTTTTGTCCAAGAACAACACATGTGCATGGACAAAAATGTGGGTGGTAGCGGTATGGGTGATAAACCATGCAAAACGGCAAGTTTTTGGGTGTTCGGTGCACCGAAGAGGCTTCTCCTTCCATCCAGACTAGCATGTAGGGCTTGTTGGTCCAGAAATAGAGTCATGTAACATTGTTCTGCACGTCATTGTCGCAGTATCTGTCCGTTGGTGAGCTCACGGTAGGGTGGTAGACGCTAGAAGAGTGCACGCCAACCACTAAATCATCCGAAACTCAATTCTGCAAGCCGTTTTCGGCCTCGGAAATTATTCCGAAACAGACAAAGATTTTGACAGAAGGATACGAATTTTCGCTGCGGTTGTTTTGGCAGGTCATGGAGCCCAAACGGAGTTCGTATGGCCAGGGTACGGTCGTTCTACGGATACACCTCAAATGGATTTCAGCAACGAGGGATATCGTGAATCCAGCTTCCAGGGTAACTTGCTCGCGCCCACGAGCCATTTTGCTCCACTAGAAATGGCCTATCATTTTCGAACAGTACGAATGTAATGTAGAAGAGCTGGTATGCACAGTTTTGTCCAAGAACAACACATGTGCATGGACAAAAATGTGGGTGGTAGCGGTATGGGTGATAAACCATGCAAAACGGCAAGTTTTTGGGTGTTCGGTGCACCGAAGAGGCTTCTCCTTCCATCCAGACTAGCATGCAGGGCTTGCTGGTGCAGAAATAGAGTCATGTAACATTGTTCTGCACGTCATTGTCGCAGTATCTGTCCGTGGGTGAGCTCACGGTAGGGTGGTAGACGCTATAAGAGTGCACGCCAACCACTCAATCATCTGAAACTCAATTCTGCAAGCCGTTTTCGGCCTCCTAATTTATTCCGAAACAGACAAAGTTTTTGACAGAAGGATACGAATTTTCGCTGCGGTTGTTTTGGCAGGTCATGGAGCCCAAACGGAGTTCGTATGGCCAGGGTACGGTCGTTCTATGGATACACCTCAAATGGATTTCAGCAACGAGGGATATCGTGAATCCAGCTTCCAGGGTAACTTGCTCGCGCCCACGAGCCATTTTGCGCCACTAGAAATGGCCTATCATTTTCGAACAGTACGAATGTAATGTAGAAGAGCTGGTATGCACAGTTTTGTCCAAGAACAACACATGTGCATGGACAAAAATGTGGGTGGTAGCGGTATGGGTGATAAACCATGCAAAACGGCAAGTTTTTGGGTGTTCGGTGCACCGAAGAGGCTTCTCCTTCCATCCAGACTAGCATGCAGGGCTTGCTGGTGCAGAAATAGAGTCATGTAACATTGTTCTGCACGTCATTGTCGCAGTATCTGTCCGTGGGTGAGCTCACGGTAGGGTGGTAAACGCTATAAGAGTGCACGCCAACCACTAAATCATCTGAAACTCAACTCTGCAAGCCGTTTTCGGCCTCCTAAATTATTCTGAAACAGACAAAGTTTGTGACAGAAGGATACGAATTTTTGCTGCGGTCATTTTGGCAGGCCATGGAGCCCAAACGGAGTTCGTATGGCCAGGGTACGGTCGTTCTACGGATACACCTCAAATGGATTTCAGCAACGAGGGATATCGTGAATCCGGCTTCTAGGGTAACTTGCTCGCGCTCTCGAGCCATTTTGCGCCACTCGAAATGGCCTATTATTTTCGAACAGTACGAATGTAATGTAGAAGAGCTGGTATGCACAGTTTTGTCCAAGAACAACACATGTGCATGGACAAAAATGTGGGTGGTAGCGGTATGGGTGATAAACCATGCAAAACGGCAAGTTTTTGGGTGTTCGGTGCACCGAAGAGGCTTCTCCTTCCATCCAGACTAGCATGTAGGGCTTGTTGGTGCAGAAATAGAGTCATGTAACATTGTTCTGCACGTCATTGTCGCAGTATCTGTCCGTGGGTGAGCTCACGGTAGGGTGGTAGACGCTAGAAGAGTGCACGCCAACCACTAAATCATCTGAAACTCAAATCTGCAAGCCGTTTTCGGCCTCGGAAATTATTCTGAAACAGACAAAGTTTGTGACAGAAGGATACGAATTTTTGCTGCGGTCATTTTGGCAGGTCATGGAGCCCAAACGGAGTTCGTATGGCCAGGGTACGGTCGTTCTACGGATACACCTCAAATGGATTTCAGCAACGAGGGATATCGTGAATCCGGCTTCCAGGGTAACTTGCTCGCGCTCTCGAGCCATTTTGCGCAACTCGAAATGGCCTATTATTTTCGAACAATACGAATGTAATGTAGAAGAGCTGGTATGCACAGTTTTGTCCAAGAACAACACATGTGCATGGACAAAAATGTGGGTGGTAGCGGTATGGGTGATAAACCATGCAAAACGCTAAGTTTTTGGGTGTTCGGTGCACCGAAGAGGCTTCTCCTTCCATCCAGACTAGCATGTAGGGCTTGTTGGTGCAGAAATAGAGTCATGTAACATTGTTCTGCACGTTATTGTCGCAGTATCTCTCCGTGGGTGAGCTCACGGTAGGGTGGTAGACGCTAGAAGAGTGCACGCCAACCAATAAATCATCCGAAACTCAATTCTGCAAGCCGTTTTTGGCCTCGGAAATTATTCCGAAACAGTCAAAGTTTGTGACAGAAGGATACGAATTTTCGCTGCGGTCGTTTTGGCAGGTCATGGAGCCCAAACGGACTTCGTATGGCCAGGGTACGGTGGTTCTACGGATACACTTCAAATGCATTTCAGCAACGAGGGATATCGTGAATCCGGCTTCCAGGGTAACTTGCTCGCGCCCACGAGCCATTTTGCGCCACTAGAAATGGCCTATCATTTTCGAACAGTACGAATGTAATGTAGAAGAGCTGGTATGCACAGTTTTGTCCAAGAACAACACATGTGCATGGACAAAAATGTGGGTGGTAGCGGTATGGGTGATAAACCATGCAAAACGGCAAGTTTTTGGGTGTTCGGTGCAACGAAGATGCTTCTCCTTCCATCCAGACTAGCATGCAGGGCTTGCTGGTGCAGAAATAGAGTCATGTAACATTGTTCTGCACGTCATTTTCGCAGTATCTGTCCGTGGGTGAGCTCACGGTATGGTGGTAGACGCTAGAAGAGTGCACGCCAACCACTCAATCATCTGAAACTCAATTCTGCAAGCCATTTTCGGCCTCCTAATTTATTCCGAAACAGACAAAGTTTTTGACAAAAGGATACGAATTTTCGCTGCGGTCGTTTTGGCAGGTCATGGAGCCCAAACGGAGTTCGTATGGCCAGGGTACGGTCGCTCTACGGATACACCTCAAATGGATTTCAGCAACGAGGGATATCGTGAATCCGGCTTCCAGGGTAACTTGCTCGCGCCCACGAGCCATTTTGCGCCACTAGAAATGGCCTATCATTTTCGAACAGTACGAATGTAATGTAGAAGAGCTGGTATGCACAGTTTTGTCCAAGAACAACACATGTGCATGGACAAAAATGTGGGTGGTAGCGGTATGGGTGATAAACCATGCAAAACGGCAAGTTTTTGGGTGTTCGGTGCACCGAAGAGGCTTCTCCTTCCATCCAGACTAGCATGCAGGGCTTGCTGGTGCAGAAATAGAGTCATGTAACATTGTTCTACATGTCATTGTCGCAGTATCTGTCCGTGGGTGAGCTCACGGTAGGGTGGTAAACGCTAGAACAGTGCACGCCAACCACTAAATCATCTGAAACTCAACTCTGCAAGCCGTTTTCGGCCTCCTAAATTATTCCGAAACAGACAAAGTTTGTGACAGAAGGATACGAATTTTCGCTGCAGTCGTTTTGGCAGGTCATGGAGCCCAAACGGAGTTCGTATGGCCAGGGTACGGTCGTTCTACGGATACACCTCAAATGGATTTCAGCAACGAGGGATATCGTGAATCCGGCTTCTAGGGTAACTTGCTCGCGCTCTCGAGCCATTTTGCGCCACTCGAAATGGCCTATTATTTTCGAACAATACGAATGTAATGTAGAAGAGCTGGTATGCACAGTTTTGTCCAAGAACAACACATGTGCATGGACAAAAATGTGGGTGGTAGCGGTATGGGTGATAAACCATGCAAAACGCTAAGTTTTTGGGTGTTCGGTGCACCGAAGAGGCTTCTCCTTCCATCCAGACTAGCATGTAGGGCTTGTTGGTGCAGAAATAGAGTCATGTAACATTGTTCTGCACGTCATTGTCGCAGTATCTCTCCGTGGGTGAGCTCACGGTAGGGTGGTAGACGCTAGAAGAGTGCACGTCAACCACTAAATCATCTGAAACTCAATTCTGCAAGCCGTTTTCGGCCTCGGAAATTATTCTGAAACAGACGAAGTTTGTGACAGAAGGATACGAATTTTCGTTGCGGTCGTTTTGGCAGGTCATGGAGCCCAAATGGAGTTCGTATGGCCAGGGTACGGTCGTTCTACGGATACACCTCAAATGGATTTCAGTAAGGAGGGATATCGTGAATCCGGCTTCTAGGGTAACTTGCTCGCGCCCACGAGCCATTTTGCGCCACTCAAAATGGCCTATTATTTTCGAACAGTATGAATGTAATGTAGAAGAGCTGGTATGCACAGTTTTGTCCAAGAACAACACATGTGCATGGACAAAAATGTGGGTTGTAGCGGTATGGGTGATAAACCATGCAAAACGGCAAGTTTTTGGGTGTTCGGTGCACCGAAGAGGCTTCTCCTTCCATCCAGACTAGCATGTAGGGCTTGTTGGTGCAGAAATAGAGTCATGTAACATTGTTCTGCACGTCATTGTCGCCGTATCTGTCCGTGGGTGAGCTCACGGTAGGGTGGTAGACGCTAGAAGAGTGCACGCCAACCACTAAATCATCCGAAACTCAATTCTGCAAACCATTTTCGGCCTCCGAAATTATTCCGAAACAGACGAAGTTTGTGATAGAAGGATACGAATTTTCGCTGCGGTCGTTTTGGCAGGTCATGGAGCCCAAACGGAGTTCGTATGGCGAGGGTACGGTCGTTCTACGGATACACCTCAAATGGATTTCAGCAACGAGGGATAGCGTGAATCCGGCTTCCAGGGTAACTTGCTCGCGCCCACGAGCCATTTTGCGCCACTAGAAATGGCCTATCATTTTCGAATAGTACGAATGTAATGTAGAAGAGCTGGTATGCACAGTTTTGTCCAAGAACAACACATGTGCATGGACAAAAATGTGGGTGGTAGCGGTATGGGTGATAAACCATGCAAAACGGCAAGTTTTTGGGTGTTCGGTGCACCGAAGAGGCTTCTCCTTCCATCCAGACTAGCATGTAGGGCTTGTTGGTGCAGAAATAGAGTCATGTAACATTGTTCTGCACGTCATTGTCGCCGTATCTGTCCGTGGGTGAGCTCACGGTAGGGTGGTAGACGCTAGAAGAGTGCACGCCAACCACTAAATCATCCGAAACTCAATTCTGCAAACCATTTTCGGCCTCCGAAATTATTCCGAAACAGACGAAGTTTGTGATAGAAGGATACGAATTTTCGCTGCGGTCGTTTTGGCAGGTCATGGAGCCCAAACGGAGTTCGTATGGCGAGGGTACGGTCGTTCTACGGATACACCTCAAATGGATTTCAGCAACGAGGGATAGCGTGAATCCGGCTTCCAGGGTAACTTGCTCGCGCCCACGAGCCATTTTGCGCCACTAGAAATGGCCTATCATTTTCGAATAGTACGAATGTAATGTAGAAGAGCTGGTATGCACAGTTTTGTCCAAGAACAACACATGTGCATGGACAAAAATGTGGGTGGTAGCGGTATGGGTGATAAACCATGCAAAACGGCAAGTTTTTGGGTGTTCGGTGCACCGAAGATGCTTCTCCTTCCATCCAGACTAGCATGCAGGGCTTGCTGGTGCAGAAATAGAGTCATGTAACATTGTTCTGCACGTCATTGTCGCAGTATCTGTCCGTGGGTGAGCTCACGGTAGGGTGGTAGACGCTAGAAGAGTGCACGCCAACCACTAAATCATCTGAAACTCAATTCTGCAAGCCGTTTTCGGCCTCCTAATTTATTCCAAAACAGACAAAGTTTTTGACAGAAGGATACGAATTTTCGCTACGGTCGTTTTGGCAGGTCATGGAGTCCAAACGGAGTTCGTATGGCCAGGGTACGGTCGTTCTACGGATACACCTCAAATGGATTTCAGCAACGAGGGATATCGTGAATCCGGCTTCCAGGGTAACTTGCTCGCGCCCACGAGCCATTTTGCGCCACTAGAAATGGCCTATCATTTTCGAACAGTACGAATGTAATGTAGAAGAGCTGGTATGCACAGTTTTGTCCAAGAACAACACATGTGCATGGACAAAAATGTGGGTGGTAGCGGTATGGGTGATAAACCATGCAAAACGGCAAGTTTTTGGGTGTTCGGTGCACCGAAGAGGCTTCTCCTTCCATCCAGACTAGCATGCAGGGCTTGCTGGTGTAGAAATAGAGTCATGTAACATTGTTCTGCACGTCATTGTCGCAGTATCTGTCCGTGGGTGAGCTCACGGTAGGGTGGTAGACGCTAGAAGAGTGCACGCCAACCACTAAATCATCTGAAACTCAATTCTGCAAGCCGTTTTCGGCCTCGGAAATTATTCCGAAACAGACAAAGTTTGTGACAGAAGGATACGAATTTTCGCTGCGGTCGTTTTCGCAGGTCATGGAGCCCAAACGGAGTTCGTATGGCCAGGGTACGGTCGTTCTACGGATACACCTCAAATGGATTTCAGCAACGAGGGATATCGTGAATCCGGCTTCCAGGGTAACTTGCTCGCGCCCACGAGCCATTTTGCGCCACTCGAAATGGCCTATTATTTTCGAACAGTACGAATGTAATGTAGAAGAGCTGGTATGCACAGTTTTGTCCAAGAACAACACATGTGCCTGGACAAAAATGTGGGTGGTAGCGGTATGGGTGATAAACCATGCAAAACGGCAAGTTTTTGGGTGTTCGGTGCAACGAAGATGCTTCTCCTTCCATCCAGACTAGCATGCAGGGCTTGCTGGTGCAGAAATAGAGTCATGTAACATTGTTCTGCACGTCATTGTCGCAGTATCTGTCCGTGGGTGAGCTCACGGTAGGGTGGTAGACGCTAGAAGAGTGCACGCCAACCACTCAATCATCTGAAACTCAATTCTGCAAGCCGTTTTCGGCCTCCTAATTTATTCCGAAACAGACAAAGTTTTTGACAGAAGGATACGAATTTTCGCTGCGGTTGTTTTGGCAGGTCATGGAGCCCAAACGGAGTTCGTATGGCCAGGGTACGGTCGTTCTACGGATACACCTCAAATTGATTTCAGCAACGAGGGATATCGTGAATCCGGCTTCCAGGGTAACTTGCTCGCGCCCACGAGCCATTTTGCGCCACTAGAAATGGCCTATCATTTTCGAACAGTACGAATGTAATGTAGAAGAGCTGGTATGCACAGTTTTGTCCAAGAACAACACATGTGCATGGACAAAAATGTGGGTGGTAGCGGTATGGGTGATAAACCATGCAAAACGGCAAGTTTTTGGGTGTTCGGTGCAACGAAGATGCTTCTCCTTCCATCCAGACTAGCATGCAGGGCTTGCTGGTGCAGAAATAGAGTCATGTAACATTGTTCTGCACGTCATTGTCGCAGTATCTGTCCGTGGGTGAGCTCACGGTAGGGTGGTAGACGCTAGAAGAGTGCACGCCAACCACTAAATCATCCGAAACTCAATTCTGCAAGCCATTTTCGGCCTCCGAAATTATTCCGAATCAGACGAAGTTTGTGACAGAAGCATACGAATTTTCGCTGCGGTCGTTTTGGCAGGTCATGGAGGCCAAACGGAGTTCGTATGGCCAGGGTACGGTCGTTCTACGGATACACCTCAAATGGATTTCAGCAACGAGGGATATCGTGAATCCGGCTTCCAGGGTAACTTGCTCGCGCCCACGAGCCATTTTGCGCCACTAGAAATGGCCTATCATTTTCGAACAGTACGAATGTAATGTAGAAGAGCTGGTATGCACAGTTTTGTCCAAGAACAACACATGTGCATGGACAAAAATGTGGGTGGTAGCGGTATGGGTGATAAACCATGCAAAACGGCAAGTTTTTGGGTGTTCGGTGCAACGAAGATGCTTCTCCTTCCATCCAGACTAGCATGCAGGGCTTGCTGGTGCAGAAATAGAGTCATGTAACATTGTTCTGCACGTCATTCTCGCAGTATCTGTCCGTGGGTGAGCTCACGGTAGGGTGGTAGACGCTAGAAGAGTGCACGCCAACCACTCAATCATCTGAAACTCAATTCTGCAAGCCGTTTTCGGCCTCCTAATTTATTCCGAAACAGACAAAGTTTTTGACAGAAGGATACGAATTTTCGCTGCGGTTGTTTTGGCAGGTCATGGAGCCCAAACGGAGTTCGTATGGCCAGGGTACGGTCGTTCTACGGATACACCTCAAATGGATTTCAGCAACGAGGGATATCGTGAATCCGGCTTCCAGGGTAACTTGCTCGCGCCCACGAGCCATTTTGCGCCACTAGAAATGGCCTATCATTTTCGAACAGTACGAATGTAATGTAGAAGAGCTGGTATGCACAGTTTTGTCCAAGAACAACACATGTGCATGGACAAAAATGTGGGTGGTAGCGGTATGGGTGATAAACCATGCAAAACGGCAAGTTTTTGGGTGTTCGGTTGTGGGGACCCCGACTTGGAAGTCGAGATCACCGAATGCACGTGTACAGTGATCCCAGAGATCAATGCTCACTGAACACACAGAAGCTGAAATAACAAGAGTCTTGCATCCATACAATTAGTCTTACACGAATTAAGGCCATTATGGCCAAGTCTTACATAGATAGAGTCTCACGGGCTGAATAGCAAATACTCAAATAGCGGAAGTCTTCGATAAAACGAGTAGAACCCATGCCATCCGCCTTAACCCTACAGGCATTCTGACTGGGATAGCGTCCTAGTTCGCATGGTCGTCTCCAAAGAACACTTCCTCATAATCCTGCTCTTCCATACCTGGCCAATTAAATAACCAGTGGCAAGCCAATGAGTACTTTGAATGTACTCGCAAGCAACCCATGATGTGGTACAAGTAACAATGCAAGTGAATAATAATGAACAATCTAGCAGGAGGCTAGAACAATATGCTATCATCAAGCTTATGCATCAATAACCTCGCGTAACCTTGAGAACAGGTTACCGACATCAACATGAATATGATTCATCTCATCGAGCCAATTCACCACCTTGACTCACATACACACGCATGTTTCTCAAACATTGGACGTAGCCCAAGAGCGGTTACCCAACTGTCCATGACCGTGGACACGGCTATTCGAATAGTTTGACACTCTGCAGAGGTTGCGCACTTTACCCACAAGATCCGGGGAACTTCCGTGTCATCCACGACCCGCGGTACCTCAAGTACCCGGGGTAAGCACCCGGTCATTACCTTTCCTTAGACGACACTAACATAGAGTCCACTCGTTGGCACACGGCCTTTGGGTACAACAATAGTTCACGGGACTTGCCCTAATTCAATGTTACGCGTACCCGCAGGGGCCAACGGTGTGTCCGGTGCCCTGTGAAAACAGTCATGGTCGCCTATCCAAGCACGACCCCGTCCCGGGAAAGACCTCAAGTCTTCCCGTCACTAGTAATGCGGGCACCATGCTAGTATCGACCTAAGTAATCAATAAAGCCCCGTCCCATAAGGGGTAGTGTGGTTGCACATGTATGGTTGGAATAACGGTCGGAACTTCAACCAATCCGTTTGAAAAACACACACACTTGCCTTGGCACACCACTTCGTCATCAAGTGGTCACCCAACTCATCATCATCATTATCACCCTCGGGCATAACTGGCACCCGACGGGGTTTTACGCAAAGACTCCAACCATGGAGGTTCATGTCTCACATGCATCACTTTTCATGTCTACTAACCATATGCAAATCATCTAGCTCATAGCAAGATCAAGATCATGTCATGCATCATATAAGTATCATGGTCACCTACTGCATGTTATCTAGCATATAACAGGATCAAGGATAAAGCATGCATCATATGGTGGTTCATCTAGGTTACCATCGTAACCCTAATCATGTATCGGAAACCAACGGGTTCCGAGGAACAAGAGTATCATGGTCAAAGGGCTGCTTGCCTGGAATGGCTTGGTCTTCAAAGTCTTCTAGTCCTTCTCCTTCTTCTTCCATAGCAACTTCGTCAAATACGGGATCTATACGTCGCATAATAATAACGGAAAAATAAGAATACAAATAGGACAGAAAAACCAAAGTGCTCAGAAAAATGTCAACTCATTTTTGTAAAATACTAGAGGGTTTTCTAAGATGGGGAAAAATCTTAGTTGGAGTTTTGGAGTTACAGAATAGGACATATTGATTTTTGAACAGGAGTTATACTGCTTAAATTTGAATTTAAATTTAAACAGTACAGAAAAGTTTCATGGAATTGGATGAAAGTAGTACCATTAAATAGGTTGGAATATTACAAGATTTTAGGAGTTGGAAATAATTAATTTGGATCAATATTCTTTTCTGTAAAAATGTTTAAAACAATTACAGAAAGAATAAAGAAAAATCGCCCCTGTGCAACTGGGCCAAAGGGCCACAGTGCACGGCCCAGGGCTGACTAGCCCAGCCGCACGGGTGCCCGCGCGCGCACGTCAGGTTTTTGAACCTGACGGGCGGGGCCCAGCGGTCAGTGGCAGAGAGGAGGGGGAGAGAGGTGAGGGGATGACAGGCGGGGCCCGCCTGTCATCTTCAACCCTACGGCCACGGCGACGGCGAGCTCACCGGCGTTGGTTCCGGCCACGGCGATGGCAACGGAGGGCGGGGATGGGTTCAGCGTCGAGTTGCGGTTGCAACGGTGGTGGTGCGGCACGCCGGGGAGGTCGGGTTCGCCGGCGACGAGGAGCGACGGCGGAAGCTCGTCGGAGGTCAGCTGCAGCGGCCGTTTCCGACTGCGGACAGAGGGGGAAAGAGAGGGGAAAGAGTCAGTGGCGAGCTGCGGTTCCGAAACGGGCGGAAAGAGAGGCCGGGGAGGCCTGTACCTCGAGATCGCCGGCGGCCCGACGCGGCGGAGCTCCGGTCGATCCCGAGCACTGGGGCGCTCCGGGGTCGAACTGGTGGTGCAGGAGGGGCTAGGGGAGAGTGGTGAGGCTTGTGATGGAGTTGGGAGAGCTCGGGGAGGCCTATTTATAGGGCCCCGACGAGGACCCGAGGTCCAGTGCGCCGGCGAGCTCCGGCTCGTCGCTACAGCGCATGGGAGGCTGCGGGAGTGAGTCAGGGGTGTTCCTGGACGTCTTCCACGTCCAGCTGAGGTAAGAGGAGGAGCGGGGGAGCAGCAGAGGCGCGCGCGCGTGTGAGCCAGAGGAGTGGCCGCCGCGGGCGGCCAGCGCGCGTGCGGCGACGACCACTGGAGGGCGCAGGAGGAGGGGGGACAGCACCGGAGGGGGCTGCGGACGTCGAGGCGCGTTGGGAGGCGCAAGGGGGAGGCTCGAGGTGGTCGGGGTGCGGCGATTGGCCGAAGCCAGCGTGCGAGCTGCACTGTTCACGCGCTCTGGAGCGCGCGTATGGCTGGCATCAGCATGACCTCGCCGTTCTGATCCGTTCCAACGCGCCCAAGAGTGTCTAGGAGGTTGAGGGGAGAGTAAACAATTGCCCTAAGGCCTTGGATGCTCTGTGGTGTAGAGAGAGAGGGAGGGTGCTGGTGAAAATGGTGAAAGATCGGTGCACAGCAGGGTAAGGCTGGGGTTTCACCCCTCAATCATAGAGCTGAGGTGCTGGGGAAGTTACTGGGGTTTGCTAGTAACCCAATGCACCTGTGGTAAAGAGCTGAGGCTATGGAGAAAAGGGAAAGTGGTAAAAGTAGAGGTTTTAAGATTTCTGCAGAAGGTGTTTGATCATGGTCTGATCAAGTAAATGAGATCCAATTGACATGGCACTTAACAGGGTTGAAAGACATGAGAAAATAGGGTGCTACACCAAATTTGAGCTCATTTGAAGAAACTGGCCAATGTAACTTTGGTGAACCCTAGAAATCAACAGAAACAGTTTCATCTTGATTGAGTCAAGCTAACCATCTCCCCTTGATGCACCACTTAGTGTAGCATCATCATTTGGGGTATTGATCATGCTCACAAAGTTTGAGGCTCCAGATAAAAAGTTGGTAATGTAAAGTTGTTCAAATTTGCATTTGAACAGAAAGGGTTTTGAGGTGATCTGATCAAGTTGCTCTATTCCAAATCTTGTGCCATTTGGTCTAGGTGCCTTATTAGGCTATCCTAGCATGTGCACCAAGTTTGAGAGCATTTGGACAAGTTTGGCAATGTAGAGTTGCTCAAACTTCAAATATGGACAAAATGGTTATGAAGGGGTTTGAGGAGGTTTCCTTGATCTCCAATGCATGAGGCTTTGCAAGATCATCAAATATGTCATGTATGACATGATAGAATTTCCCTGGAATTTTTTGGAGAAAAATTCTTTTGTAAATATTTCAAAAGCTTGAAATATCCAGAGAGGGTTTTAGAGGGTTTGGCCCATTATTTTGAACATGACCAAGTGTTGAAACTCTCATATATGGACAATATATGTCCTCTGAGTCTCTCTGAATTTTGGCAAATATTTTTGAAATAGTTAAATAATTTTCCCGTATTAAAGACCATTTCTGGCCTTAAGAAAAAGCTTTTAAATAAAATAGGAAAATAACTTTTAAAATTATACCTTTGTGGTTTATGGGAGTCCTATGACTACTAGGTTTCAAATAAACCTTTTGAAAAAGTTTTCACACCCTTAATCAAGTACTTGCAGTGCAAATCTCAATTCAGGGGTTTTTGGAAAACTAAATTTATAAAATACTTTTTGGCCAAATTAATTTTGTAAGAAAATACTATACTGCTATATAACACTTGGGATGATCATTGGGCAGGAGTTTTGAGTATGGAGATGAAATCTACAGGAGTTTTGAGCACAAGAAAAGCAAATGCAGAAAAACTCAATTTCAAATATAAGCCAAATGATGCTAAAAATTTTTGCTGGTCCAAATTTTCATGCTTCAAAGTTACAAATAACATGTTACAAAATGCAGGGTGTGACATCGGTGCACAGAAGAGGCTTCTCCTTCCATCCAGACTAGCATGCAGGGCTTGCTGGTGCAGAAATAGAGTCATGTAACATTGTTCTGCACGTCATTGTCGCAGTATCTGTCCGTGGGTGAGCTCACGGTAGGGTGGTAAACGCTAGAAGAGTGCACGCCAACCACTAAATCATCTGAAACTCAACTCTGCAAGCCGTTTTCGGCCTCCTAAATTATTCCGAAATAGACAAAGTTTGTGACAGAAGGATACGAATTTTCGCTGCAGTCGTTTTGGCAGGTCATGGAGCCCAAACGGAGTTCGTATGGCCAGGGTACGGTCGTTCTACCGATACACCTCAAATAGATTTCAGCAACGAGGGATATCGTGAATCCGGCTTCTAGGGTAACTTGCTCGCGCTCTCGAGCCATTTTGCGCCACTCGAAATGGCCTATTATTTTCGAACAGTACGAATGTAATGTAGAAGAGCTGGTATGCACAGTTTTGTCCAAGAACAACACATGTGCATGGACAAAAATGTGGGTGGTAGCGGTATGGGTGATAAAACATGCAAAACGGCAAGTTTTTGGGTGTTCGGTGCACCGAAGAGGCTTCTCCTTCCATCCAGACTAGCATGTAGGGCTTGTTGGTGCAGAAATAGAGTCATGTAACATTGTTCTGCACGTCATTGTCGCAGTATCTGTCCGTGGGTGAGCTCACGGTAGGGTGGTAGACGCTAGAAGAGTGCACGCCAACCACTAAATCATCCGAAACTCAATTCTGCAAGACGTTTCCGGCCTCCGAAATTATTCCGAAACAGACAAAGTCTGTGACAGAAGGATACGAATTTTCGCTGCGGTCGTTTTGGCAGGTCATGGAGCCCAAACGGAGTTCGTATGGCCAGGGTACGGTCGTTCTACGGATACACCTCAAATGGATTTCAGCAACGAGGGATATCGTGAATCCGGCTTCCAGGCTAACTTGCTCGCGCCCACGAGCCATTTTGCGCCACTCGAAATGGCCTATTACTTTCGAACAGTATGAATGTAATGTAGAAGAGCTGGTATGCACAGTTTTGTCCAAGAACAACACATGTGCATGGACAAAAATGTGGGTGGTAGCGGTATGGGTGATAAACCATGCAAAACGGCAAGTTTTTGGGTGTTCGGTGCACCGAAGAGGCTTCTCCTTCCATCCAGACTAGCATGTAGGGCTTGCTGGTGCAGAAATAGAGTCATGTAACATTGTTCTACACGTCATTGTCGCAGTATCTGTCCGTGGGTGAGCTCACGGTAGGGTGGTAGACGCTAGAAGAGTGCACGCCAACCACTAAATCATCCGAAACTCAATTCTGCAAGCCGTTTTCGGCCTCCGAAATTATTCCTGAACAGATGAAGATTGTGACAGAAGGATACGAATTTTCGCTGCGGTCGTTTTGGCAGGTCATGGAGCCCAAACGGAGTTCGTATGGCCAGGGTACGGTCGTTCTACGGATACACCTCAAATGGATTTCAGCAACGAGGGATATCGTGAATCCAGCATCCAGGGTAACTTGCTCGCGCCCACGAGCCATTTTGCGCCACTCGAAATGGCCTATTATTTTCGAACAGTACCAATGTAATGTAGAAGAGCTGGTATGCACAGTTTTGTCCAAGAACAACACATGTGCATGGACAAAAATGTGGGTGGTAGCGGTATGGGTGATAAACCATGCAAAACGGCAAGTTTTTGGGTGTTCGGTGCACCGAAGAGGCTTCTCCTTCCATCCAGACTAGCATGTAGGGCTTGTTGGTGCAGAAATAGAGTCATGTAACATTGTTCTGCACGTCATTGTCGCAGTATCTGTCCGTGGGTGAGCTCACGGTAGGGTGGTAGACGCTAGAAGAGTGCACGCCAACCACTTAATCATCCGAAACTCAATTCTGCAAGCCGTTTTCGGCCTCCGAAATTATTCCGAAACAGACAAAGTTTGTGACAGAAGGATACGAATTTTCGCTGCGGTCGTTTTGGCAGGTCATGGAGCCCAAACGGAGTTCGTATGGCCAGGGTACGGTCGTTCTACGGATACACCTCAAATGGATTTCAGCAACGAGGGATATCGTGAATCCGGCTTCCAGGGTAACTTGCTCGCGCCCACGAGCCATTTTGCGCCACTCGAAATGGCCTATTATTTTCGAACAGTACGAATGTAATGTAGAAGAGCTGGTATGCACAGTTTTGTCCAAGAACAACACATGTGCATGGACAAAAATGTGGGTGGTAGCGGTATGGGTGATAAACCATGCAAAACGGCATGTTTTTGGGTGTTCGTTGCACCGAAGAGGCTTCTCCTTCCATCCAGACTAGCATGTAGGGCTTGTTGGTGCAGAAATAGAGTCATGTAACATTGTTCTGAACGTCATTGTCGCAGTATCTGTCCGTGGGTGAGCTCACGGTAGGGTGGTAGACGGTAGAAGAGTGCACGCCAACCACTAAATAATCTGAAACTCAATTCTGCAAGCCGTTTTCGGCCTCGGAAATTATTCCGAAACAGACAAAGTTTGTGACAGAAGGATAAGAATTTTCGCTGCGGTCGTTTTGGCAGGTCATGGAGCCCAAACGGAGTTCGTATGGCCAGGGTACGGTCGTTCTACGGATACACCTCAAATGGATTTCAGCAACGAGGGATATCGTGAATCCGGCTTCCAGGGTAACTTGCTCGCGCCCACGAGCCATTTTGCGCCACTCGAAATGGCCTATTATTTTCGAACAGTATGAATGTAATGTAGAAGAGCTGGTATGCACAGTTTTGTCCAAGAAAAAAACATGTGTCTAGACAAAAATGTGGGTGGTAGCGGTATGGGTGATAAACCATGCAAAACGGCAAGTTTTTGGGTGTTCGGTGCACCGAAGAGGCTTCTCCTTCCATCCAGACTAGCATGTAGGGCTTGTTGGTGCAGAAATAGAGTCATGTAACATTGTTCTGCACGTCATTGTCGCAGTATCTGTCCGTGGGTGAGCTCACGGTAGGGTGGTAGACGCTAGAAGAGTGCACGCCAACCACTAAATCATCCGAAACTCAATTCTGCAAGCCGTTTTCGGCCTCGGAAATTATTCCGAAACAGACAAAGTTTGTGACAGAAGGATACCAATTTTCGCTGCGGTCGTTTTGGCAGGTCATGGAGCCCAAACGGAGTTCGTATGGCCAGGGTACGGTCGTTCTACGGATACACCTCAAATGGATTTCAGCAACGAGGGATATCGTGAATCCGGCTTCCAGGGTAACTTGCTCGCGCCCACGAGCCATTTTGCGCCACTCGAAATGGCCTATTATTTTCGAACAGTACGAATGTAATGTAGAAGAGCTGGTATGCACAGTTTTGTCCAAGAACAACACATGTGCCTGGACAAAAATGTGGGTGGTAGCGGTATGGGTGATAAACCATGCAAAACGGCAAGTTTTTGGGTGTTCGGTGCACCGAAGAGTCTTCTCCTTCCATCCAGACTAGCATGTAGGGCTTGTTGGTGCAGAAATAGAGTCATGTAACATTGTTCTGCACGTCATTGTCGCAGTATCTATCCGTGGGTGAGCTCACGGTAGGGTGGTAGACGCTAGAAGAGTGCACGCCAACCACTAAATCATCCGAAACTCAATTCTGCAAGCCGTTTTCGGCCTCGGAAATTATTCAGAAACAGACAAAGTTTGTGACAGAAGGATACGAATTTTCGCTGCGGTCGTTTTGGCAGGTCATGTAGCCCAAACGGACTTCGTATGGCCAGGGTACGGTCGTTCTACGGATACACCTCAAATGGATTTCATCAACGAGGGATATCGTGAATCCGGCTTCCAGGGTAACTTGCTCGCGCCCACGAGCCATTTTGCGCCACTCGAAATGGCCTATTATTTTCGAACAGTACGAATGTAATGTAGAAGAGCTGGTATGCACAGTTTTGTCCAAGAACAACACATGTGCATGGACAAAAATGTGGGTGGTAGCGGTATGGGTGATAAACCATGCAAAACGGCAAGTTTTTGGGTGTTCGTTGCACCGAAGAGGCTTCTCCTTCCATCCAGACTAGCATGTAGGGCTTGTTGGTGCAGAAATAGAGTCATGTAACATTGTTCTGAACGTCATTGTCGCAGTATCTGTCCGTGGGTGAGCTCACGGTAGGGTGGTAGACGCTAGAAGAGTGCACGCCAACCACTAAATCATCTGAAACTCAATTCTGCAAGCCGTTTTCGGCCTCGGAAATTATTCCGAAACAGACGAAGTTTGTGACAGAAGGATAAGAATTTTCGCTGCGGTCGTTTTGGCAGGTCATGGAGCCCAAACGGAGTTCGTATGGCCAGGGTACAGTCGTTCTACGGATACACCTCAAATGGATTTTAGCAACGAGGGATATCGTGAATCCGGCTTCCAGGGTAGCTTGCTCGCGCCCACGAGCCATTTTGCGCCACTCGAAATGGCCTATTATTTTCGAACAGTACGAATGTAATGTAGAAGAGCTGGTATGCATAGTTTTTTCCAAGAACAAAACATGTGCCTGGACAAAAATGTGGGTGGTAGCGGTATGGGTGATAAACCATGCAAAACGGCAAGTTTTTGGGTGTTCGGTGCACCGAAGAGGCTTCTCCTTCCATCCAGACTAGCATGTAGGGCTTGTTGGTGCAGAAATAGAGTCATGTAACATTGTTCTGCACGTCATTGTCGCAGTATCTGTCCGTGGGTGAGCTCACGGTAGGGTGGTAGACGTTAGAAGAGTGCACGCCAACCACTAAATCATCCGAAACTCAATTCTGCAAGCCGTTTTCGGCCTCCGAAATTATTCCGAAACAGACGCAGTTTGTGACAGAAGGATACAAATTTTCGCTGCGGTCGTTTTGGCAGGTCATGGAGCCCAAACGGAGTTCATATCGCCAGGGTACGGTCGTTCTACGGATACACCTCAAATGGATTTCAGCAACGAGGGATATCGTGAATCCGGCTTCCAGGGTAACTTGCTCGCGCCCACGAGCCATTTTGCGCCACTCGAAATGGCCTATTATTTTCGAACAGTACGAATGTAATGTAGAAGAGCTGGTATGCACAGTTTTGTCCAAGAACAACACATGTGCATGGACAAAAATGTGGGTGGTAGCGGTATGGGTGATAAACCATGCAAAACGGCAAGTTTTTGGGTGTTCGGTGCACCGAAGAGGCTTCTCCTTCAATCCAGACTAGCATATAGGGCTTGCTGGTGCAGAAATGGTCATGTAACATTGTTCTGCACGTCATTGTCGCAGTATCTGTCCGTGGGTGAGCTCACGATAGGGTGGTAGACGCTAGAAGAGTGCACGCCAACCACTAAATCATCCGAAACTCAATTCTGCAAGCCGTTTTCGGCCTCCGAAATTATTTCGAAACAGACAAAGTTTGTGACAGAAGGATACGAATTTTCGCTGCGGTCGTTTTGGCAGGTCATGGAGCCCAAACGGAGTTCGTATGGCCAGGGTACGGTCGTTCTACGGATACACCTCAAATGGATTTCTGCAACGAGGGATATCGTGAATCCGGCTTCCAGGGTAACTTGCTCGCGCCCACGAGCCATTTTGCGCCACTCGAAATGGCCTATTATTTTCGAACAGTACGAATGTAATGTAGAAGAGCTGGTATGCATAGTTTTGTCCAAGAACAACACATGTGCATGGACAAAAATGTGGGTGGTAGCGGTATGGGTGATAAACCATGCAAAACGGCAAGTTTTTGGGTGTTCGGTGCACCGAAGAGGCTTCTCCTTCAATCCAGACTAGCATATAGGGCTTGCTGGTGCAGAAATGGTCATGTAACATTGTTCTGCACGTCATTGTCGCAGTATCTGTCCGTGGGTGAGCTCACGATAGGGTGGTAGACGCTAGAAGAGTGCACGCCAACCACTAAATCATCTGAAACTCAATTCTGCAAGCCGTTTTCGGCCTCCGAAATTATTTCGAAACAGACAAAGTTTGTGACAGAAGGATACTAATTTTCGCTGCGGTCGTTTTGGCAGGTCATGGAGCCCAAACGGAGTTCGTATGGCCAGGGTACGGTCGTTCTACGGATACACCTCAAATGGATTTCAGCAACGAGGGATATCGTGAATCCGGCTTCCAGGGTAACTTGCTCGCGCCCACGAGCCATTTTGCGCCACTCGAAATGGCCTATTATTTTCGAACAGTACGAATGTAATGTAGGAGAGCTGGTATGCACAGTTTTGTCCAAGAACAACACATGTGCATGGACAAAAATGTGGGTGGTAGCGGTATGGGTGATAAACCATGCAAAACGGCAAGTTTTTGGGTGTTCGGTGCACCGAAGAGGCTTCTCCTTCCATCCAGACCAGCATGTAGGGTTGTTGGTGCAGAAATAGAGTCATGTAACATTGTTCTGCACGACATTGTCGCATTATCTGTCCGTGGGTGAGCTCACGGTAGGGTGGTAGACGCTAGAAGAGTGCACGCCAACCACTAAATCATTCGAAACTCAATTCTGCAAGCCCTTTTCGGCCTCCGAAATTAATCTGAAATAGACGAAGTGTGTGACAGAAGGATACGAATTTTCGATGCGGTCGTTTTGGCAGGTCATGGAGCCCAAACGGAGTTCGTATGGCCAGGGTACGGTCGTTCTACGGATATACCTCAAATGGATTTCAGCAACGAGGGATATCGTGAATCCGGCTTCCAGGGTAACTTGCTCGCGCCCACGAGCCATTTTGCGCCACTCCAAATGGCCTATTATTTTCGAACAGTACGAATGTAATATAGAAGAGCTGGTATGCACAGTTTTGTCCAAGAACAACACATGTGCATGGACAAAAATGTGGGTGGTAGCGGTATGGGTGATAAACCATGCAAAACGGCAAGTTATTGGGTGTTCGGTGCACCGAAGAGGCTTCTCCTTCCATCCAGACTAGCATGTAGGGCTTGTTGGTGCAGAAATAGAGTCATGTAACATTGTTCTGCACATCATTGTCGCACTATCTGTCCGTGGGTGAGCTCACGGTAGGGTGGTAGACGCTAGAAGAGTGCACGCCAACCACTAAATCATCCGAAACTCAATTCCGCAAGCCGTTTTCGGACTCCGAAATTATTCCGAAACAGATGAATTTTGCGACTGAAATATACGAATTTTCGCTGCGGTCGTTTTGGCAGGTCATGGAGCCCAAACGGAGTTCGTATGGCCAGGGTACGGTCGTTCTACGGATGTACCTCAAATGGATTTCAGCAACGAGGGATATCGTGAATCCGGCTTCCAGGGTAACTTGCTCGCGCCCACGAGCCATTTTGCGCCACTCCAAATGGTATATTATTTTCGAACAGTACGAATGTAATGAAGAAGAGCTGGTATGCACAGTTTTGTCCAAGAACAACACATGTGCATGGACAAAAATGTGGGTGGTAGCGGTATGGGTGATAAACCATGCAAAACGGCAAGTTTTTGGGTGTTCGGTGCACCGAAGAGGCTTCTCCTTCCATCCAGACTAGCATGTAGGGCTTGTTGGTGCAGAAATAGAGTCATGTAACATTGTTCTGTACGTCATTGTCGCAGTATCTGTCCGTGGGTGAGCTCACGGTAGGGTGGTAGACGCTAGAAGAGTGCACGCCAACCACTAAATCATCCGAAACTCAATTCTGCAAGCCGTTTTCGGCCTCCGAAATTATTCCGAAACAGACGAAGTGTGTGACAGAATGATACTAATTTTTGCTGCGGTCATTTTGGCAGGTCATGGAGCCCAAACGGAGTTCGTATGGCCAGGGTACGGTCGTTCTACGGGTACACCTCAAATGGATTTCAGAAACGAGGGATATCGTGAATCCGGCTTCCAGGGTAACTTGCTCGCACCCACGAGCCATTTTGCGCCACCCGAAATGGCCTATTATTTTCGAACAGTACGAATGTAATGTAGACTAGCTGGTATGCACAGTTTTGTCCAAGAACAACACATGTGCATGGACAAAAATGTGGGTGGTAGCGGTATGGGTGATAAACCATGCAAAACGGCAAGTTTTTGGGTGTTCGGTGCACCGAAGAGGCTTCTCCTTCCATCCAGACTAGCATGTAGGGCTTGTTGGTGCAGAAATAGAGTCATGTAACATTGTTCTGCACGTCATTGTCGCAGTATCTGTCCGTGGGTGAGCTCACGGTAGGGTGGTAGACGCTAGAAGAGTGCACGCCAACCACTAAATCATCCGAAACTCAATTCTGCAAGCCGTTTTCGGCCTCCGAAATTATTCCGAAACAGACGAAGTTTGTGACAGAAGGATACGAATTTTCGCTGTGGTCGTTTTGGCAGGTCATGGAGCCCAAACGGAGTTCGTATGGCCAGGAAACGGTCGTTCTACGGATACACCTCAAATGGATTTCAACAATGAGGGATATCGTGAATCCGGCTTCCAGGGTAACTTGCTCGCGCCCACGAGCCATTTTGCGCCACTCGAAATGGCCTATTATTTTTGAACAGTACGAATGTAATGTAGAAGAGCTGGTATGCACAGTTTTGTCCAAGAACAACACATGTGCATGGACAAAAATGTGGGTGGTAGCGGTATGGGTGATAAACCATGCAAAACAGCAAGTTTTTGGGTGTTCGGTGCACCGAAGAGGCATGTAGGGCTTCTTGGTGCAGAAATAGAGTCATGTAACATTGTTCTGCACGTCATTGTCGCAGTATTTGTCCGTGGGTGAGCTCACGGTAGGGTGGTAGACGCTAGAAGAGTGCACGCCAACCACTAAATCATCTGAAACTCAATTCTGCAAGACGTTTTTGGCCTCCGAAATTATTCTGAAACAGACGAAGTATGTGACAGAACGATACGAATTTTCGCTGCGGTCATTTTGGCAGGTCATGGAGACCAAATAGAGTTTGTATGGCCAGGGTACGGTCGTTCTACGGATACACCTCAAATGGATTTCAGCAACGAGGGATATCGTGAATCCGGCTTCCAGCGTAACTTGCTCGCGCCCACGAGCCATTTTGCGCCACTCGAAATGGCCTATTATTTTCGAACAGTAAGAATGTAATGTAGAAGAGCTGGTATGCACAGTTTTGTCCAAGAACAACACATGTGCATGGACAAAAATGTGGGTGGTAGCGGTATGGGTGATAAACCATGCAAAACGGCAAGTTTTTGGGTGTTCGGTGCACCGAAGAGGCTTCTCCTTCCATCCAGACTAGCATGTAGGGCTTGTTGGTGCAGAAATAGAGTCATGTAACATTGTTCTGCACGTCATTGTCGCAGTATCTGTCCGTGGGTGAGCTCACGGTAGGGTGGTAGACGCTAGAAGAGTGCACGCCAACCACTATATCATCCGAAACTCAATACTGCAAGCCGTTTTCGGCCTCCGAAATTATTCCGAAACAGACGAAGTTTGTGACAGAAGGATACGAATTTTCGCTGCGGTCGTTTTGGCAGGTCATGGAGCCCAAACGGAGTTCGTATGGCCAGGAAACGGTCGTTCTACGGATACACCTCAAATGGATTTCAACAATGAGGGATATCGTGAATCCGGCTTCCAGGGTAACTTGCTCGCGCCCACGAGCCATTTTGCGCCACTCGAAATGGCCTATTATTTTTGAACAGTACGAATGTAATGTAGAAGAGCTGGTATGCACAGTTTTGTCCAAGAACAACACATGTGCATGGACAAAAATGTGGGTGGTAGCGGTATGGGTGATAAACCATGCAAAACGGCAAGTTTTTGGGTGTTCGGTGCACCGAAGAGGCATGTAGGGCCTCTTGGTGCAGAAATAGAGTCATGTAACATTGTTCTGCACGTCATTGTCGCAGTATCTGTCCGTGGGTGAGCTCACGGTAGGGTGGTAGACGCTAGAAGAGTGCACGCCTACCACTAAATCATCCGAAACTCAATTCTGCAAGACGTTTTTGGCCTCCGAAATTATTCCGAAACAGACGAAGTATGTGACAGAACGATACGAATTTTCGCTGCGGTCATTTTGGCAGGTCATGGAGACCAAATAGAGTTTGTATGGCCCGGGTACGGTCGTTCTACGGATACACCTCAAATGGATTTCAGCAACGAGGGATATCGTGAATCCGGCTTCCAGCGTAACTTGCTCGCGCCCACGAGCCATTTTGCGCCACTCGAAATGGCCTATTATTTTCGAACAGTAAGAATGTAATGTAGACTAGATTGTATGCACAGTTTTGTCCAAGAACAACACATGTGCATGGACAAAAATGTGGGTGGTAGCGGTATGGGTGATAAACCATGCAAAACGGCAAGTTTTTGGGTGTTCGGTGCACCGAAGAGGCTTCTCCTTCCATCCAGACTAGCATGTAGGGCTTGTTGGTGCAGAAATAGAGTCATGTAACATTGTTCTGCACGTCATTGTCGCAGTATCTGTCCGTGCGTGAGCTAACGGTAGGGTGGTAGACGCTAGAAGAGTGCACGCCAACCACTAAATCATCCGAAACTCAATTCTGCAAGCCGTTTTCGGCCTCCGAAATTATTCCGAAACAGACGAAGTTTGTGACAGAAGGATACGAATTTTCGCTGCGGTCGTTTTGGCAGGTCATGGAGCCCAAACGGAGTTCGTATGGCCAGGAAACGGTCGTTCTACGGATACACCTCAAATGGATTTCAACAATGAGGGATATCGTGAATCCGGCTTCCAGGGTAACTTGCTCGCGCCCACGAGCCATTTTGCGCCACTCGAAATGGCCTATTATTTTTGAACAGTACGAATGTAATGTAGAAGAGCTGGTATGCACAGTTTTGTCCAAGAACAACACATGTGCATGGACAAAAATGTGGGTGGTAGCGGTATGGGTGATAAACCATGCAAAACGGCAAGTTTTTGGGTGTTCGGTGCACCGAAGAGGCATGTAGGGCTTCTTGGTGCAGAAATAGTGTCATGTAACATTGTTCTGCACGTCATTGTCGCAGTATCTGTCCGTGGGTGAGCTCACGGTAGGGTGGTAGACGCTAGAAGAGTGCACGCCAACCACTAAATCATCCGAAACTCAATTCTGCAAGCCGTTTTCGGCCTCCGAAATTATTCTGAAACAGACGAAGTTTGTGACAGAAGGATACGAATTTTCGCTGCGGTCGTTTCGGCAGGTCATGGAGCCCAAACGGAGTTCGTATCGCCAGGAAACGGTCGTTCTACGGATACACCTCAAATGGATTTCAACAATGAGGGATATCGTGAATCCGGCTTCCAGGGTAACTTGCTCGCGCCCACGAGCCATTTTGCGCCACTCGAAATGGCCTATTATTTTTGAACAGTACGAATGTAATGTAGAAGAGCTGGTATGCACAGTTTTGTCCAAGAACAACACATGTGCATGGACAAAAATGTGGGTGGTAGCGGTATGGGTGATAAACCATGCAAAACGGCAAGTTTTTGGGTGTTCGGTGCACCGAAGAGGCTTCTCCTTCCATCCAGACTTGCATGTAGGGCTTGCTGGTGCAGAAATAGAGTCATGTAACATTGTTCTGCACGTCATTGTCGCAGTATCTGTCCGTGGGTGAGCTCACGGTAGGGTGGTAGACGCTAGAAGAGTGCACGCCAACCACTAAATCATCCGAAACTCAATTCTGCAAGCCGTTTTCGGCCTCCGAAATTATTCCGAAACAGACAAAGTTTGTGACAGAAGGATACGAATTTATGCTGCGGTCGTTTTGGAAGGTCATGGAGCCCAAACGGAGTTCGTATGGCCAGGGTACGGTCGTTCTACGGATACACCTCAAATGGATTTCAGCAACGAGGGATATCGTGAATCCGGCTTCCAGGGTAACTTGCTCGCGCCCACGAGCCATTTTGCGCCACTCGAAATGGCCTATTATTTTGGAACAGTACGAATGTAATGTAGAAGAGCTGGTATGCACAGTTTTGTCCAAGAACAACACATGTGCATGGAGAAAAATGTGGGTGGTAGCGGTATGGGTGATAAACCATGCAAAACGGCAAGTTTTTGGGTGTTTGGTGCACCGAAGAGGCTTCTTCTTCCATCCAGACTAGCATGTAGGGCTTGCTGGTGCAGAAATAGAGTCATGTAACATTGTTCTACATGTCATTGTCGCAGTATCTGTCCGTGGGTGAGCTCACGATAGGGTGGTAGACGCTAGAAGAGTGCACGCCAACCACTAAATCATCCGAAACTCAATTCTGCAAGCCGTTTTCGGCCTCCGAAATTATTCCGAAACAGACGAAGTGTGTGACAGAAGGATACGAATTTTCGCTGCGGTCGTTTTGGCAGGTCATGGAGCCCAAACGGAGTTCGTATGGCCAGGGTACGGTCGTTCTACGGATACACCTCAAATGGATTTCAGCAACGAGGGATATCGTGAATCCGTCTTCCAGGGTAACTTGCTCGCGCCCACGAGCCATTTTGCGCCTCTCGAAATGGCCTATTATTTTCGAACAGTACGAATATAATGTAGAAGAGCTGGTATGCACAGTTTTGTCCAAGAACATGCTAGTCTGGATGGAAGGAGAAGCCTCTTCGGTGCACCGAACACCCAAAAACTTGCCGTTTTGCATGGTTTATCACCCATACCGCTACCACCCACATTTTTGTCCATGCACATGTGTTGTTCTTGGACAAAACTGTGCATACCAGCTCTTCTACATTACATTCGTACTGTTCGAAAATAATAGGCCATTTCGAGAGGCGCAAAATGGCTCGTGGGCGCGAGCAAGTTACCCTGGAAGCCGGATTCACGATATCCCTCGTTGCTGAAATCCATTTGAGGTGTATCCGTAGAACGACCGTACCCTGGCCATACGAACTCCGTTTGGGCTCCATGACCTGCCAAAACGACCGCAGGGAAAATTCGTATCCTTCTGTCACAAACTTCGTCTGTTTCGGAATAATTTCGGAGGCCGAAAACGGCTTGCAGAATTGAGTTTCGGATGATGTAGTGGTTGGCGTGCACTCTTCTAGCGTCTACCACCCTACCGTGAGCTCACCCACGGACAGATACTGCGACAATGACGTGCAGAACAATGTTACATGACTCTATTTCTGCACCAGCAAGCCCTACATGCTAGTCTGGATGGAAGGAGAAGCCTCTTCGGTGCACCGAACACCCAAAAACTTGCCGTTTTGCATGGTTTATCACCCATACCGCTACCACCCACATTTTTGTCCATGCACATGTGTTGTTCTTGGGCAAAACTGTGCATACCAGTTCTTCTACATTACATTCGTACTGTTCGAAAATAATAGGCCATTTCGAGTGGCGCAAAATGGCTCGTGGGCGCGAGCAAGTTACCCTGGAAGCCGGATTCACGATATCCCTCGCTGCTGAAATCCATTTGAGGTGTATCCGTAGAATGACCGTACCCTGGCCATACGAACTCCGTTTGGGCTCCATGACCTGCCAAAACGACCGCAGCGAAAACTCGTATCCTTCTGTCACACACTTCGTCTGTTTCGGAATAATTTCGGAGGCCAAAAACGGCTTGCAGAATTGAGTTTCAGATGATTTAGTGGTTGGCGTGCACTCTTCTAGCGTCTACCACCCTACCATGAGCTCACCCATGGACAGATACTGTGACAATGACATGCAGAACAATGTTACATGACTCTATTTCTGCACCAGCAAGCCCTGCATGCTAGTCTGGATGGAAGGAGAAGCCTCTTCGGTGCACCGAACACCCAAAAACTTGTCGTTTTGCATGGTTTATGACCCATACCGCTACCACCCACATTTTTGTCCATGCACATGTGTTGTTCTTGGACAAAACTGTGCATACCAGCTCTTCTACATTACATTCGTACTGTTCGAAAATAATAGGCCATTTCGAGTGGCGCAAAATGGCTCGTGGGCGCGAGCAAGTTACCCTGGAAGCCGGATTCACGATATCCCTCGTTGCTGAAATCCATTTGAGGTGTATCCGTAGAACGACTGTACCCTGGCCATACGAACTCCGTTTGGGCTCCATGACTTGCCAAAACGACCACAGCGAAAATTCGTATCCTTCTGTCACACACTTTGTCTGTTTCGGAATAATTTCATAGGCCGAAAACGGCTTGCAGAATTGAGTTTCGGATGATTTAGTGGTTGGCGTGCACTCTTCTAGCGTCTACCACCCTACCGTGAGCTCACCCATGGACAGATACTGCGACAATGACGTGCAGAACAATGTTACATGACTCTATTTCTGCACCAGCAAGCCCTGCATGCTACTCTGGATGGAAGGAGAAGCCTCTTCGGTGCACCGAACACCCAAAAACTTGCCGTTTTGCATGGTTTATCACCCATACCGCTACCACCCACATTTTTGTCCATGCACATGTGTTGTTCTTGGACAAAACTGTGCATACCAGCTCTTCTACATTACATTCGTACTGTTCAAAAATAATAGGCCATTTCGAGTGGCGCAAAATGGCTCGTGGGCGCGAGCAAGTTACCCTGGAAGCCGGATTCACGATATCCCTCGTTGCTGAAATCCATTTGAGGTGTATCCGTAGAACGACCGTACCCTGGCCATACAAACTCCGTTTGGGCTCCATGACCTGCCAAAACGACCGCAGGGAAAATTCGTATCCTTCTGTCACACACTTCGTCTGTTTCGGAATAATTTCGGAGGCCGAAAACGGCTTGCAGAATTGAGTTTCGGATGATTTAGTGGTTGGCGTGCACTCTTCTAGCGTCTACCACCCTACCGTGAGCTCACCCACGGACAGATACTGCGACAATGACGTGCAGAACAATGTTACATGACTCTATTTCTGCACCAGCAAGCCCTACATGCTAGTCGGGATGGAAGGAGAAGCCTCTTCGGTGCACCGAACACCCAAAAACTTGCCGTTTTGCATGGTTTATCACCCATACCGCTACCACCCACATTTTTGTCCATGCACATGTGTTGTTCTTGGACAAAACTGTGCATACCAGCTCTTCTACATTACATTCGTACTGTTCGAAAATAATAGGCCATTTCGAGTGGCGCAAAATGGCTCGTGGGCGCGAGCAAGTTACCCTGGAAGCCGGATTCACGATATCCCTCGTTGCTGAAATCCATTTGAGGTGTATCCGTAGAACGACCGTACCCTGGCCATACGAACTCCGTTTGGGCTCCATGACCTGCCAAAACGACCGCAGCGAAAATTCTTATCCTTCTGTCACAAACTTTGTCTGTTTCGGAATAATTTCCGAGGCCGAAAACGGCTTGCAGAATTGAGTTTCAGATGATTTAGTGGTTGGCGTGCACTCTTCTAGCGTCTACCACCCTACCGTGAGCTCACCCACGGACAGATACTGCGACAATGACATGCAGAACAATGTTACATGACTCTATTTCTGCACCAACAAGCCCTACATGCTAGTCTGGATGGAAGGAGAAGCCTCTTCGATGCACCGAACACCCAAAAACTTGCCGTTTTGCATGGTTTATCACCCATACCGCTACCACCCACAATTTTGTCCAGGCACATGTGTTGTTCTTGGACAAAACTGTGCATACCAGCTCTTCTACATTACATTCATACTGTTCGAAAATAATAGGCCATTTCGAGTGGCGCAAAATGGCTCGTGGGCGCGAGCAAGTTACCCTGGAAGCCGGATTCACGATATCCCTCGTTGCTGAAATCCATTTGAGGTGTATCCGTAGAACGACCGTACCCTGGCCATACGAACTCCGTTTGGGCTCCATGACCTGCCAAAACGACCGCAGCGAAAATTGGTATCCTTCTGTCACAAACTTTGTCTGTTTCGGAATAATTTCCGAGGCCGAAAACGGCTTGCAGAATTGAGTTTCGGATGATTTAGTGGTTGGCGTGCACTCTTCTAGCGTCTACCACCCTACCGTGAGCTCACCCACGGACAGATACTGCGACAATGACGTGCAGAACAATGTTACATGACTCTATTTCTGCACCAACAAGCCCTACATGCTAGTCTGGATGGAAGGAGAAGCCTCTTCGGTGCACCGAACACCCAAAAACTTGCCGTTTTGCATGGTTTATCACCCATACCGCTACCACCCACATTTTTGTCTAGACACATGTTTTTTTCTTGGACAAAACTGTGCATACCAGCTCTTCTACATTACATTCATACTGTTCGAAAATAATAGGCCATTTCGAGTGGCGCAAAATGGCTCGTGGGCGCGAGCAAGTTACCCTGGAAGCCGGATTCACGATATCCCTCGTTGCTGAAATCCATTTGAGGTGTATCCGTAGAACGACCGTACCCTGGCCATACGAACTCCGTTTGGGCTCCATGACCTGCCAAAACGACCGCAGCGAAAATTCTTATCCTTCTGTCACAAACTTTGTCTGTTTCGGAATAATTTCCGAGGCCGAAAACGGCTTGCAGAATTGAGTTTCAGATTATTTAGTGGTTGGCGTGCACTCTTCTACCGTCTACCACCCTACCGTGAGCTCACCCACGGACAGATACTGCGACAATGACGTTCAGAACAATGTTACATGACTCTATTTCTGCACCAACAAGCCCTACATGCTAGTCTGGATGGAAGGAGAAGCCTCTTCGGTGCAACGAACACCCAAAAACATGCCGTTTTGCATGGTTTATCACCCATACCGCTACCACCCACATTTTTGTCCATGCACATGTGTTGTTCTTGGACAAAACTGTGCATACCAGCTCTTCTACATTACATTCGTACTGTTCGAAAATAATAGGCCATTTCGAGTGGCGCAAAATGGCTCGTGGGCGCGAGCAAGTTACCCTGGAAGCCGGATTCACGATATCCCTCGTTGCTGAAATCCATTTGAGGTGTATCCGTAGAACGACCGTACCCTGGCCATACGAACTCCGTTTGGGCTCCATGACCTGCCAAAACGACCGCAGCGAAAATTCTTATCCTTCTGTCACAAACTTTGTCTGTTTCGGAATAATTTCCGAGGCCGAAAACGGCTTGCAGAATTGAGTTTCAGATGATTTAGTGGTTGGCGTGCACTCTTCTAGCGTCTACCACCCTACCGTGAGCTCACCCACGGACAGATACTGCGACAATGACGTGCAGAACAATGTTACATGACTCTATTTCTGCACCAACAAGCCCTACATGCTAGTCTGGATGGAAGGAGAAGCCTCTTCGGTGCAACGAACACCCAAAAACTTGCCGTTTTGCATGGTTTATCACCCATACCGCTACCACCCACATTTTTTTCCAGGCACATGTTTTTTTCTTGGACAAAACTGTGCATACCAGCTCTTCTACATTACATTCGTACTGTTCGAAAATAATAGGCCATTTCGAGTGGCGCAAAATGGCTCGTGGGCGCGAGCAAGTTACCCTGGAAGCCGGATTCACGATATCCCTCGTTGCTGAAATCCATTTGAGGTGTATCCGTAGAACGACCGTACCCTGGCCATACGAACTCCGTTTGGGCTCCATGACCTGCCAAAACGACCGCAGTGAAAATTCTTATCCTTCTGTCACAAACTTTGTCTGTTTCGGAATAATTTAGGAGGCCGAAAACGGCTTGCAGAATTGAGTTTCAGATGATTTAGTGGTTGGCGTGCACTCTTCTAGCGTCTACCACCCTACCGTGAGCTCACCCACAGACAGATACTGCGACAATGACGTGCAGAACAATGTTACATGACTCTATTTCTGCACCAGCAAGCCCTGCATGCTAGTCTGGATGGAAGGAGAAGCCTCTTCGGTGCACCGAACACCCAAAAACTTCCCGTTTTGCATGGTTTATCACCCATACCGCTACCACCCACATTTTTGTCCATGCAAATGTGTTGTTCTTGGACAAAACTGTGCATACCAGCTCTTCTACATTACATTCGTACTGTTCGAAAATGATAGGCCATTTCTAGTGGCGCAAAATGGCTCGTGGGCGCGAGCAAGTTACCCTGGAAGCCGGATTCACGATATCCCTCGTTGCTGAAATCCATTTGAGGTGTATCCGTAGAACGACCGTACCCTGGCCATACGAACTCCGTTTGGGCTCCATGACCTGCCAAAACGACCGCAGCGAAAATTCGTATCCTTCTGTCACAAACTTTGTCTGTTTCGGAATAAATTAGGAGGCCGAAAACGGCTTGCAGAATTGAGTTTCGGATGATTTAGTGGTTGGCGTGCACTCTTCTAGCGTCTACCACCCTACCGTGAGCTCACCCACGGACATATACTGCGACAATGACGTGCAGAACAATGTTACATGACTCTATTTCTGCACCAGCAAGCCCTACATGCTAGTCTGGATGGAAGGAGAAGCATCTTCGGTGCACCGAACACCCAAAAACTTGCCGTTTTGCATGGTTTATCACCCATACCGCTACCACCCACATTTTTGTCCATGCACATGTGTTGTTCTTGGACAAAACTGTGCATACCAGCTCTTCTACATTACATTCGTACTGTTCGAAAATGATAGGCCATTTCTAGTGGCGCAAAATGGCTCGTGGGCGCGAGCAAGTTACCCAGGAAGCCGGATTCACGATATCCCTCGTTGCTGAAATCCATTTGAGGTGTATCCGTAGAACGACCGTACCCTGGCCATACGAAGTCCGTTTGGGCTCCATGACCTGGCAAAACGACCACAGCGAAAATTCGTATCCTTCTGTCACAAACTTTGTCTGTTTCGGAATAATTTCCGAGGCCGAAAATGGCTTGCAGAATAGAGTTTCGGATGATTTAGTGGTTGGCGTGCACTCTTCTAGCGTCTACCAGCCTACCGTGAGCTCACCCACGGACAGATACTGCGACAATGACGTGCAGAACAATGTTACATGACTCTTTTTCTGCACCAACAAGCCCTACATGCTAGTCTGGATGGAAGGAGAAGCCTCTTCGGTGCACCGAACACCCAAAAACTTGCCGTTTTGCATGGTTTATCACCCATACCGCTACCACCCACATTTTTGTCCAGGCACATGTGTTGTTCTTGGACAAAACTGTGCATACCAGCTCTTCTACATTACATTCGTACTGTTCGAAAATAATAGGCCATTTTGAGTGGCGCAAAATGGCTCGTGGGCGCGAGCAAGTTACCCTGGAAGCCGGATTCACGATATCCCTCGTTGCTGAAATCCATTTGAGGTGTATCCGTAGAACGACCGTACCCTGGCCATACGAACTCCGTTTGGGCTCCATGACCTGCGAAAACGACCGCAGCGAAAATTCGTATCCTTCTGTCACAAACTTTGTCTGTTTCAGAATAATTTCCGAGGCCGAAAACGGCTTGCAGAATTGAGTTTCGGATGATTTAGTGGTTGGCGTGCACTCTTCTAGCGTCTACCACCCTACCGTGAGCTCACCCACGGACAGATACTGCGACAATGACGTGCAGAACAATGTTACATGACTCTATTTCTGCACCAACAAGCCCTACATGCTAGTCTGGATGGAAGGAGAAGCCTCTTCGGTGCACCGAACACCCAAAAACTTGCCGTTTTGCATGGTTTATCACCCATACCGCTACCACCCACATTTTTGTCCAGGCACATGTGTTGTTCTTGGACAAAACTGTGCATACCAGCTCTTCTACATTACATTCGTACTGTTCGAAAATAATAGGCCATTTCGAGTGGCGCAAAATGGCTCGTGGGCGCGAGCAAGTTACCCTGGAAGCCGGATTCACGATATACCTCGTTGCTGAAATCCATTTGAGGTGTATCCGTAGAACGACCGTACCCTGGCCATACGAACTCCGTTTGGGCTCCATGACCTGCGAAAACGACCGCAGCGAAAATTCGTATCCTTCTGTCACAAACTTTGTCTGTTTCGGATTAATTTCCGAGGCCGAAAACGGCTTGCAGAATTGAGTTTCAGATGATTTAGTGGTTTGCGTGCACTCTTCTAGCGTCTACCACCCTACCGTGAGCTCACCCACGGACAGATACTGCGACAATGACGTGCAGAACAATGTTACATGACTCTATTTCTGCACCAGCAAGCCCTGCATGCTAGTCTGGATGGAAGGAGAAGCCTCTTCGGTGCACCGAACACCCAAAAACTTGCCGTTTTGCATGGTTTATCACCCATACCGCTACCACCCACATTTTTGTCCATGCAAATGTGTTGTTCTTGGACAAAACTGTGCATACCAGCTCTTCTACATTACATTCGTACTGTTCGAAAATGATAGGCCATTTCTAGTGGCGCAAAATGGCTCGTGGGCGCGAGCAAGTTACCCTGGAAGCCGGATTCACGATATCCCTCGTTGCTGAAATCCATTTGAGGTGTATCCGTAGAACGACCGTACCCTGGCCATACGAACTCCGTTTGGGCTCCATGACCTGCCAAAACGACCGCAGCGAAAATTCGTATCCTTCTGTCACTGTTTCGGAATAAATTAGGAGGCCGAAAACGGCTTGCAGAATTGAGTTTCGGATGATTTAGTGGTTGGCGTGCACTCTTCTAGCGTCTACCACCCTACCGTGAGCTCACCCACGGACATATACTGCGACAATGACGTGCAGAACAATGTTACATGACTCTATTTCTGCACCAGCAAGCCCTACATGCTAGTCTGGATGGAAGGAGAAGCATCTTCGGTGCACCGAACACCCAAAAACTTGCCGTTTTGCATGGTTTATCACCCATACCGCTACCACCCACATTTTTGTCCATGCACATGTGTTGTTCTTGGACAAAACTGTGCATACCAGCTCTTCTACATTACATTCGTACTGTTCGAAAATGATAGGCCATTTCGAGTGGCGCAAAATGGCTCGTGGGCGCGAGCAAGTTACCCGGGAAGCCGGATTCACGATATCCCTCGTTGCTGAAATCCATTTGAGGTGTATCCGTAGAACGACCGTACCCTGGCCATACGAATTCCGTTTGGGCTCCATGACCTGCCAAAACGACCGCAGCGAAAATTCGTATCCTTCTGTCACAAACTTTGTCTGTTTCGGAATAATTTCCGAGGCCGAAAACGGCTTGCAGAATAGAGTTTCGGATGATTTAGTGGTTGGCGTGCACTCTTCTAGCGTCTACCACCCTACCGTGAGCTCACCCACGGACAGATACTGCGACAATGACGTGCAGAACAATGTTACATGACTCTATTTCTGCACCAACAAGCCCTACATGCTAGTCTGGATGGAAGGAGAAGCCTCTTCGGTGCACCGAACACCCAAAAACTTGCCGTTTTGCATGGTTTATCACCCATACCGCTACCACCAACATTTTTGTCCAGGCACATGTGTTGTTCTTGGACAAAAACTGTGCATACCAGCTCTTCTACATTACATTCGTACTGTTCGAAAATAATAGGCCATTTTGAGTGGCGCAAAATGGCTCGTGGGCGCGAGCAAGTTACCCTGGAAGCCGGATTCACGATATCCCTCGTTGCTGAAATCCATTTGAGGTGTATCCGTAGAACGACCGTACCCTGGCCATACGAACTCCGTTTGGGCTCCATGACCTGCCAAAACGACCGCAGTGAAAATTCTTATCCTTCTGTCACAAACTTTGTCTGTTTCGGAATAATTTAGGAGGCCGAAAACGGCTTGCAGAATTGAGTTTCAGATGATTTAGTGGTTGGCGTGCACTCTTCTAGCGTCTACCACCCTACCGTGAGCTCACCCACGGACAGATACTGCGACAATGACGTGCAGAACAATGTTACATGACTCTATTTCTGCACCAGCAAGCCCTGCATGCTAGTCTGGATGGAAGGAGAAGCCTCTTCGGTGCACCGAACACCCAAAAACTTCCCGTTTTGCATGGTTTATCACCCATACCGCTACCACCCACATTTTTGTCCATGCAAATGTGTTGTTCTTGGACAAAACTGTGCATACCAGCTCTTCTACATTACATTCGTACTGTTCGAAAATGATAGGCCATTTCTAGTGGCGCAAAATGGCTCGTGGGCGCGAGCAAGTTACCCTGGAAGCCGGATTCACGATATCCCTCGTTGCTGAAATCCATTTGAGGTGTATCCGTAGAACGACCGTACCCTGGCCATACGAACTCCGTTTGGGCTCCATGACCTGCCAAAACGACCGCAGCGAAAATTCGTATCCTTCTGTCACAAACTTTGTCTGTTTCGGAATAAATTAGGAGGCCGAAAACGGCTTGCAGAATTGAGTTTCGGATGATTTAGTGGTTGGCGTGCACTCTTCTAGCGTCTACCACCCTACCGTGAGCTCACCCACGGACATATACTGCGACAATGACGTGCAGAACAATGTTACATGACTCTATTTCTGCACCAGCAAGCCCTACATGCTAGTCTGGATGGAAGGAGAAGCATCTTCGGTGCACCGAACACCCAAAAACTTGCCGTTTTGCATGGTTTATCACCCATACCGCTACCACCCACATTTTTGTCCATGCACATGTGTTGTTCTTGGACAAAACTGTGCATACCAGCTCTTCTACATTACATTCGTACTGTTCGAAAATGATAGGCCATTTCTAGTGGCGCAAAATGGCTCGTGGGCGCGAGCAAGTTACCCGGGAAGCCGGATTCACGATATCCCTCGTTGCTGAAATCCATTTGAGGTGTATCCGTAGAACGACCGTACCCTGGCCATACGAAGTCCGTTTGGGCTCCATGACCTGCCAAAACAACCGCAGCGAAAATTCGTATCCTTCTGTCACAAACTTTGTCTGTTTCGGAATAATTTCCGAGGCCGAAAACGGCTTGCAGAATAGAGTTTCGGATGATTTAGTGGTTGGCGTGCACTCTTCTAGCGTCTACCACCCTACCGTGAGCTCACCCACGGACAGATACTGCGACAATGACGTGCAGAACAATGTTACATGACTCTATTTCTGCACCAACAAGCCCTACATGCTAGTCTGGATGGAAGGAGAAGCCTCTTCGGTGCACCGAACACCCAAAAACTTGCCGTTTTGCATGGTTTATCACCCATACCGCTACCACCCACATTTTTGTCCAGGCACATGTGTTGTTCTTGGACAAAACTGTGCATACCAGCTCTTCTACATTACATTCGTACTGTTCGAAAATAATAGGCCATTTTGAGTGGCGCAAAATGGCTCGTGGGCGCGAGCAAGTTACCCTGGAAGCCGGATTCACGATATCCCTCGTTGCTGAATTCCATTTGAGGTGTATCCGTAGAACGACCGTACCCTGGCCATACGAACTCCGTTTGGGCTCCATGACCTGCGAAAACGACCGCAGCGAAAATTCGTATCCTTCTGTCACAAACTTTGTCTGTTTCAGAATAATTTCCGAGGCCGAAAACGGCTTGCAGAATTGAGTTTCGGATGATTTAGTGGTTGGCGTGCACTCTTCTAGCGTCTACCACCCTACCGTGAGCTCACCCACGGACAGATACTGCGACAATGACGTGCAGAACAATGTTACATGACTCTATTTCTGCACCAACAAGCCCTACATGCTAGTCTGGATGGAAGGAGAAGCCTCTTCGGTGCACCGAACACCCAAAAACTTGCCGTTTTGCATGGTTTATCACCCATACCGCTACCACCCACATTTTTGTCCAGGCACATGTGTTGTTCTTGGACAAAACTGTGCATACCAGCTCTTCTACATTACATTCGTACTGTTCGAAAATAATAGGCCATTTCGAGTGGCGCAAAATGGCTCGTGGGCGCGAGCAAGTTACCCTGGAAGCCGGATTCACGATATACCTCGTTGCTGAAATCCATTTGAGGTGTATCCGTAGAACGACCGTACCCTGGCCATACGAACTCCGTTTGGGCTCCATGACCTGCGAAAACGACCGCAGCGAAAATTCGTATCCTTCTGTCACAAACTTTGTCTGTTTCGGATTAATTTCCGAGGCCGAAAACGGCTTGCAGAATTGAGTTTCAGATGATTTAGTGGTTTGCATGCACTCTTCTAGCGTCTACCACCCTACCGTGAGCTCACCCACGGACAGATACTGCGACAATGACGTGCAGAACAATGTTACATGACTCTATTTCTGCACCAGCAAGCCCTGCATGCTAGTCTGGATGGAAGGAGAAGCCTCTTCGGTGCACCGAACACCCAAAAACTTGCCGTTTTGCATGGTTTATCACCCATACCGTTACCACCCACATTTTTGTCCATGCACATGTGTTGTTCTTGGACAAAACTGTGCATACCAGCTCTTCTACATTACATTCGTACTGTTCGAAAATGATAGGCCATTTCTAGTGGCGCAAAATGGCTCGTGGGCGCAAGCAAGTTACCCTGGAAGCCGGATTCACGATATCCCTCGTTGATGAAATCCATTTGAGGTGTATCCGTAGAACGACCGTACCCTGGCCATACGAACTCCGTTTGGGCTCCATGACCTGCCAAAACGACCGCAGCGAAAATTCGTATCCTTCTGTCACAAACTTCGTCTGTTTCGGAATAATTTCGGAGGCCGAAAATGGTTTGTAGAATTGAGTTTCGGATGATTTAGTGGTTGGCGTGCACTCTTCTAGCGTCTACCACCCTACCGTGAGCTCACCCACGGACAGATCCTGCGACAATGACGTGCAGAACAATGTTACATGACTCTATTTCTGCACCAACAAGCCCTACATGCTAGTCTGGATGGAAGGAGAAGCCTCTTCGGTGCACCGAACACCCAAAAACTTGCCGTTTTGCACGGTTTATCACCCATACCGCTACCACCCACATTTTTGTCCATGCACATGTGTTGTTCTTGGACAAAACTGTGCATACCAGCTCTTCTACATTACATTCGTACTGTTCGAAAATAATAGGCCATTTCGAGTGGCGCAAAATGGCTCGAGAGCGCGAGCAAGTTACCCTAGAAGCCGGATTCACGATATCCCTCGTTGCTGAAATCCATTTGAGGTGTATCCGTAGAACGACCGTACCCTGGCCATACTAACTCCGTTTGGGCTCCATGACCTGCCAAAACGACTGCAGCGAAAATTCGTATCCTTCTGTCACAAACTTTGTCTATTTCGGAATAATTTAGGAGGCCGAAAACGGCTTGCAGAGTTGAGTTTCAGATGATTTAGTGGTTGGCGTGCACTCTTCTAGCGTTTACCACCCTACCGTGAGCTTACCCACGGACAGATACTGCGACAATGACGTGCAGAACAATGTTACATGACTCTATTTCTGCACCAGCAAGCCCTGCATGCTAGTCTGGATGGAAGGAGAAGTCTCTTCGGTGCACCGAACACCCAAAAACTTGCCGTTTTGCATGGTTTATCACCCATACCGCTACCACCCACATTTTTGTCCATGCACATGTGTTGTTCTTGGACAAAACTGTGCATACCAGCTCTTCTACATTACATTCGTACTGTTCGAAAATGATAGGCCATTTCTAGTGGCGCAAAATGGCTCGTGGGCGCGAGCAAGTTACCCTGGAAGCCGGATTCACGATATCCCTCGTTGCTGAAATCCATTTGAGGTGTATCCGTAGAACGACCGTACCCTGGCCATACGAACTCCGTTTGGGCTCCATGACCTGCCAAAACGACCGCAGCGAAAATTCGTATCCTTCTGTCAAAAACTTTGTCTGTTTCGGAATAAATTAGGAGGCCGAAAACGGCTTGCAGAATTGAGTTTCAGATGATTGAGTGGTTGGCGTGCACTCTTCTAGCGTCTACCACCCTACTGTGACCTCACCCACGGACAGATACTGCGACAATGATGTGCAGAACAATGTTACATGACTCTATTTCTGCACCAGCAAGCCCTGCATGCTAGTCTGGATGGAAGGAGAAGCATCTTCGTTGCACCGAACACCCAAAAACTTGCCGTTTTGCATGGTTTATCACCCATACCGCTACCACCCTCATTTTTGTCCATGCACATGTGTTGTTCTTGGACAAAACTGTGCATACCAGCTCTTCTACATTACATTCGTACTGTTCGAAAATGATAGGCCATTTCTAGTGGCGCAAAATGGCTCGTGGGCGCGAGCAAGTTACCCTGGAAGCCGGATTCACGATATCCCTTGTTGCTGAAATCCATTTGAGGTGTATCCGTAGAACGACCGTACCCTGGCCATACGAAGTCCGTTTGGGCTCCATGACCTGCCAAAACGACCGCAGCGAAAATTCGTATCCTTCTGTCACAAACTTTGTCTGTTTCGGAATAATTTCCGAGGCCGAAAACGGCTTGCAGAATTGAGTTTTGGATGATTTAGTGGTTGGCGTGCACTCTTCTAGCGTCTACCACCCTACCGTGAGCTCACCAACGGACAGATACTGCGACAATGACGTGCAGAACAATGTTACATGACTCTATTTCTGGACCAACAAGCCCTACATGCTAGTCTGGATGGAAGGAGAAGCCTCTTCGGTGCACCGAACACCCAAAAACTTGCCGTTTTGCATGGTTTATCACCCATACCGCTACCACCCACATTTTTGTCCATGCACATGTGTTGTTCTTGGACAAAACTGTGCATACCAGCTCTTCTACATTACATTCGTACTGTTCGAAAATGATAGGCCATTTCTAGTGGCGCAAAATGGCTCGTGGGCGCGAGCAAGTTACCCTGGAAGCCGGATTCACGATATCCCTCGTTGCTGAAATGCATTTGAAGTGTATCCGTAGAACGACCGTACCCTGGCCATACGAAGTCCGTTTGGGCTCCATGACCTGCCAAAACGACCGCAGCGAAAATTCGTATCCTTCTGTCACAAACTTTGACTGTTTCGGAATAATTTCTGAGGCCGAAAACGGCTTGCAGAATTGAGTTTCGGATGATTTATTGGTTGGCGTGCACTCTTCTAGCGTCTACCACCCTACCGTGAGCTCACCCACGGACAGATACTGCGACAATGACGTGCAGAACAATGTTACATGACTTTATTTCTGCACCAACAAGCCCCTACATGCTAGTCTGGATGGAAGGAGAAGCCTCTTCGGTGCACCGAACACCCAAAAACTTGCCGTTTTGCATGGTTTATCACCCATACCGCTACCACCCACATTTTTGTCCAGGCACATGTGTTGTTCTTGGACAAAACTATGCATACCAGCTCTTCTACATTACATTCGTACTATTTGAAAATAATAGGCCATTTTGAGTGGCGCAAAATGGCTCGTGGGCGCGAGCAAGTTACCCTGGAAGCCGGATTCACGATATCCCTCGTTGCTGAAATCCATTTGAGGTGTATCCGTAGAACGACCGTACCCTGGCCATACGAACTCCGTTTGGGCTCCATGACCTGCCAAAACGACCGCAGCAAAAATTCGTATCCTTCTGTCATAAACTTTGTCTATTTCAGAATAATTTCCGAGGCCGAAAACGGCTTGCAGAATTGAGTTTCAGATGATTTAGTGGTTGGCGTGCACTCTTCTAGCGTCTACCACCCTACCGTGAGCTCACCCACGGACAGATACTGCGACAATGACGTGCAGAACAATGTTACATGACTCTATTTCTGCACCAACAAGCCCTACATGCTAGTCTGGATGGAAGGAGAAGCCTCTTCGGTGCACCGAACACCCAAAAACTTGCCGTTTTGCATGGTTTATCACCCATACCGCTACCACCCACATTTTTGTCCATGCACATGTGTTGTTCTTCGACAAAACTGTGCATACCAGTTCTTCTACATTACATTCGTACTGTTCGAAAATAATAGGCCATTTCGAGTGGCGCAAAATGGCTCGTGGGCGCGAGCAAGTTACCCTGGAAGCCGGATTCACGATATCCCTCGTTGCTGAAATCCATTTGAGGTGTATCCGTAGAACGACCGTACCCTGGCCATACGAACTCCGTTTGGGCTCCATGACCTGCCAAAACGACCGCAGCGAAAATTCTTATCCTTCTGTCACAAACTTTGTCTGTTTCGGAATAATTTCCGAGGCCGAAAACGGCTTGCAGAATTGAGTTTCAGATGATTTAGTGGTTGGCGTGCACTCTTCTAGCGTCTACCACCCTACCGTGAGCTCACCCACGGACAGATACTGCGACAATGACGTGCAGAACAATGTTACATGACTCTATTTCTGCACCAACAAGCCCTACATGCTAGTCTGGATGGAAGGAGAAGCCTCTTCGGTGCAACGAACACCCAAAAACTTGCCGTTTTGCATGGTTTATCACCCATACCGCTACCACCCACATTTTTTTCCAGGCACATGTTTTTTTCTTGGACAAAACTGTGCATACCAGCTCTTCTACATTACATTCGTACTGTTCGAAAATAATAGGCCATTTCGAGTGGCGCAAAATGGCTCGTGGGCGCGAGCAAGTTACCCTGGAAGCCGGATTCACGATATCCCTCGTTGCTGAAATCCATTTGAGGTGTATCCGTAGAACGACCGTACCCTGGCCATACGAACTCCGTTTGGGCTCCATGACCTGCCAAAACGACCGCAGTGAAAATTCTTATCCTTCTGTCACAAACTTTGTCTGTTTCGGAATAATTTAGGAGGCCGAAAACGGCTTGCAGAATTGAGTTTCAGATGATTTAGTGGTTGGCGTGCACTCTTCTAGCGTCTACCACCCTACCGTGAGCTCACCCACAGACAGATACTGCGACAATGACGTGCAGAACAATGTTACATGACTCTATTTCTGCACCAGCAAGCCCTGCATGCTAGTCTGGATGGAAGGAGAAGCCTCTTCGGTGCACCGAACACCCAAAAACTTCCCGTTTTGCATGGTTTATCACCCATACCGCTACCACCCACATTTTTGTCCATGCAAATGTGTTGTTCTTGGACAAAACTGTGCATACCAGCTCTTCTACATTACATTCGTACTGTTCGAAAATGATAGGCCATTTCTAGTGGCGCAAAATGGCTCGTGGGCGCGAGCAAGTTACCCTGGAAGCCGGATTCACGATATCCCTCGTTGCTGAAATCCATTTGAGGTGTATCCGTAGAACGACCGTACCCTGGCCATACGAACTCCGTTTGGGCTCCATGACCTGCCAAAACGACCGCAGCGAAAATTCGTATCCTTCTGTCACAAACTTTGTCTGTTTCGGAATAAATTAGGAGGCCGAAAACGGCTTGCAGAATTGAGTTTCGGATGATTTAGTGGTTGGCGTGCACTCTTCTAGCGTCTACCACCCTACCGTGAGCTCACCCACGGACATATACTGCGACAATGACGTGCAGAACAATGTTACATGACTCTATTTCTGCACCAGCAAGCCCTACATGCTAGTCTGGATGGAAGGAGAAGCATCTTCGGTGCACCGAACACCCAAAAACTTGCCGTTTTGCATGGTTTATCACCCATACCGCTACCACCCACATTTTTGTCCATGCACATGTGTTGTTCTTGGACAAAACTGTGCATACCAGCTCTTCTACATTACATTCGTACTGTTCGAAAATAATAGGCCATTTCGAGTGGCGCAAAATGGCTCGTGGGCGCGAGCAAGTTACCCTGGAAGCCGGATTCACGATATCCCTCGTTGCTGAAATCCATTTGAGGTGTATCCGTAGAACGACCGTACCCTGGCCATACGAACTCCGTTTGGGCTCCATGACCTGCCAAAATGACCGCAGCGAAAATTTGTATCCTTCTGTCACAAACTTCATCTATTTCGGAATAATTTCGGAGGCCGAAAACGGCTTGCAGAATTGAGTTTCGGATGATTTAGTGGTTGGCGTGCACTCTTCTAGCGTCTACCACCCTACCGTGAGCTCACCCACGGACAGATACTGCGACAATGACGTGCAGAACAATGTTACATGACTCTATTTCCGCACCAGCAAGCCCTACATGCTAGTCTGGATGGAAGGAGAAGCCTCTTCGGTGCACCGAACACCCAAAAACTTGCCGTTTTGCATGGTTTATCACCCATACCGCTACCACCCACATTTTTGTCCATGCACATGTGTTGTTCTTGGACAAAACTGTGCATACCAGCTCTTCTACATTACATTCGTACTGTTCGAAAATAATAGGCCATTTCGAGTGGCGCAAAATGGCTCGTGGGCGCGAGCAAGTTACCCTGGAAGCCGGATTCACGATATCCCTCGTTGTTGAAATCCATTTGAGGTGTATCCGTAGAACGACCGTACCCTGGCCATACGAACTCCATTTGGTCGACTGCAGCGAAAATTCGTCTCCTTCTGTCACACACTTCGTCTGTTTCGGAATAATTTCGGAGGCCGAAAACGGCTTGCAGAATTGAGTTTCGGATGATTTAGTGGTTGGCGTGCACTCTTCTAGCGTCTACCACCCTACCGTGAGCTCACCCACGGACAGATACTGCGACAATGACGTGCAGAACGATGTTACATGACTCTATTTCTGCACCAACAAGCCCTACATGCTAGTCTGGATGGAAGGAGAAGCCTCTTCGGTGCACCGAACACCCAAAAACTTGCCGTTTTGCATGGTTTATCACCCATACCGCTACCACCCACATTTTTGTCCATGCACATGTGTTGTTCTTGGACAAAACTGTGCATACCAGCTCTTCTACATTACATTCGTACTGTTCGAAAATAATAGGCCATTTCGAGTGGCGCAAAATGGCTCGAGAGCGCGAGCAAGTTACCCTAGAAGCCGGATTCACGATATCCCTCGTTGCTGAAATCCATTTGAGGTGTATCCGTAGAACGACCGTACCCTGGCCATACGAACTCCGTTTGGGCTCCATGACCTGCCAAAACGACTGCAGCGAAAATTCGTATCCTTCTGTCACAAACTTTGTCTATTTCGGAATAATTTAGGAGGCCGAAAACGGCTTGCAGAGTTGAGTTTCAGTTGATTTAGTGGTTGGCGTGCACTCTTCTAGTGTCTACCACCCTACCGTGAGCTCACCCACGGACAGATACTGCGACAATGACTTGCAGAACAATGTTACATGACTCTATTTCTGCACCAGCAAGCCCTGCATGCTAGTCTGGATGGAAGGAGAAGCATCTTCGTTGCACCGAACACCCAAAAACTTGCCGTTTTGCATGGTTTATCACCCATACCGCTACCACCCACATTTTTGTCCATGCACATGTGTTGTTCTTGGACAAAACTGTGCATACCAGCTCTTCTACATTACATTCGTACTGTTCGAAAATGATAGGCCATTTCTAGTGGCGCAAAATGGCTCGTGGGCGCGAGCAAGTTACCCTGGAAGCCGGATTCACGATATCCCTTGTTGCTGAAATCCATTTGAGGTGTATCCGTCGAACGACCGTACCCTGGCCATACGAAGTCCGTTTGGGCTCCATGACCTGCCAAAACGACCGCAGTGAAAATTCATATCCTTCTGTCACAAACATTGTCTGTTTTGGAATAATTTCCGAGGCCGAAAACGGCTTGCAGAATTGAGTTTCGGATGATTTAGTGGTTGGCGTGCACTCTTCTAGCGTCTACCACCCTACCGTGAGCTCACCAACGGACAGATACTGCGACAATGACGTGCAGAACAATGTTACATGACTCTATTTCTGGACCAACAAGCCCTACATGCTAGTCTGGATGGAAGGAGAAGCCTCTTCGGTGCACCGAACACCCAAAAACTTGCCGTTTTGCATGGTTTATCACCCATACCGCTACCACCCACATTTTTGTCCATGCACATCTGTTGTTCTTGGACAAAACTGTGCATACCAGCTCTTCTACATTACATTCGTACTGTTCGAAAATGATAGGCCATTTCTAGTGGCGCAAAATGGCTCGTGGGCGCGAGCAAGTTACCCTGGAAGCCGGATTCACGATATCCCTCGTTGCTGAAATGCATTTGAAGTGTATCCGTAGAACGACCGTACCCTGGCCATACGAAGTCCGTTTGGGCTCCATGACCTGCCAAAACGACCGCAGCGAAAATTCGTATCCTTCTGTCACAAACTTTGACTGTTTCAGAATAATTTCCGAGGCCGAAAACGGCTTGCAGAATTGAGTTTCGGATGATTTATTGATTGGCGTGCACTCTTCTAGCGTCTACCACCCTACCGTGAGCTCACCCACGGACAGATACTGCGACAATGACGTGCAGAACAATGTTACATGACTTTATTTCTGCACCAACAAGCCCTACATGCTAGTCTGGATGGAAGGAGAAGCATCTTCGGTGCACCGAACACCCAAAAACTTGCCGTTTTGCATGGTTTATCACCCATACCGCTACCACCCACATTTTTGTCCAGGCACATGTGTTGTTCTTGGACAAAACTATGCATACCAGCTCTTCTACATTACATTCGTACTATTCGAAAATAATTGGCCATTTCGAGTGGCGCAAAATGGCTCGTGGGCGCGAGCAAGTTACCCTGGAAGCCGGATTCACGATATCCCTCGTTGCTGAAATCCATTTGAGGTGTATCCGTAGAACGACCGTACCCTGGCCATACGAACTCCGTTTGGGCTCCATGACCTGCCAAAACGACCGCAGCAAAAATTCGTATCCTTCTGTCACAAACTTTGTCTGTTTTTGAATAATTTCCGAGGCCGAAAACGGCTTGCAGAATTGAGTTTCAGATGATTTAGTGGTTGGCGTGCACTCTTCTAGCGTCTACCACCCTACCGTGAGCTCACCCACGGACAGATACTGCGACAATGATGTGCAGAACAATGTTACATGACTCTATTTCTGCACCAACAAGCCCTACATGCTAGTCTGGATGGAAGGAGAAGCCTCTTCGGTGCACCGAACACCCAAAAACTTGCCGTTTTGCATGTTTTATCACCCATACCGCTACCACCCACATTTTTGTCCATGCACATGTGTTGTTCTTGGACAAAACTGTGCATACCAGCTCTTCTACATTACATTCGTACTGTTCGAAAATAATAGGCCATTTCGAGTGGCGCAAAATGGCTCGAGAGCGCGAGCAAGTTACCCTAGAAGCCGGATTCACGATATCCCTCGTTGCTGAAATCCATTTGAGGTGTATCCGTAGAACGACCGTACCCTGGCCATACGAACTCCGTTTGGGCTCCATGACCTGCCAAAACGACTGCAGCGAAAATTCGTATCCTTCTGTCACAAACTTTGTCTATTTCGGAATAATTTAGGAGGCCGAAAACGGCTTGCAGAGTTGAGTTTCAGATGATTTAGTGGTTGGCGTGCACTCTTCTAGCGTTTACCACCCTACCGTGAGCTCACCCACGGACAGATACTGCGACAATGACGTGCAGAACAATGTTACATGACTCTATTTCTGCACCAGCAAGCCCTGCATGCTAGTCTGGATGGAAGGAGAAGCCTCTTCGGTGCACCGATGTCACACCCTGCATTTTGTAACATGTTATTTGTAACTTTGAAGCATGAAAATTTGGACCAGCAAAAATTTTTAGCATCATTTGGCTTATATTTGAAATTGAGTTTTTCTGCATTTGCTTTTCTTGTGCTCATTAAAGTCAACTATGATCTCTTGTAGATTTCATCTCCATACTCAAAACTCCTGCCCAATGATCATCCCAAGTGTTATATAGCAGTATAGTATTTTCTTACAAAATTAATTTGGCCAAAAAGTATTTTATAAATTTAGTTTTCCAAAAACCCCTGAATTGAGATTTGCACTGCAAGTACTTGATTAAGGGTGTGAAAACTTTTTCAAAAGGTTTATTTGAAACCTAGTAGTCATAGGACTCCCATAAACCACAAAGGTATAATTTTAAAAGTTATTTTCCTATTTTATTTAAAAGCTTTTTCTTAAGGCCAGAAATGGTCTTTAATAGGGGAAAATTATTTAACTGTTTCAAAAATATTTGCCAAAATTCAGAGAGACTCAGAGGACATATATTGTCCATATATGAGAGTTTCAACACTTGGTCATGTTCAAAATAATGGGCCAAACCCTCTAAAACCCTCTCTGGATATTTCAAGCATTTGAAATATTTACAAAGGATTTTTTCTCCAAAAAATTCCAGGGAAATTCTATCATGTCATACATGACATATTTGATGATCTTGCAAAGCCTCATGCATTGGAGATCAAGGAAACCTCCTCAAACCCCTTCATAACCATTCTGTCCGTATTTGAAGTTTGAGCAACTCTACATTGCCAAACTTGTCCAAATGCTCTCAAACATGGTGCACATGCTAGGATAGCCTAATAAGGCACCTAGACCAAATGGCACAAGATTTGGAATAGAGCAACTTGATCAGATCACCTCAAAACCCTTTCTGTTCAAATGCAAATTTGAACAACTTTACATTACCAACTTTTTATCTGGAGCCTCAAACTTTGTGAGCATGATCAATACCCCAAATGATGATGCTAAACTAAGTGGTGCATCAAGGGGAGATGGTTAGCTTGACTCAATCAAGATGAAACTGTTTCTGTTGATTTCTAGGGTTCACCAAAGTTACATTGGCCAGTTTCTTCAAATGAGCTCAAATTTGGTGTAGCACCCTATTTTCTCATGTCTTTCAACCCTGTTAAGTGCCATGTCAATTGGATCTCATTTACTTGATCAGACCATGATCAAACACCTTCTGCAGAAATCTTAAAACCTCTACTTTTACCACTTTCCCTTTTCTCCATAGCCTCAGCTCTTTACCACAGGTGCATTGGGTTACTAGCAAACCCCAGTAACTTCCCCAGCACCTCAGCTCTATGATTGAGGGGTGAAACCCCAGCCTTACCCTGCTGTGCACCCATCTTTCACCATTTTCACCAGCACCCTCCCTCTCTCTCTACACCACAGAGCATCCAAGGCCTTAGGGCAATTGTTTACTCTCCCCTCAACCTCCTAGACACTCTTGGGCGCGTTGGAACGGATCAGAATGGCGAGGTCATGCTGATGCCAGCCATACGCGCGCTCCAGAGCGCGTGAACAGTGCAGCTCGCACGCTGGCTTCGGCCAATCGCCGCTCCCCGACCACCTCGAGCCTCCCCCTCGCGACTCCCAACGCGCCTCGACGTCCGCAGCCCCCTCCGGTGCTGTCCCTCCTCCTCCTGCGCCCTCCAGTGGCCGTCGCCGCACGCGCGCTGGCCGCCCGCGGCGGCCACTCCTCTGGCTCACACGCGCGCGCGCCTCTGCTGCTCCCCCGCTCCTCCTCTTACCTCAGCTGGACGTGGAAGACGTCCAGGAACACCCCTGACTCACTCCCGCAGCCTCCCATGCGCTGTAGCGACGAGCCGGAGCTCGCCGGCGCACTGGACCTCGGGTCCTCGTCGGGGCCCTATAAATAGGCCTCCCCGAGCTCTCCCAACTCCATCACAAGCCTCACCACTCTCCCCTAGCCCCTCCTGCACCACCAGTTCGACCCCGGAGCGCCCCAGTGCTCGGGATCGACCGGAGCTCCGCCGCGTCGGGCCGCCGGCGATCTCGAGGTGCAGGCCTCCCCGGCCTCTCTTTCCGCCCGTTTCGGAACCGCAGCTCGCCACTGACTCTTTCCCCTCTCTTTCCCCCTCTGTCCGCAGTCGGAAACGGCCGCTGCAGCTGACCTCCGACGAGCTTCCGCCGTCGCTCCTCGTCGCCGGCGAACCCGACCTCCCCGGCGTGCCGCACCACCACCGTTGCAACCGCAACTCGACGCTGAACCCATCCCCGCCCTCCGTTGCCATCGCCGTGGCCGGAACCAACGCCGGTGAGCTCGCCGTCGCCATGGCCGTAGGGTTGAAGATGACAGGCGGGCCCCGCCTGTCATCCCCTCACCCCTCTCCCCCTCCTCTCTGCCACTGACCGCTGGGCCCCGCCCGTCAGGTTCAAAAACCTGACGTGCGCGCGCGGGCACCCGTGCGGCTGGGCTAGTCAGCCCTGGGCCGTGCACTGTGGCCCTTTGGCCCAGTTGCACAGGGGCGATTTTTCTTTATTCTTTCTGTAATTGTTTTAAACATTTTTACAGAAAAGAATATTGATCCAAATTAATCATTTCCAACTCCTAAAATCTTGTAATATTCCAACCTATTTAATGGTACTACTTTCATCCAATTCCATGAAACTTTTCTGTACTGTTTAAATTTAAATTCAAATTTAAGCAGTATAACTCCTGTTCAAAAATCAATATGTCCTATTCTGTAACTCCAAAACTCCAACTAAGATTTTTCCCCATCTTAGAAAACCCTCTAGTATTTTACAAAAATGAGTTGACATTTTTCTGAGCACTTTGGTTTTTCTGTCCTATTTGTATTCTTATTTTTCCGTTATTATTATACGACGTATAGATCCCGTATTTGACGAAGTTGCTGTGGAAGAAGAAGGAGAAGGACTAGAAGACTTTGAAGACCAAGCCATTCCAGGCAAGTAGCCCTCTGACCATGATACTCTTGTTCCTCGGAACCCGTTGGTTTCCGATACATGATTAGGGTTACGATGGTAACCTAGATGAACCACCATATGATGCATGCTTTATCCTTGATCCTGTTATATGCTAGATAACATGCAGTAGGTGACCATGATACTTATATGATGCATGACATGATCTTGATCTTGCTATGAGCTAGATGATTTGCATATGGTTAGTAGACATGAAAAGTGATGCATGTGAGACATGAACCTCCATGGTTGGAGTCTTTGCGTAAAACCCCGTCGGGTGCCAGTTATGCCCGAGGGTGATAATGATGATGATGAGTTGGGTGACCACTTGATGACGAAGTGGTGTGCCAAGGCAAGTGTGTGTGTTTTTCAAACGGATTGGTTGAAGTTGCGACCGTTATTCCAACCATACATGTGCAACCACACTACCCCTTATGGGACGGGGCTGTATTGATTACTTAGGTCGATACTAGCATGGTGCCCGCATTACTAGTGACGGGAAGACTTGAGGTCTTTCCCGGGACGGGGTCGTGCTTGGATAGGCGACCATGACTGTTTTCACAGGGCACAGGACACACCGTTGGCCCCTGCGGGTACGCGTAACATTGAATTAGGGCAAGTCCCGTGAACTATTGTTGTACCCAAAGGCCGTGTGCCAACGAGTGGACTCTATGTTAGTGTCGTCTAAGGAAAGGTAATGACCGGGTGCTTACCCCGGGTACTTGAGGTACCGCGGGTCGTGGATGACACGGAAGTTCCCCGGATCTTGTGGGTAAAGTGCGCAACCTCTGCAGAGTGTCAAACTATTCGAATAGCCGTGTCCACGGTCATGGACAGTTGGGTAACCGCTCTTGGGCTACGTCCAATGTTTGAGAAACATGCGTGTGTATGTGAGTCAAGGTGGTGAATTGGCTCGATGAGATGAATCATATTCATGTTGATGTCGGTAACCTGTTCTCAAGGTTACGCGAGGTTATTGATGCATAAGCTTGATGATAGCATATTGTTCTAGCCTCCTGCTAGATTGTTCATTATTATTCACTTGCATTGTTACTTGTACCACATCATGGGTTGCTTGCGAGTACATTCAAAGTACTCATTGGCTTGCCACTGGTTATTTAATTGGCCAGGCATGGAAGAGCAGGATTATGAGGAAGAGTTCTTTGGAGACGACCATGCGAACTAGGACGCTATCCCAGTCAGAATGCCTGTAGGGTTAAGGCGGATGGCATGGGTTCTACTCGTTTTATCGAAGACTTCCGCTATTTGAGTATTTGCTATTCAGCCCGTGAGACTCTATCTATGTAAGACTTGGCCATAATGGCCTTAATTCGTGTAAGACTAATTGTATGGATGCAAGACTCTTGTTATTTCAGCTTCTGTGTGTTCAGTGAGCATTGATCTCTGGGATCACTGTACACGTGCATTCGGTGATCTCGACTTCCAAGTCGGGGTCCCCACAGAGCTGGTATCAGAGCCATCCTGACTGTAGGAAGCCTTAGTTAGCATGGGCGTTAGATAGATGAGACCCCTTTTTCAAAACCTTCTGAACCTCTCTTCTTTTCTAAACCTGAGATTTCCTCAGTTTATTAACCCCTCCTATTCCACCTTTGTAGATGGCCGCTGTTCCCGAAGAGCACCTGACCACTGGGTTTCCCCTACTTCTCGAGGATAGCCTCCAGGAGTGTCAGTTCCACCGAGCACCCATCCTCACCTACCATGAGCATTGGGTGAGCGATACTGAGGTGGAGTACCATGTGGAAGTGATCGTGAAGGCAAACGATCCTCCCACAAGTTGGTTCTTCGAGGGACCCCAGATGGCAACACTACCACTTGCTGCCGAGGCTGCTGCACTCAAGGCACTAACCCGTCTCCGCGAGCTTCTTCCGGAGATGGCACCCAAGATGGCAACTCGCTTCTTACCTTACCGGAAGGAAGGTGACGAAGAAAGCAGCGCACTAGCCCCTCCACTGAAGGAAGGACTCTCGCTTCGGTTCCAGACCTATTTCAGTCTATGTGCCGACAGTCTGGCACAAGACTTGGCCTCGGAATCCATGAAGCTTCGAGAAGAACTTTACAAGACCAAGGCACTTCTTCGTCGAGCTCAAGAGAAGGCAAACAGGATCAAGAAGGAAGGAGCACCTTCTGGACAATCCGCTATCGCATATCGAGGCGGAAGGCCCTCCGAGGATGCGTCTTCCAAGGGTGAAGAACCACCTCGGCGATGCCGGATGACAGCAAGGGAATACCGCAAGCTTTTCCCTGCACCCCCGTCGAAGCACCGTCGTATTCAACTCCTCCATTCTCCCACTCCCTCAAGCGACAAAGGAGCTCAGTCAGATGAAGACAAGGAGGAAGACCCAGAAGAGCCGGAATACGCGACCGAGCATTCCGCCGCTTAGGCATTATTCGCTACTCGGATATGCCCGTTGTAACCCTTACGGTAGGATAGGTCGTGTAACCCCTATGCGCAGTCGAGTCCTTGTATGGTTCATATGAAGCCATCTAGTGCTAGCTCTTGTCGTGTCTGGATGTAAGTCGTAATCTTCCTTCGGGAATGTGTAAACGACTACATCACCCATTTGGATTTTTATAAATGTGTTTTGGCCTCCCGGCCCTTGCATGATTTGATTTAGTGTCACACCCACCCCCTTACTAGGCACCTATCTATCTGCTTTTCCTCTCCCGAGTCATGAGACCTTTTACCGCTCCAACAGGATGCCTGTTGTAACTCGTACTGGTACCTCTACCCAGCAGCCCGAAGCCGGAGCGTCCTCGCAGCCAGAGGCAGACCAAACCAACGACCAAGTTCCACCACCACCACCTCCTCCAAGCATGGACATGGCTCAGCTTCTCCAAGCCTTCCGAGAGGAACGCCAAGCCAACACTGCAGCTCTTCAGCTGATTGCTCAAGCTGTTGCCAACAACCGCCAACCGGCGGGGAATGGCAATGGACTTTCCACGTTGGCAGAGTTCAAGAAGCATGCACCACCAACCTTCATCGAGACTGCTGAACCCCTGGATGCTGATGACTGGGTCCGTTCCATTGAGGAGATTCTGGAACTAGTCGGATGCACCGAAGATCGCGAGAAAGTGGCTTATGCAGCCCACTGCCTCGGGGGAACCGCAAGAGCTTGGTGGGATGGATTCAAAGTCATGCATGCTGAACAAGACATCACTTGGGTTAACTACAAGGCAGAATTCCGCAAGGCCCACATTCCTTCTGGAGTCATGGCTATCAAAAAGCGCGAGTTCCGAGCCCTGAAGCAAGGAAGTGGCACTGTCAAGGAATACATGCAGAAGTTCAGTATTCTGTCAAGGTATGCCCCTGAGGATGTCAGCACTGATGCTGCCAAAAGGGAGCGCTTCATGGAAGGCCTTAATCAGACTCTGCAATATTCGCTTGTCGTGTGCGACTGCCCATCCTTCCCTGACCTGGTGAACAAGGCACTTATGCTTGAAGACAAGCGGCGTGCTTTGGAAGACACTCGCAAGCGCAAGTTGATCAGTAAGGGAAGTTCCAGTAACCAGAAGCCTCGTCCGTGGCAGTCAGCCCCGGCCAAGCCAACCTATCAGCAGCCAAGAGCTCCTGCACCTCGTGCCAACCCTCAGCCTCAGCAGTATGCCAACCCCAGGCCAGCTTTCAACCCCAATACCAATGGTGGCAACAAGATCAACACTCCAAATCAAGTCACTTGTTTTGGGTGTGGACAGCCCGGACACATCTCCAGGGTGTGCCCCAACAAGAAGCCTGATGCCCCGCACCCCAGTGCGCAGAACCAGGGACAAGGCCGTGGAATGCCACCAAGGAACCCAGCTCCTCGCAATCCACCGAACTATGGGAAGGGGCGTGTGAATCACGTCACTGCTGAAGAAGCCCAGGAAGACCCGGACGTCGTGCTGGGTATGTTCCTTGTCAACTCAGCACCTGCAACTGTCTTGTTTGATTCTGGAGCAACGCATTCATTTGTCACTCAAAGATTTGCATTAAAAAGTGGCATGACCCCTACACCCCTGAATAACCCTATGGTGGAACAAACCCCCGGAGCCGAGATGAGAGCCAAGATAGGCTGTAAAGGAGTCGGTATTACCATTAACGGTGTAGACTTCCTAGCAGACCTTATCATCCTGAGATCGCAAGGCTTGGATGTGATCTTAGGGATGGATTGGCTCAGCAAGCACCAAGGCTTGTTAGACTGTGCCAATCGGACAGTCACTGTGACCAATGAACAAGGTGTAGAAGTCATGTTTGCCCCCAACTCCTCTTCCGCTCAAGCCGCTAAAGTCAACTGTCTGTCTGAAGTTGGGCTAGATCAAGTACCGGTGGTATGTGAGTATCCTGATGTCTTTCCGGATGAACTACCGGGAATGCCCCCTGACCGTGACATTGAGTTCATCATCGAGCTCGTGCCCGGAGCAGGACCCATCTATAAAAAGCCTTATAGAATGGGGACGGAAGAACTAGCCGAGTTGAAGAAGCAGCTAGAAGAGCAGCTAAGGAAGGGATTTATTCGCCCGAGTGCCTCCCCTTGGGGATCTCCTGTTCTGTTTGTGGCAAAGAGGGACGGTACCATCCGCTTATGCATTGACTATCGTTCCCTCAATGAAGTTACAATCAAGAACAAGTACCCACTTCCCAAGATCGAAGATCTGTTTGATCAACTCAGCGGAGCCAAGGTATTCTCCAAGATCGACCTCAGATCTGGGTATTACCAGCTGAAGATCAGACCCCAGGATATTCCGAAGACGGCATTCGTAACCAGATATGGCCTGTACGAGTGCACGGTCATGTCTTTTGGGTTAACCAATGCCCCAGCTTACTTCATGTATCTCATGAATAAAGTCTTCATGGAATATTTGGACAAGTTCGTTGTTGTCTTCATTGATGACATTCTTGTGTTCTCGAAGTCGGAGGAAGAACATGAGCAACATCTGAGGATGGTCCTAGATAAGCTTCGTGAGCACCAACTGTATGCCAAGTTCAGCAAGTGTGAGTGCTGGCTACACAAAGTTGGATTCTTAGGTCATGTCTTGACCGAGGAAGGATTATCTGTTGATCCTGCAAAGATCGAAGCTGTGACCCAATGGCAATCTCCAACGACCGTCAAGGAAGTCAGAAGCTTCCTCGGATTAGCGGGCTATTACCGCAAGTTCGTGGAAGGATTCTCTAGCATTGCACGACCAATGACTCAGCTCCTCAAGAAGGACAAGAAGTTCGAGTGGACGCCAAAATGCGAAGAGAGCTTCCAAGAGCTCAAGAAGAGATTGACCACCGCCCCAGTTCTGGCAACACCTGATATTCACAAGGAGTTCGTGATATATTGTGATGCCTCTCGAACCGGATTGGGAAGCGTTCTGATGCAAGAAGGCCGCGTCATAGCATACCTCTCCAGGCAGCTATGACCTCATGAGGAGAACTACGCTACTCATGATCTTGAGCTAGCGGCAGTAGTTCATGCCTTGAAGGCATGGCGGCATTACCTCCTAGGGAAACGGTGTGAGATTTACACAGACCACAAAAGTCTGAAGTATATTTTCACCCAAAAAGAGTTGAACATGAGGCAGCGGAGATGGTTGGAACTCATCAAGGATTATGACCTCAGTGTTCAGTACCACCCTGGGAAGGCCAACGTGGTGGCCGATGCCTTAAGCAGGAAGGCTTGCACTTTGAATGTCATTATTCGAGAAAGACAGCCAGCCTTGTTTAAGGAGATCGAACAATTCAGTTTGGAATTGGTCACCCCCGGATTTCTGTATCATTTGGAAGTCAGACCGACCCTGATGGACGACGTCAAGAAGGCTCAAGATGGACACGCAAGCATTGAAGGTATCAAGAAGAAGATAAAGATGGGCAAGGCCCCATGATTCTCCGAAGACGAGCACGGGATTGTTTGGTACAAAGGTCGTCTCTGCGTACCAAACAACCCCGAGATGAAGACGCTGATTCTGCAAGAAGCCCACGACACCCCGTATTCCATCCACCCCGGAGGAACCAAGATGTACCAAGACTTGAAGGCACAATTCTGGTGGCACGGTATGAAGAGAGAGATTGCAACCTATGTTGCAAAGTGTGATGTGTGCCAAAAGGTCAAGGCTGAATATCAGCGACCCGCTGGATTGCTTCAACCACTCAAGATTCCTGAGTGGAAGTGGGACAAAGTCGGAATGGACTTCATCACTGGGTTACCAAGGTCGAATAGAGGACATGACTCTATCTGGGTCATAGTCGATCATTTGACCAAGGTGGCTCATTTCATTCCTGTCAAGACTACCTACTCAGGCAACCAGTTGGCAACTCTTTATATCAACCGAATCGTAAGTCTTCACAGTGTTCCCAAGGAGATTGTGTCAGATCGAGGCACCCAGTTCACTTCAAGGTTCTGGAAGCGATTCCAAGAAGCCTTGGGAACCAAGTTGTCTTTCAGCACAGCTTTCCACCCACAGACCGGAGGTCAAACTGAGCGAGTCAATCAGATTCTCGAAGACATGCTCCGAGCCTGTGTCCTGGCATATGGAGCCAAGTGGGAAGACTGTCTCCCTTTTGCCGAGTTCTCCTATAACAACAGTTACCAGTCAAGCCTTCAGATGGCACCATTTGAGGTGTTGTACGGACGCAGGTGTCGCACACCCCTCAACTGGTCAGAGACTGGAGAAGGGCTAGTCTTTGGACCGGATATTCTCCGCGCAGCAGAAGAGCAAGTCCAACTAGTCAGAGAGCGATTAAAGGCAGCCAAGTCAAGGCAGAAGAGTTATGCTGATACTCGACGCCGAGACATGAGTTTCCGTGTCGGAGATCATGTGTACCTGCGGGTAACTCCTCTGAAGGGAACCAAGCGTTTCCACGTCAAGGGGAAGCTCGCGCCAAGGTTCATTGGCCCTTTCAAGATCACCGACCGACGAGGAGAAGTGGCTTATCAGTTGGAACTACCACCTGAGCTATCCGATGTGCACAATGTGTTCCATGTGTCACAACTCCGGAAATGTCTCCAGGTTCCAGACAAGCCCAGTCTCTACAAGGACGTGGATCACCAAGCCATTGATCTGCAGCCTGACTTGACCTACCGCGAGAAGCCCATTCGTATCCTGGACGAAGCAGAACGACGTACGCGGAGTCGTACCATCAAGTACTTCAAGGTCCAGTGGAGCAACCACACCGAAGCAGAAGCAACCTGGGAACGAGAAGACTATCTTAGATCCGAGTTTCCCGACCTCTTTTAAGCCCTAGTTTAGGAATCTCGGGGACGAGATTCTTGTAAGGGGGGTAGGTCTGTCACACCCTGCATTTTGTAACATGTTATTTGTAACTTTGAAGCATGAAAATTTGGACCAGCAAAAATTTTTAGCATCATTTGGCTTATATTTGAAATTGAGTTTTTCTGCATTTGCTTTTCTTGTGCTCATTAAAGTCAACTATGATCTCTTGTAGATTTCATCTCCATACTCAAAACTCCTGCCCAATGATCATGCCAAGTGTTATATAGCAGTATAGTATTTTCTTACAAAATTAATTTGGCCAAAAAGTATTTTATAAATTTAGTTTTCCAAAAACCCCTGAATTGAGATTTGCACTGCAAGTACTTGATTAAGGGTGTGAAAACTTTTTCAAAAGGTTTATTTGAAACCTAGTAGTCATAGGACTCCCATAAACCACAAAGGTATAATTTTAAAAGTTATTTTCCTATTTTATTTAAAAGCTTTTTCTTAAGGCCAGAAATGGTCTTTAATAGGGGAAAATTATTTAACTGTTTCAAAAATATTTGCCAAAATTCAGAGAGACTCAAAGGACATATATTGTCCATATATGAGAGTTTCAACACTTGGTCATGTTGGGCCAAACCCTCTAAAACCCTCTCTGGATATTTCAAGCTTTTGAAATATTTACAAAGGAATTTTTCTCCAAAAAATTCCAGGGAAATTCTATCATGTCATACATGACATATTTGATGATCTTGCAAAGCCTCATGCATTGGAGATCAAGAAACCTCCTCAAACCCCTTCATAACCATTCTGTCCATATTTGAAGTTTGAGCAACTCTACATTGCCAAACTTGTCCAAATGCTCTCAAACTTGGTGCACATGCTAGGATAGCCTAATAAGGCACCTAGACCAAATGGCACAAGATTTGGAATAGAGCAACTTGATCAGATCACCTCAAAACCCTTTCTGTTCAAATGCAAATTTGAACAACTTTACATTACCAACTTTTTATCTGGAGCCTCAAACTTTGTGAGCATGATCAATACCCCAAATGATGATGCTACACTAAGTGGTGCATCAAGGGGAGATGGTTAGCTTGACTCAATCAAGATGAAACTGTTTCTGTTGATTTCTAGGGTTCACCAAAGTTACATTGGCCAGTTTCTTCAAATGAGCTCAAATTTGGTGTAGCACCCTATTTTCTCATGTCTTTCAACCCTGTTAAGTGCCATGTCAATTGGATCTCATTTACTTGATCAGACCATGATCAAACACCTTCTGCAGAAATCTTAAAACCTCTACTTTTACCACTTTCCCTTTTCTCCATAGCCTCAGCTCTTTACCACAGGTGCATTGGGTTACTAGCAAACCCCAGTAACTTCCCCAGCACCTCAGCTCTATGATTGAGGGGTGAAACCCCAGCCTTACCCTGCTGTGCACCCATCTTTCACCATTTTCACCAGCACCCTCCCTCTCTCTCTACACCACAGAGCATCCAAGGCCCTAGGGCAATTGTTTACTCTCCCCTCAACCTCCTAGACACTCTTGGGCGCGTTGGAACGGATCAGAACGGCGAGGTCATGCTGATGCCAGCCATACGCGCGCTCCAGAGCGCGTGAACAGTGCAGCTCGCACGCTGGCTTCGGCCAATCGCCGCTCCCCGACCACCTCGAGCCTCCCCCTCGCGCCTCCCAACGCGCCTCGACGTCCGCAGCCCCCTCCGGTGCTGTCCCCCCTCCTCCTGCGCCCTCCAATGGCCATCGCCGCACGCGCGCTGGCCGCCCGCGGCGGCCACTCCTCTGGCTCACACGCGCGCGCGCCTCTGCTTCTCCCCCGCTCCTCCTCTTACCTCAGCTGGACGTGGAAGACGTCCAGGAACACCCCTGACTCACTCCCGCAGCCTCCCGTGCGCTGTAGCGACGAGCCGGAGCTCGCCGGCGCACTGGACCTCGGGTCCTCGTCGGGGCCCTATAAATAGGCCTCCCCCAGCTCTCCCAACTCCATCACAAGCCTCACCACTCTCCCCTAGCCCCTCCTGCACCACCAGTTCGACCCCGGAGCGCCCTAGTGCTCGGGATCGACCGTAGCTCCGCCGCGTCGGGCCGCCGGCGATCTCGAGGTACAGGCCTCCCCGGCCTCTCTTTCCGCCCGTTTCGGAACCGCAGCTCGCCACTGACTCTTTCCCCTCTCTTTCCCCCTCTGTCCGCAGTTGGAAACGGCCGCTGCAGCTGACCTCCGACGAGCTTCCGCCGTCGCTCCTCGTCGGCGGCGAACCCGACCTCCCCGGCGTGCCGCACCACCACCGTTGCAACCGCAACTCGACGCTGAACCCATCCCCGCCCTCCGTTGCCATCGCCGTGGCCGGAACCAACGCCGGTGAGCTCGCCGTCGCCGTGGCCGTAGGGTTGAAGATGACAGGCGGGCCCCGCCTGTCATCCCCTCACCCCTCTCCCCCTCCTCTCTGCCACTGACCGCTGGGCCCCGCCCGTCAGGTTCAAAAACCTGACGTGCGCGCGCGGGCACCCGTGCGGCTGGGCTAGTCAGCCCTGGGCCGTGCACTGTGGCCCTTTGGCCCAGTTGCACAGGGGCGATTTTTCTTTATTCTTTCTGTAATTGTTTTAAACATTTTTACAGAAAAGAATATTGATCCAAATTAATTATTTCCAACTCCTAAAATCTTGTAATATTCCAACCTATTTAATGGTACTACTTTCATCCAATTCCATGAAACTTTTCTGTACTGTTTAAATTTAAATTCAAATTTAAGCAGTATAACTCCTGTTCAAAAATCAATATGTCCTATTCTGTAACTCCAAAACTCCAACTAAGATTTTTCCCCATCTTAGAAAACCCTCTAGTATTTTACAAAAATGAGTTGACATTTTTCTGAGCACTTTGGTTTTTCTGTCCTATTTGTATTCTTATTTTTCCGTTATTATTATGCGACGTATAGATCCCGTATTTGACGATGTTGCTGTGGAAGAAGAAGGAGAAGGACTAGAAGACTTTGAAGACCAAGCCATTCCAGGCAAGCAGCCCTTTGACCATGATACTCTTGTTCCTCGGAACCCGTTGGTTTCCGATACATGATTAGGGTTACGATGGTAACCTAGATGAACCACCATATGATGCATGCTTTATCCTTGATCCTGTTATATGCTAGATAACATGCAGTAGGTGACCATGATACTTATATGATGCATGACATGATCTTGATCTTGCTATGAGCTAGATGATTTGCATATGGTTAGTAGACATGAAAAGTGATGCATGTGAGACATGAACCTCCATGGTTGGAGTCTTTGCGTAAAACCCCGTCGGGTGCCAGTTATGCCCGAGGGTGATAATGATGATGATGAGTTGGGTGACCACTTGATGACGAAGTGGTGTGCCAAGGCAAGTGTGTGTGTTTTTCAAACGGATTGGTTGAAGTTGCGACCGTTATTCCAACCATACATGTGCAACCACACTACCCCTTATGGGACGGGGCTTTATTGATTACTTAGGTCGATACTAGCATGGTGCCCGCATTACTAGTGACGGGAAGACTTGAGGTCTTTCCCGGGACGGGGTCGTGCTTGGATAGGCGACCATGACTGTTTTCACAGGGCACAGGACACACCGTTGGCCCCTGCGGGTACGCGTAACATTGAATTAGGGCAAGTCCCGTGAACTATTGTTGTACCCAAAGGCCGTGTGCCAACGAGTGGACTCTATGTTAGTGTCGTCTAAGGAAAGGTAATGACCGGGTGCTTACCCCGGGTACTTGAGGTACCGCGGGTCGTGGATGACACGGAAGTTCCCCGGATCTTGTGGGTAAAGTGCGCAACCTCTGCAGAGTGTCAAACTATTCGAATAGCCGTGTCCACGGTCATGGACAGTTGGGTAACCGCTCTTGGGCTACGTCCAATGTTTGAGAAACATGCGTGTGTATGTGAGTCAAGGTGGTGAATTGGCTCGATGAGATGAATCATATTCATGTTGATGTCGGTAACCTGTTCTCAAGGTTACGCGAGGTTATTGATGCATAAGCTTGATGATAGCATATTGTTCTAGCCTCCTGCTAGATTGTTCATTATTATTCACTTGCATTGTTACTTGTACCACATCATGGGTTGCTTGCGAGTACATTCAAAGTACTCATTGGCTTGCCACTGGTTATTTAATTGGCCAGGCATGGAAGAGCAGGATTATGAGGAAGAGTTCTTTGGAGACGACCATGCGAACTAGGACGCTATCCCAGTCAGAATGCCTGTAGGGTTAAGGCGGATGGCATGGGTTCTACTCGTTTTATCGAAGACTTCCGCTATTTGAGTATTTGCTATTCAGCCCGTGAGACTCTATCTATGTAAGACTTGGCCATAATGGCCTTAATTCGTGTAAGACTAATTGTATGGATGCAAGACTCTTGTTATTTCAGCTTCTGTGTGTTCAGTGAGCATTGATCTCTGGGATCACTGTACACGTGCATTCGGTGATCTCGACTTCCAAGTCGGGGTCCCCACAGAGCTGGTATCAGAGCCATCCTGACTGTAGGAAGCCTTAGTTAGCATGGGCGTTAGATAGATGAGACCCCTTTTTCAAAACCTTCTGAACCTCTCTTCTTTTCTAAACCTGAGATTTCCTCAGTTTATTAACCCCTCCTATTCCACCTTTGTAGATGGCCGCTGTTCCCGAAGAGCACCTGACCACTGGGTTTCCCCTACTTCTCGAGGATAGCCTCCAGGAGTGTCAGTTCCACCGAGCACCCATCCTCACCTACCATGAGCATTGGGTGAGCGATACTGAGGTGGAGTACCATGTGGAAGTGATCGTGAAGGCAAACGATCCTCCCACAAGTTGGTTCTTCGAGGGACCCCAGATGGCAACACTACCACTTGCTGCCGAGGCTGCTGCACTCAAGGCACTAACCCGTCTCCGCGAGCTTCTTCCGGAGATGGCACCCAAGATGGCAACTCGCTTCTTACCTTACCGGAAGGAAGGTGACGAAGAAAGCAGCGCACTAGCCCCTCCACTGAAGGAAGGACTCTCGCTTCGGTTCCAGACCTATTTCAGTCTATGTGCCGACAGTCTGGCACAAGACTTGGCCTCGGAATCCATGAAGCTTCGAGAAGAACTTTACAAGACCAAGGCACTTCTTCGTCGAGCTCAAGAGAAGGCAAACAGGATCAAGAAGGAAGGAGCACCTTCTGGACAATCCGCTATCGCATATCGAGGCGGAAGGCCCTCCGAGGATGCGTCTTCCAAGGGTGAAGAACCACCTCGGCGATGCCGGATGACAGCAAGGGAATACCGCAAGCTTTTCCCTGCACCCCCGTCGAAGCACCGTCGTATTCAACTCCTCCATTCTCCCACTCCCTCAAGCGACAAAGGAGCTCAGTCAGATGAAGACAAGGAGGAAGACCCAGAAGAGCCGGAATACGCGACCGAGCATTCCGCCGCTTAGGCATTATTCGCTACTCGGATATGCCCGTTGTAACCCTTACGGTAGGATAGGTCGTGTAACCCCTATGCGCAGTCGAGTCCTTGTATGGTTCATATGAAGCCATCTAGTGCTAGCTCTTGTCGTGTCTGGATGTAAGTCGTAATCTTCCTTCGGGAATGTGTAAACGACTACATCACCCATTTGGATTTTTATAAATGTGTTTTGGCCTCCCGGCCCTTGCATGATTTGATTTAGTGTCACACCCACCCCCTTACTAGGCACCTATCTATCTGCTTTTCCTCTCCCGAGTCATGAGACCTTTTACCGCTCCAACAGGATGCCTGTTGTAACTCGTACTGGTACCTCTACCCAGCAGCCCGAAGCCGGAGCGTCCTCGCAGCCAGAGGCAGACCAAACCAACGACCAAGTTCCACCACCACCACCTCCTCCAAGCATGGACATGGCTCAGCTTCTCCAAGCCTTCCGAGAGGAACGCCAAGCCAACACTGCAGCTCTTCAGCTGATTGCTCAAGCTGTTGCCAACAACCGCCAACCGGCGGGGAATGGCAATGGACGTTCCACGTTGGCAGAGTTCAAGAAGCATGCACCACCAACCTTCATCGAGACTGCTGAACCCCTGGATGCTGATGACTGGGTCCGTTCCATTGAGGAGATTCTGGAACTAGTCGGATGCACCGAAGATCGCGAGAAAGTGGCTTATGCAGCCCACTGCCTCGGGGGAACCGCAAGAGCTTGGTGGGATGGATTCAAAGTCATGCCTGCTGAACAAGACATCACTTGGGTTAACTTCAAGGTAGAATTCCGCAAGGCCCACATTCCTTCTGGAGTCATGGCTATCAAAAAGCGCGAGTTCCGAGCCCTGAAGCAAGGAAGTGGCACTGTCAAGGAATACATGCAGAAGTTCAGTATTCTGTCAAGGTATGCCCATGAGGATGTCAGCACTGATGCTGCCAAAAGGGAGCGCTTCATGGAAGGCCTTAATCAGACTCTGCAATATTCGCTTGTCGTGTGCGACTGCCCGTCCTTCCCTGACCTGGTGAACAAGGCACTTATGCTTGAAGACAAGCGGCGTGCTTTGGAAGACACTCGCAAGCGCAAGTGGATCAGTAAGGGAAGTTCTAGTAACCAGAAGCCTCGTCCGTGGCAGTCAGCCCCGGCCAAGCCAACCTATCAGCAGCCAAGAGCTCCTGCACCTCGTGCCAACCCTCAGCCTCAGCAGTATGCCAACCCCAGGCCAGCTTTCAACCCCAATACCAATGGTGGCAACAAGATCAACACTCCAAATCAAGTCACTTGTTTTGGGTGTGGACAGCCCGGACACATCTCTAGGGTGTGCCCCAACAAGAAGCCTGATGCCCCGCGCCCCAGTGCGCAGAACCAGGAACAAGGCCGTGGAATGCCACCAAGGAACCCAGCTCCTCGCAATCCACCGAACTATGGGAAGGGGCGTGTGAATCACGTCACTGCTGAAGAAGCCCAGGAAGACCCGGACGTCGTGCTGGGTATGTTCCTTGTCAACTCAGCACCTGCAACTGTCTTGTTTGATTCTGGAGCAACGCATTCATTTGTCACTCAAAGATTTGCATTAAAAAGTGGCATGACCCCTACACCCCTGAATAACCCTATGGTGGAACAAACCCCCGGAGCCGAGATGAGAGCCAAGATAGGCTGTAAAGGAGTCGGTATTACCATTAACGGTGTAGACTTCCTAGCAGACCTTATCATCCTGAGATCGCAAGGCTTGGATGTGATCTTAGGGATGGATTGGCTCAGCAAGCACCAAGGCTTGTTAGACTGTGCCAATCGGACAGTCACTGTGACCAATGACCAAGGTGTAGAAGTCAAGTTTGCCCCCAACTCCTCTTCCGCTCAAGCCGCTAAAGTCAACTGTCTGTCTGAAGTTGGGCTAGATCAAGTACCGGTGGTATGTGAGTATCCTGATGTCTTTCCGGATGAACTACCGGGAATGCCCCCTGACCGTGACATTGAGTTCATCATCGAGCTCGTGCCCGGAGCAGGACCCATCTATAAAAAGCCTTATAGAATGGGGACGGAAGAACTAGCCGAGTTGAAGAAGCAGCTAGAAGAGCAGCTAAGGAAGGGATTTATTCGCCCGAGTGCCTCCCCTTGGGGATCTCCTGTTCTGTTTGTGGCAAAGAGGGACGGTACCATCCGCTTATGCATTGACTATCGTTCCCTCAATGAAGTTACAATCAAGAACAAGTACCCACTTCCCAAGATCGAAGATCTGTTTGATCAACTCAGCGGAGCCAAGGTATTCTCCAAGATCGACCTCAGATCTGGGTATTACCAGCTGAAGATCAGACCCCAGGATATTCCGAAGACGGCATTCGTAACTAGATATGGCCTGTACGAGTGCACGGTCATGTCTTTTGGGTTAACCAATGCCCCAGCTTACTTCATGTATCTCATGAATAAAGTCTTCATGGAATATTTGGACAAGTTCGTTGTTGTCTTCATTGATGACATTCTTGTGTTCTCGAAGTCGGAGGAAGAACATGAGCAACATCTGAGGATGGTCCTAGATAAGCTTCGTGAGCACCAACTGTATGCCAAGTTCAGCAAGTGTGAGTTCTGGCTACACAAAGTTGGATTCTTAGGTCATGTCTTGACCGAGGAAGGATTATCTGTTGATCCTGCAAAGATCGAAGCTGTGACCCAATGGCAATCTCCAACGACCGTCAAGGAAGTCAGAAGCTTCCTCGGATTAGCGGGCTATTACCGCAAGTTCGTGGAAGGATTCTCTAGCATTGCACGACCAATGACTCAGCTCCTCAAGAAGGACAAGAAGTTCGAGTGGACGCCAAAATGCGAAGAGAGCTTCCAAGAGCTCAAGAAGAGATTGACCACCGCCCCAGTTCTGGCAACACCTGATATTCACAAGGAGTTCGTGATATATTGTGATGCCTCTCGAACCGGATTGGGAAGCGTTCTGAAGCAAGAAGGCCGCGTCATAGCATACCTCTCCAGGCAGCTACGACCTCATGAGGAGAACTACGCTACTCATGATCTTGAGCTAGCGGCAGTAGTTCATGCCTTGAAGGCATGGCGGCATTACCTCCTAGGGAAACGGTGTGAGATTTACACAGACCACAAAAGTCTGAAGTATATTTTCACCCAAAAAGAGTTGAACATGAGGCAGCGGAGATGGTTGGAACTCATCAAGGATTATGACCTCAGTGTTCAGTACCACCCTGGGAAGGCCAACGTGGTGGCCGATGCCTTAAGCAGGAAGGCTTGCACTTTGAATGTCATTATTCGAGAAAGACAGCCAGCCTTGTTTAAGGAGATCGAACAATTCAGTTTGGAATTGGTCACCCCCGGATTTCTGGATCATTTGGAAGTCAGACCGACCCTGATGGACGACGTCAAGAAGGCTCAAGATGGACACGCAAGCATTGAAGGTATCAAGAAGAAGATAAAGATGGGCAAGGCCCCAGGATTCTCCGAAGACGAGCACGGGATTGTTTGGTACAAAGGTCGTCTCTGCGTACCAAACAACCCCGAGATGAAGACGCTGATTCTGCAAGAAGCCCACGACACCCCGTATTCCATCCACCCCGGAGGAACCAAGATGTACCAAGACTTGAAGGCACGATTCTGGTGGCACGATATGAAGAGAGAGATTGCAACCTATGTTGCAAAGTGTGATGTGTGCCAAAAGGTCAAGGCTGAATATCAACGACCCGCTGGATTGCTTCAACCACTCAAGGTTCCTGAGTGGAAGTGGGACAAAGTCGGAATGGACTTCATCACTGGGTTACCAAGGTCGAATAGAGGACATGACTCTATCTGGGTCATAGTCGATCATTTGACCAAGGTGGCTCATTTCATTCCTGTCAAGACTACCTACTCAGGCAACCAGTTGGCAACTCTTTATATCAACCGAATCGTAAGTCTTCACGGTGTTCCCAAGGAGATTGTGTCAGATCGAGGCACCCAGTTCACTTCAAGGTTCTGGAAGCGATTCCAAGAAGCCTTGGGAACCAAGTTGTCTTTCAGCACAGCTTTCCACCCACAGACCGGAGGTCAAACTGAGCGAGTCAATCAGATTCTCGAAGACATGCTCCGAGCCTGTGTCCTGGCATATGGAGCCAAGTGGGAAGACTGTCTCCCTTTTGCCGAGTTCTCCTATAACAACAGTTACCAGTCAAGCCTTCAGATGGCACCATTTGAGGTGTTGTACGGACGCAGGTGTCGCACACCCCTCAACTGGTCAGAGACTGGAGAAGGGCTAGTCTTTGGACCGGATATTCTCCGCGCAGCAGAAGAGCAAGTCCAACTAGTCAGAGAGCGATTAAAGGCAGCCAAGTCAAGGCAGAAGAGTTATGCTGATACTCGACGCCGAGACATGAGTTTCCGTGTCGGAGATCATGTGTACCTGCGGGTAACTCCTCTGAAGGGAACCAAGCGTTTCCACGTCAAGGGGAAGCTCGCGCCAAGGTTCATTGGCCCTTTCAAGATCACCGACCGACGAGGAGAAGTGGCTTATCAGTTGGAACTACCACCTGAGCTATCCGATGTGCACAATGTGTTCCATGTGTCACAACTCCGGAAATGTCTCCAGGTTCCAGACAAGCCCAGTCTCTACAAGGACGTGGATCACCAAGCCATTGATCTGCAGCCTGACTTGACCTACCGCGAGAAGCCCATTCGTATCCTGGACGAAGCAGAACGACGTACGCGGAGTCGTACCATCAAGTACTTCAAGGTCCAGTGGAGCAACCACACCGAAGCAGAAGCAACCTGGGAACGAGAAGACTATCTTAGATCCGAGTTTCCCGACCTCTTTTAAGCCCTAGTTTAGGAATCTCGGGGACGAGATTCTTGTAAGGGGGGTAGGTCTGTCACACCCTGCATTTTGTAACATGTTATTTGTAACTTTGAAGCATGTAAATTTGGACCAGCAAAAATTTTTAGCATCATTTGGCTTATATTTGAAATTGAGTTTTTCTGCATTTGCTTTTCTTGTGCTCATTAAAGTCAACTATGATCTCTTGTAGATTTCATCTCCATACTCAAAACTCCTGCCCAATGATCATGCCAAGTGTTATATAGCAGTATAGTATTTTCTTACAAAATTAATTTGGCCAAAAAGTATTTTATAAATTTAGCTTTCCAAAAACCCCTGAATTGAGATTTGCACTGCAAGTACTTGATTAAGGGTGTGAAAACTTTTTCAAAAGGTTTATTTGAAACCTAGTAGTCATAGGACTCCCATAAACCACAAAGGTATAATTTTAAAAGTTATTTTCCTATTTTATTTAAAAGCTTTTTCTTAAGGCCAGAAATGGTCTTTAATAGGGGAAAATTATTTAACTGTTTCAAAAATATTTGCCAAAATTCAGAGAGACTCAGAGGACATATATTGTCCATATATGAGAGTTTCAACACTTGGTCATGTTCAAAATAATGGGCCAAACCCTCTAAAACCCTCTCTGGATATTTCAATCTTTTGAAATATTTACAAAGGAATTTTTCTCCAAAAAATTCCAGGGAAATTCTATCATGTCATACATGACATATTTGATGATCTTGCAAAGCCTCATGCATTGGAGATCAAGGAAACCTCCTCAAACCCCTTCATAACCATTCTATCCATATTTGAAGTTTGAGCAACTCTACATTGCCAAACTTGTCCAAATGATCTCAAACTTGGTGCACATGCTAGGATAGCCTAATAAGGCACCTAGACCAAATGGCACAAGATTTGGAATAGAGCAACTTGATCAGATCACCTCAAAACCCTTTCTGTTCAAATGCAAATTTGAACAACTTTACATTACCAACTTTTTATCTGGAGCCTCAAACTTTGTGAGCATGATCAATACCCCAAATGATGATGCTACACTAAGTGGTGCATCAAGGGGAGATGGTTAGCTTGACTCAATCAAGATGAAACTGTTTCTGTTGATTTCTAGGGTTCACCAAAGTTACATTGGCCAGTTTCTTCAAATGAGCTCAAATTTGGTGTAGCACCCTATTTTCTCATGTCTTTCAACCCTGTTAAGTGCCATGTCAATTGGATCTCATTTACTTGATCAGACCATGATCAAACACCTTCTGCAGAAATCTTAAAACCTCTACTTTTACCACTTTCCCTTTTCTCCATAGCCTCAGCTCTTTACCACAGGTGCATTGGGTTACTAGCAAACCCCAGTAACTTCCCCAGCACCTCAGCTCTATGATTGAGGGGTGAAACCCCAGCCTTACCCTGCTGTGCACCCATCTTTCACCATTTTCACCAGCACCCTCCCTCTCTCTCTACACCACAGAGCATCCAAGGCCTTAGGGCAATTGTTTACTCTCCCCTCAACCTCCTAGACACTCTTGGGCGCGTTGGAACGGATCAGAACGGCGAGGTCATGCTGATGCCAGCCATACGCGCGCTCCAGAGCGCGTGAACAGTGCAGCTCGCACGCTGGCTTCGGCCAATCGCCGCTCCCCGACCACCTCGAGCCTCCCCCTCGCGCCTCCCAACGCGCCTCGACGTCCGCAGCCCCCTCCGGTGCTGTCGCCCCTCCTCCTGCGCCCTCCAGTGGCCGTCGCCGCACGCGCGCTGGCCGCCCGCGGCGGCCACTCCTCTGGCTCACACGCGCGCGCGCCTCTGCTGCTCCCCCGCTCCTCCTCTTACCTCAGCTGGACGTGGAAGACGTCCAGGAACACCCCTGACTCACTCCCGTAGCCTCCCGTGCGCTGTAGCGACGAGCCGGAGCTCGCCGGCGCACTGGACCTCGGGTCCTCGTCGGGGCCCTATAAATAGGCCTCCCCGAGCTCTCCCAACTCCATCACAAGCCTCACCACTCTCCCCTAGCCCCTCCTGCACCACCAGTTCGACCCCGGAGCGCCCCAGTGCTCGGGATCGACCGGAGCTCCGCCGCGTCGGGCCGCCGGCGATCTCAAGGTACAGGCCTCCCCGGCCTCTCTTTCCGCCCGTTTCGAAACCGCAGCTCGCCACTGACTCTATCCCCTCTCTTTCCCCCTCTGTCCGCAGTCGGAAACGGCCGCTGCAGCTGACCTCCGACGAGCTTCCGCCGTCGCTCCTCGTCGCCGGCGAACCCGACCTCCCCGGCGTGCCGCACCACCACCGTTGCAACCGCAACTCGACGCTGAACCCATCCCCGCCCTCTGTTGCCATCGCCGTGGCCGGAACCAACGCCGGTGAGCTCGCCGTCGCCGTGGCCGTAGGGTTGAAGATGACAGGCGGGCCCCGCCTGTCATCCCCTCACCCCTCTCCCCCTCCTCTCTGCCACTGACCGCTGGGCCCCGCCCGTCAGGTTCAAAAACCTGACGTGCGCGCGCGGGCACCCGTGCGGCTGGGCTAGTCAGCCCTGGGCCGTGCACTGTGGCCCTTTGGCCCAGTTGCACAGGGGCGATTTTTCTTTATTCTTTCTGTAATTGTTTTAAACATTTTTACAGAAAAGAATATTGATCCAAATTAATTATTTCCAACTCCTAAAATCTTGTAATATTCCAACCTATTTAATGGTACTACTTTCATCCAATTCCATGAAACTTTTCTGTACTGTTTAAATTTAAATTCAAATTTAAGCAGTATAACTCCTGTTCAAAAATCAATATGTCCTATTCTGTAACTCCAAAACTCCAACTAAGATTTTTTCCCCATCTTAGAAAACCCTCTAGTATTTTACAAAAATGAGTTGACATTTTTCTGAGCACTTTGGTTTTTCTGTCCTATTTGTATTCTTATTTTTCCGTTATTATTATGTGACGTATAGATCCCGTATTTGACGAAGTTGCTGTGGAAGAAGAAGGAGAAGGACTAGAAGACTTTGAAGACCAAGCCATTCCAGGCAAGCAGCCCTTTGACCATGATACTCTTGTTCCTCGGAACCCGTTGGTTTCCGATACATGATTAGGGTTACGATGGTAACCTAGATGAACCACCATATGATGCATGCTTTATCCTTGATCCTGTTATATGCTAGATAACATGCAGTAGGTGACCATGATACTTATATGATGCATGACATGATCTTGATCTTGCTATGAGCTAGATGATTTGCATATGGTTAGTAGACATGAAAAGTGATGCATGTGAGACATGAACCTCCATGGTTGGAGTCTTTGCGTAAAACCCCGTCGGGTGCCAGTTATGCCCGAGGGTGATAATGATGATGATGAGTTGGGTGACCACTTGATGACGAAGTGGTGTGCCAAGGCAAGTGTGTGTGTTTTTCAAACGGATTGGTTGAAGTTGCGACCGTTATTCCAACCATACATGTGCAACCACACTACCCCTTATGGGACGGGGCTTTATTGATTACTTAGGTCGATACTAGCATGGTGCCCGCATTACTAGTGACGGGAAGACTTGAGGTCTTTCCCGGGACGGGGTCGTGCTTGGATAGGCGACCATGACTGTTTTCACAGGGCACCGGACACACCGTTGGCCCCTGCGGGTACGCGTAACATTGAATTAGGCCAAGTCCCGTGAACTATTGTTGTACCCAAAGGCCGTGTGCCAACGAGTGGACTCTATGTTAGTGTCGTCTAAGGAAAGGTAATGACCGGGTGCTTACCCCGGGTACTTGAGGTACCGCGGGTCGTGGATGACACGGAAGTTCCCCGGATCTTGTGGGTAAAGTGCGCAACCTCTGCAGAGTGTCAAACTATTCGAATAGCCGTGTCCACGGTCATGGACAGTTGGGTAACCGCTCTTGGGCTACGTCCAATGTTTGAGAAACATGCGTGTGTATGTGAGTCAAGGTGGTGAATTGGCTCGATGAGATGAATCATATTCATGTTGATGTCGGTAACCTGTTCTCAAGGTTACGCGAGGTTATTGATGCATAAGCTTGATGATAGCATATTGTTCTAGCCTCCTGCTAGATTGTTCATTATTATTCACTTGCATTGTTACTTGTACCACATCATGGGTTGCTTGCGAGTACATTCAAAGTACTCATTGGCTTGCCACTGGTTATTTAATTGGCCAGGCATGGAAGAGCAGGATTATGAGGAAGAGTTCTTTGGAGACGACCATGCGAACTAGGACGCTATCCCAGTCAGAATGCCTGTAGGGTTAAGGCGGATGGCATGGGTTCTACTCGTTTTATCGAAGACTTCCGCTATTTGAGTATTTGCTATTCAGCCCGTGAGACTCTATCTATGTAAGACTTGGCCATAATGGCCTTAATTCGTGTAAGACTAATTGTATGGATGCAAGACTCTTGTTATTTCAGCTTCTGTGTGTTCAGTGAGCATTGATCTCTGGGATCACTGTACACGTGCATTCGGTGATCTCGACTTCCAAGTCGGGGTCCCCACAGAGCTGGTATCAGAGCCATCCTGACTGTAGGAAGCCTTAGTTAGCATGGGCGTTAGATAGATGAGACCCCTTTTTCAAAACCTTCTGAACCTCTCTTCTTTTCTAAACGTGAGATTTCCTCAGTTTATTAACCCCTCCTATTCCACCTTTGTAGATGGCCGCTGTTCCCGAAGAGCACCTGACCACTGGGTTTCCCCTACTTCTCGAGGATAGCCTCCAGGAGTGTCAGTTCCACCGAGCACCCATCCTCACCTACCATGAGCATTGGGTGAGCGATACTGAGGTGGAGTACCATGTGGAAGTGGTCGTGAAGGCAAACGATCCTCCCACAAGTTAGTTCTTCGAGGGACCCCAGATGGCAACACTACCACTTGCTGCCGAGGCTGCTGCACTCAAGGCACTAACCCGTCTCCGCGAGCTTCTTCCGGAGATGGCAGCCAAGATGGCAACTCGCTTCTTACCTTACCGGAAGGAAGGTGACGAAGAAAGCAGCGCACTAGCCCCTCCACTGAAGGAAGGACTCTCGCTTCGGTTCCAGACCTATTTCAGTCTATGTGCCGACAGTCTGGCACAAGACTTGGCCTCGGAATCCATGAAGCTTCGAGAAGAACTTTACAAGACCAAGGCACTTCTTCGTCGAGCTCAAGAGAAGGCAAACAGGATCAAGAAGGAAGGAGCACCTTCTGGACAATCCGCTATCGCATATCGAGGCGGAAGGCCCTCCGAGGATGCGTCTTCCAAGGGTGAAGAACCACCTCGGCGACGCCGGATGACAGCAAGGGAATACCGCAAGCTTTTCCCTGCACCCCCGTCGAAGCACCGTCGTATTCAACTCCTCCACTCTCCCACTCCCTCAAGCGACAAAGGAGCTCAGTCAGATGAAGACAAGGAGGAAGACCCAGAAGAGCCGGAATACGCGACCGAGCATTCCGCCGCTTAGGCATTATTCGCTACTCGGATATGCCCGTTGTAACCCTTACGGTAGGATAGGTCGTGTAACCCCTATGCGCAGTCGAGTCCTTGTATGGTTCATATGAAGCCATCTAGTGCTAGCTCTTGTCGTGTCTGGATGTAAGTCGTAATCTTCCTTCGGGAATGTGTAAACGACTACATCACCCATTTGGATTTTTATAAATGTGTTTTGGCCTCCCGGCCCTTGCATGATTTGATTTAGTGTCACACCCACCCCCTTACTAGGCACCTATCTATCTGCTTTTCCTCTCCGGAGTCATGAGACCTTTTACCGCTCCAACAGGATGCCTGTTGTAACTCGTACTGGTACCTCTACCCAGCAGCCCGAAGCCGGAGCGTCCTCGCAGCCAGAGGCAGACCAAACCAACGACCAAGTTCCACCACCACCACCTCCTCCAAGCATGGACATGGCTCAGCTTCTCCAAGCCTTCTGAGAGGAACGCCAAGCCAACACTGCAGCTCTTCAGCTGATTGCTCAAGCTGTTGCCAACAACCGCCAACCGGCGGGGAATGGCAATGGACGTTCCACGTTGGCAGAGTTCAAGAAGCATGCACGACCAACCTTCATCGAGACTGCTGAACCCCTGGATGCTGATGACTGGGTCCGTTCCATTGAGGAGATTCTGGAACTAGTCGGATGCACCGAAGATCGCGAGAAAGTGGCTTATGCAGCCCACTGCCTCGGGGGAACCGCAAGAGCTTGATGGGATGGATTCAAAGTCATGCATGCTGAACAAGACATCACTTGGGTTAAATTCAAGGCAGAATTCCGCAAGGCCCACATTCCTTCTGGAGTCATGGCTATCAAAAAGCGCGAGTTCCGAGCCCTGAAGCAAGGAAGTGGCACTGTCAAGGAATACATGCAGAAGTTCAGTATTCTGTCAAGGTATGCCCCTGAGGATGTCAGCACTGATGCTGCCAAAAGGGAGCGCTTCATGGAAGGCCTTAATCAGACTCTGCAATATTCGCTTGTCGTGTGCGACTGGCCGTCCTTCCCTGACCTGGTGAACAAGGCACTTATGCTTGAAGACAAGCGGCGTGCTTTGGAAGACACTCGCAAGCGCAAGTTGATCAGTAAGGGAAGTTCCAGTAACCAGAAGCCTCGTCCGTGGCAGTCAGCCCCGGCAAGCCAACCTATCAGCAGCCAAGAGCTCCTGCACCTCGTGCCAACCCTCAGCCTCAGCAGTATGCCAACCCCAGGCCAGCTTTCAACCCCAATACCAATGGTGGCAACAAGATCAACACTCCAAATCAAGTCACTTGTTTTGGGTGTGGACAGCCCGGACACATCTCCAGGGTGTGCCCCAACAAGAAGCCTGATGCCCCGCGCCCCAGTGCGCAGAACCAGGGACAAGGCCGTGGAATGCCACCAAGGAACCCAGCTCCTCGCAATCCACCGAACTATGGGAAGGGGCGTGTGAATCACATCACTGCTGAAGAAGCCCAGGAAGACCCGGACGTCGTGCTGGGTATGTTCCTTGTCAACTCAGCACCTGCAACTGTCTTGTTTGATTCTGGAGCAACGCATTCATTTGTCACTCAAAGATTTGCATTAAAAAGTGGCATGACCCCTACACCCCTGAATAACCCTATGGTGGAACAAACCCCCGGAGCCGAGATGAGAGCCAAGATAGGCTGTAAAGGAGTCGGTATTACCATTAACGGTGTAGACTTCCTAGCAGACCTTATCATCCTGAGATCGCAAGGCTTGGATGTGATCTTAGGGATGGATTGGCTCAGCAAGCACCAAGGCTTGTTAGACTGTGCCAATCGGACAGTCACTGTGACCAATGACCAAGGTGTAGAAGTCAAGTTTGCCCCCAACTCCTCTTCCGCTCAAGCCGCTAAAGTCAACTGTCTGTCTGAAGTTGGGCTAGATCAAGTACCGGTGGTATGTGAGTATCCTGATGTCTTTCCGGATGAACTACCGGGAATGCCCCCTGACCGTGACATTGAGTTCATCATCGAGCTCGTGCCCGGAGCAGGACCCATCTATAAAAAGCCTTATAGAATGGGGACGGAAGAACTAGCCGAGTTGAAGAAGCAGCTAGAAGAGTAGCTAAGGAAGGGATTTATTCGCCCGAGTGCCTCCCCTTGGGGATCTCCTGTTCTGTTTGTGGCAAAGAGGGACGGTACCATCCGCTTATGCATTGACTATCGTTCCCTCAATGAAGTTACAATCAAGAACAAGTACCCACTTCCCAAGATCGAAGATCTGTTTGATCAACTCAGCGGAGCCAAGGTATTCTCCAAGATCGACCTCAGATCTGGGTATTACCAGCTGAAGATCAGACCCCAGGATATTCCGAAGACGGCATTCGTAACCAGATATGGCATGTACGAGTGCACGGTCATGTCTTTTGGGTTAACCAATGCCCCAGCTTACTTCATGTATCTCATGAATAAAGTCTTCATGGAATATTTGGACAAGTTCGTTGTTGTCTTCATTGATGACATTCTTGTGTTCTCGAAGTCGGAGGAAGAACATGAGCAACATCTGAGGATGGTCCTAGATAAGCTTCGTGAGCACCAACTGTATGCCAAGTTCAGCAAGTGTGAGTTCTGGCTACACAAAGTTGGATTCTTAGGTCATGTCTTGACCGAGGAAGGATTATCTGTTGATCCTGCAAAGATCGAAGCTGTGACCCAATGGCAATCTCCAACGACCGTCAAGGAAGTCAGAAGCTTCCTCGGATTAGCGGGCTATTACCGCAAGTTCGTGGAAGGATTCTCTAGCATTGCACGACCAATGACTCAGCTCCTCAAGAAGGACAAGAAGTTCGAGTGGACGCCAAAATGCGAAGAGAGCTTCCAAGAGCTCAAGAAGAGATTGACCACCACCCCAGTTCTGGCAACACCTGATATTCACAAGGAGTTCGTGATATATTTTGATGCCTCTCGAACCGGATTGGGAAGCGTTCTGATGCAAGAAGGCCGCGTCATAGCATACCTCTCCAGGCAGCTACGACCTCATGAGGAGAACTACGCTACTCATGATCTTGAGCTAGCGGCAGTAGTTCATGCCTTGAAGGCATGGCGGCATTACCTCCTAGGGAAACGGTGTGAGATTTACACAGACCACAAAAGTCTGAAGTATATTTTCACCCAAAAAGAGTTCAACATGAGGCAGCGGAGATGGTTGGAACTCATCAAGGATTATGACCTCAGTGTTCAGTACCACCCTGGGAAGGCCAACGTGGTGGCCGATGCCTTAAGCAGGAAGGCTTGCACTTTGAATGTCATTATTCGAGAAAGACAGCCAGCCTTGTTTAAGGAGATCGAACAATTCAGTTTGGAATTGGTCACCCCCGGATTTCTGGATCATTTGGAAGTCAGACCGACCCTGATGGACGACGTCAAGAAGGCTCAAGATGGACACACAAGCATTGAAGGTATCAAGAAGAAGATAAAGATGGGCAAGGCCCCAGGATTCTCCGAAGACGAGCATGGGATTGTTTGGTACAAAGGTCGTCTCTGCGTACCAAACAACCCCGAGATGAAGACGCTGATTCTGCAAGAAGCCCACGACACCCCGTATTCCATCCACCCCGGAGGAACCAAGATGTACCAAGACTTGAAGGCACGATTCTGGTGGCACGGTATGAAGAGAGAGATTGCAACCTATGTTGCAAAGTGTGATGTGTGCCAAAAGGTCAAGGCTGAATATCAGCGACCCGCTGGATTGCTTCAACCACTCAAGGTTCCTGAGTGGAAGTGGGACAAAGTCGGAATGGACTTCATCACTGGGTTACCAAGGTCGAATAGAGGACATGACTCTATCTGGGTCATAGTCGATCATTTGACCAAGGTGGCTCATTTCATTCCTGTCAAGACTACCTACTCAGACAACCAGTTGGCAACTCTTTATATCAACCGAATCGTAAGTCTTCACGGTGTTCCCAAGGAGATTGTGTCAGATCGAGGCACCCAGCTCACTTCAAGGTTCTGGAAGCGATTCCAAGAAGCCTTGGGAACCAAGTTGTCTTTCAGCACAGCTTTCCACCCACAGACCGGAGGTCAAACTAAGCGAGTCAATCAGATTCTCGAAGACATGCTCCGAGCCTGTGTCCTGGCATATGGAGCCAAGTGGGAAGACTGTCTCCCTTTTGCCGAGTTCTCCTATAACAACAGTTACCAGTCAAGCCTTCAGATGGCATCATTTGAGGTGTTGTACGGACGCAGGTGTCGCACACCCCTCAACTGGTCAGAGACTGGAGAAGGGCTAGTCTTTGGACCGGATATTCTCCGCGCAGCAGAAGAGCAAGTCCAACTAGTCAGAGAGCGATTAAAGGCAGCCAAGTCAAGGCAGAAGAGTTATGCTGATACTCGACGCCGAGACATGAGTTTCCGTGTCGGAGATCATGTGTACCTGCGGGTAACTCCTCTGAAGGGAACCAAGCGTTTCCACGTCAAGGGGAAGCTCGCGCCAAGGTTCATTGGCCCTTTCAAGATCACCGACCGACGAGGAGAAGTGGCTTATCAGTTGGAACTACCACCTGAGCTATCCGATGTGCACAATGTGTTCCATGTGTCACAACTCCGGAAATGTCTCCAGGTTCCAGACAAGCCCAGTCTCTACAAGGACGTGGATCACCAAGCCATTGATCTGCAGCCTGACTTGACCTACCGCGAGAAGCCCATTCGTATCCTGGACGAAGCAGAACGACGTACGCGGAGTCGTACCATCAAGTACTTCAAGGTCCAGTGGAGCAACCACACCGAAGCAGAAGCAACCTGGGAACGAGAAGACTATCTTAGATCCGAGTTTCCCGACCTCTTTTAGGCCCTAGTTTAGGAATCTCGGGGACGAGATTCTTGTAAGGGGGGTAGGTCTGTCACACCCTGCATTTTGTAACATGTTATTTGTAACTTTGAAGCATGAAAATTTGGACCAGCAAAATTTTTTAGCATCATTTGGCTTATATTTGAAATTGAGTTTTTCTGCATTTGCTTTTCTTGTGCTCATTAAAGTCAACTATGATCTCTTGTAGATTTCATCTCCATACTCAAAACTCCTGCCCAATGATCATGCCAAGTGTTATATAGCAGTATAGTATTTTCTTACAAAATTAATTTGGCCAAAAAGTATTTTATAAATTTAGCTTTCCAAAAACCCCTGAATTGAGATTTGCACTGCAAGTACTTGATTAAGGGTGTGAAAACTTTTTCAAAAGGTTTATTTGAAACCTAGTAGTCATAGGACTCCCATAAACCACAAAGGTATAATTTTAAAAGTTATTTTCCTATTTTATTTAAAAGCTTTTTCTTAAGGCCAGAAATGGTCTTTAATAGGGGAAAATTATTTAACTGTTTCAAAAATATTTGCCAAAATTCAGAGAGACTCAGAGGACATATATTGTCCATATATGAGAGTTTCAACAGTTGGTCATGTTCAAAATAATGGGCCAAACCCTCTAAAACCCTCTCTGGATATTTCAAGCTTTTGAAATATTTACAAAGGAATTTTTCTCCAAAAAATTCCAGGGAAATTCTATCATGTCATACATGACATATTTGATGATCTTGCAAAGCCTCATGCATTGGAGATCAAGGAAACCTCCTCAAACCCCTTCATAACCATTCTGTCCATATTTGAAGTTTGAGCAACTCTACATTGCCAAACTTGTCCAAATGCTCTCAAACTTGGTGCACATGCTAGGATAGCCTAATAAGGCACCTAGACCAAATGGCACAAGATTTGGAATAGAGCAACTTGATCAGATCACCTCAAAACCCTTTCTGTTCAAATGCAAATTTGAACAACTTTACATTACCAACTTTTTATCTGGAGCCTCAAACTTTGTGAGCATGATCAATACCCCAAATGATGATGCTACACTAAGTGGTGCATCAAGGGGAGATGGTTAGCTTGACTCAATCAAGATGAAACTGTTTTTGTTGATTTCTAGGGTTCACCAAAGTTACATTGGCCAGTTTCTTCAAATGAGCTCAAATTTGGTGTAGCACCCTATTTTCTCATGTCTTTCAACCCTGTTAAGTGCCATGTCAATTGGATCTCATTTACTTGATCAGACCATGATCAAACACCTTCTGCAGAAATCTTAAAACCTCTACTTTTACCACTTTCCCTTTTCTCCATAGCCTCAGCTCTTTACCACAGGTGCATTGGGTTACTAGCAAACCCCAGTAACTTCCCCAGCACCTCAGCTCTATGATTGAGGGGTGAAACCCCAGCCTTACCCTGCTGTGCACCCATCTTTCACCATTTTCACCAGCACCCTCCCTCTCTCTCTACACCACAGAGCATCCAAGGCCTTAGGGCAATTGTTTACTCTCCCCTCAACCTCCTAGACACTCTTGGGCGCGTTGGAACGGATCAGAACGGCGAGGTCATGCTGATGCCAGCCATACGCGCGCTCCAGAGCGCGTGAACAGTGCAGCTCGCACGCTGGCTTCGGCCAATCGCCGCTCCCCGACCACCTCGAGCCTCCCCCTCGCGCCTCCCAACGCGCCTCGACGTCCGCAGCCCCCTCCGGTGCTGTCCCCCCTCCTCCTGCGCCCTCCAGTGGCCGTCGCCGCACGCGCGCTGGCCGCCCGCGGCGGCCACTCCTCTGGCTCACACGCGCGCGCGCCTCTGCTGCTCCCCCGCTCCTCCTCTTACCTCAGCTGGACGTGGAAGACGTCCAGGAACACCCCTGACTAACTCCCGCAGCCTCCCGTGCGCTGTAGCGACGAGCCGGAGCTCGCCGGCGCTCTGGACCTCGGGTCCTCGTCGGGGCCCTATAAATAGGCCTCCCCGAGCTCTCCCAACTCCATCACAAGCCTCACCACTCTCCCCTAGCCCCTCCTGCACCACCAGTTCGACCCCGGAGCGCCCCAGTGCTCGGGATCGACCGGAGCTCCGCCGCGTCGGGCCGCCGGCGATCTCGAGGTACAGGCCTCCCCGGCCTCTCTTTCCGCCCGTTTCGGAACTGCAGCTCGCCACTGACTCTTTCCCCTCTCTTTCCCCCTCTGTCCGCAGTCGGAAACGGCCGCTGCAGCTGACCTCCGACGAGCTTCCGCCGTCGCTCCTCGTCGCCGGCGAACCCGACCTCCCCGGCGTGCCGCACCACCACCGTTGCAACCGCAACTCGACGCTGAACCCATCCCCGCCCTCCGTTGCCATCGCCGTGGCCGGAACCAACGCCGGTGAGCTCGCCGTCGCCGTGGCCGTAGGGTTGAAGATGACAGGCGGGCCCCGCCTGTCATCCCCTCACCCCTCTCCCCCTCCTCTCTGCCACTGACCGCTGGGCCCCGCCCGTCAGGTTCAAAAACCTGACGTGCGCGCGCGGGCACCCGTGCGGCTGGGCTAGTCAGCCCTGGGCCGTGCACTGTGGCCCTTTGGCCCAGTTGCATAGGGGCGATTTTTCTTTATTCTTTCTGTAATTGTTTTAAACATTTTTACAGAAAAGAATATTGATCCAAATTAATTATTTCCAACTCCTAAAATCTTGTAATATTCCAACCTATTTAATGGTACTACTTTCATCCAATTCCATGAAACTTTTCTGTACTGTTTAAATTTAAATTCAAATTTAAGCAGTATAACTCCTGTTCAAAAATCAATATGTCCTATTCTGTAACTCCAAAACTCCAACTAAGATTTTTCCCCATCTTAGAAAACCCTCTAGTATTTTACAAAAATGAGTTGACATTTTTCTGAGCACTTTGGTTTTTCTGTCCTATTTGTATTCTTATTTTTCCGTTATTATTATGCGACGTATAGATCCCGTATTTGACGAAGTTGCTGTGGAAGAAGAAGGAGAAGGACTAGAAGACTTTGAAGACCAAGCCATTCCAGGCAAGCAGCCCTTTGACCATGATACTCTTGTTCCTCGGAACCCGTTGGTTTCCGATACATGATTAGGGTTACGATGGTAACCTAGATGAACCACCATATGATGCATGCTTTATCCTTGATCCTGTTATATGCTAGATAACATGCAGTAGGTGACCATGATACTTATATGATGCATGACATGATCTTGATCTTGCTATGAGCTAGATGATTTGCATATGGTTAGTAGACATGAAAAGTGATGCATGTGAGACATGAACCTCCATGGTTGGAGTCTTTGCGTAAAACCCCGTCGGGTGCCAGTTATGCCCGAGGGTGATAATGATGATGATGAGTTGGGTGACCACTTGATGACGAAGTGGTGTGCCAAGGCAAGTGTGTGTGTTTTTCAAACGGATTGGTTGAAGTTCCGACCGTTATTCCAACCATACATGTGCAACCACACTACCCCTTATGGGACGGGGCTTTATTGATTACTTAGGTCGATACTAGCATGGTGCCCGCATTACTAGTGACGGGAAGACTTGAGGTCTTTCCCGGGACGGGGTCGTGCTTGGATAGGCGACCATGACTGTTTTCACAGGGCACCGGACACACCGTTGGCCCCTGCGGGTACGCGTAACATTGAATTAGGGCAAGTCCCGTGAACTATTGTTGTACCCAAAGGCCGTGTGCCAACGAGTGGACTCTATGTTAGTGTCGTCTAAGGAAAGGTAATGACCGGGTGCTTACCCCGGGTACTTGAGGTACCGCGGGTCGTGGATGACACGGAAGTTCCCCGGATCTTGTGGGTAAAGTGCGCAACCTCTGCAGAGTGTCAAACTATTCGAATAGCCGTGTCCACGGTCATGGACAGTTGGGTAACCGCTCTTGGGCTACGTCCAATGTTTGAGAAACATGCGTGTGTATGTGAGTCAAGGTGGTGAATTGGCTCGATGAGATGAATCATATTCATGTTGATGTCGGTAACCTGTTCTCAAGGTTACGCGAGGTTATTGATGCATAAGCTTGATGATAGCATATTGTTCTAGCCTCCTGCTAGATTGTTCATTATTATTCACTTGCATTGTTACTTGTACCACATCATGGGTTGCTTGCGAGTACATTCAAAGTACTCATTGGCTTGCCACTGGTTATTTAATTGGCCAGGTATGGAAGAGCAGGATTATGAGGAAGTGTTCTTTGGAGACGACCATGCGAACTAGGACGCTATCCCAGTCAGAATGCCTGTAGGGTTAAGGCGGATGGCATGGGTTCTACTCGTTTTATCGAAGACTTCCGCTATTTGAGTATTTGCTATTCAGCCCGTGAGACTCTATCTATGTAAGACTTGGCCATAATGGCCTTAATTCGTGTAAGACTAATTGTATGGATGCAAGACTCTTGTTATTTCAGCTTCTGTGTGTTCAGTGAGCATTGATCTCTGGGATCACTGTACACGTGCATTCGGTGATCTCGACTTCCAAGTCGGGGTCCCCACAACCGAACACCCAAAAACTTGCCGTTTTGCATGGTTTATCACCCATACCGCTACCACCCACATTTTTGTCCATGCACATGTGTTGTTCTTGGACAAAACTGTGCATACCAGCTCTTCTACATTACATTCGTACTGTTCGAAAATGATAGGCCATTTCTAGTGGCGCAAAATGGCTCGTGGGCGCGAGCAAGTTACCCTGGAAGCCGGATTCACGATATCCCTCGTTGCTGAAATCCATTTGAGGTGTATCCGTAGAACGACCGTACCCTGGCCATACGAACTCCGTTTGGGCTCCATGACCTGCCAAAACAACCGCAGCGAAAATTCGTATCCTTCTGTCAAAAACTTTGTCTGTTTCGGAATAAATTAGGAGGCCGAAAACGGCTTGCAGAATTGAGTTTCAGATGATTGAGTGGTTGGCGTGCACTCTTCTAGCGTCTACCACCCTACCGTGAGCTCACCCACGGACAGATACTGCGAGAATGACGTGCAGAACAATGTTACATGACTCTATTTCTGCACCAGCAAGCCCTGCATGCTAGTCTGGATGGAAGGAGAAGCATCTTCGTTGCACCGAACACCCAAAAACTTGCCGTTTTGCATGGTTTATCACCCATACCGCTACCACCCACATTTTTGTCCATGCACATGTGTTGTTCTTGGACAAAACTGTGCATACCAGCTCTTCTACATTACATTCGTACTGTTCGAAAATGATAGGCCATTTCTAGTGGCGCAAAATGGCTCGTGGGCGCGAGCAAGTTACCCTGGAAGCCGGATTCACGATATCCCTCGTTGCTGAAATCCATTTGAGGTGTATCCGTAGAACGACCGTACCCTGGCCATACGAACTCCGTTTGGCCTCCATGACCTGCCAAAACGACCGCAGCGAAAATTCGTATGCTTCTGTCACAAACTTCGTCTGATTCGGAATAATTTCGGAGGCCGAAAATGGCTTGCAGAATTGAGTTTCGGATGATTTAGTGGTTGGCGTGCACTCTTCTAGCGTCTACCACCCTACCGTGAGCTCACCCACGGACAGATACTGCGACAATGACGTGCAGAACAATGTTACATGACTCTATTTCTGCACCAGCAAGCCCTGCATGCTAGTCTGGATGGAAGGAGAAGCATCTTCGTTGCACCGAACACCCAAAAACTTGCCGTTTTGCATGGTTTATCACCCATACCGCTACCACCCACATTTTTGTCCATGCACATGTGTTGTTCTTGGACAAAACTGTGCATACCAGCTCTTCTACATTACATTCGTACTGTTCGAAAATGATAGGCCATTTCTAGTGGCGCAAAATGGCTCGTGGGCGCGAGCAAGTTACCCTGGAAGCCGGATTCACGATATCCCTCGTTGCTGAAATCAATTTGAGGTGTATCCGTAGAACGACCGTACCCTGGCCATACGAACTCCGTTTGGGCTCCATGACCTGCCAAAACAACCGCAGCGAAAATTCGTATCCTTCTGTCAAAAACTTTGTCTGTTTCGGAATAAATTAGGAGGCCGAAAACGGCTTGCAGAATTGAGTTTCAGATGATTGAGTGGTTGGCGTGCACTCTTCTAGCGTCTACCACCCTACCGTGAGCTCACCCACGGACAGATACTGCGACAATGACGTGCAGAACAATGTTACATGACTCTATTTCTGCACCAGCAAGCCCTGCATGCTAGTCTGGATGGAAGGAGAAGCATCTTCGTTGCACCGAACACCCAAAAACTTGCCGTTTTGCATGGTTTATCACCCATACCGCTACCACCCACATTTTTGTCCAGGCACATGTGTTGTTCTTGGACAAAACTGTGCATACCAGCTCTTCTACATTACATTCGTACTGTTCGAAAATAATAGGCCATTTCGAGTGGCGCAAAATGGCTCGTGGGCGCGAGCAAGTTACCCTGGAAGCCGGATTCACGATATCCCTCGTTGCTGAAATCCATTTGAGGTGTATCCGTAGAACGACCGTACCCTGGCCATACGAACTCCGTTTGGGCTCCATGACCTGCGAAAACGACCGCAGCGAAAATTCGTATCCTTCTGTCACAAACTTTGTCTGTTTCGGAATAATTTCCGAGGCCGAAAACGGCTTGCAGAATTGAGTTTCAGATGATTTAGTGGTTGGCGTGCACTCTTCTAGCGTCTACCACCCTACCGTGAGCTCACCCACGGACAGATACTGCGACAATGACGTGCAGAACAATGTTACATGACTCTATTTCTACACCAGCAAGCCCTGCATGCTAGTCTGGATGGAAGGAGAAGCCTCTTCGGTGCACCGAACACCCAAAAACTTGCCGTTTTGCATGGTTTATCACCCATACCGCTACCACCCACATTTTTGTCCATGCACATGTGTTGTTCTTGGACAAAACTGTGCATACCAGCTCTTCTACATTACATTCGTACTGTTCGAAAATGATAGGCCATTTCTAGTGGCGCAAAATGGCTCGTGGGCGCGAGCAAGTTACCCTGGAAGCCGGATTCACGATATCCCTCGTTGCTGAAATCCATTTGAGGTGTATCCGTAGAACGACCGTACCCTGGCCATACGAACTCCGTTTGGACTCCATGACCTGCCAAAACGACCGTAGCGAAAATTCGTATCCTTCTGTCAAAAACTTTGTCTGTTTTGGAATAAATTAGGAGGCCGAAAACGGCTTGCAGAATTGAGTTTCAGATGATTTAGTGGTTGGCGTGCACTCTTCTAGCGTCTACCACCCTACCGTGAGCTCACCCACGGACAGATACTGCGACAATGACGTGCAGAACAATGTTACATGACTCTATTTCTGCACCAGCAAGCCCTGCATGCTAGTCTGGATGGAAGGAGAAGCATCTTCGGTGCACCGAACACCCAAAAACTTGCCGTTTTGCATGGTTTATCACCCATACCGCTACCACCCACATTTTTGTCCATGCACATGTGTTGTTCTTGGACAAAACTGTGCATACCAGCTCTTCTACATTACATTCGTACTATTCGAAAATGATAGGCCATTTCTAGTGGCGCAAAATGGCTCGTGGGCGCGAGCAAGTTACCCTGGAAGCCGGATTCACGCTATCCCTCGTTGCTGAAATCCATTTGAGGTGTATCCGTAGAACGACCGTACCCTCGCCATACGAACTCCGTTTGGGCTCCATGACCTGCCAAAACGACCGCAGCGAAAATTCGTATCCTTCTATCACAAACTTCGTCTGTTTCGGAATAATTTCGGAGGCCGAAAATGGTTTGCAGAATTGAGTTTCGGATGATTTAGTGGTTGGCGTGCACTCTTCTAGCGTCTACCACCCTACCGTGAGCTCACCCACGGACAGATACGGCGACAATGACGTGCAGAACAATGTTACATGACTCTATTTCTGCACCAACAAGCCCTACATGCTAGTCTGGATGGAAGGAGAAGCCTCTTCGGTGCACCGAACACCCAAAAACTTGCCGTTTTGCATGGTTTATCACCCATACCGCTACCACCCACATTTTTGTCCATGCACATGTGTTGTTCTTGGACAAAACTGTGCATACCAGCTCTTCTACATTACATTCGTACTATTCGAAAATGATAGGCCATTTCTAGTGGCGCAAAATGGCTCGTGGGCGCGAGCAAGTTACCCTGGAAGCCGGATTCACGCTATCCCTCGTTGCTGAAATCCATTTGAGGTGTATCCGTAGAACGACCGTACCCTCGCCATACGAACTCCGTTTGGGCTCCATGACCTGCCAAAACGACCGCAGCGAAAATTCGTATCCTTCTATCACAAACTTCGTCTGTTTCGGAATAATTTCGGAGGCCGAAAATGGTTTGCAGAATTGAGTTTCGGATGATTTAGTGGTTGGCGTGCACTCTTCTAGCGTCTACCACCCTACCGTGAGCTCACCCACGGACAGATACGGCGACAATGACGTGCAGAACAATGTTACATGACTCTATTTCTGCACCAACAAGCCCTACATGCTAGTCTGGATGGAAGGAGAAGCCTCTTCGGTGCACCGAACACCCAAAAACTTGCCGTTTTGCATGGTTTATCACCCATACCGCTACCACCCACATTTTTGTCCATGCACATGTGTTGTTCTTGGACAAAACTGTGCATACCAGCTCTTCTACATTACATTCGTACTGTTCGAAAATAATAGGCCATTTCGAGTGGCGCAAAATGGCTCGTGGGCGCGAGCAAGTTACCCTGGAAGCCGGATTCACGATATCCCTCGTTGCTGAAATCCATTTGAGGTGTATCCGTAGAACGACCGTACCCTGGCCATACGAACTCCGTTTGGGCGCCATGACCTGCCAAAACGACCATAGCAAAAATTCGTATCCTTCTGTCACACACTTCGTCTGTTTCGGAATAATTTCGGAGGCCGAAAACGGCTTGCAGAATTGAGTTTCGGATGATTTAGTGGTTGGCGTGCACTCTTCTAGCGTCTACCACCCTACCGTGAGCTCACCCACGGACAGATACTGCGACAATGACGTGCAGAACAATGTTACATGACTCTATTTCTGCACCAACAAGCCCTACATGCTAGTGTGGATGGAAGGAGAAGCCTCTTCGGTGCACCGAACACCCAAAAACTTGTCGTTTTGCATGGTTTATCACCCATACCGCTACCACCCACATTTTTGTCCATGCACATGTGTTGTTCTTGGACAAAACTGTGCATACCAGCTCTTCTACATTACATTCATACTGTTCGAAAATAATAGGCCATTTCGAGTGGCGCAAAATGGCTCGTGGGCGCGAGCAAGTTACCCTGGAAGCCGGATTCACGATATCCCTCGTTGCTGAAAGCCATTTGAGGTGTATCCGTAGAACGACCGTACCCTGGCCATACGAACTCCGTTTGGGCTCCATGACCTGCCAAAACGACCGCAGCGAAAATTCGTATCCTTCTGTCACAAACTTCGTCTGTTTCGGAATAATTTCGGAGGCCGAAAACGGCTTGCAGAATTGAGTTTCAGATGATTTAGTGGTTGGCGTGCACTCTTCTAGCGTCTACCACCCTACCGTGAGCTCACCCACGGACAGATACTGCGACAATGACGTGCAGAACAATGTTACATGACTCTATTTCTGCACCAACAAGCCCTACATGCTAGTCTGGATGGAAGGAGAAGCCTCTTCGGTGCACCGAACACCCAAAAACTTGCCGTTTTGCATGGTTTATCACCCATACCGCTACCACCCACATTTTTGTCCATGCACATGTGTTGTTCTTGGACAAAACTGTGCATACCAGCTCTTCTACATTACATTCGTACTGTTCGAAAATAATAGGCCATTTCGAGTGGCGCAAAATGGCTCGTGGGCACGAGCAAGTTACCCTGGAAGCCAGATTCACGATATCCCTCGTTGCTGAAATCCATTTGAGGTGTATCCGTAGAACGACCGTACCCTGGCCATACGAACTCCGTTTGGGCTCCATGACCTGCCAAAACGACCACAGCAAAAATTCGTATCCTTTTGTCACACACTTCGTCTGTTTCGGAATAATTTCGGAGGACGAAAACGGCTTGCAGAATTGAGTTTCGGATGATTTAGTGGTTGGCGTGCACTCTTCTAGCGTCTACCACCCTACCGTGAGCTCACCCACGGACAGATACTGCGACAATGACGTGCAGAACAATGTTACATGACTCTATTTCTGCACCAACAAGCCCTACATGCTAGTCTGGATGGAAGGAGAAGCCTCTTCGGTGCACCGAACACCCAAAAACTTGCCGTTTTGCATGGTTTATCACCCATACCGCTACCACCCACATTTTTGTCCATGCACATGTGTTGTTCTTGGACAAAACTGTGCATACCAGCTCTTCTACATTACATTCGTACTGTTCGAAAATAATAGGCCATTTCCAGTGGCGCAAAATGGCTCGTGGGCGCGAGCAAGTTACCCTGGAAGCCGGATTCACGATATCCCTCGTTGCTGAAATCCATTTGAGGTGTATCCGTAGAACGACCGTACCCTGGCCATACGAAGTCCGTTTGGGCTACATGACCTGCCAAAACGACCGCAGCGAAAATTCGTATCCTTCTGTCACAAACTTTGTCTGTTTCGGAATGATTTCCGAGGCCGAAAACGGCTTGCAGAATTGAGTTTCGGATGATTTAGTGGTTGGCGTGCACTCTTCTAGCGTCTACCACCCTACCGTGAGCTCACCCACGGACAGATACTGCGACAATGACGTGCAGAACAATGTTATATGACTCTATTTCTGCACCAACAAGCCCTACATGCTAGTCTGGATGGAACGAGAAGCCTCTTCGGTGCACCGAACACCCAAAAACTTGCCGTTTTGCATTGTTTATCACCCATACCGCTACCACCCACATTTTTGTCCAGGCACATGTGTTGTTCTTGGACAAAACTGTGCATACCAGCTCTTCTACATTACATTCGTACTGTTCGAAAATAATAGGCCATTTTGAGTGGCGCAAAATGGCTCGTGGGCGCGAGCAAGTTACCCTGGTAGCCGGATTCACGATATCCCTCGTTGCTGAAATCCATTTGAGGTGTATCCGTAGAGCGACCGTACCCTGGCCATACGAACTCCGTTTGGGCTCCATGACCTGCCAAAACGACCGCAGCGAAAATTCGTATCCTTCTGTCACACACTTCGTCTGTTTCGGAATAATTTCGGAGGCCGAAAACGGCTTGCAGAATTGAGTTTCGGATGATTTAGTGGTTGGCGTGCACTCTTCTAGCGTCTACCACCCTACCGTGAGCTCACCCACGGACAGATACTGCGACAATGACGTGCAGAACAATGTTACATGACTCTATTTCTGCACCAACAAGCCCTACATGCTAGTCTGGATGGAAGGAGAAGCCTCTTCGGTGCACCGAACACCCAAAAACTTGCCGTTTTGCATGGTTTATCACCCATACCGCTACCACCCACATTTTTGTCCAGGCACATGTTTTGTTCTTGGAAAAAACTATGCATACCAGCTCTTCTACATTACATTCGTACTGTTCGAAAATAATAGGCCATTTCGAGTGGCGCAAAATGGCTCGTGGGCGCGAGCAAGCTACCCTGGAAGCCGGATTCACGATATCCCTCGTTGCTAAAATCCATTTGAGGTGTATCCGTAGAACGACTGTACCCTGGCCATACGAACTCCGTTTGGGCTCCATGACCTGCCAAAACGACCGCAGCGAAAATTCTTATCCTTCTGTCACAAACTTCGTCTGTTTCGGAATAATTTCCGAGGCCGAAAACGGCTTGCAGAATTGAGTTTCAGATGATTTAGTGGTTGGCGTGCACTCTTCTAGCGTCTACCACCCTACCGTGAGCTCACCCACGGACAGATACTGCGACAATGACGTTCAGAACAATGTTACATGACTCTATTTCTGCACCAACAAGCCCTACATGCTAGTCTGGATGGAAGGAGAAGCCTCTTCGGTGCAACGAACACCCAAAAACTTGCCGTTTTGCATGGTTTATCACCCATACCGCTACCACCCACATTTTTGTCCATGCACATGTGTTGTTCTTGGACAAAACTGTGCATACCAGCTCTTCTACATTACATTCGTACTGTTCGAAAATAATAGGCCATTTCGAGTGGCGCAAAATGGCTCGTGGGCGCGAGCAAGTTACCCTGGAAGCCGGATTCACGATATCCCTCGTTGCTGAAATCCATTTGAGGTGTATCCGTAGAACGACCGTACCCTGGCCATACGAAGTCCGTTTGGGCTACATGACCTGCCAAAACGACCGCAGCGAAAATTCTTATCCTTCTGTCACAAACTTCGTCTGTTTCGGAATAATTTCCGAGGCCGAAAACGGCTTGCAGAATTGAGTTTCAGATGATTTAGTGGTTGGCGTGCACTCTTCTAGCGTCTACCACCCTACCGTGAGCTCACCCACGGACAGATACTGCGACAATGACGTTCAGAACAATGTTACATGACTCTATTTCTGCACCAACAAGCCCTACATGCTAGTCTGGATGGAAGGAGAAGCCTCTTCGGTGCAACGAACACCCAAAAACTTGCCGTTTTGCATGGTTTATCACCCATACCGCTACCACCCACATTTTCGTCCATGCACATGTGTTGTTCTTGGACAAAACTGTGCATACCAGCTCTTCTACATTACATTCGTACTGTTCGAAAATAATAGGCCATTTCGAGTGGCGCAAAATGGCTCGTGGGCGCGAGCAAGTTACCCTGGAAGCCGGATTCACGATATCCCTCGTTGCTGAAATCCATTTGAGGTGTATCCGTAGAACGACCGTACCCTGGCCATACGAAGTCCGTTTGGGCTACATGACCTGCCAAAACGACCGCAGCGAAAATTCGTATCCTTCTGTCACAAACTTTGTCTGTTTCTGAATAATTTCCGAGGCCGAAAACGGCTTGCAGAATTGTGTTTCGGATGATTTAGTGGTTGGCGTGCACTCTTCTAGCGTCTACCACCCTACCGTGAGCTCACCCACGGATAGATACTGCGACAATGACGTGCAGAACAATGTTACATGACTCTATTTCTGCACCAACAAGCCCTACATGCTAGTATGGATGGAAGGAGAAGACTCTTCGGTGCACCGAACACCCAAAAACTTGCCGTTTTGCATGGTTTATCACCCATACCGCTACCACCCACATTTTTGTCCAGGCACATGTGTTGTTCTTGGACAAAACTGTGCATACCAGCTCTTCTACATTACATTCGTACTGTTCGAAAATAATAGGCCATTTCGAGTGGCGCAAAATGGCTCGTGGGCGCGAGCAAGTTACCCTGGAAGCCGGATTCACGATATCCCTCGTTGCTGAAATCCATTTGAGGTGTATCCGTAGAACGACCGTACCCTGGCCATACGAACTCCGTTTGGGCTCCATGACCTGCCAAAACGACCGCAGCGAAAATTGGTATCCTTCTGTCACAAACTTTGTCTGTTTCGGAATAATTTCCGAGGCCGAAAACGGCTTGCAGAATTGAGTTTCGGATGATTTAGTGGTTGGCGTGCACTCTTCTAGCGTCTACCACCCTACCGTGAGCTCACCCACGGACAGATACTGCGACAATGACGTGCAGAACAATGTTACATGACTCTATTTCTGCACCAACAAGCCCTACATGCTAGTCTGGATGGAAGGAGAAGCCTCTTCGGTGCACCGAACACCCAAAAACTTGCCGTTTTGCATGGTTTATCACCCATACCGCTACCACCCACATTTTTGTCCAGGCACATGTTTTGTTCTTGGAAAAAACTGTGCATACCAGCTCTTCTACATTACATTCGTACTGTTCGAAAATAATAGGCCATTTCGAGTGGCGCAAAATGGCTCGTGGGCGCGAGCAAGCTACCCTGGAAGCCGGATTCACGATATCCCTCATTGCTAAAATCCATTTGAGGTGTATCCGTAGAACGACTGTACCCTGGCCATACGAACTCCGTTTGGGCTCCATGACCTGCCAAAACGACCGCAGCGAAAATTCTTATCCTTCTGTCACAAACTTCGTCTGTTTCGGAATAATTTCCGAGGCCGAAAACGGCTTGCAGAATTGAGTTTCAGATGATTTAGTGGTTGGCGTGCACTCTTCTAGCGTCTACCACCCTACCGTGAGCTCACCCACAAACAGATACTGCGACAATGACGTGCAGAACAATGTTACATGAATCTATTTCTGCACCAGCAAGCCCTACATGCTAGTCTGGATGGAAGGAGAAGCCTCTTCGGTGCACCGAACACCCAAAAACTTGCCGTTTTGCATGGTTTATCACCCATACCGCTACCACCCACATTTTTGTCCAGGCACATGTGTTGTTCTTGGACAAAACTGTGCATACCAGCTCTTCTACATTACATTCGTACTGTTCGAAAATAATAGGCCATTTCGAGTGGTGCAAAATGGCTCGTGGGCGCGAGCAAGTTACCCTGGAAGCCGGATTCACGATATCCCTCGTTGCTGAAATCCATTTGAGGTGTATCCGTAGAACGACCGTACCCTGGCCATACGAACTCCGTTTGGGCTCCATGACCTGCCAAAACGACCGCAGCGAAAATTGGTATCCTTCTGTCACAAACTTTGTCTGTTTCGGAATAATTTCCGAGGCCGAAAACGGCTTGCAGAATTGAGTTTCGGATGATTTAGTGGTTGGCGTGCACTCTTCTAGCGTCTACCACCCTACCGTGAGCTCACCCACGGACAGATAATGCGACAATGACGTGCAGAACAATGTTACATGACTCTATTTCTGCACCAACAAGCCCTACATGCTAGTCTGGATGGAAGGAGAAGCCTCTTCGGTGCACCGAACACCCAAAAACTTGCCGTTTTGCATGGTTTATCACCCATACCGCTACCACCCACATTTTTGTCCAGGCACATGTTTTGTTCTTGGAAAAAACTGTGCATACCAGCTCTTCTACATTACATTCGTACTGTTCGAAAATAATAGGCCATTTCGAGTGGCGCAAAATGGCTCGTGGGCGCGAGCAAGTTACCCTGGAAGCCGGATTCACGATATCCCTCGTTGCTGAAATCCATTTGAGGTGTATCCGTAGAACGACCGTACCCTGGCCATACGAACTCCGTTTTGTCTCCATGACCTGCCAAAACGACCGCAGCGAAAATTCGTATCCTTCTATCACAAACTTCGTCTGTTTCGGAATAATTTCGGAGGCCGAAAACGGCTTGCAGAATTGAGTTTCGGATGATTTAGTGGTTGGCGTGCACTCTTCTAGCGTCTACCACCCTACCGTGAGCTCACCCACGGACAGATACTGCGACAATGACGTGCAGAACAATGTTACATGACTCTATTTCTGCACCAGCAAGCCCTACATTCTAGTCTGGATGGAAGGAGAAGCCTCTTCGGTGCACCGAACACCCAAAAACTTGCGGTTTTGCATGGTTTATCACCCATACCGCTACCACCCACATTTTTGTCCATGCACATGTGTTGTTCTTGGACAAAACTGTGCATACCAGCTCTTCTACATTACATTCGTACTGTTCGAAAATAATAGGCCATTTCGAGTGGCGCAAAATGGCTCGTGGGCGCGAGCAAGTTACCCTGGAAGCCGGATTCACGATATCCCTCGTTGCTGAAATCCATTTGAGGTGTATCCGTAGAACGACCGTACCCTGGCCATACGAACTCCGTTTGGGCTCCATGACCTGCCAAAACGACCGCAGCGAAAATTTGTATCCTTCTGTCACAATCTTCGTCTGTTTCGGAATAATTTCGGAGGCCGAAAACGGCTTGCAGAATTGAGTTTCGGATGATTAAGTGGTTGGCGTGTACTCTTCTAGCGTCTACCACCCTACCGTGAGCTCACCCACAGACAGATACTGCGACAATGACGTGCAGAACAATGTTACATGACTCTATTTCTGCACCAGCAAGCCCTACATGCTAGTCTGGATGGAAGGACAAGCCTCTTCGGTGCACCGAACACCCAAAAACTTGCCGTTTTGCATGGTTTATCACCCATACCGCTACCACCCACATTTTTGTCCATGCACATGTGTTGTTCTTGGAAAAAACTGTGCATACCAGGTCTTCTACATTACATTCGTACTGTTCGAAAATAATAGGCCATTTCGAGTGGCGCAAAATGGCTCGTGGGCGCGAGCAAGTTACCCTGGAAGCCGGATTCACGATATCCCTCGTTGCTGAAATCCATTTGAGGTGTATCCGTAGAACGACCGTACCCTGGCCATACGAACTCCGTTTGGGCTCCATGACCTGCCAAAACGACCGCAGCGAAAATTCGTATCCTTCTGTCACAAACTTCGTCTCTTTCGGAATAATTTCAGAGGCCAAAAACGGCTTGCAGAATTGAGTTTCGGATGATTAAGTGGTTGGCGTGCACTCTTCTAGCGTCTACCACCCTACCGTGAGCTCACCCACGGACAGATACTGCGACAATGACGTGCAGAACAATGTTACATGACTCTATTTCTGCACCAGCAAGCCCTACATGCTAGTCTGGATGGAAGGACAAGCCTCTTCGGTGCACCGAACACCCAAAAACTTGCCGTTTTGCATGGTTTATCACCCATACCGCTACCACCCACATTTTTGTCCATGCACATGTGTTGTTCTTGGACAAAACTGTGCATACCAGGTCTTCTACATTACATTCGTACTGTTCGAAAATAATAGGCCATTTCGAGTGGCGCAAAATGGCTCGTGGGCGCGAGCAAGTTACCCTGGAAGCCGGATTCACGATATCCCTCGTTGCTGAAATCCATTTGAGGTGTATCCGTAGAACGACCGTACCCTGGCCCTACGAACTCCGTTTGGGCTCCATGACCTGCCAAAACGACCGCAGCGAAAATTCGTATCCTTCTGTCACAAACTTTGTATGTTTCGGAATAATTTTGGAGGCCGAAAACGGCTTGCAGAATTGAGTTTCGGATGATTTAGTGGTTGGGGTGCACTCTTCTAGCGTCTACCACCCTACCGTGAGCTCACCCACGGACAGATACTGCGACAATGACGTGCAGAACAATGTTACATGACTCTATTTCTGCACCAGCAAGCCCTACATGCTAGTCTGGATGGAAGGAGAAGCCTCTTCGGTGCACCGAACACCCAAAAACTTGCCGTTTTGCATGGTTTATCACCCATACCGCTACCACCCACATTTTTGTCCATGCACATGTGTTGTTCTTGGAAAAAACTGTGCATACCAGCTCTTCTACATTACATTCGTACTGTTCGAAAATAATAGGCCATTTCGAGTGGCGCAAAATGGCTCGTGGGCGCGAGCAAGTTACCCTGGAAGCCGGATTCACGATATCCCTCGTTGCTAAAATCCATTTGAGGTGTATCCGTAGAACGACCGTACCCTGGCCCTACGAACTCCGTTTGGGCTCCATGACCTGCCAAAACGACCGCAGCGAAAATTCGTATCCTTCTGTCACACACTTCGTCTGTTTCGGAATAATTTCGGAGGCCGAAAACGGCTTGCAGAATTGAGTTTCGGATGATTTAGTGGTTGGCGTGCACTCTTCTAGCGTCTACCACCCTACCGTGAGCTCACCCACGGACAGATACTGCGACAATGACGTGCAGAACAATGTTACATGACTCTATTTCTGCACCAGCAAGCCCTACATGCTAGTCTGGATGGAAGGAGAAGCCTCTTCGGTGCACCGAACACCCAAAAACTTATCGTTTTGCATGGTTTATCACCCATACCGCTACCACCCACATTTTTGTCCATGCACATGTGTTGTTCTTGGACAAAACTGTGCATACCAGCTCTTCTACATTACATTCGTACTGTTCGAAAATAATAGAACAACACATGTGCATGGACAAAAATGTGGGTGGTAGCGGTATGGGTGATAAACCATGCAAAACGGCAAGTTTTTGGGTGTTCGGTGCACCGAAGAGGCTTCTCCTTCCATCCAGACTGGCATGTAGGGCTTGCTGGTGCAGAAATAGAGTCATGTAACATTGTTCTGCACATCATTGTCGCAGTATCTGTCCGTGGGTGAGCTCACGGTAGGGTGGTAGACGCTAGAAGAGTGCACGCCAACCACTAAATCATCCGAAACTCAATTCTGCAAGCCGTTTTCGGCCTCCGAAATTATTCCGAAACAGACGAAGTTTGTGACAGAAGGATACGAATTTTCACTGCGGTCGTTTTGGCAGGTCATGGAGCGCAAACGGAGTTCGTATGGCCAGGGTACGGTCGTTCTACGGATACACCTCAAATGGATTTCAGCAACGAGGGATATCGTGAATCCGGTTTCCAGGGTAACTTGCTCGCGCCCACGAGCCATTTTGCGCCTCTCGAAATGGCCTATTATTTTCGAACAGTACGAATGTAATGTAGAAGAGCTGGTATGCACAATTTTGTCCAAGAACAACACATGTGCATGGAGAAAAATGTGGGTGGTAGCGGTATGGGTGATAAACCATGCAAAACGGCAAGTTTTTGGGTGTTCGGTGCACCGAAGAGGCTTCTCCTTCCATCCAGACTGGCATGTAGGGCTTGCTGGTGCAGAAATAGAGTCATGTAACATTGTTCTGCACATCATTGTCGCAGTATCTGTCCGTGGGTGAGCTCACGGTAGGGTGGTAGACGCTAGAAGAGTGCACGCCAACCACTAAATCATCCGAAACTATATTCTGCAAGCCGTTTTCGGCCTCCGAAATTATTCCGAAACAGACGAAGTTTGTGACAGAAGGATACGAATTTTCACTGCGGTCGTTTTGGCAGGTCATGGAGCCCAAACGGAGTTCGTATGGCCAGGGTACGGTCGTTCTACGGATACACCTCAAATGGATTTCAGCAACGAGGGATATCGTGAATCCGGCTTCCAGGGTAACTTGCTCGCGCCCACGAGCCATTTTGCGCCACTCGAAATGGCCTATTATTTTTGAACAGTACGAATGTAATGTAGAAGAGCTGGTCTGCACAGTTTTGTCCAAGAACAACACATGTGCATGGACAAAAATGTGGGTGGTAGCGGTATGGGTGATAAACCATGCAAAACGGCAAGTTTTTGGGTGTTCGGTGCACCGAAGAGGCTTCTCCTTCCATCCAGACTAGCATGTAGGGCTTGCTGGTGCAGAAATAGAGTCATGTAACATTGTTCTGCACGTCATTGTCGCAGTATCTGTCCGTGGGTGAGCTCACGGTAGGGTGGTAGACGCTAGAAGAGTGCACGCCAACCACTAAATCATCCGAAACTCAATTCTGCAAGCCGTTTTCGGCCTCCGAAATTATTCCAAAACAGACAAAGTTTGTGACAGAAGGATACGAATTTTCGCTGCGGTCGTTTTGGCAGGCCATGGAGCCTAAACGGAGTTCGTATGGCCAGGGTACGGTCGTTCTACGGATACACCTCAAATGGATTTCAGCAACGAGGGATATCGTGAATCCGGCTTCCAGGGTAACTTGCTCGCGCCCACGAGCCATTTTGCGCCACTCGAAATGGCCTATTATTTTCGAACAGTACGAATGTAATGTAGAAGAGCTGGTATGCACAGTTTTTTCCAAGAACAAAACATGTGCCTGGACAAAAATGTGGGTGGTAGCGGTATGGGTGATAAACCATGCAAAACGGCAAGTTTTTGGGTGTTCGGTGCACCGAAGAGGCTTCTCCTTCCATCCAGACTAGCATGTAGGGCTTGTTGGTGCAGAAATAGAGTCATGTAACATTGTTCTGCACGTCATTGTCGCATTATCTGTCCGTGGGTGAGCTCACGGTAGGGTGGTAGACGCTAGAAGAGTGCACGCCAACCACTAAATCATCCGAAACTCAATTCTGCAAGCCGTTTTCGGCCTCGGAAATTATTCCGAAACAGACAAAGTTTGTGACAGAAGGATACCAATTTTCGCTGCGGTCGTTTTGGCAGGTCATGGAGCCCAAACGGAGTTCGTATGGCCAGGGTACGGTCGTTCTACGGATACACCTCAAATGGATTTCAGCAACGAGGGATATCGTGAATCCGGCTTCCAGGGTAACTTGCTCGCGCCCACGAGCCATTTTGCACCACTCGAAATGGCCTATTATTTTCGAACAGTACGAATGTAATGTAGAAGAGCTGGTATGCACAGTTTTGTCCAAGAACAACACATGTGCCTGGACAAAAATGTGGGTGGTAGCGGTATGGGTGATAAACCATGCAAAACGGCAAGTTTTTGGGTGTTCGGTGCACCGAAGAGGCTTCTCCTTCCATCCAGACTAGCATGTAGGGCTTGCTGGTGCAGAAATAGATTCATGTAACATTGTTCTGCACGTCATTGTCGCAGTATCTGTTTGTGGGTGAGCTCACGGTAGGGTGGTAGACGCTAGAAGAGTGCACGCCAACCACTAAATCATCTGAAACTCAATTCTGCAAGCCGTTTTCGGCCTCGGAAATTATTCCGAAACAGACGAAGTTTGTGACAGAAGGATAAGAATTTTCGCTGCGGTCGTTTTGGCAGGTCATGGAGCCCAAACGGAGTTCGTATGGCCAGGGTACAGTCGTTCTACGGATACACCTCAAATGGATTTTAGCAATGAGGGATATCGTGAATCCGGCTTCCAGGGTAGCTTGCTCGCGCCCACGAGCCATTTTGCGCCACTCGAAATGGCCTATTATTTTCGAACAGTACGAATGTAATGTAGAAGAGCTGGTATGCACAGTTTTTTCCAAGAACAAAACATGTGCCTGGACAAAAATGTGGGTGGTAGCGGTATGGGTGATAAACCATGCAAAACGGCAAGTTTTTGGGTGTTCGGTGCACCGAAGAGGCTTCTCCTTCCATCCAGACTAGCATGTAGGGCTTGTTGGTGCAGAAATAGAGTCATGTAACATTGTTCTGCACGTCATTGTCGCAGTATCTGTCCGTGGGTGAGCTCACGGTAGGGTGGTAGACGCTAGAAGAGTGCACGCCAACCACTAAATCATCCGAAACTCAATTCTGCAAGCCGTTTTCGGCCTCGGAAATTATTCCGAAACAGACAAAGTTTGTGACAGAAGGATACCAATTTTCGCTGCGGTCGTTTTGGCAGGTCATGGAGCCCAAACGGAGTTCGTATGGCCAGGGTACGGTCGTTCTACGGATACACCTCAAATGGATTTCAGCAACGAGGGATATCGTGAATCCGGCTTCCAGGGTAACTTGCTCGCGCCCACGAGCCATTTTGCGCCACTCGAAATGGCCTATTATTTTCGAACAGTACGAATGTAATGTAGAAGAGCTGGTATGCACAGTTTTGTCCAAGAACAACACATGTGCCTGGACAAAAATGTGGGTGGTAGCGGTATGGGTGATAAACCATGCAAAACGGCAAGTTTTTGGGTGTTCGGTGCACCGAAGAGTCTTCTCCTTCCATCCATACTAGCATGTAGGGCTTGTTGGTGCAGAAATAGAGTCATGTAACATTGTTCTGCACGTCATTGTCGCAGTATCTATCCGTGGGTGAGCTCACGGTAGGGTGGTAGACGCTAGAAGAGTGCACGCCAACCACTAAATCATCCGAAACACAATTCTGCAAGCCGTTTTCGGCCTCGGAAATTATTCAGAAACAGACAAAGTTTGTGACAGAAGGATACGAATTTTCGCTGCGGTCGTTTTGGCAGGTCATGTAGCCCAAACGGACTTCGTATGGCCAGGGTACGGTCGTTCTACGGATACACCTCAAATGGATTTCAGCAACGAGGGATATCGTGAATCCGGCTTCCAGGGTAACTTGCTCGCGCCCACGAGCCATTTTGCGCCACTCGAAATGGCCTATTATTTTCGAACAGTACGAATGTAATGTAGAAGAGCTGGTATGCACAGTTTTGTCCAAGAACAACACATGTGCATGGACGAAAATGTGGGTGGTAGCGGTATGGGTGATAAACCATGCAAAACGGCAAGTTTTTGGGTGTTCGTTGCACCGAAGAGGCTTCTCCTTCCATCCAGACTAGCATGTAGGGCTTGTTGGTGCAGAAATAGAGTCATGTAACATTGTTCTGAACGTCATTGTCGCAGTATCTGTCCGTGGGTGAGCTCACGGTAGGGTGGTAGACGCTAGAAGAGTGCACGCCAACCACTAAATCATCTGAAACTCAATTCTGCAAGCCGTTTTCGGCCTCGGAAATTATTCCGAAACAGACGAAGTTTGTGACAGAAGGATAAGAATTTTCGCTGCGGTCGTTTTGGCAGGTCATGTAGCCCAAACGGACTTCGTATGGCCAGGGTACGGTCGTTCTACGGATACACCTCAAATGGATTTCAGCAACGAGGGATATCGTGAATCCGGCTTCCAGGGTAACTTGCTCGCGCCCACGAGCCATTTTGCGCCACTCGAAATGGCCTATTATTTTCGAACAGTACGAATGTAATGTAGAAGAGCTGGTATGCACAGTTTTGTCCAAGAACAACACATGTGCATGGACAAAAATGTGGGTGGTAGCGGTATGGGTGATAAACCATGCAAAACGGCAAGTTTTTGGGTGTTCGTTGCACCGAAGAGGCTTCTCCTTCCATCCAGACTAGCATGTAGGGCTTGTTGGTGCAGAAATAGAGTCATGTAACATTGTTCTGAACGTCATTGTCGCAGTATCTGTCCGTGGGTGAGCTCACGGTAGGGTGGTAGACGCTAGAAGAGTGCACGCCAACCACTAAATCATCTGAAACTCAATTCTGCAAGCCGTTTTCGGCCTCGGAAATTATTCCGAAACAGACGAAGTTTGTGACAGAAGGATAAGAATTTTCGCTGCGGTCGTTTTGGCAGGTCATGGAGCCCAAACGGAGTTCGTATGGCCAGGGTACAGTCGTTCTACGGATACACCTCAAATGGATTTTAGCAACGAGGGATATCGTGAATCCGGCTTCCAGGGTAGCTTGCTCGCGCCCACGAGCCATTTTGCGCCACTCGAAATGGCCTATTATTTTCGAACAGTACGAATGTAATGTAGAAGAGCTGGTATGCATAGTTTTTTCCAAGAACAAAACATGTGCCTGGACAAAAATGTGGGTGGTAGCGGTATGGGTGATAAACCATGCAAAACGGCAAGTTTTTGGGTGTTCGGTGCACCGAAGAGGCTTCTCCTTCCATCCAGACTAGCATGTAGGGCTTGTTGGTGCAGAAATAGAGTCATGTAACATTGTTCTGCACGTCATTGTCGCAGTATCTGTCCGTGGGTGAGCTCACGGTAGGGTGGTAGACGCTAGAAGAGTGCACGCCAACCACTAAATCATCCGAAACTCAATTCTGCAAGCCGTTTTCGGCCTCCGAAATTATTCCGAAACAGACGAAGTGTGTGACAGAAGGATACGAATTTTCGCTGCGGTCGTTTTGGCAGGTCATGGAGCCCAAACGGAGTTCGTATGGCCAGGGTACGGTCGCTCTACGGATACACCTCAAATGGATTTCAGCAACGAGGGATATCGTGAATCCGGCTACCAGGGTAACTTGCTCGCGCCCACGAGCCATTTTGCGCCACTCAAAATGGCCTATTATTTTCGAACAGTACGAATGTAATGTAGAAGAGCTGGTATGCACAGTTTTGTCCAAGAACAACACATGTGCCTGGACAAAAATGTGGGTGGTAGCGGTATGGGTGATAAACAATGCAAAACGGCAAGTTTTTGGGTGTTCGGTGCACCGAAGAGGCTTCTCGTTCCATCCAGACTAGCATGTAGGGCTTGTTGGTGCAGAAATAGAGTCATATAACATTGTTCTGCACGTCATTGTCGCAGTATCTGTCCGTGGGTGAGCTCACGGTAGGGTGGTAGACGCTAGAAGAGTGCACGCCAACCACTAAATCATCCGAAACTCAATTCTGCAAGCCGTTTTCGGCCTCGGAAATCATTCCGAAACAGACAAAGTTTGTGACAGAAGGATACGAATTTTCGCTGCGGTCGTTTTGGCAGGTCATGTAGCCCAAACGGACTTCGTATGGCCAGGGTACGGTCGTTCTACGGATACACCTCAAATGGATTTCAGCAACGAGGGATATCGTGAATCCGGCTTCCAGGGTAACTTGCTCGCGCCCACGAGCCATTTTGCGCCACTGGAAATGGCCTATTATTTTCGAACAGTACGAATGTAATGTAGAAGAGCTGGTATGCACAGTTTTGTCCAAGAACAACACATGTGCATGGACAAAAATGTGGGTGGTAGCGGTATGGGTGATAAACCATGCAAAACGGCAAGTTTTTGGGTGTTCGGTGCACCGAAGAGGCTTCTCCTTCCATCCAGACTAGCATGTAGGGCTTGTTGGTGCAGAAATAGAGTCATGTAACATTGTTCTGCACGTCATTGTCGCAGTATCTGTCCGTGGGTGAGCTCACGGTAGGGTGGTAGACGCTAGAAGAGTGCACGCCAACCACTAAATCATCCGAAACTCAATTCTGCAAGCCGTTTTCGGCCTCCGAAATTATTCCGAAACAGACGAAGTGTGTGACAGAAGGATACGAATTTTCGCTGCGGTCGTTTTGGCAGGTCATGGAGCCCAAACGGAGTTCGTATGGCCAGGGTACGGTCGCTCTACGGATACACCTCAAATGGATTTCAGCAACGAGGGATATCGTGAATCCGGCTTCTAAGGTAACTTGCTCGCGCCCACGAGCCATTTTGCGCCACTCGAAATGGCCTATTATTTTCGAACAATACGAATGTAATGTAGAAGAGCCGGTATGCACAGTTTTGTCCAAGAACAACACATGTGCATGGACAAAAATGTGGGTGGTAGCGGTATGGGTGATAAACCATGCAAAACGGCAAGTTTTTGGGTGTTCGGTGCGCCGAAGATGCTTCTCCTTCCATCCAGACTAGCATGTAGGGCTTGCTGGTGCAGAAATAGAGTCATGTAACATTGTTCTGCACGTCATTGTCGCAGTATCTGTCGGTGGGTGAGCTCACGGTAGGGTGGTAGACGCTAGAAGAGTGCATGCCAACCACTAAATCATCCGAATCTCAATTCTGCAAGCCGTTTTCGGCCTCTGAAATTATTCCGAAACCGACGAAGTGTGTGACAGAAGGATACGAATTTTCGCTGCGGTCGTTTTGGCAGGTCATGGAGCCCAAACGGAGTTCGTATGGCCAGGGTACGGTCGTTCTACGGATACACCTCAAATGGATTTCAGCAACGAGGGATATCGTGAATCCGGCTTCCAGGGTAACTTGCTCGCGCCCACGAGCCATTTTGCGCCACTCGAAATGGCCTATTATTTTCGAACAATACGAATGTAATGTAGAAGAGCTGGTATGCACAGTTTTGTCCAAGAACAACACATGTGCCTGGACAAAAATGTGGGTGGTAGCGGTATGGGTGATAAACCATGCAAAACGGCATGTTTTTGGGTGTTCGGTGCACCGAAGAGGCTTCTCCTTCCATCCAGACTAGCATGTAGGGCTTGCTGGTGCAGAAATAGAGTCATGTAACATTGTTCTGCACGTCATTGTCGCAGTATCTGTCCGTGGGTGAGCTCACGGTAGGGTGGTAGACGCTAGAAGAGTGCACGCCAACCACTAAATCATCCGAAACTCAATTCTGCAAGCCGTTTTCGGCCTCCGAAATTATTCCGAAACAGACGAAGTGTGTGACAGAAGGATACGAATTTTCGCTGCGGTCGTTTTGGCAGGTCATGGAGCCTAAACGGAGTTCGTATGGCCAGGGTACGGTCGCTCTACGGATACAGCTCAAATGGATTTTAGCAACGAGGGATATTGTGAATCCGGCTTCTAGGATAACTTGCTCGCGCCCACGAGCCATTTTGCGCCACTCGAAATGGCCTATTATTTTTGAACAATACGAATGTAATGTAGAAGAGCTGGTATGCACAGTTTTGTCCAAGAACAACACATGTGCATGGACAAAAATGTGGGTGGTAGCGGTATGGGTGATAAACCATGCAAAACGGCAAGTTTTTGGGTGTTCGGTGCGCCGAAGATGCTTCTCCTTCCATCCAGACTAGCATGTAGGGCTTGCTGGTGCAGAAATAGAGTCATGTAACATTGTTCTGCACGTCATTGTCGCAGTATCTGTCCGTGGGTGAGCTCACGGTAGGGTGGTAGACGCTAGAAGAGTGCACGCCAACCACTAAATCATCTGAAACTCAATTCTGCAAGCCATTTTCGGCCTCCGAAATTATTCCCAAACAGACGAAGTTTGTGACAGAAGGATACGAATTTTCGTTGCGGTCGTTTTGGCAGGTCATGGAGCCCAAACGGAGTTCGTATGGCCAGGGTACGGTCGTTCTACGGATACACCTCAAATGGATTTCAGCAACGAGGGATATCGTGAATCCGGCTTCCAGGGTAACTTGCTCGCGCCCACGAGCCATTTTGCGCCACTCGAAATGGCCTATTATTTTCGAACAGTACGAATGTAATGTAGAAGAGCTGGTATGCACAGTTTTGTCCAAGAACAACACATGTGCCTGGACAAAAATGTGGGTGGTAGCGGTATGGGTGATAAACCATGCAAAACGGCAAGTTTTTGGGTGTTCGGTGCACCGAAGAGGCTTCTCCTTCCATCCAGACTAGCATGTAGGGCTTGTTGGTGCAGAAATAGAGTCATGTAACATTGTTCTGCACGTCATTGTCGCAGTATCTGTCCGTGGGTGAGCTAACGGTAGGGTGGTAGACGCTAGAAGAGTGCACGCCAACCACTAAATCATCCGAAACTCAATTCTGCAAGCCGTTTTCGGCCTCGGAAATTATTCCGAAACAGACAAAGTTTGTGACAGAAGGATACGAATTTTCGCTGCGGTCGTTTTGGCAGGTCATGGAGCCCAAACGGAGTTCGTATGGCCAGGGTACGGTCGTTCTACGGATACACCTCAAATGGATTTCAGCAACGAGGGATATCGTGAATCCGGCTTCCAGGGTAACTTGCTCGCGCCCACGAGCCATTTTGCGCCACTCAAAATGGCCTATTATTTTCGAACAGTACGAATGTAATGTAGAAGAGATGGTATGCACAGTTTTGTCCAAGAACAACACATGTGCCTGGACAAAAATGTGGGTGGTAGCGGTATGGGTGATAAACAATGCAAAACGGCAAGTTTTTGGGTGTTCGGTGCACCGAAGAGGCTTCTCCTTCCATCCAGACTAGCATGTAGGGCTTGTTGGTGCAGAAATAGAGTAATATAACATTGTTCTTCACGTCATTGTCGCAGTATCTGTCCGTGGGTGAGCTCACGGTAGGGTGGTAGACGCTAGAAGAGTGCACGCCAACCACTAAATCATCCGAAACTCAATTCTGCAAGCCGTTTTCGGCCTCGGATATCATTCCGAAACAGACAAAGTTTGTGACAGAAGGATACGAATTTTCGCTGCGGTCGTTTTGGCAGGTCATGTAGCCCAAACGGACTTCGTATGGCCAGGGTACGGTCGTTCTACGGATACACCTCAAATGGATTTCAGCAACGAGGGATATCGTGAATCCGGCTTCCAGGGTAACTTGCTCGCGCCCACGAGCCATTTTGCGCCACTCGAAATGGCCTATTATTTTCGAACAGTACGAATGTAATGTAGAAGAGCTGGTATGCACATTTTTGTCCAAGAACAACACATGTGCATGGACAAAAATGTGGGTGGTAGCGGTATGGGTGATAAACCATGCAAAACGGCAAGTTTTTGGGTGTTCGGTGCACCGAAGAGGCTTCTCCTTCCATCCAGACTAGCATGCAGGGCTTGTTGGTGCAGAAATGGAGTCATGTAACATTGTTCTGCACGTCATTGTCGCAGTATCTGTCCGTGGGTGAGCTAACGGTAGGGTGGTAGACGCTAGAAGAGTGCACGCCAACCACTAAATCATCCGAAACTCAATTCTGCAAGCCGTTTTCGGCCTCGGAAATTATTCCGAAACAGACAAAGTTTGTGACAGAAGGATACGAATTTTCGCTGCGGTCGTTTTGGCAGGTCATGGAGCCCAAACGGAGTTCGTATGGCCAGGGTACGGTCGTTCTACGGATACACCTCAAATGGATTTCAGCAACGAGGGATATCGTGAATCCGGCTACCAGGGTAACTTGCTCGCGCCCACGAGCCATTTTGCGCCACTCGAAATGGCCTATTATTTTCGAACAGTACGAATGTAATGTAGAAGAGATGGTATGCACAGTTTTGTCCAAGAACAACACATGTGCCTGGACAAAAATGTGGGTGGTAGCGGTATGGGTGATAAACAATGCAAAACGGCAAGTTTTTGGGTGTTCGGTGCACCGAAGAGGCTTCTCCTTCCATCCAGACTAGCATGTAGGGCTTGTTGGTGCAGAAATAGAGTCATGTAACATTGTTCTGCACGTCATTGTCGCAGTATCTGTCCGTGGGTGAGCTCACGGTAGGGTGGTAGACGCTAGAAGAGTGCACGCCAACCACTAAATCATCCGAAACTCAATTCTGCAAGCCGTTTTCGGCCTCGGAAATCATTCAGAAACAGACAAAGTTTGTGACAGAAGGATACGAATTTTCGCTGCGGTCGTTTTGGCAGGTCATGTAGCCCAAACGGACTTCGTATGGCCAGGGTACGGTCGTTCTACGGATACACCTCAAATGGATTTCAGCAACGAGGGATATCGTGAATCCGGCTTCCAGGGTAACTTGCTCGCACCCACGAGCCATTTTGCGCCACTCGAAATGGCCTATTATTTTCGAACAGTACGAATGTAATGTAGAAGAGCTGGTATGCACAGTTTTGTCCAAGAACAACACATGTGCATGGACAAAAATGTGGGTGGTAGCGGTATGGGTGATAAACCATGCAAAACGGCAAGTTTTTGGGGTGTTCGTTGCACCGAAGAGGCTTCTCCTTCCATCCAGACTAGCATGTAGGGCTTGTTGGTGCAGAAATAGAGTCATGTAACATTGTTCTGCACGTCATTGTCGCAGTATCTGTCCGTGGGTGAGCTCACGGTAGGGTGGTAGACGCTAGAAGAGTGCACGCCAACCACTAAATCATCCGAAACTCAATTCTGCAAGCCGTTTTCGGCCTCGGAAATTATTCTGAAACAGACGAAGTTTGTGACAGAAGGATACGAATTTTCGCTGCGGTCGTTTTGGCAGGTCATGGAGCCCAAACGGAGTTCGTATGGCCAGGGTACGGTCGTTCTACGGATACACCTCAAATGGATTTCAGCAACGAGGGATATCGTGAATCCGGCTTCCAGGGTAACTTGCTCGCGCCCACGAGCCATTTTGCGCCACTCAAAATGGCCTATTATTTTCGAACAGTACGAATGTAATGTAGAAGAGATGGTATGCACAGTTTTGTCCAAGAACAACACATGTGCCTGGACAAAAATGTGGGTGGTAGCGGTATGGGTGATAAACAATGCAAAACGGCAAGTTTTTGGGTGTTCGGTGCACCGAAGAGGCTTCTCCTTCCATCCAGACTAGCATGTAGGGCTTGTTGGTGCAGAAATAGAGTAATATAACATTGTTCTGCACGTCATTGTCGTAGTATCTGTCCGTGGGTGAGCTCACGGTAGGGTGGTAGACGCTAGAAGAGTGCACGCCAACCACTAAATCATCCGAAACTCAATTCTGCAAGCCGTTTTCAGCCTCGGAAATCATTCCGAAACAGACAAAGTTTGTGACAGAAGGATACGAATTTTCGCTGCGGTCGTTTTGGCAGGTCATGTAGCCCAAACGGACTTCGTATGGCCAGGGTACGGTCGTTCTACGGATACACCTCAAATGGATTTCAGCAACGAGGGATATCGTGAATCTGGCTTCCAGGGTAACTTGCTCGCGCCCACGAGCCATTTTGCGCCACTCGAAATGGCCTATTATTTTCGAACAGTACGAGTGTAATGTAGAAGAGCTGGTATGCACAGTTTTGTCCAAGAACAACACATGTGCATGGACAAAAATGTGGGTGGTAGCGGTATGGGTGATAAACCATGCAAAACGGCAAGTTTTTGGGTGTTCGGTGCACCGAAGAGGCTTCTCCTTCCATCCAGACTAGCATGTAGGGCTTGTTGGTGCAGAAATAGAGTCATGTAACATTGTTCTGCACGTCATTGTCGCAGTATCTGTCCGTGGGTGAGCTCACGGTAGGGTGGTAGACGCTAGAAGAGTGCACGCCAACCACTAAATCATCCGAAACTCAATTCTGCAAGCCGTTTTCGGCCTCTGAAATTATTCCGAAACAGACGAAGTGTGTGACAGAAGGATACGAATTTTCGCTGCGGTCGTTTTGGCAGGTCATGGAGCCCAAACGGAGTTCGTATGGCCAGGGTACGGTCGCTCTACGGATACACCTCAAATGGATTTCAGCAACGAGGGATATCGTGAATCCGGCTTCTAAGGTAACTTGCTCGCGCCCACGAGCCATTTTGCGCCACTCGAAATGGCCTATTATTTTCGAACTATACGAATGTAATGTAGAGGAGCTGGTATGCACAGTTTTGTCCAAGAACAACACATGTGCATGGACAAAAATGTGGGTGGTAGCGGTATGGGTGATAAACCATGCAAAACGGCAAGTTTTTGGGTGTTCGGTGCGCCGAAGATGCTTCTCCTTCCATCCAGACGAGCATGTAGGGTTTGCTGGTGCAGAAATAGAGTCATGTAACATTGTTCTGCACGTCATTGTCGCAGTATCTGTCCGTGGGTGAGCTCACGGTAGGGTGGTAGACGCTAGAAGAGTGCATGCCAACCACTAAATCATCCGAAACTCAATTCTGCAAGCCGTTTTCGGCCTCTGAAATTATTCCGAAACAGACGAAGTGTGTGACAGAAGGATACGAATTTTCGCTGCGGTCGTTTTGGCAGGTCATGGAGCCCAAACGGAGTTCGTATGGCCAGGGTACGGTCGTTCTACGGATACACCTCAAATGGATTTCAGCAACGAGGGATATCGTGAATCTGGCTTCCAGGGTAACTTGCTCGCGCCCACGAGCCATTTTGCGCCACTCGAAATGGCCTATTATTTTCGAACAATACGAATGTAATGTAGAAGAGCTGGTATGCACAGTTTTGTCCAAGAACAACACATGTGCCTGGACAAAAATGTGGGTGGTAGCGGTATGGGTGATAAACCATGCAAAACGTCATGTTTTTGGGTGTTCGGTGCACCGAAGAGGCTTCTCCTTCCATCCAGACTAGCATGTAGGGCTTGCTGGTGCAGAAATAGAGTCATGTAACATTGTTCTGCACGTCATTGTCGCAGTATCTGTCCGTGGGTGAGCTCACGGTAGGGTGGTAGACGCTAGAAGAGTGCACGCCAACCACTAAATCATCCGAAACTCAATTCTGCAAGCCGTTTTCGGCCTCCGAAATTATTCCGAAACAGACGAAGTGTGTGACAGAAGGATACGAAGTTTTGCTGCGGTCGTTTTGGCAGGTCATGGAGCCCAAACGGAGTTCGTATGGCCAGGGTACGGTCGCTCTACGGATACAGCTCAAATGGATTTCAGCAACGAGGGATATCGTGAATCCGCCTTCCAGGGTAACTTGCTCGCGCCCACGAGCCATTTTGCGCCACTCGAAATGGCCTATTATTATCGAACAGTACAAATGTAATGTAGAAGAGCTGGTATGCACAGTTTTATCCAAGAACAACACATGTGCATGGACAAAAATGTGGGTGGTAGCGGTATGGGTGATAAACCATGCAAAACGGCAAGTTTTTGGGTGTTCGGTGCACCGAAGAGGCTTCTCCTTCCATCCAGACTAGCATGTAGGGCTTGCTGGTGCAGAAATAGAGTCATGTAACATTGTTCCGGACGTCATTGTCGTAGTATCTGTCCGTGGGTGAGCTCACGGTAGGGTGGTAGATGCTAGAAGAGTGCACGCCAACCACTAAATCATCCGAAACTCAATTCTGCAAGCCCTTTTCGGCCTCCTAAATTATTCCAAAACAGACGAAGTGTGTGACAGAAGGATACGAATTTTCGCTGCGGTCGTTTTGGCAGGTCATGGAGCCCAAACGGAGTTCGTATGGCCAGGGTACGGTCGTTCTACGGATACACCTCAAATGGATTTCAGCAACGAGGGATATCGTGAATCCGGCTTCCAGGGTAACTTGCTCGCGCCCACGAGCCATTTTGCGCCACTCGAAATGGCCTATTATTATCGAACAGTACGAATGTAATGTAGAAGAGCTGGTATGCACAGTTTTGTCCAAGAACAACACATGTGCATGGACAAAAATGTGGGTGGTAGCGGTATGGGTGATAAACCATGCAAAACGGCAAGTTTTTGGGTGTTCGGTGCACCGAAGAGGCTTCTCCTTCCATCCAGACTAGCATGTAGGGCTTGCTGGTGCAGAAATAGAGTCATGTAACATTGTTCTGCACGTCATTGTCGCAGTATCTATCCGTGGGTGAGCTCACGGTAGGGTGGTAGACGCTAGAAGAGTGCACGCCAACCACTAAATCATCTGAAACTCAATTCTACAAGCCGTTTTCGGCCTCCTAAATTATTCCGAAACAGACAAAGTTTGTGACAGAAGGATACGAATTTTCGCTGCGGTCGTTTTGGCAGGTCATGGAGCCCAAACGGAGTTCGTATGGCCAGGGTACGGTCGTTCTACGGATACACCTCAAATGGATTTCAGCAACGAGGGATATCGTGAATCCGGCTTCTAGGGTAACTTGCTCGCGCTCTCGAGCCATTTTGCGCCACTCGAAATGGCCTATTATTTTTGAACAGTACGAATGTAATGTAGAAGAGCTGGTATGCACAGTTTTGTCCAAGAACAACACATGTGCATGGACAAAAATGTGGGTGGTAGCGGTATGGGTGATAAACCATGCAAAACGGCAAGTTTTTGGGTGTTCGGTGCACCGAAGAGGCTTCTCCTTCCATCCAGACTAGCTTGTAGGGCTTGTTGGTGCAGAAATAGAGTCATGTAACATTGTTCTGCACGTCATTGTCGCAGTATCTGTCCGTGGGTGAGCTCACGGTATGGTGGTAGACGCTAGAAGAGTGCACGCCAACCACTAAATCATCCGAAACTCAATTCTGCAAGCCGTTTTCGGCCTCGGAAATTATTCCGAAACAGACAAAGTTTGTGACAGAAGGATACGAATTTTCGCTGCGGTCGTTTTGGCAGGTCATGGAGCCCAAACGGAGTTCGTATGGCCAGGATACGGTCGTTCTACGGATACCCCTCAAATGGATTTCAGCAACGAGGGATATCGTGAATCCGGCTTCCAGGGTAACTTGCTCGCGCCAACGAGCCATTTTGCGCCACTCGAAATGGCCTATTATTATGGAACATTGCGAATGTAATGTAGAAGAGCTGGTATGCACAGTTTTGTCCAAGAACAACACATGTGCATGGACAAAAATGTGGGTGGTAGTGGTATGGGTGATAAACCATGCAAAACGGCAAGTTTTTGGGTGTTCGGTGCACCGAAGAGGCTTCTCCTTCCATCCAGACTAGCATGTAGGGCTTGCTGGTGCAGAAATAGAGTCATGTAACATTGTTCTGCACGTCATTGTCGCAGTATCTGTCCGTGGGTGAGCTCACGGTAGGGTGGTAGACGCTAGAAGAGTGCACGCCAACCACTAAATCATCTGAAACTCAATTCTGCAAGCCGTTTTCGGCCTCCTAAATTATTCCGAAACAGACGAAGTTTGTGACAGAAGGATACGAATTTTCGCTGCGGTCGTTTTGGCAGGTCATGGAGCCCAAACGGAGTTCGTATGGCCAGGGTACGGTCGTTCTACGGATACACCTCAAATGGATTTCAGCAACGAGGGATATCGTGAATCCGGCTTCCAGGGTAACTTGCTCGCGCCCACGAGCCATTTTGCGCGACTCGAAATGGCCTATTATTTTCGAACAGTACGAATGTAATGTAGAAGAGCTGGTATGCACAGTTTTGTCCAAGAACAACACATGTGCATGGACAAAAATGTGGGTGGTAGCGGTATGGGTGATAAACCATGCAAAACGGCAAGTTTTTGGGTGTTCGGTGCACCGAAGAGGCTTCTCCTTCCATCCAGACTAGCATGAAGGGGTTGCTGGTGCAGAAATAGAGTCATGTAACATTGTTCTGCACGTCATTGTCGCAGTATCTGTCCGTGGGTGAGCTCACGGTAGGGTGGTAGACGCTAGAAGAGTGCACGCCAACCACTAAATCATCCGAAACTCAATTCTGCAAGCCGTTTTCGGCCTCCGAAATTATTCCGAAACAGACAAAGTTTGTGACAGAAGGATACGAATTTTCGCTGCGGTCGTTTTGGCAGGTCATGGAGCCCAAACGGAGTTCGTATGGCCTGGGTACGGTCGTTCTACGGATACACCTCAAATGGATTTCAGCAACGAGGGATATAGTGAATCCGGCTTCCAGGGTAACTTGCTCGCGCCCACGAGCCATTTTGCGCCACTCGAAATGGCCTATTATTTTCGAACAGTACGAATGTAATGTAGAAGAGCTGGTATGCATAGTTTTTTCCAAGAACAACACATGTGCATGGACAAAAATGTGGGTGGTAGCGCTATGGGTGATAAACCATGCAAAACGGCAAGTTTTTGGGTGTTCGGTGCACCGAAGAGGCTTCTCCTTCCATCCAGACTAGCATGTAGGGCTTGCTGGTGCAGAAATAGAGTCATGTAACATTGTTCTGCAAGTCATTGTCGCAGTATCTGTCCGTGGGTGAGATCACGGTAGGGTGGTAGACGCTAGAAGAGTGCACGCCAACCACTAAATCATCCGAAACTCAATTCTGCAAGCCCTTTTCGGCCTCCGAAATTATTCCGAAACAGACAAAGTGTGTGACAGAAGGATACGAATTTTTGCTGCGGTCGTTTTGGCAGGTCATGGAGCCCAAACGGAGTTCGTATGGCCTGGGTACGGTCGTTCTACGGATACACCTCAAATGGATTTCAGCAACGAGGGATATAGTGAATCCGGCTTCCAGGGTAACTTGCTCGCGCCCACGAGCCATTTTGCGCCACACGAAATGGCCTATTATTTTCGAACAGTACGAATGTAATGTAGAAGAGCTGGTATGCACAGTTTTTTCCAAGAACAACACATGTGCATGGACAAAAATGTGGGTGGTAGCGCTATGGGTGATAAACCATGCAAAACGGCAAGTTTTTGGGTGTTCGGTGCACCGAAGAGGCTTCTCCTTCCATCCAGACTAGCATGTAGGGCTTGCTGGTGCAGAAATAGAGTCATGTAACATTGTTCTGCAAGTCATTGTCGCAGTATCTATCCGTGGGTGAGATCACGGTAGGGTGGTAGACGCTAGAAGAGTGCACGCCAACCACTAAATCATCCGAAACTCAATTCTGCAAGCCGTTTTCGGCCTCCGAAATTATTCCGAAACAGACGAAGTGCGTGACAGAAGGATACGAATTTTTGCTGCGGTCGTTTTGGCAGGTCATGGAGCCCAAACGGAGTTCGTATGGCCTGGGTACGGTCGTTCTACGGATACACCTCAAATGGATTTCAGCAACGAGGGATATAGTGAATCCGGCTTCCAGGGTAACTTGCTCGCGCCCACGAGCCATTTTGCGCCACTCGAAATGGCCTATTATTTTCGAACAGTACGAATGTAATGTAGAAGAGATGGTATGCACAGTTTTTTCCAAGAACAACACATGTGCATGGACAAAAATGTGGGTGGTAGCGGTATGGGTGATAAACCATGCAAAACGGCAAGTTTTTGGGTGTTCGGTGCACCGAAGAGGCTTCTCCTTCCATCCAGACTAGCATGTAGGGCTTGCTGGTGCAGAAATAGAGTCATGTAACATTGTTCTGCACGTCATTGTCGCAGTATCTGTCCGTGGGTGAGATCACGGTAGGGTGGTAGACGCTAGAAGAGTGCACGCCAACCACTAAATCATCCGAAACTCAATTCTGCAAGCCATTTTCGGCCTCCGAAATTATTCCGAAACAGACGAAGTTTGTGACAGAAGGATACGAATTTTCACTGCGGTCGTTTTGGCAGGTCATGGAGCCCAAACGGAGTTCGTATGGCCTGGGTACGGTCGTTCTACGGATACACCTCAAATGGATTTCAGCAACGAGGGATATAGTGAATCCGGCTTCCAGGGTAACTTGCTCGCGCCCACGAGCCATTTTGCGCCATTCGAAATGGCCTATTATTTTCGAACAGTACGAATGTAATGTAGAAGAGCTGGTATGCACAGTTCTTTCCAAGAACAACACATGTGCATGGACAAAAATGTGGGTGGTAGCGGTATGGGTGATAAACCATGCAAAACGGCAAGTTTTTGGGTGTTCGGTGCACCGAAGAGGCTTCTCCTTCCATCCAGACTAGCATGTAGGGCTTGCTGGTGCAGAAATAGAGTCATGTAACATTGTTCTGCACGTCATTGTCGCAGTATCTGTCCGTGGGTGAGCTCACGGTAGGGTGGTAGACGCTAGAAGAGTGCACGCCAACCACTAAATCATCCGAAACTCAATTCTGCAAGCCGTTTTCGGCCTCCTAAATTATTCCGAAACAGACGAAGTGTGTGACAGAAGGATACGAATTTTCGCTGCGGTCGTTTTGGCAGGTCATGGAGCCCAAACGGAGTTCGTATGGCCAGGGTACGGTCGTTCTACGGATACACCTCAAATGGATTTCAGCAACGAGGGATATCGTGAATCCGGCTTCTAGGGTAACTTGCTCGCGCTCTCGAGCCATTTTGCGCCACTCGAAATGGCCTATTATTTTTGAACAGTACGAATGTAATGTAGAAGAGCTGGTATGCACAGTTTTGTCCAAGAACAACACATGTGCATGGACAAAAATGTGGGTGGTAGCGGTATGGGTGATAAACCATGCAAAACGGCAAGTTTTTGGGTGTTCGGTGCACCGAAGAGGCTTCTCCTTCCATCCAGACTAGCTTGTAGGGCTTGTTGGTGCAGAAATAGAGTCATGTAACATTGTTCTGCACGTCATTGTCGCAGTATCTGTCCGTGGGTGAGCTCACGGTATGGTGGTAGACGCTAGAAGAGTGCACGCCAACCACTAAATCATCCGAAACTCAATTCTGCAAGCCGTTTTCGGCCTCGGAAATTATTCCGAAACAGACAAAGTTTGTGACAGAAGGATACGAATTTTCGCTGCGGTCGTTTTGGCAGGTCATGGAGCCCAAACGGAGTTCGTATGGCCAGGATACGGTCGTTCTACGGATACCCCTCAAATGGATTTCAGCAACGAGGGATATCGTGAATCCGGCTTCCAGGGTAACTTGCTCGCGCCAACGAGCCATTTTGCGCCACTCGAAATGGCCTATTATTATGGAACATTGCGAATGTAATGTAGAAGAGCTGGTATGCACAGTTTTGTCCAAGAACAACACATGTGCATGGACAAAAATGTGGGTGGTAGTGGTATGGGTGATAAACCATGCAAAACGGCAAGTTTTTGGGTGTTCGGTGCACCGAAGAGGCTTCTCCTTCCATCCAGACTAGCATGTAGGGCTTGCTGGTGCAGAAATAGAGTCATGTAACATTGTTCTGCACGTCATTGTCGCAGTATCTGTCCGTGGGTGAGCTCACGGTAGGGTGGTAGACGCTAGAAGAGTGCACGCCAACCACTAAATCATCTGAAACTCAATTCTGCAAGCCGTTTTCGGCCTCCTAAATTATTCCGAAACAGACGAAGTTTGTGACAGAAGGATACGAATTTTCGCTGCGGTCGTTTTGGCAGGTCATGGAGCCCAAACGGAGTTCGTATGGCCAGGGTACGGTCGTTCTACGGATACACCTCAAATGGATTTCAGCAACGAGGGATATCGTGAATCCGGCTTCTAGGGTAACTTGCTCGCGCTCACGAGCCATTTTGCGCCACTCGAAATGGCCTATTATTTTCGAACAGTACGAATGTAATGTAGAAGAGCTGGTATGCACAGTTTTGTCCAAGAACAACACATGTGCATGGACAAAAATGTGGGTGGTAGCGGTATGGGTGATAAACCATGCAAAACGGCATGTTTTTGGGTGTTCGGTGCACCGAAGAGGCTTCTCCTTCCATCCAGACTAGCATGTAGGGCTCGCTGGTGCAGAAATAGAGTCATGTAACATTGTTCTGCACGTCATTGTCGCAGTATCTGTCCGTGGGTGAGCTCACGGTAGGGTGGTAGACGCTAGAAGAGTGCACGCCAACCACTAAATCATCCGAAACTCAATTCTGCAAGCCGTTTTCGGCCTCCGAAATTATTCCGAAACAGACAAAGTTTGTTACAGAAGGATACGAATTTTCGTTGCGGTCGTTTTGGCAGGTCATGGAGACCAAACGGAGTTCGTATGGCCAGGGTACGGTCGTTCTACGGATACACCTCAAATGGATTTCAGCAACGAGGGATATAGTGAATCCGGCTTCCAGGGTAACTTGCTCGCGCCCACGAGCCATTTTGCGCCACTCGAAATGGCCTATTATTTTCGAACAGTACGAATGTAATGTAGAAGAGCTGGTATGCACAGTTCTTTCCAAGAACAACACATGTGCATGGACAAAAATGTGGGTGGTAGCGGTATGGGTGATAAACCATGCCAAAACGGCAAGTTTTTGGGTGTTCGGTGCACCGAAGAGGCTTCTCCTTCCATCCAGACTAGCATGTAGGGCTTGCTGGTGCAGAAATAGAGTCATGTAACATTGTTCTACAAGTCATTGTCGCAGTATCTGTCCGTGGGTGAGCTCACGGTAGGGTGGTAGACGCTAGAAGAGTGCACGCCAACCACTAAATCATCCGAAACTCAATTCTGCAAGCCGTTTTCGGCCTCCGAAATTATTCCGAAACAGACGAAGTGTGTGACAGAAGGATACGAATTTTCACTGCGGTCGTTTTGGCAGGTCATGGAGCCCAAACGGAGTTCGTATGGCCTGGGTACGGTCGTTCTACGGATACACCTCAAATGGATTTCAGCAACGAGGGATATAGTGAATCCGGCTTCCAGGGTAACTTGCTCGCGCCCACGAGCCATTTTGCGCCACTCGAAATGGCCTATTATTTTCGAACAGTACGAATGTAATGTAGAAGAGCTGGTATGCACAGTTTTTTCCAAGAACAACACATGTGCATGGACAAAAATGTGGGTGGTAGCGCTATGGGTGATAAACCATGCAAAACGGCAAGTTTTTGGGTGTTCGGTGCACCGAAGAGGCTTCTCCTTCCATCCAGACTAGCATGTAGGGCTTGCTAGTGCAGAAATAGAGTCATGTAACATTGTTCTGCAAGTCATTGTCGCAGTATCTGTCCGTGGGTGAGATCACGGTAGGGTGGTAGACGCTAGAAGAGTGCACGCCAACCACTAAATCATCCGAAACTCAATTCTGCAAGCCGTTTTCGGCCTCCGAAATTATTCCGAAACAGACGAAGTGTGTGACAGAAGGATACGAATTTTTGCTGCGGTCGTTTTGGCAGGTCATGGAGCCCAAACGGAGTTCGTATGGCCTGGGTACGGTCGTTCTACGGATACACCTCAAATGGATTTCAGCAACGAGGGATATAGTGAATCCGGCTTCCAGGGTAACTTGCTCGCGCCCACGAGCCATTTTGCGCCACACGAAATGGCCTATTATTTTCGAACAGTACGAATGTAATGTAGAAGAGCTGGTATGCACAGTTTTTTCCAAAAACAACACATGTGCATGGACAAAAATGTGGGTGGTAGCGCTATGGGTGATAAACCATGCAAAACGGCAAGTTTTTGGGTGTTCGGTGCACCGAAGATGCTTCTCCTTCCATCCAGACTAGCATGTAGGGCTTGCTGGTGCAGAAATAGAGTCATGTAACATTGTTCTGCAAGTCATTGTCGCAGTATCTGTCCGTGGGTGAGATCACCGTAGGGTGGTAGACGCTAGAAGAGTGCACGCCAACCACTAAATCATCCGAAACTCAATTCTGCAAGCCGTTTTCGGCCTCCGAAATTATTCCGAAACAGACGAAGTGTGTGACAGAAGGATACGAATTTTTGCTGCGGTCGTTTTGGCAGGTCATGGAGCCCAAACGGAGTTCGTATGGCCTGGGTACGGTCGTTCTACGGATACACCTCAAATGGATTTCAACAACGAGGGATATAGTGAATCCGGCTTCCAGGGTAACTTGCTCGCGCCCACGAGCCATTTTGCGCCACACGAAATGGCCTATTATTTTCGAACAGTACGAATGTAATGTAGAAGAGCTGGTATGCACAGTTTTTTCCAAGAACAACACATGTGCATGGACAAAAATGTGGGTGGTAGCGCTATGGGTGATAAACCATGCAAAACGGAAAGTTTTTGGGTGTTCGGTGCACCGAAGAGGCTTCTCCTTCCATCCAGACTAGCATGTAGGGCTTGCTGGTGCAGAAATAGAGTCATGTAACATTGTTCTGCAAGTCATTGTCGCAGTATCTGTCCGTGGGTTAGATCACGGTAGGGTGGTAGACGCTAGAAGAGTGCACGCCAACCACTAAATCATCCGAAACTCAATTCTGCAAGCCGTTTTCGGCCTCCGAAATTATTCCGAAACAGACAAAGTGTGTGACAGAAGGATACGAATTTTTGCTGCGGTCGTTTTGGCAGGTCATGGAGCCCAAACGGAGTTCGTATGGCCTGGGTACGGTCGTTCTACGGATACACCTCAAATGGATTTCAGCAACGAGGGATATAGTGAATCCGGCTTCCAGGGTAACTTGCTCGCGCCCACGAGCCATTTTGCGCCACTCGAAATGGCCTATTATTTTCGAACAGTACGAATGTAATGTAGAAGAGCTGGTATGCACAGTTTTTTCCAAGAACAACACATGTGCATGGACAAAAATGTGGGTGGTAGCGCTATGGGTGATAAACCATGCAAAACGGCAAGTTTTTGGGTGTTCGGTGCACCGAAGAGGCTTCTCCTTCCATCCAGACTAGCATGTAGGGCTTGCTGGTGCAGAAATAGAGTCATGTAACATTGTTCTGCATGTCATTGTCGCAGTATCTGTCCGTGGGTGAGATCACGGTAGGGTGGTAGACGCTAGAAGAGTGCACGCCAACCACTAAATCATCCGAAACTCAATTCTGCAAGCCATTTTCGGCCTCGGAAATTATTCCGAAACAGACAAAGATTGTGACAGCAGGATACGAATTTTCGCTGCGGTCGTTTTGGCAGGTCATGGAGCCCAAACGGAGTTCGTATGGCCTGGGTACGGTCGTTCTACGGATACACCTCAAATGGATTTCAGCAACGAGGGATATAGTGAATCCGGCTTCCAGGGTAACTTGCTCGCGCCCACGAGCCATTTTGCGCCACTCGAAATGGCCTATTATTTTCGAACAGTACGAATGTAATGTAGAAGAGCTGGTATGCACAGTTTTTTCCAAGAACAACACATGTGCATGGACAAAAATGTGGGTGGTAGCGCTATGGGTGATAAACCATGCAAAACGGCAAGTTTTTGGGTGTTCGGTGCACCGAAGAGGCTTCTCCTTCCATCCAGACTAGCATGTAGGGCTTGCTGGTGCAGAAATAGAGTCATGTAACATTGTTCTGCAAGTCATTGTCGCAGTATCTGTCCGTGGGTGAGATCAGGGGTAGGGTGGTAGACGCTAGAAGAGTGCACGCCAACCACTAAATCATCCGAAACTCAATTCTGCAAGCCGTTTTCGGCCTCCGAAATTATTCCGAAACAGATGAAGTGTGTGACAGAAGGATACGAATTTTCGCTGCGGCCGTTTTGGCAGGTCATGGAGCCCAAACGGAGTTCGTATGGCCAGGGTACGGTCGTTCTACGGATACACCTCAAATGGATTTCAGCAACGAGGTATATAGTGAATCCGGCTTCCAGGGTAACTTGCTCGCGCCCACGAGCCATTTTGCGCCACTCGAAATGGCCTATTATTTTCGAACAGTACGAATGTAATGTAGAAGAGCTGGTATGCACAGTTTTTTCCAAGAACATCACATGTGCATGGACAAAAATGTGGGTGGTAGCGGTATGGGTGATAAACCATGCAAAACGGCAAGTTTTTGGGTGTTCGGTGCACCGAAGAGGCTTCTCCTTCCATCCAGACTAGCATGTAGGGCTTGCTGGTGCAGAAATAGAGTCATGTAACATTGTTCTGCACGTCATTGTCGCAGTATCTGTCCGTGGGTGAGCTCACGGTAGGGTGGTAGACGCTAGAAGAGTGCACGCCAACCACTAAATCATCTGAAACTCAATTCTGCAAGCCGTTTTCGGCCTCCTAAATTATTCCGAAACAGACGAAGTTTGTGACAGAAGGATACGAATTTTCGCTGCGGTCGTTTTGGCAGGTCATGGAGCCCAAACGGAGTTCGTATGGCCAGGGTACGGTCGTTCTACGGATACACCTCAAATGGATTTCAGCAACGAGGGATATCGTGAATCCGGCTTCTAGGGTAACTTGCTCGCGCTCTCGAGCCATTTTGCGCCACTCGAAATGGCCTATTATTTTTGAACAGTACGAATGTAATGTAGAAGAGCTGGTATGCACAGTTTTTTCCTAGAACAACACATCTGCATGGACAAAAACGTGGGTGGTAGCGGTATGGGTGATAAACCATGCAAAACGGCAAGTTTTTGGGTGTTCGGTGCACCGAAGAGGCTTCTCCTTCCATCCAGACTAGCATGTAGGGCTTGCTGGTGCAGAAATAGAGTCATGTAACATGGTTCTGGACGTCATTGTCGTAGTATCTGTCCGTGGGTGAGCTCACGGTAGGGTGGTAGACGCTAGAAGAGTGCACGCCAACCACTAAATCATCCGAAACTCAATTCTGCAAGCCCTTTTCGGCCTCCTAAATTATTCCGAAACAGACGAAGTGTGTGACAGAAGGATACGAATTTTCGCTGCGGTCGTTTTGGCAGGTCATGGAGCCCAAACGGAGTTCGTATGGCCAGGGTACGGTCGTTCTACGGATACACCTCAAATGGATTTCAGCAACGAGGGATATCATGAATCCGGCTTCCAGGGTAACTTGCTCGCGCCCACGAGCCATTTTGCCCCACTCGAAATGGCCTATTATTATCGAACATTACGAATGTAATGTAGAAGAGCTGGTATGCACAGTTTTGTCCAAGAACAACACATGTGCATGGACAAAAATGTGGGTGGTAGCGGTATGGGTGATAAACCATGCAAAACGGCAAGTTTTTGGGTGTTCGGTGCACCGAAGAGGCTCCTCCTTCCATCCAGACTAGCATGTAGGGCTTGCTGGTGCAGAAATAGAGTCATGTAACATTGTTCTGCACGTCATTGTCGCAGTATCTGTCCGTGGGTGAGCTCACGGTAGGGTGGTAGACGCTAGAAGAGTGCACGCCAACCACTAAATCATCTGAAACTCAATTCTGCAAGCCGTTTTCGGCCTCCTAAATTATTCCGAAACAGACGAAGTGTGTGACAGAAGGATACGAATTTTCGCTGCGGTCGTTTTGGCAGGTCATGGAGCCCAAACAGAGTTCGTATGGCCAGGGTACGGTCGTTCTACGGATACACCTCAAATGGATTTCAGCAACGAGGGATATCGTGAATCCGGCTTCTAGGGTAACTTGCTCGCGCTCTCGAGCCATTTTGACCCACTCGAAATGGCCTATTATTTTTTAACAGTACGAATGTAATGTAGAAGAGCTGGTATGCACAGTTTTGTCCAAGAACAACACATGTGCATGGACAAAAATGTGGGTGGTAGCGGTATGGGTGATAAACCATGCAAAACGGCAAGTTTTTGGTTGTTCGGTGCACCGAAGAGGCTTCTCCTTCCATCCAGACTAGCTTGTAGGGCTTGTTGGTGCAGAAATTGAGTCATGTAACATTGTTCTGCACGTCATTGTCGCAGTATCTGTCCGTGGGTGAGCTCACGGTAGGGTGGTAGACGCTAGAAGAGTGCACGCCAACCACTAAATCATCCGAAACTCAATTCTGCAAGCCATTTTCGGCCTCGGAAATTATTCCGAAACAGACGAAGTGTGTGACAGAAGGATACGAATTTTCGCTGCGGTCGTTTTGGCAGGTCATGGAGCCCAAACGGAGTTCGTATGGCCAGGGTACGGTCGTTCTACGGATACACCTCAAATGGATTTCAGCAACGAGGGATATCGTGAATCCGGCTTCCAGGGTAACTTGCTCGCGCCCACGAGCCATTTTGCGCCACTCGAAATGGCGTATTATTATCGAACATTACGAATGTAATGTAGAAGAGCTGGTATGCAAAGTTTTGTCCAAGAACAACACATGTGCATGGACAAAAATGTGGGTGGTAGCGGTATGGGTGATAAACCATGCAAAACGGCAAGTTTTTGGGTGTTCGGTGCACCGAAGAGGCTTCTCCTTCCATCCAGACTAGCATGTAGGGCTTGCTGGTGCAGAAATAGAGTCATGTAACATTGTTCTGCACGTCATTGTCGCAGTATCTGTCCGTGGGTGAGCTCACGGTAGGGTGGTAGACGCTAGAAGAGTGCACGCCAACCACTAAATCATCTGAAACTCAATTCTGCAAGCCGTTTTCGGCCTCCTAAATTATTCCGAAACAGACGAAGTTTGTGACAGAAGGATACGAATTTTCGCTGCGGTCGTTTTGGCAGGTCATGGAGCCCAAACGGAGTTCGTATGGCCAGGGTACGGTCGTTCTACGGATACACCTCAAATGGATTTCAGCAACGAGGGATATCGTGAATCCGGCTTCTAGGGTAACTTGCTCGCGCTCTCGAGCCATTTTGCGCCACTCGAAATGGCCTATTATTTTTGAATAGTACGAATGTAATGTAGAAGAGCTGGTATGCACAGTTTTGTCCAAGAACAACACATGTGCATGGACAAAAATGTGGGTGGTAGCGGTATGGGTGATAAACCATGCAAAACGGCAAGTTTTTGGGTGTTCGGTGCACCGAAGAGGCTTCTCCTTCCATCCAGACTAGCTTGTAGGGCTTGTTGGTGCAGAAATAGAGTCATGTAACATTGTTCTGCACGTCATTGTCGCAGTATCTGTCCGTGGGTGAGCTCACGGTAGGGTGGTAGACGCTAGAAGAGTGCACGCCAACCACTAAATCATCCGAAACTCAATTCTGCAAGCCGTTTTCGGCGTCGGAAATTATTCCGAAACAGACGAAGTGTGTGACAGAAGGATACGAATTTTCGCTGCGGTCGTTTTGGCAGGTCATGGAGCCCAAACGGAGTTCGTATGGCCATGGTACGGTCGTTCTACGGATACACCTCAAATGGATTTCAGCAACGAGGGATATCGTGAATCCGGCTTCCAGGGTAACTTGCTCGCGCCCACGAGCCATTTTGCGCCACTCGAAATGGCCTATTATTATCGAACATTACGAATGTAATGTAGAAGAGCTGGTATGCATAGTTTTGTCGAAGAACAACACATGTGCATGGACAAAAATGTGGGTGGTAGCGGTATGGGTGATAAACCATGCAAAACAGCAAGTTTTTGGGTGTTGGGTGCACCGAAGAGGCTTCTCCTTCCATCCAGACTAGCATGTAGGGCTTGCTGGTGCAGAAATAGAGTCATGTAACATTGTTCTGCACGTCATTGTCGCAGTATCTGTCCGTGGGTGAGCTCACGGTAGGGTGGTAGACGCTAGAAGAGTGCACGCCAACCACTAAATCATCTGAAACTCAATTCTGCAAGCCGTTTTCGGCCTCCTAAATTATTCCGAAACAGACAAAGTCGGTGACAGAAGGATACGAATTTTCGCTGCGGTCGTTTTGGCAGGTCATGGAGCCCAAACGGAGTTCGTATGGCCAGGGTACGGTCGTTCTACGGATACACCTCAAATGTATTTCAGCAACGAGGGATATCGTGAATCCGGCTTCTAGGGTAACTTGCTCGCGCTCTCGAGCCATTTTGCGCCACTCGAAATGGCCTATTATTTTTGAACAGTATGAATGTAATGTAGAAGAGCTGGTATGCACAGTTTTGTCCAAGAACAACACATGTGCATGGACAAAAATGTGGGTGGTAACGGTATGGGTGATAAACCATGCAAAACGGCAAGTTTTTGGGTGTTCGGTGCACCGAAGAGGCTTCTCCTTCCATCCAGACTAGCTTGTAGGGCTTGTTGGTGTAGAAATAGAGTCATGTAACATTGTTCTGCACGTCATTGTCGCAGTATCTGTCCGTGGGTGAGCTCACGGTAGGGTGGTAGACGCTAGAAGAGTGCACGCCAACCACTAAATCATCCGAAACTCAATTCTGCAAGCCGTTTTCGGCGTCGGAAATTATTCCGAAACAGACGAAGTGTGTGACAGAAGGATACGAATTTTCGCTGCGGTCGTTTTGGCAGGTCATGGAGCCCAAACGGAGTTCGTATGGCCATGGTACGGTCGTTCTACGGATACACCTCAAATGGATTTCAGCAACGAGGGATATCGTGAATCCGGCTTCCAGGGTAACTTGCTCGCGCCCACGAGCCATTTTGCGCCACTCGAAATGGCCTATTATTATCGAACATTACGAATGTAATGTAGAAGAGCTGGTATGCACAGTTTTGTCCAAGAACAACACATGTGCATGGACAAAAATGTGGGTGGTAGCGGTATGGGTGATAAACCATGCAAAACGGCAAGTTTTTGGGTGTTGGGTGCACCGAAGAGGCTTCTCCTTCCATCCAGACTAGCATGTAGGGCTTGCTGGTGCAAAAATAGAGTCATGTAACATTGTTCTGCACGTCATTGTCGCAGTATCTGTCCGTGGGTGAGCTGACGGTAGGGTGGTAGACGCTAGAAGAGTGCACGCCAACCACTAAATCATCTGAAACTCAATTCTGCAAGCCGTTTTCGGCCTCCTAAATTATTCCGAAACAGACGAAGTCTGTGACAGAAGGATACGAATTTTCGCTGCGGTCATTTTGGCAGGTCATGGAGCCCAAACGGAGTACGTATGGCCAGGGTACGGTCGTTCTACGGATACACCTCAAATGGATTTCAGCAACGAGGGATATCGTGAATCCGGCTTCTAGGGTAACTTGCTTGCGCTCTCGAGCCATTTTGCGCCACTCGAAATGGCCTATTATTTTTGAACAGTACGAATGTAATGTAGAAGAGCTGGTATGCACAGTTTTGTCCAAGAACAACACATGTGCATGGACAAAAATGTGGGTGGTAGCGGTATGGGTGATAAACCATGCAAAACGGCAAGTTTTTGGGTGTTCGGTGCACCGAAGAGGCTTCTCCTTCCATCCAGACTAGCTTGTAGGGCTTGTTGGTGTAGAAATAGAGTCATGTAACATTGTTCTGCACGTCATTGTCGCAGTATCTGTCCGTGGGTGAGCTCACGGTAGGGTGGTAGATGCTAGAAGAGTGCACGCCAACCACTAAATCATCCGAAACTCAATTCTGCAAGCCGTTTTCGGCGTTGGAAATTATTCCGAAACAGACGAAGTGTGTGATAGAAAGATACGAATTTTCGCTGCGGTCGTTTTGGCAGGTCATGGAGCCCAAACGGAGTTCGTATGGCCAGGGTACGGTCGTTCTACGGATACACCTCAAATGGATTTCAGCAACGAGGGATATCGTGAATCCGGCTTCCAGGGTAACTTGCTCGCGCCCACGAGCCATTTTGCGCCACTCGAAATGGCCTATTATTATCGAACATTACGAATGTAATGTAGAAGAGCTGGTATGCACAGTTTTGTCCAAGAACAACACATGTGCATGGACAAAAATGTGGGTGGTAGCGGTATGGGTGATAAACCATGCAAAACGGCAAGTTTTTGGGTGTTCGGTGCACCGAAGAGGCTTCTCCTTCCATCCAGACTAGCTTGTAGGGCTTGTTGGTGCAGAAATAGAGTCATGTAACATTGTTCTGCACGTCATTGTCGCAGTATCTGTCCGTGGGTGAGCTCACGGTAGGGTGGTAGACGCTAGAAGAGTGCACGCCAACCACTAAATCATCCGAAACTCAATTCTGCAAGCCATTTTCGGCGTCGGAAATTTTTCCGAAACAGACGAAGTGTGTGACAGAAGGATACGAATTTTCGCTGCGGTCGTTTTGGCAGGTCATGGAGCCCAAACGGAGTTCGTATGGCCAGGGTACGGTCGTTCTACGGATACACCTCAAATGGATTTCAGCAACGAGGGATATCGTGAATCCGGCTTCCAGGGTAACTTGCTCGCGCCCACGAGCCATTTTGCGCCACTCGAAATGGCCGATTATTATCGAACATTACGAATGTAATGTAGAAGAGCTGGTATGCATAGTTTTGTCCAAGAACAACACATGTGCATGGACAAAAAGGTGGGTGGTAGCGGTATGGGTGATAAACCATGCAAAACGGCAAGTTTTTGGGTGTTCGGTGCACCGAAGAGGCTTCTCCTTCCATCCAGACTAGCTTGTAGGGCTTGTTGGTGCAGAAATAGAGTCATGTAACATTGTTCTGCACGTCATTGTCGCAGTATCTGTCCGTGGGTGAGCTCACGGTAGGGTGGTAGACGCTAGAAGAGTGCACGCCAACCACTAAATCATCCGAAACTCAATTCTGCAAGCCGTTTTCGGCGTCAGAAATTATTCCGAAACAGACGAAGTGTGTGACAGAAGGATACGAATTTTCGCTGCGGTCGTTTTGGCAGGTCATGGAGCCCAAACGGAGTTCGTATGGCCAGGGTACGGTCGTTCTACGGATACACCTCAAATGGATTTCAGCAACGAGGGATATCGTGAATCCGGCTTCCAGGGTAACTTGCTCGCGCCCACGAGCCATTTTGCGCCACTCGAAATGGCCTATTAGTATCGAACATTACGAATGTAATGTTGAAGAGCTGGTATGCACAGTTTTGTCCAAGAACAACACATGTGCATGGACAAAAATGTGGGTGGTAGCGGTATGGGTGATAAAACATGCAAAACGGCAAGTTTTTGGGTGTTCGGTGCACCGAAGAGGATTCTCCTTCCATCCAGACTAGCATGTAGGGCTTGCTGTTGCAGAAATAGAGTCATGTAACATTGTTCTGCACGTCATTGTCGCAGTATCTGTCCGTGGGTGAGCTCATGGTAGGGTGGTAGACGCTAGAAGAGTGCACGCCAACCACTAAATCATCCGAAACTCAATTCTGCAAGCCGTTTTCGGCCTCCGAAATTATTCCGAAACAGACAAAGTTTGTGACAGAAGGATACGAATTTTCGTTGCGGTCATTTTGGCAGGTCATGGAGCCCAAACGGAGTTCGTATGGCCAGGGTACGGTCGTTCTACGGATACACCTCAAATGGATTTCAGCAACGAGGGATATCGTGAATCCGGCTTCCAGGGTAACTTGCTCGCGCCCACGAGCCATTTTGCGCCACTCGAAATGGCCTATTATTTTCGAACAGTACGAATGTAATGTAGAAGAGCTGGTATGCACAGTTTTGTCCAAGAACAACACATGTGCATGGACAAAAATGTGGGTGGTAGCGGTATGGGTGATAAACAATGCAAAACGGCATGTTTTTGGGTGTTCGGTGCACCGAAGAGGCTTCTCCTTCCATCTAGACTAGCATGTAGGGCTTGCTGGTGCAGAAATAGAGTCATGTACCATTGTTCTGCACGTCATTGTCGCAGTATCTGTCTGTGGGTGAGCTCACGGTAGGGTGGTAGACGCTAGAAGAGTGCATGCCAACCACTAATCATCTGAAACTCAATTCTGCAAGCCGTTTTCGGCCTCCGAAATTATTCCGAAACAGACGAAGTTTGTGACAGGAGGATACGAATTTTCGCTGCGGTCGTTTTGTCAGGTCATGGAGCCCAAACGGAGTTCGTATGGCCAGGGTACGGTCGTTCTACGGATACACCTCAAATGGATTTCAGCAACGAGGGATATCGTGAATCCGGCTTCCAAGGTAACTTGCTCGCACCCACGAGCCATTTTGCGCCACTCAAAATGGCCTATTATTTTCGAATAGTACGAATGTAATGTAGAAGAGCTGGTATGCACAGTTTTGTCCAAGAACAACACATGTGCATGGACAAAAATGTGGGTGGTAGCGGTATGGGTGATAAACCATGCAAAACGGCAAGTTTTTGGGTGTTCGGTGCACCGAAGAGGCTTCTCCTTCCATCTAGACTAGCAAGTAGGGCTTGCTGGTGCAGAAATAGAGTCATGTAACATTGTTCTGCACGTCATTGTCGCAGCATCTGTCTGTAGGTGAGCTCACGGTAGGGTGGTAGATGCTAGAAGAGTGCACGCCAACCACTAAATCATCCGAAACTCAATTCTGCAAGCCGTTTTCGGCCTCCGAAATTATTCCGAAACAGACAAAGTTTGTGACAGAAGGATACAAATTTTCGCTGCGGTCGTTTTGGCAGGTCATGGAGCCCAAACGGAGTTCGTATGGCCAGGGTACGGTCGTTCTACGGATACACCTCAAATGGATTTCAGCAACGAGGGATATCGTGAATCCGGCTTCCAGGGTAACTTGCTCGCGCCCACGAGCCATTTTGCGCCACTCGAAATGGCCTATTATTTTCGAACAGTACGAATGTAATGTAGAAGTGCTGGTATGCACAGTTTTGTCCAAGAACAACACATGTGCATGGACAAAAATGTGGGTGGTAGCGGTATGGGTGATAAACCATGCAAAACGGCAAGTTTTTGGGTGTTCGGTGCACCGAAGAGGCTTCTCCTTCCATCCAGACTCGCATGTAGGGCTTGCTGGTGCAGAAATAGAGTCATGTAAGATTGTTCTGCACGTCATTGTCGCAGTATCTGTCCGTGGGTGAGCTCACGGTAGGGTGGTAGACGCTAGAAGAGTGCACGCCAACCACTAAATCATCCGAAACTCAATTCTGTAAGCCGTTTTCGGCCTCCGAAATTATTCCGAAACAGACGAAGATTGTGACAGAAGGATACGAATTTTTGCTGCGGTCGTTTTGGCAGGTCATGGAGCCCAAACGGAGTTCGTATGGCCAGGGTACGGTCGTTCTACGGATACACCTCAAATGGATTTCAGCAACGAGGGATATCGTGAATCCGGCTTCCAGGGTAACTTGCTCGCGCCCACGAGCCATTTTGCGCCACTCGAAATGGCCTATTATTTTCGAACAGTACGAATGTAATGTAGAAGTGCTGGTATGCACAGTTTTGTCCAAGAACAACACATGTGCATGGACAAAAATGTGGGTGGTAGCGGTATGGGTGATAAACCATGCAAAACGGCAAGTTTTTGGGTGTTCGGTGCACCGAAGAGGCTTCTCCTTCCATCCAGACTCGCATGTAGGGCTTGCTGGTGCAGAAATAGAGTCATGTAAGATTGTTCTGCACGTCATTGTCGCAGTATCTGTCCGTGGGTGAGCTCACGGCAGGGTGGTAGACGCTAGAAGAGTGCACACCAACCACTAAATCATCCGAAACTCAATTCTGCAAGCCGTTTTCGGCCTCCGAAATTATTCCGAAACCGACGAAGTTTGTGACAGAAGGATACGAATTTTCGCTGCGTTCGTTTTGGCAGGTCATGGAGCCCAAACGGAGTTCGTATGGCCAGGGTACGGTCGTTCTACGGATACACCTCAAATGGATTTCAGCAACGAGGGATATCGTGAATCCGGCTTCCAGGGTAACTTGCTCGCGCCCACGAGCCATTTTGCGCCACTCGAAATGGCCTATTATTTTCGAACAGTACGAATGTAATGTAGAAGAGCTGGTATGCATAGTTTTGTCCAAGAACAACACATGTGCATGGACAAAAATGTGGGTGGTAGCGGTATGGGTGATAAACCATGCAAAACGGCAAGTTTTTGGGTGTTCGGTGCACCGAAGAGGCTTCTCCTTCCATCCAGACTAGCATGTAGGGCTTGCTGGTGCAGAAATAGAGTCATGTAACATTGTTCTGCACGTCATTGTCGCAGTATCTGTCCAAGGGTGAGGTCACGGTAGGGTGGTAGACGCTAGAAGAGTGCACGCCAACCACTAAATCATCCGAAACTCAATTCTGCAAGCCGTTTTCGGCCTCCGAAATTATTTCGAAATAGACGAAGTTTGTGACAGAAGGATACGAATTTTCGCTGCGGTCGTTTTGGCAGGTCATGGAGCCCAAACGGAGTTCGTATGGCCAGGGTACGGTCGTTCTACGGATACACCTCAAATGGATTTCAGCAACGAGGGATATCGTGAATCCGGCTTCCAGGGTAACTTGCTCGCGCCCACGAGCCATTTTGCGCCACTCGAAATGGCCTATTATTTTCGAACAGTACGAATGTAATGTAGAAGAGCTGGTATGCACAGTTTTGTCCAAGAACAACACATGTGCATGGACAAAAATGTGGGTGTTAGCGGTATGGGTGATAAACCATGCAAAACGGCAAGTTTTTGGGTGTTCGGTGCACCGAAGAGGCTTCTCCTTCCATCCAAACTAGCATGTAGGGCTTGCTGGTGCAGAAATAGAGTCATGTAACATTGTTCTACACGTCATTGTCGCAGTATCTGTCCGTGGGTGAGCTCACGGTAGGGTGGTAGACGCTAGAAGTGTGCACGCCAACCACTAAATCATCCAAAACTCAATTCTGCAAGCCGTTTTCGGCCTCCGAAATTATTCCGAAACAGACGAAGTGTGTGACGGAACGATACGTATTTTCGCTGCGGTCATTTTGGCAGGTCATGGAGCCCAAACGGAGTTCGTATGGCCAGGGTACGGTCGTTCTACGGATACACCTCAAATGGATTTCAACAACGAGGGATATCGTGAATCCGGCTTCCAGGGTAACTTGCTCGCGCCCACGAGCCATTTTGCGCCACTCAAAATGGCCTATTATTTTCGAACAGTACGAATATAATGTAGAAGAGCTGGTATGCACAGTTTTGTCCAAGAATAACACATGTGCATGGACAAAAATGTGGGTGGTAGCGGCATGGGTGATAAACCATGCAAAACGGCAAGTTTTTGAGTGTTCGGTGCACCGAAGAGGCTTCTCCTTCCATCCAGACTAGCATGTAGGGCCTGCTGGTGCAGAAATAGAGTCATGTAACATTGTTCTGCACGTCATTGTCTCAGTATCTGTCCGTGGGTGAGCTCACGGTAGGGTGGTAGACGCTAGAAGAGTGCACGCCAACCACTAAATCATCCGAAACTCAATTCTGCAAGCCGTTTTCGGCCTCCGAAATTATTCCGAAACATACGAAGTTTGTGACAGAAGGCCCTGGCCATACGAACTCCGTTTGGGCTCCATGACCTGCCAAAATGACCGCAGCGAAAATACGTATCGTTCCGTCACACACTTCGTCTGTTTCGGAATAATTTCGGAGGCCGAAAACGGCTTGCAGAATTGAGTTTTGGATGATTTAGTGGTTGGCGTGCACACTTCTAGCGTCTACCACCCTACCGTGAGCTCACCCACGGACAGATACTGCGACAATGACGTGTAGAACAATGTTACATGACTCTATTTCTGCACCAGCAAGCCCTACATGCTAGTTTGGATGGAAGGAGAAGCCTCTTCGGTGCACCGAACACCCAAAAACTTGCCGTTTTGCATGGTTTATCACCCATACCGCTACCACCCACATTTTTGTCCATGCACATGTGTTGTTCTTGGACAAAACTGTGCATACTAGCTCTTCTACATTACATTCGTACTGTTCGAAAATAATAGGCCATTTCGAGTGGTGCAAAATGGCTCGTGGGCGCGAGCAAGTTACCCTGGAAGCCGGATTCACGATATCCCTCGTTGCTGAAATCCATTTGAGGTGTATCCGTAGAACGACTGTACCCTGGCCATACGAACTCCGTTTGGGCTCCATGACCTGCCAAAACGACCGCAGCGAAAATTATCCTTCTGTCACAAACTTCGTATGTTTCGGAATAATTTCGGAGGCCGAAAACGGCTTGCAGAATTGAGTTTCGGATGATTTAGTGGTTGGCGTGCACTCTTCTAGCGTCTACCACCCTATCGTGAGCTCACCCACGGACAGATACTGCGACAATGACGTGCAGAACAATGTTACATGACTCTATTTCTGCACCAGCAGGCCCTACATGCTAGTCTAGATGGAAGGAGAAGCCTCTTCGGTGCACCGAACACCCAAAAACTTGCCGTTTTGCATGGTTTATCACCCATGCCGCTACCACCCACATTTTTGTCCATGCACCTGTGTTGTTCTTGGACAAAACTGTGCATACCAGCTCTTCTACATTACATTCGTAATGTTCGAAAATAATAGGCCATTTTGAGTGGCGCAAAATGGCTCGTGGGCGCGAGCAAGTTACCCTGGAAGTCGGATTCACGATATCCCTCGTTGCTGAAATCCATTTGAGGTGTATCCGTAGAGTGACCGTACCCTGGCCATACGAACTCCGTTTGGGCTCCATGACCTGCCAAAACGACCGCAGCAAAAATTCGTATCCTTCTGTCACAAACTTCGTATGTTTCGGAATAATTTTGGAGGCCGAAAACGGCTTGCAGAATTGAGTTTCGGATGATTTAGTGGTTGGCGTGCACTCTTCTAGCGTCTACCACCCTACCGTGAGCTCACCCACGGACAGATACTACGACAATGACGTGCAGAACAATGTTACATGACTCTATTTCTGCACCAGCAGGCCCTACATGCTAGTCTGGATGGAAGGAGAAGCCTCTTCGGTGCACCGAACACCCAAAAACTTGCCGTTTTGCATGGTTTATCACCCATGCCGCTACCACCCACATTTTTGTCCATGCACATGTGTTATTCTTGGACAAAACTGTGCATACCAGCTCTTCTACATTATATTCGTACTGTTCGAAAATAATAGGCCATTTTGAGTGGCGCAAAATGGCTCGTGGGCGCGAGCAAGTTACCCTGGAAGCCGGATTCACGATATCCCTCGTTGTTGAAATCCATTTGAGGTGTATCCGTAGAACGACCGTACCCTGGCCATACGAACTCTGTTTGGGCTCCATGACCTGCCAAAATGACCGCAGCGAAAATACGTATCGTTCCGTCACACACTTCGTCTGTTTCCGAATAATTTCGGAGGCCGAAAACGGCTTGCAGAATTGAGTTTCGGATGATTTAGTGGTTGGCGTGCACACTTCTAGCGTCTACCACCCTACCGTGAGCTCACCCACGGACAGATACTGCGACAATGACGTGCAGAACAATGTTACATGACTCTATTTCTGCACCAGCAAGCCCTACATGCTAGTGTGGATGGAAGGAGAAGCCTCTTCGGTGCACCGAACACCCAAAAACTTGCCGTTTTGCATGGTTTATCACCCATACCGCTACCACCCACATTTTTGTCCATGCACATGTGTTGTTCTTGGACAAAACTATGCATACCAGCTCTTCTACATTACATTCGTACTGTTCGAAAATAATAGGCCATTTCGAGTGGCGCAAAATGGCTCGTGGGCGCGAGCAAGTTACCCTGGAAGCCGGATTCACGATATCCCTCGTTGCTGAAATCCATTTGAGGTGTATCCGTAGAACGACCGTACCCTGGCCATACGAACTCCGTTTGGGCTCCATGACCTGCCAAAACGAACGCAGCGAAAATTCGTATCCTTCTGTCACAAACTTCGTCGGTTTCGGAATAATTTCGGAGGCCGAAAACGGCTTGCAGAATTGAGTTTCGGATGATTTAGTGGTTGGTGTGCACTCTTCTAGCGTCTACCACCCTGCCGTGAGCTCACCCACGGACAGATACTGCGACAATGACGTGCAGAACAATCTTACATGACTCTATTTCTGCACCAGCAAGCCCTACATGCGAGTCTGGATGGAAGGAGAAGCCTCTTCGGTGCACCGAACACCCAAAAACTTGCCGTTTTGCATGGTTTATCACCCATACCGCTACCACCCACATTTTTGTCCATGCACATGTGTTGTTCTTGGACAAAACTGTGCATACCAGCACTTCTACATTACATTCGTACTGTTCGAAAATAATAGGCCATTTCGAGTGGCGCAAAATGGCTCGTGGGCGCGAGCAAGTTACCCTGGAAGCCGGATTCACGATATCCCTCGTTGCTGAAATCCATTTGAGGTGTATCCGTAGAACGACCGTACCCTGGCCATACGAACTCCGTTTGGGCTCCATGACCTGCCAAAACGACCGCAGCAAAAATTCGTATCCTTCTGTCACAATCTTCGTCTGTTTCGGAATAATTTCGGAGGCCGAAAACGGCTTACAGAATTGAGTTTCGGATGATTTAGTGGTTGGCGTGCACTCTTCTAGCGTCTACCACCCTACCGTGAGCTCACCCACGGACAGATACTGCGACAATGACGTGCAGAACAATCTTACATGACTCTATTTCTGCACCAGCAAGCCCTACATGCGAGTCTGGATGGAAGGAGAAGCCTCTTCGGTGCACCGAACACCCAAAAACTTGCCGTTTTGCATGGTTTATCACCCATACCGCTACCACCCACATTTTTGTCCATGCACATGTGTTGTTCTTGGACAAAACTGTGCATACCAGCACTTCTACATTACATTCGTACTGTTCGAAAATAATAGGCCATTTCGAGTGGCGCAAAATGGCTCGTGGGCGCGAGCAAGTTACCCTGGAAGCCGGATTCACGATATCCCTCGTTGCTGAAATCCATTTGAGGTGTATCCGTAGAACGACCGTACCCTGGCCATACGAACTCCGTTTGGGCTCCATGACCTGCCAAAACGACCGCAGCGAAAATTTGTATCCTTCTGTCACAAACTTTGTCTGTTTCGGAATAATTTCGGAGGCCGAAAACGGCTTGCAGAATTGAGTTTCGGATGATTTAGTGGTTGGCGTGCACTCTTCTAGCATCTACCACCCTACCGTGAGCTCACCTACAGACAGATGCTGCGACAATGACGTGCAGAACAATGTTACATGACTCTATTTCTGCACCAGCAAGCCCTACTTGCTAGTCTAGATGGAAGGAGAAGCCTCTTCGGTGCACCGAACACCCAAAAACTTGCCGTTTTGCATGGTTTATCACCCATACCGCTACCACCCACATTTTTGTCCATGCACATGTGTTGTTCTTGGACAAAACTGTGCATACCAGCTCTTCTACATTACATTCGTACTATTCGAAAATAATAGGCCATTTTGAGTGGCGCAAAATGGCTCGTGGGTGCGAGCAAGTTACCTTGGAAGCCGGATTCACGATATCCCTCGTTGCTGAAATCCATTTGAGGTGTATCCGTAGAACGACCGTACCCTGGCCATACGAACTCCGTTTGGGCTCCATGACCTGACAAAACGACCGCAGCGAAAATTCGTATCCTCCTGTCACAAACTTCGTCTGTTTCGGAATAATTTCGGAGGCCGAAAACGGCTTGCAGAATTGAGTTTCAGATGATTAGTGGTTGGCATGCACTCTTCTAGCGTCTACCACCCTACCGTGAGCTCACCCACAGACAGATACTGCGACAATGACGTGCAGAACAATGGTACATGACTCTATTTCTGCACCAGCAAGCCCTACATGCTAGTCTAGATGGAAGGAGAAGCCTCTTCGGTGCACCGAACACCCAAAAACATGCCGTTTTGCATTGTTTATCACCCATACCGCTACCACCCACATTTTTGTCCATGCACATGTGTTGTTCTTGGACAAAACTGTGCATACCAGCTCTTCTACATTACATTCGTACTGTTCGAAAATAATAGGCCATTTCGAGTGGCGCAAAATGGCTCGTGGGCGCGAGCAAGTTACCCTGGAAGCCGGATTCACGATATCCCTCGTTGCTGAAATCCATTTGAGGTGTATCCGTAGAACGACCGTACCCTGGCCATACGAACTCCGTTTGGGCTCCATGACCTGCCAAAATGACCGCAACGAAAATTCGTATCCTTCTGTCACAAACTTTGTCTGTTTCGGAATAATTTCGGAGGCCGAAAACGGCTTGCAGAATTGAGTTTCGGATGATTTAGTGGTTGGCGTGCACTCTTCTAGCGTCTACCACCCTACCATGAGCTCACCCACGGACAGATACTGCGACAATGACGTGCAGAACAATGTTACATGACTCTATTTCTGCAACAGCAAGCCCTACATGCTAGTCTGGATGGAAGGAGAATCCTCTTCGGTGCACCGAACACCCAAAAACTTGCCGTTTTGCATGTTTTATCACCCATACCGCTACCACCCACATTTTTGTCCATGCACATGTGTTGTTCTTGGACAAAACTGTGCATACCAGCTCTTCAACATTACATTCGTAATGTTCGATACTAATAGGCCATTTCGAGTGGCGCAAAATGGCTCGTGGGCGCGAGCAAGTTACCCTGGAAGCCGGATTCACGATATCCCTCGTTGCTGAAATCCATTTGAGGTGTATCCGTAGAACGACCGTACCCTGGCCATACGAACTCCGTTTGGGCTCCATGACCTGCCAAAACGACCGCAGCGAAAATTCGTATCCTTCTGTCACACACTTCGTCTGTTTCGGAATAATTTCTGACGCCGAAAACGGCTTGCAGAATTGAGTTTCGGATGATTTAGTGGTTGGCGTGCACTCTTCTAGCGTCTACCACCCTACCGTGAGCTCACCCACGGACAGATACTGCGACAATGACGTGCAGAACAATGTTACATGACTCTATTTCTGCACCAACAAGCCCTACAAGCTAGTCTGGATGGAAGGAGAAGCCTCTTCGGTGCACCGAACACCCAAAAACTTGCCGTTTTGCATGATTTATCACCCATACCGCTACCACCCACATTTTTGTCCATGCACATGTGTTGTTCTTGGACAAAACTGTGCATACCAGCTCTTCTACATTACATTCGTAATGTTCGATAATAATAGGCCATTTCGAGTGGCGCAAAATGGCTCGTGGGCGCGAGCAAGTTACCCTGGAAGCCGGATTCACGATATCCCTCGTTGCTGAAATCCATTTGAGGTGTATCCGTAGAACGACCGTACCCTGGCCATACGAACTCCGTTTGGGCTCCATGACCTGCCAAAACGACCGCAGCGAAAATTCGTATCCTTCTGTCACACACTTCGTCTGTTTCGGAATAATTTCCGACGCCGAAAATGGCTTGCAGAATTGAGTTTCGGATGATTTAGTGGTTGGCGTGCACTCTTCTAGCGTCTACCACCCTACCGTGAGCTCACCCACGGACAGATACTGCGACAATGACGTGCAGAAGAATGTTACATGACTCTATTTCTGCACCAACAAGCCCTACAAGCTAGTCTGGATGGAAGGAGAAGCCTCTTCGGTGCACCGAACACCCAAAAACTTGCCGTTTTGCATGGTTTATCACCCATACCGCTACCACCCACATTTTTGTCCATGCACATGTGTTGTTCTTGGACAAAACTGTGCATACCAGCTCTTCTACATTACATTCGTACTTTTCAAAAATAATAGGCCATTTCGAGTGGCGCAAAATGGCTCGAGAGCGCAAGCAAGTTACCCTAGAAGCCGGATTCACGATATCCCTCGTTGCTGAAATCCATTTGAGGTGTATCCGTAGAACGACCGTACCCTGGCCATACGAACTCCGTTTGGGCTCCATGACCTGCCAAAACGACCACAGCGAAAATTCGTATCCTTCTGTCACACACTTCGTCTGTTTCGGAATAATTTCCGACGCCGAAAACGGCTTGCAGAATTGAGTTTCGGATGATTTAGTGGTTGGCGTGCACTCTTCTAGCGTCTACCACCCTACCGTGAGCTCACCCACGGACAGATACTGCGACAATGACGTGCAGAACAATGTTACATGACTCTATTTCTGCACCAACAAGCCCTACAAGCTAGTCTGGATGGAACGAGAAGCCTCTTCGGTGCACCGAACACCCAAAAACTTGCCGTTTTGCATGGTTTATCACCCATACCGCTACCACCCACATTTTTGTCCATGCACATGTGTTGTTCTTGGACAAAACTGTGCATACCAGCTCTTCTACATTACATTCGTACTGTTCAAAAATAATAGGCCATTTCGAGTGGCGCAAAATGGCTCGAGAGCGCGAGCAAGTTACCCTAGAAGCCGGATTCACGATATCCCTCGTTGCTGAAATCCATTTGAGGTGTATCCGTAGAACGACCGTACCCTGGCCATACGAACTCCGTTTGGGCTCCATGACCTGCTAAAACGACCGCAGCGAAAATTCGTATCCTTCTGTCACAAACTTCGTCTGTTTCGGAATAATTTAGGAGGCCGAAAACGGCTTGCAGAATTGAGTTTCGGATGATTTAGTGGTTGGCGTGCACTCTTCTAGCGTCTACCACCCTACCGTGAGCTCACCCACGGACAGATACTGCGACAATGACGTGCAGAACAATGTTACATGACTCTATTTCTGCACCAGCAAGCCCTACATGCTAGTCTGGATGGAAGGAGAAGACTCTTCGGTGCACCGAACACCCAAAAACTTGCCGTTTTGCATGGTTTATCACCCATACCGCTACCACCCACATTTTTGTCCATGCACATGTGTTGTTCTTGGACAAAACTGTGCATACCAGCTCTTCTACGTTACATTCGTAATGTTCGATACTAATAGGCCATTTCGAGTGGCGCAAAATGGCTCGTGGGCGCGAGCAAGTTACCCTGGAAGCCGGATTCACGATATCCCTCGTTGCTGAAATCCATTTGAGGTGTATCCGTAGAACGACAGTACCCTGGCCATACGAACTCCGTTTGGGCTCCATGACCTGCCAAAACGACCACAGCGAAAATTCGTATCCTTCTGTCACACACTTCGTCTGTTTCGGAATAATTTCCGACGCCGAAAACGGCTTGCAGAATTGAGTTTCGGATGATTTAGTGGTTGGCGTGCACTCTTCTAGCGTCTACCACCCTACCGTGAGCTCACCCACGGACAGATACTGCGACAATGACGTGCAGAACAATGTTACATGACTCTATTTCTGCACCAACAAGCCCTACATGCTAGTCTGGATGGAAGGAGAAGCCTCTTCGTTGCACCGAACACCCAAAAACTTGCCGTTTTGCATGGTTTATCACCCATACCGCTACCACCCACATTTTTGTCCATGCACATGTGTTGTTCTTGGACAAAACTGTGCATACCAGCTCTTCTACATTACATTCATAATGTTCGATAATAATAGGCCATTTCGAGTGGCGCAAAATGGCTCGTGGGCGCGAGCAAGTTACCCTGGAAGCCGGATTCACGATATCCCTCGTTGCTGAAATCCATTTGAGGTGTATCCGTAGAACGACCGTACCCTGGCCATACGAACTCCGTTTGGGCTCCATGACCTGCCAAAACGACCGCAGCGAAAATTCGTATCCTTCTGTCACACACTTCGTCTGTTTCGGAATAATTTCCGATGCCGAAAACGGCTTGCAGAATTGAGTTTCGGATGATTTAGTGGTTGGCGTGCACTCTTCTAGCGTCTACCACCCTACCGTGAGCTCACCCACGGACAGATACTGCGACAATGACGTGCAGAACAATGTTACATGACTCTATTTCTGCACCAACAAGCCCTACAAGCTAGTCTGGATGGAAGGAGAAGCCTCTTCGGTGCACCGAACACCCAAAAACTTGCCGTTTTGCATGGTTTATCACCCATACCGCTACCACCCACATTTTTTTCCATGCACATGTGTTGTTCTTGGACAAAACTGTGCATACCAGCTCTTCTACATTACATTCGTAATGTTCGATAATAATAGGCCATTTCGAGTGGCGCAAAATGGCTCGTGGGCGCGAGCAAGTTACCCTGGAAGCCGGATTCACGATATCCCTCGTTGCTGAAATCCATTTGAGGTGTATCCGTAGAACGACCGTACCCTGGCCATACGAACTCCGTTTGAGCTCCATGACCTGCCAAAACGACCGCAGCGAAAATTCGTATCCTTCTGTCACACACTTCGTCTGTTTCGGAATAATTTCCGACGCCGAAAACGGCTTGCAGAATTGAGTTTCGGATGATTTAGTGGTTGGCGTGCACTCTTCTAGCGTCTACCACCCTACCGTGAGCTCACCCACGGACAGATACTGCGACAATGACGTGCAGAACAATGTTACATGACTCTATTTCTGCACCAACAAGCCCTACAAGCTAGTCTGGATGGAAGGAGAAGCCTCTTCGGTGCACCGAACACCCAAAAACTTGCCGTTTTGCATGGTTTATCACCCATACCGCTACCACCCACATTTTTGTCCATGCACATGTGTTGTTCTTGGACAAAACTGTGCATACCAGCTCTTCTACATTACATTCGTACTGTTCAAAAATAATAGGCCATTTCGAGTGGCGCAAAATGGCTCGAGAGCGCGAGCAAGTTACCCTAGAAGCCGGATTTACGATATCCCTCGTTGCTGAAATCCATTTGAGGTGTATCCGTAGAACGACCGTACCCTGGCCATACGAACTCCGTTTGGGCTCCATGACCTGCCAAAACGACCGCAGCGAAAATTCGTATCCTTCTGTCACAAACTTCGTCTGTTTAGGAATAATTTAGGAGGCCGAAAACGGCTTGCAGAATTGAGTTTAAGATGATTTAGTGGTTGGCGTGCACTCTTCTAGCGTCTACCACCCTACCGTGAGCTCACCCACGGACAGATACCGCGACAATGACGTGCAGAAAAATGTTACATGACTCTATTTCTGCACCAGCAAGCCCTACATGCTAGTCTGGATGGAAGGAGAAGCCTCTTCGGTGCACCGAACACCCAAAAACTTGCCGTTTTGCATGGTTTATCACCCATACCGCTACCACCCACATTTTTGTCCATGCACATGTGTTGTTCTTGGACAAAACTGTCCATACCAGCTCTTCTACATTACATTCGTAATGTTCGATACTAATAGGCCATTTCGAGTGGCGCAAAATGGCTCGTGGGCGCGAGCAAGTTACCCTGGAAGCCGGATTCACGATATCCCTCGTTGCTGAAATCCATTTGAGGTGTATCCGTAGAACGACCGTACCCTGGCCATACGAACTCCGTTTGGGCTCCATGACCTGCCAAAACGACCGCAGCGAAAATTCGTATCCTTCTGTCACACACTTCGTCTGTTTCGGAATAATTTCCGACGCCGAAAACGGCTTGCAGAATTGAGTTTCGGATGATTTAGTGGTTGGTGTGCACTCTTCTAGCGTCTACCACCCTACCGTGAGCTCACCCACGGACAGATACTGCGACAATGACGTGCAGAACAATGTTACATGACTCTATTTCTGCACCAACAAGCCCTACAAGCTAGTCTGGATGGAAGGAGAAGCCTCTTCGGTGCACCGAACACCCAAAAACTTGCCGTTTTGCATGGTTTATCACCCATACCGCTACCACCCACATTTTTGTCCATGCACATGTGTTGTTCTTGGACAAAACTGTGCATACCAGCTCTTCTACATTACATTCGTAATGTTCGATAATAATAGGCCATTTCGAGTGGCGCAAAATGGCTCGAGAGCGCAAGCAAGTTACCCTAGAAGCCGGATTCACGATATCCCTCGTTGCTTAAATCCATTTGAGGTGTATCCGTAGAACGACCGTACCCTGGCCATACGTACTCCGTTTGGGCTCCATGACCTGCCAAAACGACCGCAGCGAAAATTCGTATCCTTCTGTCACACACTTCGTCTGTTTCGGAATAATTTAGGAGGCCGAAAACGGCTTGCAGAATTGAGTTTCAGATGATTTAGTGGTTGGCGTGCACTCTTCTAGCGTCTACCACCCTACCGTGAGCTCACCCACGGACAGATACTGCGACAATGACGTGCAGAACAATGTTACATGACTCTATTTTTGCACCAACAAGCCCTACGTGCTAGTCTGGATGGAAGGAGAAGCCTCTTCGGTGCACCCAACACCCAAAAACTTGCCGTTTTGCATGGTTTATCACCCATACCGCTACCACCCACATTTTTGTCCATGCACATGTGTTGTTCTTGGACAAAACTGTGCATACCAGCTCTTCTACATTACATTCGTAATGTTCGATAATAATAGGCCATCTCGAGTGGCGCAAAATGGCTCGTGGGCGCGAGCAAGTTACCCTGGAAGCCGGATTCACGATATCCCTCGTTGCTGAAATCCATTTGAGGTGTATCCGTAGAACGACCGTACCATGGCCATACGAACTCCGTTTGGGCTCCATGACCTGCCAAAACGACCGCAGCGAAAATTCGTATCCTTCTGTCACACACTTCGTCTGTTTCGGAATAATTTCCGATGCCGAAAACGGCTTGCAGAATTGAGTTTCGGATGATTTAGTGGTTGGCGTGCACTCTTCTAGCGTCTACCACCCTACCGTGAGCTCACCCACGGACAGATACTACGACAATGACGTGCAGAACAATGTTACATGACTCTATTTCTGCACCAACAAGCCCTACAAGCTAGTCTGGATGGAAGGAGAAGCCTCTTCGGTGCACCGAACACCCAAAAACTTGCCGTTTTGCATGGTTTATCACCCATACCGCTACCACCCACATTTTTGTCCATGCACATGTGTTGTTCTTGGACAAAACTGTGCATACCAGCTCTTCTACATTACATTCATACTGTTCAAAAATAATAGGCCATTTCGAGTGGCGCAAAATGGCTCGAGAGCGCGAGCAAGTTACCCTAGAAGCCGGATTCACGATATCCCTCGTTGCTGAAATCCATTTGAGGTGTATCCGTAGAACGACCGTACCCTGGCCATACGAACTCCGTTTGGGCTCCATGACCTGCCAAAACGACCGCAGCGAAAATTCGTATCCCTCTGTCACAGACTTTGTCTGTTTCGGAATAATTTAGGAGTCCGAAAACGGCTTGCAGAATTGAGTTTCAGATGATTTAGTGGTTGGCGTGCACTCTTCTAGCGTCTACCACCCTACCGTGAGCTCACCCACGGACAGATACTGCGACAATGACGTGCAGAACAATGTTACATGACTCTATTTCTGCACCAGCAAGCCCTACATGCTAGTCTGGATGGAAGGAGAAGCCTCTTCGGTGCACCCAACACCCAAAAACTTGCCGTTTTGCATGGTTTATCACCCATACCGCTACCACCCACATTTTTGTCCATGCACATGTGTTGTTCTTGGACAAAACTGTGCATACCAGCTCTTCTACATTACATTCGTAATGTTCGATAATAATAGGCCATTTCGAGTGGCGCAAAATGGCTCGTGGGCGCGAGCAAGTTACCCTAGAAGCCGGATTCACGATATCCCTCGTTGCTGAAATCCATTTGAGGTGTATCCGTAGAACGACCGTACCCTGGCCATACGAACTCCGTTTGGGCTCCATGACCTGCCAAAACGACCGCAGCGGAAATTCGTATCCTTCTGTCACAAACTTCGTCTGTTTCGGAATAATTTCCGAGGCCGAAAACGGCTTGCAGAATTGAGTTTCGGATGATTTAGTGGTTGGCGTGCACTCTTCTAGCGTCTACCACCCTACCGTGAGCTCACCCACGGACAGATACTGCGACAATGACGTGTAGAACAATGTTACATGACTCTATTTCTGCACCAACAAGCCCTACAAGCTAGTCTGGATGGAAGGAGAAGCCTCTTCGGTGCACCGAACACCCAAAAACTTGCCGTTTTGCATTTTTTATCACCCATACCGCTACCACCCACATTTTTGTCCATGCACATGTGTTGTTCTTGGACAAAACTGTGCATACCAGCTCTTCTACATTACATTCGTACTGTTCAAAAATAATAGGCCATTTCGAGTGGCGCAAAATGGCTCGAGAGCGCGAGCAAGTTACCCTAGAAGCCGGATTCACGATATCCCTCGTTGCTGAAATCCATTTGAGGTGTATCCGTAGAACGACCGTACCCTGGCCATACGAACTCCGTTTGGGCTCCATGACCTGCCAAAACGACCGCAGCGAAAATTCGTATCCCTCTGTCACAGACTTTGTCTGTTTCGGAATAATTTAGGAGGCCGAAAACGGCTTGCAGAATTGAGTTTCAGATGATTTAGTGGTTGGCGTGCACTCTTCTAGCGTCTACCACCCTACCGTGAGCTCACCCACGGAGAGATACTGCGACAATGACGTGTAGAACAATGTTACATGACTCTATTTCTGCACCAGCAAGCCCTACATGCTAGTCTGGATGGAAGGAGAAGCCTCTTCGGTGCACCCAACACCCAAAAACTTGCCGTTTTGCATGGTTTATCACCCATACCGCTACCACCCACATTTTTGTCCATGCACATGTGTTGTTCTTGGACAAAACTGTGCATACCAGCTCTTCTACATTACATTCGTAATGTTCGATAATAATAGGCCATTTCGAGTGGCGCAAAATGGCTCGTGGGCGCGAGCAAGTTACCTTGGAAGCCGGATTCACGATATCCCTCGTTGCTGAAATCCATTTGAGGTGTATCCGTAGAACGACCGTACCCTGGCCATACGAACTCCGTTTGGGCTCCATGACCTGCCAAAACGACCGCAGCGGAAATTCGTATCCTTCTGTCACAAACTTCGTCTGTTTCGGAATAATTTCCGAGGCCGAAAACGGCTTGCAGAATTGAGTTTCGGATGATTTAGTGGTTGGCGTGCACTCTTCTAGCGTCTACCACCCTACCGTGAGCTCACCCACGGACAGATACTGCGACAATGACGTGCAGAACAATGTTACATGACTCTATTTCTGCACCAACAAGCCCTACAAGCTAGTCTGGATGGAAGGAGAAGCCTCTTCGGTGCACCGAACACCCAAAAACTTGCCGTTTTGCATTTTTTATCACCCATACCGCTACCACCCACATTTTTGTCCATGCACATGTGTTGTTCTTGGACAAAACTGTGCATACCAGCTCTTCTACATTACATTCGTACTGTTCAAAAATAATAGGCCATTTCGAGTGGCGCAAAATGGCTCGAGAGCGCGAGCAAGTTACCCTAGAAGCC
>LR738716.1:92397494-92446707 GCA_902687465.1 Secale cereale
CAATAATAAAAGTAAGAAAAGCATGGACATAACAAGAGGCTCACCACGGTGGTGCCGGTGACGAGATCGGCGGGGGCGATCGACGGCGGCGAAGACGGGGACGGGACGTGACGGACCGCTAAACCTAGACAAATCTCGGAGAAAATAGAGCTTCGAGAGGAGAAAAGCTTAACTAGTGTGGCTCGGGCATTCCACCGAACATGTTGTGTGCATAGGAGGTGAGCTAGAGCACCACTAACCCCTCTCCCCCTCGGCCAGAAAAAAAACAGAGCAGTGAGCTCTGCTCTTGAGTGAGGGGGGTTTATATAGGCAACTCACTGGTCCCGGTTGGTGCTACAAACCGGGGCTAAAGGGGTGCCTTTGGTCCCGGTTCATAAAACAAACCGGGACTAATAGTGGTGGGCCAGGAGCAAGAGCCATTGGTCCCGGTTTTTAGAGCCAACCGGGACCAATAGGTCCAGACGAACCGGGACCAATGGCCCACGTGGCCCGGCCGGCCCCCTGGGCTAACGAACCGGGTCCAGTACCCCCATTGGTCCCGGTTCTAGATTGAACCGGGGCTAATGGGCTGGACCAATGCCCTGTTTTCTACTAGTGAATGTGCAGTTTGAATCACTCTTGTCGATTGTCCATGTGGTTGATCACGCGTACAGAACCTGAAGAAGTTTAGGGCGCATGCATGCAGCAATTTGCTTCTTTCAGAACCTGCAGCAAAACCAATCTCATTGGTTTATTTAATTTCCAGAGAGCAACATCAACCATTCAAATTGCACTGCACAAGGTTTAGATCCTGAATCACTGCTGGCTCTTTCTGCTGTTTCTAGCTTCCGAAGAAAACCTTTTAGCCAAAAAACAACAGCAGAGCAACCAAGAACTGAGCGGGTCTGTTCAAGCATCTTTTTTTTGGCCGTGCTGGCAATGTTATATATATTCCAATATAGCCCAAAGAAATCCGCATATTCCAATCCGAATAGTTGACGCAATAGCAGGTTTCACTCCATTTAGCCACGTTCCAAACAACACATCTATACTAATAGGAAGAATAATATTGAAAGCTATATATGAATGGATCGTCAAATAAGTCCGGCTGTAGATGCTCTTATATTAATTTGCATCATCACGTTCCTGCCCAGCAAAGAGGCGAATGCACTGCCGACCACCAAGCCATCAACTCCCTCACACCACGGCAGCAAGGGTTTCACGCCAGCACCCAGCGAGATGATTCCACACAGTGCCCGACGAGGCGACTCCCACATCCATGGATTGCCACAAACGGCTCCCTTCCGCCTGACACCATGGGTGTTGCAGATTCATTTATCAATTGAAGTAGAACAATGTATGGTATCAACTATTAACTTTATTTTTAGACAAATAAGGAAGCGTGCAGATGCGCGAAAATGCTCGTTTGATCCCGAGCTCACATGCTCTCTCTCTCTCTCTCTGATAAACATTAAAGTCCAGAGTAAACAAATTCAAAAATTATAAATTTTTTATAAACATTGATGAATGTTTTAACTGCCAGCAAATGTTTGTGCTGAACTATGTTCTTGTAGTTATGAAAAAAAGTATGATGCTCCAAAATGTTTTCAACAATAGTCTTTGTGGAGCATTGATTTTTTTTGTTGCCCAGACTTTCAAGAATGTCATTTCATCTCAAAATTTTGCATGCCATTGAAACACTCATCAATGGTTATCCCAAAAGAAAAATAAAATCAGAATTGTTTTACTATTTTATTTTTTCAGATTTTACTTTTCATGAGAGAGTATGTGAGCTCTCATTCAAATACTCCACGTCCGCTGATGCGAGGTAGTATCAGTGGAAGAAGGCAGTGCAAGCTCGTCTCAGCCCCTCAGGACTCTTGAGCGGTTTAGGAATACTGGAATTCATGCGGACGCCGGCCCAGTGCAGCCTTAACTATAAGGCCCTGCTTTGTTCTAGCCATTCCACTGTGCTGCTGATTAGTGCGATGTGCCACTTGTGAGTAGAAGATAACTGTGCTCCACTTGTGCTCAACTGTGAGTAGAAGATAACTTTGCTCACATTTATTTATGCTTTGAAGTTTGTTCTGGCTATAAATAATTGCGCGTGTTCACCTGCTTTCGATAAAAGCACAAATCGACAGCTTGTGTATTCCGAATATTACTGTCGACCTGAGTTATGGCCAGTTTGTCTATTCTGAATATTACTAGTTCCTGTCTGCACTATGTATCATCGTGTTCATAAATCTATTTGCCGAATGCCGATGCAGCTTTTGACAACTTTTGTATAGCAATCCGATGTGCTTTGCTCCTTTTGGTGCACGCAAGGTGCGGATTTTAAAATGGATACACTATTGGCTCCAGCGTGGGTGCGCGTCGGTTGTAGTGCAAACCCTTAGATCGGGGCCATCTGTTGGCTCTGGTTGGGGGCAGACACCATGCATGGTCAGTTGCGTCGGTCTTGGATGGTGCAAAAAGATGCTCGTTGCCTACTGGCTGAATGGGGAGGAACGCCGTCCCTGACCGGTCCAACGTACTACTAAAAACAAACGGATGAATGTGCCATGACATGATGGGATTAGTTTCACCGGGTGCTCGCAAATCTCAATGTAGTAGTTGATTAACTCAACACGATACCATCTCCCTAACCTAAGTACAAACATCACATACCTACTTGTATGTACATAGCAAAGTTAATTGAACATCAATAATACGCAGCAAATTTAGCGGCAGTCATCAATAGGTTTTGCACATAACAGATTGTCTACATGAAAGTACATCGTCGGTCTCAAGATGTGCCGGCACAGTCTCTCGAAGATGCTCACACGGAGATGTGTGGGCACAATCTTAATGATAATGTGTGTGTGTGTGTTTATGTTCAGAGGGTGTATGTGTGTGTACGTGAAGGTCTGTGTTTACAACAAAAAAGTACATATATACATGAGAATGTATAATGCAATTGTCAACGGCGAGATAATTATACGTTGCCTTTCCCTCGATAGAGACAACTAAGAATTTCGCATGGCTGGGGACGAGTATATGGTAATATACACTTGTCAATGGAACAAGTTGCACATGCTAATATACACTAGTTAGACACAATTTCCCGTTTTGTATAGGCTGCGTTTAATTATGCTATTGCACCAAGTTTTGCAAGTGTATACTCCCTCCGTCCGGTAAAGAGTGAACGTTTGGCTTTAAAATTTGTCCACAAAAGAGTGTACTTCTATCTTCCCAATGCACTTTAAAGTAGAAAAAATACTTCTCTCTCATCACACGGTAATCAAGACCAATAACAAGCTACACATGGTCTTCTTAATTTCTACATGCACTTAGCTCATTGGGGGTTGGTTAATTAAAGAGGGGAGAGATGATGACTTGCACTTTTCCAATGCATTTTTTACTTCACTCCATAATTTGTCCTAAAATCTCTAGATGTTCACTCTTCACCGGACGGAGGGAGTATGTACAACCAGAAGGATGACAATCTTACAACCTTTTGAAAGTAGGTGAAGAGATGAAAGAATACATAGTGTGAATTGAACATGGATGAAGGTAAGCATTTGGCATGGCTAGGAAGCTGAGACGAAATGCATGCTCTAGGATGAACCGTAAAATAATACAACAAATAAACAAATATTTCCACAAAATTCCCTAAAAACAATAAATACAAAATGTTATGTTCTACTTTATCGCAACATTCATACAAAAGTACAAACATGTGCAATAAAAAGCATAGCTTAATTCTTTAGACACTAGATTTATTTTCCTACCTTTTGACATGAACTTCTCAAGCACATCTAAATACTGTGGCCGGTAACTAAGAAAAGGTGCATGGTGGAAATTGCTTACTTTTCTATGTGCACATATCACTTATTGTACTTGTTGCACGATGAATCGTGTGTTGGTAGTTTACTACTTAATAAATATAGTGAACATGACAAGATTTAGAACTTCAAATAGGAAGTATGTCTTATATTTTAAGCTAACTTCATATTGTTTTCAAGAAATAGAACTTGCGCCAGTCGATCATTCACTACATCTACATGAATTTTTTGGCCAGATGACTTGTGCATGGCCATCATTTTGAATTATACTGGATTTTTTAAGGGAAGGTCTTCTGTGTGTAAAGGATATTGCACTGATAAATAACGCTAAGTGTTACATTAAATCTTAATGATTTATAAAAAATGAATGACTGTGTTATTTGGCTTGGAATGTACAGCGGTACAATGTATATGTACATTGATATGTGAACTTTAATATATTGTCATGTTTCCATATAAAAATTAATTTTACAGACAACACTATATTGCAAAGATTAAATGACGGTGATAATGATGGTTACATCAATTATATGTGTAGATGGTGTACTGGTGTGCTGACGAAGATTTATCACTTGTGATTCTTCAGTATGAACTGGGTTAACAAATGAATGCCAGTTCACATGAGATCTTGTTAGAACCTTCATTTTGCCTTCTTTACATATTGCAGAGAGGCTGCTATATTTATTCATTCTCCTAACATATTAAATAAACCTTACAATGCTATTATATTATTTGATATTTATTATTTTTGCTTGTTTATTAATATCTATTAACACTATCTATGCCAATCGAAGTAAAAGTTAACAAATTGAATGCAGTGGAATCTAGGTTTATTATTACAGTTATATAAGCTTGGTTACTACCGTCTAATCTATTCGTGTACTTTTGCCTTCTGATATTTCTTTTTTCCTCATGTTGGTACTCCCAGGTGCTATCTGCATGAATGAGAATTATTGTGTTTTGTGCTTAAACCCGTCTTTCATTCAAATGGTCATGTTTAATAATACATAGTGTGAGAAATTTCCAACAAATAATGAATATAGCAATTTACAATTGTTGTGTATTTTCAGTCAAATAACATTGCAACAAGTGTAACTGTCAAGGAAGCCAATCTTCTATTTAGTTCATGTTAGTGCAGCATACTTTTCTGTAGCATGGCTAGTTCAAATAATGATACTAATTTGTGTGCTAAGATTATAAGCTACTTATAATATGTAAAAACATGTATTTCATCCTTTATGCGCATAGCATTATATTCGGAATGTTCAGTTTAAGTGTTTGGATATTTATGTTGTGACAATATGCTTTCCTCTTATATAGGGAATTAAAACTCAACTTCTATTCTGCAAGATTAAGCACCCAGTATTTTATCCTAAAATAAATATTTTGAGTATGAACATAAGATAATGGGCACTAACTCTTTTTGTGATGCGGCCATAATGCATACCATCCATACTCCATGCAATATGTACTATATTTTTTCTTTTATTAGGGAATTCTTGTGAAAGAAATTTCCTGAGCCCCATTACATGCACGTCAATAGTCGTGGACCCCTTGGCATCCTCTAGCTTGACTTAAATAAAGTTTTAATATATTATTTCTGCGCAATTTCTTCTTGGCCTTCTACATAAGCTGAATGTTGAACACATTTATTGATCATTTTGCATTTGATTTTGTGATATTTTCTCTACTGCATGCTATTGGGGTTTATGGACATTCTTTTTGTAAATCCATAGTTTACTATAAAAACAAAGCACATGGTGGGTTGGGGGAAAATTCATAACTAATTATTGTCTTATTAATTCTCACCTAGTTTCCAACATATACAGTTGAAATGTTAGTATCATGGATAATGATGTGGCCGCGGGTTAATAGTTTGAACGTATCTAACTGGAATTGATTTGTGCTCCTGGGTTTGCTTCATGCCTTTAATTTAGAGAACTCGAACACCATATTTCAAAGCTTCAAAAAATTGTTAAAATTTTAAGTTATATATGCACGTATAGTAATACTCCCTTCGTTCCTAAATATATGTCTTTTTAGACATTTCACTAGGTGACTACATACGGAGCAAAATGAGTGAATCTAAACTCTAAAGTATGTCTATATACATCCGTATGTAGTTCCCTAGTGAAACCTCTAAAAAGACTTATATTTAGGAACGGAGGGAGTATATACACTACGCAAGCAGAAATTTAAGTGGGGAAATATGCTAGTTCGTGTTCTTTGCAGAAAAGACAAAACTAATGGCTAGAACAGCAAAACAAATTGTGCTGCAATTCTTCTTTTTTCCATAGGGCAAAGAATACACCAACCCTAAAATCTCTGCGCAAGCTTAGGCATGTGTATGTGTGATTCTTTTGGAAGACTTTCAAAGAATAAAAAATACTCACTCGGTTCGTTAATATAAGACCTTTTCGCTATTTCAAAATATTGACTACATACATACTAAAATGATTGAACATACATACTAAAATATGTCTAGATACATACGAATCAAGAAAAAACTAAAACTTCTTATATTAGAGAAAGGAGGGAGTATAATAGTATGAGTAGTTTCCAGACGGATTAATTGCTTGCTGTTGCGACACCAGAGTTGGGAATGTGTGGCGTGAGTAAGTGGACAATTGTGATGGGTGCGCGTATTCAGTGAAACCCTGAAAATCAGAATTAGCTTTCGTTTCGAAAATATCTGTATGTGACCCATCCGTCATGGTGTAAAGAATATCTGTAGGTGGCCCATCCATTCTGAAAATCAAAAACTCTGTCTGGAGATGGCGTACTATACGTTATGGAGGCAGCTTTTGCTACTACCACCGCAAAAGGTCATGACTGCATCTACATTGAAAATTGCTTACATTAAGTTTCTGGCGCTGTCATAGGCTCATGGCGATCCATGTGCTTCCCTCCCTTTGTGCACGCAAGTGGCAGATTTTGAAAGGTTTACAGACAGCGAGACAAAACACAGACAGTGAGCGTGCGTAGATCAGAACGTTGAACCGTGGACGCTCCGTCCGGTGAGTTGCCGCAGCCTCGGATGCTGCAAAAATATGCTCACAGCCCAGTGGCTGGCTGGGGAGAAACGCCCGCCCTGGCCGTTCCAACATAAATACAAACCAGTGAACGTGCCGTCATGTGATGGCATTATTTTGTGCGTGTGCGTGTGTGCGTGTGCGCGTGTGAACTATTAGAGGCTTGGGCGCCCCTCACTGATGCGTACTCACCTGGTTTTCCATACGGCACATAGTAAGTATACACTAAACTTAAAGTCTCCAAACAAGCTGTAGGAATTTTAACGAGTGAATTGCAAAAAACATCGACATTGAAGGCTATGTTTGCAGAAACCACAGTTCTACGAAATTATGCCCAAAATCACTAATTCCAAGACTATTTTCTTTAAAAAAAACACTAGTCGCCCTGTTTGCTCGTTTTAAGCTTGTTTATGACATGCAGGGCCCGCTGGACAGGCTGATGACGCACGAAATAATAGATCACAAATAGACAGAATTGTATAGACTAAATTGTAAAAATGCAAAAGAGGATAAGGTTATCTTTTCGATCCAAAAGAAAAATGAAAGAAGGAGGATAAGATCACGACGCCGCTCAAAATCTCACAGGATTGAGCGACGAGGAGCTCTGCCATCGCCGCTGGACCATGCCAAGCTCCGCCGCTTCCTCCCGGCCTCGGAAGCTGGGCCGCCGCCAGCCGCCGCCGTTGACTGATTTCCGAGCCGGTGAAGCACGAGCTTGCCGGCGTGCGGGCCGAGGCCGTCGGGCCACGAGCAGCAGCTCCACTACCAGCTCCACCCCACCCCCTCATGCACCGGACAAGCAGCAGCGGTTCCCTGCGCCGCCTGAGCAGCAGCTCAATGCGTCTCGCCTACGCGGCCGAGCAGCGGCAACTCCCCTACGCCGGCCGAGCAGCAGCTCCCCAGCGCCGGCTGAGCAGCAGCTCCCCCTCAACGCTGCCCGAGTTCAAACTTCGCGAATGTCGGCGCCCAGCACATGGACATTTTCTGCAACGGCTATGGGGATGGCGGCGTAATCGGGCACAGAGGACCCGATTGCTTTTTTTAGGGGCCTTTTTACAAAATAAAATTGTATCGGGATGTCATTGTCTTTTTTTTCGCCATGTCATCCTGTCCAGCGGGACCCATCTGTCATAAATGAGCTTAAAACGATCAAAGCAGGCTACTAGTGTTTTTTGCAAAAAATTAGCCTCGGAATTAGTGGTTTTTGGTACAATTCCGTAGAACTGTGGTTTCTGCAAAGCTAGCCTTCAATGTCGATTTTTTTTTGCAATTCACTCGAATTTTAACTGTATGTGTGATATGATCGTTTGGAACACTTTCAAAGAATGGAAAATATAGTACAAGTAGTTTCCGGAAGGACGAATTGCTAGCTGTTGCAACACCACAGTTGGCAACGTGTGGCACAACAACAGGGAGAAATGCGTATGGGAACAGTTGTGATACGTGCATATATTTGGTGACTATGGATAAAATTAGCAGTATACAGGTTGTATAATGTGAAAAATATATCATTGGAAGCTCCTTTCACGCATGAATTTGACGATATGCTTTGTGTAACTTCCATGTCATATATTATTGCTCTAACTTGTGGTCAAAAATTGCCTTAAAAAACACATTAGGCCCTAAATAGATGGATAGGAGGACTACAAAAATGTGTCTAGATACATATGAATCAAGAAAAAGGTAAAAAGGTCTTATATTAGGGAATGGAGGGACTATAATAGTATGAGTTGCCACAACAGAGTTGGCAAGGTGTAGCACAAAAAACGGGCAGAAATGAGTAAGTGGACAATTGTGATGCGTGCATGTATTCAGTGAAACCCTGAAAATCAAAATTAGCTTCTGTTCCGATATTATGTGTAGGTGACCCATCCGTTCCGAAAATCAAAAATTATGTTTGGAGGCGTACTACTATACGTCTTGGAGGCAGCTTTTGCTACTACCAGCGCAAAAGGTTACGACTGTATGTACATTGAAAATCGCGTACGTTAAGTTTCTGGCTCTGTCATAGGCTCATGGCAATCCATGTGCTTCCCTCCCTTTGTGCAGATTTGAAATGGGGGCACTGGCCGCCCACTCGGATTTGAAATGGGACACTGACAGCCTCGAACATAAAACAAAAACAACAGAGAGCGCGCGTCGATCAGAGCGTGGAGCCGTGGACAGTCGGTCCGGTGACTTGTCCCAGCCTCCGATGCTGTGAAAAGATGCTCACTGCCCACTGGCTGGCTGGGGAGAAACGCCCGCCCTAGCTGTTCCAACATAAATACAAACCAGTGAAAGTGCCGTCATGTGATGGGATTATTTGGTGCGTGTGTGTGCGCGCGTGTGAACTATTAGAGGTTTGGGCGCCCCTCCTGATGCGTACTCACCTTTTTTTTTCCATATGGCACATACTAGTAAGAATACACCAAACATAAAGTCTGCACACAAGCTTAATTAGGCATTTTATGTGTACGTGTGATATGATCTGTTGGAGCACTTTCAAAGCATGGAAAATATAGTACAACTAGTTTCCGGAAGGATGAATTGCTAGCTGTTGCAACACCACGGTTGGAAACGTGTGGCACAGTAACAAGGAGAAATGCCTGCATATACTTGGTTAAAGCCAGAAAATAAAAATTGTTTCCGTTACCAAAATATCTATAGGTGACCCATCCGTCATGGTGCATAAATTATAAATTGCAGTTGAGCTCTATCGATCTGGTTTTTAACTTGTACCTACTCTTCTAGGTTCTCAAAGTTTTGGGTTTAGTATTGTTGAGCTGGTGGATAGCACACGCGTGCGCGTGAAAACGGGAGAGTAGATTCGTTGGAGAGGTAATAACAAGATCCGTTCATCCCGCCAGCCGTTTGAATAGTCCAAAAGCATGAGCCGACATGATGCATATATGCTGTGATCGATGTGCATGAAAACATGTTATTACTCTGATCGATGAAGTAGAGATGGAGAAAAAAATAATACAAAAACAGATTAACAAACTGCACTCTCCGAGGGAAATTAAAACAGGCTGTGACTGAAGGGGTGTGGATCGAGACCAACACCTCACCGCCGGCCAGTGGCGAGCAAGCAAGCGTTCACGCTAACGTGCAGATCGATCTGATCCATTGGTTTCTTTCCTCTCATGTACTTGATACCTAAGACTACCCATAGTGAGAGTAACATAGGTAGTAACATCACACATATCTAGATAAAAAAGATGATGTGGCAAGCAATAAATGAAGAAAGAGAGGCATGTGGTAACATAGCTAGTTACTACTAGTATGAGTAACATCACACATATCAAGGTAAGATGAGTCTATGGCCTAATAAATGAAGTCTTTCATGTTACCACACATATGTTACTCCCCACTATAGAGGTAGTAACATGGGCATGTTACTACTCTATGTTACTACCCATTATGGCTACTCTAAGACTACCCACAATGGGAGTAACATAGGTAGTAACATCACACATATCTAGATAAAATAGATGATGTGGCAAGCAATAAATGAAGAAAGAGAGGCATGCGGTAACATAGCTAGTTACTACTAGTATGAGTAACATCACACATATCAAGATAAGATGAGTCTATAGCCTAATAAATGAAGTCTTCCATGTTACCACACATATATTACTCTCCACTATAGAGGTAGTAACATAGAGTAGTAACATGGCCATGTTACTACTCTATGTTACTATCCATTGTGGCTAGTCTAAGCGTGCGAGTCGTCGTCAAATTTTAAACTAATTTGCCACAACTTCCCATACCCTATATAAACGAAGCTCCGTCCTCTGGAGTATCCACAAGCAGCACAAGTGTATTTGGCAAGACTACAGAAACACCGGAAGGCAGAGAAATTCAAGCAATTCAAGGTAATTTCTCTTCAATAGTTGCATCGCTACTGTCCATGGGCTTTCTTGCTTTCTCTATTTACTTTCTCTTCTGCAACAACTTTATTAATGAAGAAGAGCGCCACTTGAACTGCTAGCTAGCAAGTGAAGCACTGCATGTAACAATACTGATCACAAGTTTTTCTTTTGGGGATAAATACAGGTGTTGATTGCCGCATCCCGTTGGATCGCTTGTGGCTCCCGGATCGATCTGGATCTGGATAGCTAGCTACAGTATTACGACTGTGGATGGCTGCCATATATCTCCCTCGCTGGATCTGCATCGACTGCTCACTCCTCATCACGGATCTCTTCACTTGATTCAAGTTCAAGGTAACTTTACCTATTACTGTTTTGTTTTGCCTTTGAAAGAGATGGTCTTGGTTGTGTCTTTCCGTTAGACTTGTTGGCGTTTGTGCAAGATAATAATATATCAGTTTTATTTTGTGTGTGAACCCACATTTTTTCCCTTCAGAATTGTAGTTATTCTCTAATGAGTGAATCAGGTTATCCGCCTTATGTAGCATACAATTGTGGAAAATGTATAGAAGGTGCTCCGTCGTAATACATAGGACTCATTTAAACTGCATGTTTGGTTTCCGTACCAGCTAAAAGAGTGAGCGAGCCCTGCAACTACTTTCCAGACAGCAAGAAAGATCTGTCTAGTTCTCGCTCTAGGGCATGTGCCAACCAAAGATCCGTCTCTCATCTCTGCGGTTGATTTCCAAGGTACACTTAATTGATTTCAGCTCCAGCACACTTACTCTATTTATGTTTTTTTCCTCTAAAAGATATGATGATCTACTTAATCCTATTTCAAGGGAAATATTCCTATTTGCACTACACATTTTGTTGTTGATATGTGAAAGGTAGTAGTAATAAAGAGGACTAATTTTGTTCGCATCCTTCTTTTCAGTACCAGCTCTAGGGACTGAACCCTTTAATTATTGCTCAGAGAGCAAGGGAGATCTGTCTAGTTTTTGCTCTAGAGCATTGGCCAACAAAGATTCCTCTCATCTCTCCGGTTGATTCAAGGTAGTCAAATTATTTCTGCTCCACAACTCATACTCTAGCTATGTTTTGTTTTTCTCTGAAAGAGTTGATCTTGTGCCTTTATTTCAAGCCAATTTTCTGTGCACTGCCTTCCTGTTTGCAAGCCAAATTTTACCTTTCGAATTGTTGCTAGTCTCTAGTTACTAAATCCAATTATACTCCGTTTAAATCGGCTTGTTTTATGTGTAAAAGGTAGTAATAATAGAGGCATGGCTAATTTTGTCTGCATGCTTCTTTTCAGTATTGGCTCAAGCTACTGAACGCTGCAACTAATTGTGGGGGTTGTGGATGCTTTGGCATCCTACGTCACCGACATGCTTTATTAGCATCAGCCCATCCAACTACAAAGAGGCAGCACACTGTGTTGCAGCGTTACACCTTTCAAACCAACTGTGATTGTGAACCAAACAGACATCACGAAGGAGAAATCATGGCAATGGTTTTGGACGCCTTCGCGGCCTACCTCGGCGACCTTCTCAAGCAGGCGGCAGAGGAGGAGCTGGGGATGCTGCTCGGCGTCTCCGGCGACATTGACAAGATGGGCGTGAAGCTCGGGGACCTCAAGAACCTCCTTGTTGACGCCGAGAGAAGGCGCATCACAGATGATAGTGTGCAGCAATGGGTGACCGAGCTCAAGCGCGCCATGTACGAAGCCACTGACATCCTCGACCTCTGCCAGCTCAAGATCATGGAGCGGGGATCATCTGCGCCGGACATGGGATGCTGCAACCCCTTGCTTTTCTGCCTGCGGAATCCCCGTTTCGCCCATGAAATCGGTGGCCGAATGAAGGCGCTCAACCAGACGCTCGACTCTATCAAGGATCGAAGTGCTGCCTTCAGATTCCTCAGTCTGAGTTCCTATGAGGACCGGAGGTTGGCCCGACCTTTTGCTGCTTACCGGAAAACAAATCCAGTGTTAGAGCAGTCGGATGTGGTAGGTGATAAGATTGAAGAGGATACAAGGGCCATGGTGGACAAGCTGACTAACAAAAATGATATTCCTAATGTCATGTTGGTCGCCGTTGTTGGTGTCGGCGGGATCGGCAAGACCACCCTTGCAAAGAAGGTCTTCAATGATGAGGCTATCCAACACGGGTTCAATACGAAGATATGGTTGAGTGTCACAAAAGAATTCAGTGAGGCTGAGCTGCTCAAGACTGCCATCATCACCGCCAAAGGAAAGCTCCCAGACGGCGGGGCTCAAGATAAATCTCTACTTGTGCCGGCTCTTGCCGTCGCCATCAGAGACAAAAAGTTCTTTCTTGTCTTGGATGACATGTGGGGAGACAATGAATGGAACAACTTGCTGAAGGACCCGCTCAGCTATGGCGCTCCTGGTAGCCGAGTCCTTGCCACCACAAGACATGAGACTGTTGCCCGAGGCCTAAAAGCCGTACATCCGTATCACCATGTTGACAAATTGGGACCTGAAGATGCATGGTCATTACTCACGAAGCAGGTGAGAGTAACATCTGCTCTATCTCAAGTAAATAATACAATGGTTATTTATTAATAGTTTAACGACTCAAAAAATTTATTGGTTCACTATTGACTCTGGGCTTAAACTGATTGCAGATACTGACAACGGAGAAAAGTGAACCAACGATTGATATGCTAAAAGATATCGGATTGCAAATTATAGAAAAATGTGATGGGTTACCTCTTGCCATAAAAGTGATGGGAGGACTCCTATGCCAGAAGGAGAAATCACGCCATGCTTGGGGAAAGGTCTTGAATGATGCTGCATGGTCAGTATCCCAAATGCCTGAAGAGCTAAATTATGCAATATATCTTAGCTACGAGGATTTGTCCCCTTGTTTAAAACAATGCTTCTTGCATTTTTCACTTAAACCTAAAAAGGTACTGTTTGGAGATAGCGAATATGTTGGTATGTGGATTGGGGAAGGATTTGTTCATGGGGACTCGGATAGATTGGAAGAACTTGGAATTGAGTACCATAGGGAGCTAGTACTAAGGAACCTTATAGAGCCAGATACATCATACCCTGGTCAAAAAATTTGCAGCATGCATGATGTTGTCCGTTCATTTGCGCAATTTGTCAGTAGAAATGAATCACTAGTACTGAACAGTGGAGAATCTACTAGTAATACATTTAGTATGCGAAGATATCTTCGGTTGTCTATAGAAACAAAAGGAGTAGAATCAGATACATTTGAGTTGAGAAGTCTACAAGAGCAAAAATCACTAAGGTCCATAATATTAATTGGCAATTTCAAGATTCAGCCTGGTGATTCCTTGACTATTTTTTCAAGTTTACGGACTCTACATATGGAGTCTATAGACTGTGTTGCATTGCTTGAATCTTTGCATCAACTGAAACACTTGAGGTACTTGGCAGTAAAAGAGTGCAATGGTATAAATATCTTGCCACAAGATATCCACAAGATAAAATTGTTGCAACATGTTAGTTTTGAAGGTTGCAAGAATCTTGTGAGACTCCCTAATAGCATTGTGAAGTTACAAGAGCTGCGATTTCTTGACCTTGATGGCACATATGTAACTGATGTGCCTAGGGGTTTCCGTGCTCTAAAAAATTTGAGGACAATATTTGGGTTCCCGTCTCACATGGATGGTGACTGGTGCAGTTTGGAAGAGCTTGGTCCTCTTTCTCATCTTAGGTCATTACATTAGTGGGTCTACAGAATGTATCTGCTAGTTCATTCGCCAGGAAGGCCAGGCTTGGTGAAAAGGTGCATCTCTCCATGCTAGGCTTACACTGCAGCAGTGGATTTGGCGATGATGGACAGAAGAAAGAAAATGTCACCGAGAAAGATCAAGGAGTAATTGAGGAGGTATTTGATGGTCTATGTCCTCCACCTTGTATACAGGATATTATTATCCGAGGATATTATGGGCGCCAGCTCCCAAGATGGATGAGGGACACATCAACGACACTCCTCAAGTCCTTGAAGATTCTAGTGCTGCACGACCTGGCTTGCTGCACTCAACTCCCTGATGGACTGTGTCGACTCCCTTATTTGGAGTACCTGGAGGTATCCCAGGCTGTAGCTGTCAAGCGTGTGGGTCCTGAATTCTTGCAGCCCCATAGTCACCGTCATCATCCTTCATCCCGGGTTGTGGTTGCATTTTCAGGACTACATGAGCTGGTCTTGAATGGACTGGTGGAATGGGAGGACTGGGAGTGGGAGGAGGAAGTGCATGCTATGCCTGTCTTGGAGGAGCTTTTTATTCAGAGTTGCCGATTGAGGTCTATCCCCCCCGGCCTTGCCACACATGCGAGGTCTTTGAAGAAGTTAACCGTATGGAGTGTCCAGGGTCTCCAGGCTCTAGAGGGCTTCGCTTCTGTAGTCCAGCTTGATCTATTTGACTTACCCGACCTGACCAATATCTCCAATTTCCCAAAGTTGCAAAAGCTTGGGATTCGTTGCTGCCAGAAGCTTGAGTCTCTGCAGGGGATGGATCAACTCCGAAGAATCGTGTTGACAGTTCACTATGACAGACCAATCCCGTCATACCTGCAAACTGTAAAGCCGATTCATTTGTTGTTGGACTGCGGCCCAGAGGCACTAGCTTGCATGGCTTTGGGAAAATCTGGTCCCGAGTGGGACAAGTTCGGTCATATTCAGCATGTCGAGGCTTATGCAGATGATGTTGGTGATGTTGGTGAACATATTGAAAAGAAATGGCACCTATTGTACACAAGTGAGCCGTACAGCATGGTGACAAACATCGACCCACAGGTAATATATATTGTTAACTCATTACTCTTCCAGTATGTGTAGCTAATCTGTTTTCTTAATCTCCTATCGCTCATTCCATATCATCTTAGTAGTTCACTAGTACATGCTCAAGCGCGCCATGTACGAAGCCACCGACATCCTCGACCTCTGCCAGCTCAAAATCATGGAGAGGGGATCATCTCTGCCGGATATGGGGTGCTGCAACCCCTTGCTCTTCTGCCTGCGACATCCCCGGTTCTCCCATGAAATCGGTGGCCGTATCAAGAAGCTCAACCAGACGCTCGACTCCATCAAAGAGCGAAGCGCTGCCTTTAGCTTCCTCAATCTCACTTCCTATGAAGATTGGACGAGAGTCCGACCCAGTGCTGCTTCCCGGAAGACAGATCCGGTGCTGGAGCGGTCGGGTGTGGTGGGAGACAAGATTGAAGATGATACAAGAACCCTGGTGGAAAAGTTCACTAACAAAAATGATATTGATGATATCATGGTGGTGGCCATTGTGGGTGTGGGTGGGATCGGCAAGACCACCCTTGCAAAGAAGGTCTTTAATGATGAGGCTATCCAACACCGGTTCAATACGAAGATATAGTTGAGTGTCACAAAAGAATTCAGCGAGGCTGAGCTGCTCAAGACTGCCATCATCACCGCCAAAGGAAAGCTCCCAGACGGCGGGGCTCAAGATAAATCTCTACTTGTGCCGGCTCTGGCCGTCGCCATAAGAGACAAAAAGTTATTTCTTGTCTTGGATGACATGTGGGGAGACAATGAATGGAACAACTTGCTGAAGGACCCGTTCAGCTACGGCGCTCCTGGTAGCCGAGTCCTTGTCACCACAAGACATGAGACTGTTGCCCGAGGCCTAAAAGCCGTACATCCGTATCACCATGTTGAAAAATTGGGACCTGAAGATGCATGGTCATTACTCATGAAGCAGGTGAGAGTAATACATCAGCTCTATCTCAAGTAAATAATACAATGGTTATTTATTAATAGTTTAACGACTCAAAAAATTTATGCGTTCGCTACTGACTCTGGGCTTAAACTGATTGCAGATACTGACAACGGAGAAAAGTGAACCAATGATTGATATGCTAAAAGATATCGGATTGCAAATTATAAAAAAATGTGATGGGTTACCTCTTGCCATAAAAGTGATGGGAGGACTCCTATGCCAGAAGGAGAAATCACGCCATGCTTGGGGAAAGGTCTTGAATGATGCTGCATGGTCAGTATCCCAAATGCCTGAAGAGCTAAATTATGCAATATATCTTAGCTACGAGGATTTGTCCCCTTGTTTAAAACAATGCTTCTTGCATTTTTCACTTAAACCTAAAAAGGTATTGTTTGAAGATAGCGAATGTGTTGGTATGTGGATTGGGGAAGGATTTGTTCATGGGGACTCGGATAGATTGGAAGAACTTGGAATTGAGTACCATAGGGAGCTAGTACTAAGGAACCTTATAGAGCCAGATACATCATACCCTGGTCAAAAATTTTGCAGCATGCATGATGTTGTCCGTTCATTTGCGCAATTTGTCAGTAGAAATGAATCACTAGTACTGAACAATGGAGAATCTACTAGTGATACATTTAGTATGCAAAGATATCTTCGGTTGTCTATAGAAATAAAAGGAGTAGAATCAGATACATTTGAGTTGAGAAGTCTACAAGAGCAAAGATTACTAAGATCTATAATATTGATTGGCAATTTCAAGATTCAACCTGGTGATTCCATGACTATTTTTTCAAGTTTACGGACTCTACATATGGAGTCTATAGACTGTGTTTCATTGCTTGAATCTTTGCATCAACTGAAACACTTGAGGTACTTGGCAGTAAAAAAGTGCAGTGATATAAATAGTTTGCCACAAGACATCCACAAGATAAAATTGTTGCAACATCTTAGTTTTGATGGTTGCGGGAATCTTGTGAGCCTTCGTAATAGCATTGTAATGTTACGAGAGCTGCGATATCTTGACCTTGATGGAACATGTGTAATTAGTATGCCCAGGGGGTTCCATGCTCTAAAAGAGTTGAGGACAATATTTGGGTTCCCAGCTCAAATGCATGGTGATTGGTGCAGTTTGGAAGAGCTTGGGCCTCTTTCTCATCTTAGGTGCATTAGATTAGTGGGTCTACAGAATGTATCTGCTAGTTCATTCGCCAGGAAGGCCAGGCTTGGTGAAAAGGTGCATCTCTCCATTCTGCGCTTACACTGCAGCAGTGGATTTGGCGATGATGGACAGAAGAAAGAAAATGCCACCGAGAAAGATCAAAGAGTAATTGAGGAGGTATTTGATGGTCTATGTCCTCCACCTTGCATACAGCATATTTATATCCAAGGATATTATGGGTACCAGCTCCCAAGATGGATGAGGGACACATCAACGACACTCCTCAACTCCTTGAAGATTCTAATGCTGCACGACCTAGCTTGCTGCACTCAACTCCCTGATGGACTGTGCCACCTCCCTTGCTTGGAGGTCCTACAGGTATTCCGGGCTGTAGCAATTAAGCGTGTGGGTCCTCAATTTGTGCAGCCCTATAGTCACCATCATCATCCTTCACCCCGGGTTGTGGTTACTTTTTCAAGACTGCACGATCTGATCTTGAATGGACTGGTAGAATGGGAGGAGTGGGAGTGGGAGAAGGAAGTGCATGCTATGCCTCTCTTGGAGGAGCTTTTTATTCAACGTTGCAAATTGAGGTGTATCCCTCCTGGCCTTGCCACCCATGCAAGATCTTTGAAGAAGTTAAGCATAGGGAGCGTCCAGGGTCTCCAGTCTCTAGAGGGCTTCGCTTCTGTGGTCCAACTCAACCTAGCGGACTTACCCAACCTGACTAATATCTCCAATTTCCCCAAGTTGCAAAAGCTTGGGATCGATTGCTGCCAGAAGCTTGAGTCTCTGCAGGGGATGGATCAACTCCGAAGACTCGTGTTGACAGTTTACTATGGCACACCACTCCCGTTATACCTGCAAACTGTAGAGCCAAGTCATTTGTTGTTGGACTGTGGCCCAGAGGCACTCGCTTGCATGGCTTTGGGAAAATCTGGTCCCGAGTGGGACAAGTTCGGTCATATTCAGCATGTCGAGGCTTATGCAGATGATCTTGGTGAACATATTGAAAAGAAATGGCACCTATTGTACACAAGCGAGCCGTACAGCATGGTGACAAACATCGACCCACAGGTAATATATACTATATTGTTAACTCATTACTCTTCCAGTATGTGTAGCTAATCTGTTTTCTTAATCTCCTATCGCTCATTCCATATCATCTTAGTAGTTCACTAGTACATGCTGGAGCCTGAATATGCACCTCCCACTGTTTGGTTTTGCTTGGCAGGAGTATTCGTGGTCTGAAACAGAGTGTGAAGACGTCGAGGATGTAGAGGACATCCAAGACCAATGACCCTGCCTTGGCTCTTGAAGAGGAAGGAGTGACAAGTTAAGGAGGCAGCAACAATCCATTGTTAACTTCCCACTAGATAAATACGGTGCTGCTCACACAACTTGGCGTGCAGCAAGATTAGTCTGGACTAGTGGATACATAGCAGGCAGGTACACTAGTAGCTTGCTCCCTGTTTTGTATCCCTCCCAGTTTTCTTTGGTTCCTAGTACTAGCAGTGGTTATTTAATTTGGCCTGTATGTATGTATATAAGTTAGCTATAGACACCTGCTGGGGACATTAGCTGCATGTACTACTGAAGATGGTCTATCATTCGATCAATAAAGAATGAACCTTTTTGTACTACCAATTCTGACCCTAGGTTGAGCTGTGACAGAATGGTTGGTGTCTATTTGTTTGTTGGAACATATGCATAGACAGAGCCCAGAACACAACTGCATATGCATAGTAGTCGTCAGTTTGTTTCTTGTACCGTGACTTTAGAACTATGAACTGAAAGCTAGCATTACTTACTCTTGATTAGCATCTTGAGTAAGCAAGAATTCGGGTTCTGAAAATGAATCTGTAACCAAATTCAAAAGTTTGGTTCTGAAACTTCACACTGATTGACAACAGTAGCATGTAACCAGATTCTACAACTGAATCCGTAACCAAATTCAGACAAGCAGGCAAAGCGAATTGGGTACTTGCTTACTTGTAGCAGAACGTAGTTGACGAAGTCGGCCAGGTTGAGCGACGTACGCCAGGTGGGCGCCACCTGGTGCTTCCCCGGTCGATGACCGAACCTGAGTTTTATTTGTTTGCTAGAGCTGGCTGAATCTGATTATATTTTGCTGGTGGGCCGCAAAACTGCTGCCGTTTCTTGTGCTATGTTAGTCAGTGTTGATAGTCAGTTTGTGTAGCTGAACTTGTAACAATGAACCGAGCAAGTGAACCTAATTTGCTAGTCACATGAGGAGGTAGAACAATTTGCTAGTCACGAACTAGATCCTCACAAAGGATCTATAACGCTGTGACTCCAAGATCAGGACGCCATTGCAACCGTTGACACCGGTGCGACATGGTGACCAACGCAAGGAAACTGGGGGACGTGTTGGGTTTGTTAGTTATTGTACTGATTCAGCTTGAGAACCCATATTGGTTTGTTACTATGTACATACATGGATCATAGAAGAGGAAAAGAGAAGGATGGGCTGATATCCTGGAGGTTCTAATTAAACTGGAAGTAAAGAAGCTACTAGTCGGGCCAGTTTCAGGTTCTGACAGAATTCAGATACATGGACCTGTAACTGTATTATATATATTCAGAATAAATTTTCTATGTTTTCCATGGTGCGTGCCTAGTTCCGTCCCCGGCCGGCACTTTTTTGCCCGTGTCCCCGAACCACCCGTTTCGGGTCCGAGTACTCATCCGTGTATGAGACGGGGACGAGTCGGTGGTTTTGCCCTGTTTTCCATGGCACGTGTCTAGTTCGTCCCCGGCAAGCGTCGGGCACTTTTTATCCCTTGTCCCTGAACCACCCGTTTTGGGTCCGTGTACGAGTCGGGGACGGGCCGGTCGGATTCCATGGATGGAGTCAAGGTGGGTGAACAAGGGCCGGTCATAACAGCCAGCAGTTCTGAGTTGTTCCTTTGTTAGCGAGATGAGTTACTCTACAGAGTACATAAGCAGTAAGCTTCTATATTGTCACTGATGTTTGCTAGTGATTGCTTGCCAAGTGGAAGAACAGTGTTAATAGATTAAACAACTTCAGGAGTCAGACTTAAATCATATCTCACAGCACCAGGTAGATCACGTGTTGTGCCACTTTGTACCAAATTTTTGCGTTCACTTTCCACCTGCTCACGCGGACTAACATTGCATTTTGTCTCCGATCGCATGAAAAGAAAACATGCATTCAAATATCTGCATCTCTCTAGAGAGAACGAGCAATTTTTCTACAGACAGAAGTTTTAATTAAATTTTATTTTCAAAAGTTTTTCCAACATTAAGGCAGATGGAGATAATTACTCAGCACCCATCGCATATCATCTTTCCAGAATATCGTAGTCACACCATAAATACTGTGACCAACGCTAGGTGGGTGATGACACATAGTGAACTTTGAATCATTGTTTCACCCACACCCATAAAACACAATATCCTTGATGTAGATCGACACTGAAACTTTTTACAGTTGGATGCAGAACCATGTTTTTGGCTTAGTTGGGTGCACGAGGAGCATGTTTCTTGAGTCACACTGATATTACAGTAGAAGTGGGATACACCGGGACAACGAGTTTCAGTGACAGAGAAAAACCATGAGTTCGAATTAAAGCATGATGAGAGATGATGTCGACTTTAGTTAGTAACGTGGAGGTGGCCGTGAAGCTAAAGTTGAAAAATAATCCACTGGTTATATGAAGCATCTACGATATCTTAGATTTATGACATGAAGATAAAGCATAATAACGTTGCACCCACATTACACAAGGTCTACCTTCTACAAGTGCTTCAGTTTTGGCCTCCTTGTTTATATTACTTCCCTTACAGTGAAGAGCTTGCTAAAGTCATCGACTTTGACATATAATATATGCAGTCATGAATTTTCCCATCATAGCCAAGCTAACATTACTCCGGACTATGCGGTCCTTAGATGTTCGTTGTGGTCAATGGTACGAGTTACACAAGCACGTAAACAATATCCACAACTCATTGGAAAATTGTGATCTTGGAAATATTAAACGCAAGGAGAAGCTCTTGAAGCCAAGATAAAAAAAAAATAAAATGAAAGGGGTTTTCCCCCATTATTAAGTCAAGACACAAACCACGTGTCCAACAATTTAAAGTATTCGGTGCAACCAAAATCTAGCTGCAGCAGATTCCAACCTATAGTTCATCAAGAGCAACTCCAATGCCGATCGCCAGCTACCTCCAGGCAATCCTAAGCAACTCCCCTCGCCGATGGTCGAGCAGCCTTACACACCGGAGAAGCAGAGAACCCTACGCATCCGAGCAAATTATCTTCCATTGTTGGACCAGATAACCAACCAGGTCCGGGATACACACCGGAGAAGCAGCCTTACACACCGGAGAAGCAGAGAACCCTACGCATGCCTCACCATCTTTGCCCCTGGAAAACAAAGTCATTTCGAAGCAACCATAAGTCCCATAAGGTAGCAGATGTAACTAAATTCGCACCTTCAATCTTGTTCTTTTGGAACAAAGGTATTAGAGATTAAAATGAAACAGGTATAGGAATGCACAAACACTAAGCAACAACCGACCAGATTTCCTTAGCAATAATGCAATCAAAAAACAGATGTTGGATAGTTTCTGCTTCACGGCAAAAGACACAAGAGACATCATCAACATGTCTTCTCTTAGCTAAATTATCCCAAGTCAAACTTTTGTTGGACAAAATAAGCTAAAGAAAAAACTATATCGTTGGGGGAACTTTATTTTTTCAGATAAGATTACCAACATCAGAAGCACTCCCCAAAGTTCTTGAAGCCAAGATATGTTATAAAGAACGAATCACGGAGATGGCTCTGTCATGGGTGATGCCACAGAAATAGCAAGCCCGTCCATACAAGCAGATGTACTTGAAGGTCTTCGGCCAACAGTGTATCATAATGAATTGAAGAGCAAAGTTACAAAGGCTCAAGGTGTCCCAGTTGGATGGTGGATACACAGAGGAGTGCAATACACCACTTGAGTTTATTCGTGGAACCAACTTGTTTATGGCCGGATATTTTTTCTTCCAAGACCGGATTTTCTTAATGGATGTTAGTATGTTAGTGTTCTTGTGCTCCACCGCTGCAACTAGGACACCTTACCCTACAATACGGAAGACCTCATGTGCTAGCCGCACCTTGTCTACTACTTCATCTAAGATGAGATCATTCTGGAACACAATGCCATTCATTCCGCTGATGTAAACAATGAAGTTGATACTTGGGAAACATCAGCTTCTCCACCTTTGTATTCCTGGCGCTAGTGGCAGGATATGGTTGTCACGTCCACAATCTCAGCTCCTGCTACTTTGTTACCCGTTGAACCTATGTTCCCAATGCATCTCATCTCTATCACAACATTAGTGCCAAACATAACCTCCTCTTCACCTACATGTATCTAGCTAACACCTCATTTCATATCCAACCAAAACGAAACAGCTATAACCAAATATGAATTTTGAAATAAAAAAATTAAGTGGAAAACTGCAATATGCAGGTTATTTGGTTGTGTGTGTGTGTGCACGCGCGGGCTCACGCAAAGTGTGCTTCGAGTATAGGTGGTATGCCACTAGGGACCTGCTGATGGAGTATATATCCTGTGACTATGATATTGTAAAGAGACATGTCATCAAAATGCCCACTTTTTCCCTTTAGACTAAGAACTGGTACAATGGCACGAGCATGTGCGTGGGCGAACAACATCTTTAATTTGACATAGACGTTTTCCCCCATTATAATAAAATGAAAGGGGTTTTCCCCCATTATTAAGTCAAGACACAAACCACGTGTCCAACAATTTAAAGTATTCGGTGCAAGATAAAAAAAAAATGAAAGGGGTTTTCCCCCATTATTAAGTCAAGACACAAACCACGTGTCCAACAATTTAAAGTATTCGGTGCAACCAAAATCTAGCTGCAGCAGATTCCAACCTATAGTTCATCAAGAGCAACTCCAATGCCGATCGCCAGCTACCTCCAGGCAATCCTAAGCAACTCCCCTCGCCGATGGTCGAGCAGCCTTACACACCGGAGAAGCAGAGAACCCTACGCATCCGAGCAAATTATCTTCCATTGTTGGACCAGATAACCAACCAGGTCCGGGATACACACCGGAGAAGCAGCCTTACACACCGGAGAAGCAGCCTTACACACCGGAGAAGCAGAGAACCCTACGCATTCCTCACCATCTTTGCCCCTGGAAAACAAAGTCATTTCGAAGCAACCATAAGTCCCATAAGGTAGCAGATGTAACTAAATTCGCACCTTCAATCTTGTTCTTTTGGAACAAAGGTATTAGAGATTAAAATGAAACAGGTATAGGAATGCACAAACACTAAGCAACAACCGACCAGATTTCCTTAGCAATAATGCAATCAAAAAACAGATGTTGGATAGTTTCTGCTTCACGGCAAAAGACACAAGAGACATCATCAACATGTCTTCTCTTAGCTAAATTATCCCAAGTCAAACTTTTGTTGGACAAAATAAGCTAAAGAAAAAACTATATCGTTGGGGGAACTTTATTTTTTCAGATAAGATTACCAACATCAGAAGCACTCCCCAAAGTTCTTGAAGCCAAGATATGTTATAAAGAACGAATCACGGAGATGGCTCTGTCATGGGTGATGCCACAGAAATAGCAAGCCCGTCCATACAAGCAGATGTACTTGAAGGTCTTCGGCCAACAGTGTATCATAATGAATTGAAGAGCAAAGTTACAAAGGCTCAAGGTGTCCCAGTTGGATGGTGGATACACAGAGGAGTGCAATACACCACTTGAGTTTATTCGTGGAACCAACTTGTTTATGGCCGGATATTTTTTCTTCCAAGACCGGATTTTCTTAATGGATGTTAGTTTGTTAGTGTTCTTGTGCTCCACCGCTGCAACTAGGACACCTTACCCTACAATACGGAAGACCTCATGTGCTAGCCGCACCTTGTCTACTACTTCATCTAAGATGAGATCATTCTGGAACACAATGCCATTCATTCCGCTGATGTAAACAATGAAGTTGATACTTGGGAAACATCAGCTTCTCCACCTTTGTATTCCTGGCGCTAGTGGTAGGATATGCTTGTCACGTCCACAATCTCAGCTCCTGCTACTTTGTTACCCGTTGAACCTATGTTCCCAATGCATCTCATCTCTATCACAACATTAGTGCCAAACATATCCTCCTCTTCACCTACATGTATCTAGCTAACACCTCATTTCATATCCAACCAAAACGAAACAGCTATAACCAAATATGAATTTTGAAATAAAAAAATTAAGTGGAAAACTGCAATATGCAGGTTATTTGGTTGTGTGTGTGTGTGCACGCGCGCGCTCACGCAAAGTGTGCTTCGAGTATAGGTGGTATGCCACTAGGGACCTGCTGATGGAGTATATATCCTGTGACTATGATATTGTAAAGAGACATGTCATCAAAATGCCCACTTTTTCCCTTTAGACTAAGAACTGGTACAATGGCACGAGCATGTGCGTGGGCGAACAACATCTTTAATTTGACAAAGATGGTGGTGGGGTAATACCCCTGATAATGTACGACTGAGCATGCCGAGTGTGAATGATGGTGGGTTTCATTTCTATCTTGCCTTCTATGAAGTAGAAATGTGTCTGATTATGGCACTTGTGGGTGAATCTGCTCTTCTAGTGCTATTATGTTGTCAAATTAAGTGTTATTTAGGCAGTTGTGGCTCTTAATTTGTCTGTGTTATTTTCTGCAACGAAATTTCATGATTTATGCCCTCTTCTACCCTTCAAGACGATCTTGCTATTGTACCTGGTATGCCTCAGGTTACTGTTTTTGAAGTGATCGCGGATGCATGATTTCTTTTGTCAATGATAGTAATTATTGTGTTTTTCTTTTCGAGAATGACGGGGGGCAAAACTCACCGGTTGTTATATTACCTTGTGTGAGGATTAGAGAGGAGATTCGTGTAATTGTTGTTATATTGCTGAGCACCATGGACGAGTATATATTCTTTATATGTCTTCGAGGAAAAGAAAACATCATAGAGATAATGTAATACAGAGAAATGAATCCTATCCTATCAAATACGCATTTTCTTATCTTAGGTGATTAGTCAATTACTTGCAAATAGGTTTAAGGGATTATATATTGATTGGTTTTATAAACTTTGTGTGCTTTACAGTGCTATTGAAGTTCATATCAATGCAACATTTGTTTTGTATTAATTCATACCACCTTATGATATACGGCCCATATTCATTTCGTAAGTTATCCTATTTTGCATCCTTAAGAACTGAAAATAAATATTATTTAAAAATGTTAGTGGTGCATTTAAGGTATACTTCAGTTATGTTCTTATGCCAGCCACTTCGTGTTGGAGCTCAGATGGATAGGAAAAAGAATCTCCTGATGTAGTTTCTCTAGAAGTCATAGTTTGCCCTCCTCTTTAGCCCTCGGTGATATCGGCATCATCGTTTGCTTCGTCCCCCTCTACACTTTCATCTTTTCTTTCGAGAACACCTCGAAAGGGGCAGGGGGTTTCTACATTTCATTGAGAAGAAGCGAGTTGGTCCAGTTTATAAGGAAAACCGGACCCGAAAACCTAACATTCTCGGCTAATCAGGGAAAACCGAAAGAAAACCCAAAAAGAAAGAAAACAAAAGAAAACGAGAAAAAAGGCACTAGAACTTGGGGACATGGACAAGACAACTGCAGCATCAAGGGACATCATCAGAGCCAGACACCAAAGCACCCAAGCCCAAGGCAGTTAGACGAGGCTCAAGTAAAACCAAAATGACTGCCACTCGCCGAAGGGAAACTGTCCATACCGAAAGACTCTTCTGACTCGGCCTGAAAGAATCATGTGCTAACATTATCAGGTGGAAAACATCCTGACAGGTCCAACTTTGACTTCCCAGCGATCCTCGCCAAAGAGCTCAACGCCTCAATCACATGCGGTGAGAGCGGTTTTTTGTACATGTCCAGGTATGCTTGCATCTTTTGCTTTGGCCCCTCTGCTTTGCTGACCTCCGGCAACTCATCAAAAGCCTCCAACATTCTATACTCTGCACGCTTGGATGTCGGGATGTTGCACGCCTTGTTCTTCTTATCCAGACGCCCGCTCCGTCGCCCGCCATTCTTCTCCCCATGCGAAGGCACTGGGTCCCAAGCATAGGTTGTGGGAGCGAACAAGTAACCTTGCTGAGAAAATCCTCCAGAGATAGTGGTGTCGCTTTAGTTTGCGCCACCTTCGTAACAACATTGCACACCTCATCCATAGGTTCAACCAGAACATCAGGCACATTGAAACCGAGCGGCTCCTCTGTACTCGGCATCAGACGTACAAGGGAGTGCACCACAGAAGACGGGGAGGAGCCTCCATGGTGTGGCGACAGAAGAGTATCCTCCGAGCACATAGGTTCAACATATTCCTCACTCCCTACGGACGAGGCACCATGGCTGAACCACATCTCATCGCTCCAAGCGGAGCAGTCCCTAGGACGAAGGATGACAGGAAACCTAAGGGGAAGGCGCCATTGCTTCATCAAGCATAGGATCATTAGGCCACGGATCGATGCCCACTGGCCTAGCCAAGAGCATAGCAGCAAGGAGATCCTGCTCAACCGGAGCGAGAGGGAAGACGCATCCGTCCACACTACGAGCCAAGTGATCTCCAGGGGGTGGCGCTAAGAGAGCCTCGGCTTATGAGCGCTGCCTAGAAGCATGGCTGGCCGGCGTGTCACGGTGATCCCCAACACCAAGTCGAGGACCGTGGGAAGGCACCGTCGAGGAGAGTTCGACGAAGGGCCAGGGCACTGACTGGAAAGATGGAAATCTTTGTAGCAACGCCAGCACTTTAGCGGCTCCTCGCAATCCTTGGCGAAAAGCTTGCGGCTGAGACACCGAAAGCATCATCCGTCCATCCATCTGAGGTAGGCGGCGCGCTCAGACGGACTAACCACCGGCCGTGCCTTCGGCAGCACAGCCGGACCGCTGCTGGAAACATTTGCACATCCCTTGCTCCCACGCACTTCAATCCATCCTCCATGGTCTGAGGCAGGGGAGGAATCCCCTCCCTCCGGAGCCAAGGCTGCGTCCCGGATTACCATAGATTTGGGGCGAGTCCGTGAAGAGGAGGGCGGAGCAGCAACAACAGCATCAACCTCCGGGAAAGCCTGCACGCAGCAGGCAGACCGCGGCACTCCAGCAGCGACCCGTGCAACAGCGGAATGGCCGTCAGCACAAATCCCGGCGACGGGCACCCGGACCACAATGGATCGAAGATGAGGCGGGGGCGGAGAGGCTTTAGTCGATGGAGCCGAGTCGCCGGACGGTGGGGGCGAACCGGCGACCATCCCGGAGGACGAGCGGGAGAGCCCCGGATGCGGCGACGGCGACGGCGCATCTGGATCGGGAATCACGCCCGATGCCGACACGGAGGAGAGGCGCTGCGGCGCGGACGGGCCGGATGCAGGGGTGGCGAGGGTGGTGGGCTTGAACGGGGGCGGAGGGAGGGCAAGTGGCGGGGGCGGCGGCCCACGCGCGGGCGTCGGGGGCGTCGCGAGAGAGCTGGACATATCCTGCGGTCAATTCTTCTACACTTTCATCTGCGTTTCTCCTGATGCATCAGGCAGAAATGACAGTGATATCAGCATCATCGTTTGCTTCTTTCCCCTCTACACTTGTGGTTGCCTCTGCGACGCTGCGCGGTTGCACACGCCATTCGGTGGGGAGGCGATCCAAATGTTGGCGGTACAATTTGAGTCAACCTTGGTCTTTCGAAGCACACAACGGCAGCAGCAGCATTTACGTAGCTAGTCTCAGATGCATGCATGGCTGCATGTGGGCACGGCAGCAAGTAAAAAATCTTTTTTACTAGCAAGAGCAGCAGGCGTGCCTTAGTAGCTAAGTAGTAAGAGGTCAGCAGTGACATAATTCACTAAGAGCACACCCAGTTTGTGAACCTGACCGGCCGGTGTGCTCTTTTTTAGTTCACACCAAGACAAGTGAGTACTAGGCGGCAAAAACTGAGCAACAGATGAGAGGAAGAGGCATAGCCTAGCCCAAGACAGTTTCCTCGCTGATGCCGGCGGCTTCAGCAAAGACTGCCATGGCAAGACGGACCAAGCAAAATTACAAACGCAGGAAGGAAGGAATCCCTTTCTTGCGCTGCCAAAAAGGAAAAGAAAGGCATCATCTTTTGCCTCCTTCAAGCTAAGTATCAACCCATTCAACTACAAACAAGGAGCACTACTGCATTGCAACTTTACGCCTTTCAATCCACACCATTCCACCAAACGTCCCCTGAGAGCAAGGAGAAGAAATTAATCATGGCGATGGTGCTGGACGCCTTCGCGTCCTACCTCGGGGACCTGCTCAAGCAGGCGGCGGAGGAGGAGCTGGGGATGATGCTCGGCGTCTCCGGCGACATTGACAAGATGGGCGTGAAGCTCGGGGACCTCAAGAACCTCCTTGCTGATGCCGAGAGGAGGCGCATCACAGATGATAGCGTGCAGCAATGGGTGACCGAGCTCAAGCGCGCCATGTACGAAGCCACCGACATCCTCGACCTCTGCCAGCTCAAAATCATGGAGAGGGGATCATCTCTGCCGGATATGGGGTGCTGCAACCCCTTGCTCTTCTGCCTGCGACATCCCCGGTTCTCCCATGAAATCGGTGGCCGTATCAAGAAGCTCAACCAGACGCTCGTCTCCATCAAAGAGCGAAGCGCTGCCTTTAGCTTCCTCAATCTCACTTCCTATGAAGATCGGACGAGAGTTCGACCCAGTGCTGCTTCCCGGAAGACAGATCCGGTGCTGGAGCGGTCGGGTGAGGTGGGAGACAAGATTGAAGATGATACAAGAACCCTGGTGGAAAAGTTCACTAACAAAAATGATATTGATGATATCATGGTGGTGGCCATTGTGGGTGTGGGTGGGATCGGCAAGACCACCCTTGCAAAGAAGGTCTTTAATGATGAGGCTATCCAACACCGGTTCAATACGAAGATATAGTTGAGTGTCACAAAAGAATTCAGCGAGGCTGAGCTGCTCAAGACTGCCATCATCACCGCCAAAGGAAAGCTCCCAGACGGCGGGGCTCAAGATAAATCTCTACTTGTGCCGGTTCTGGCCGTCGCCATAAGAGACAAAAAGTTCTTTCTTGTCTTGGATGACATGTGGGGAGACAATGAATGGAACAACTTGCTGAAGGACCCGTTCAGCTACGGCGCTCCTGGTAGCCGAGTCCTTGTCACCACAAGACATGAGACTGTTGCCCGAGGCCTAAAAGCCGTACATCCGTATCACCATGTTGACAAATTGGGACCTGAAGATGCATGGTCATTACTCATGAAGCAGGTGAGAGTAATACATCAGCTCTATCTCAAGTAAATAATACAATGGTTATTTATTAATAGTTTAACGACTCAAAAAATTTATGCGTTCGCTACTGACTCTGGGCTTAAACTGATTGCAGATACTGACAACGGAGAAAAGTGAACCAATGATTGATATGCTAAAAGATATCGGATTGCAAATTATAAAAAAATGTGATGGGTTACCTCTTGCCATAAAAGTGATGGGAGGACTCCTATGCCAGAAGGAGAAATCACGCCATGCTTGGGGAAAGGTCTTGAATGATGCTGCATGGTCAGTATCCCAAATGCCTGAAGAGCTAAATTATGCAATATATCTTAGCTACGAGGATTTGTCCCCTTGTTTAAAACAATGCTTCTTGCATTTTTCACTTAAACCTAAAAAGGTATTGTTTGAAGATAGCGAATGTGTTGGTATGTGGATTGGGGAAGGATTTGTTCATGGGGACTCGGATAGATTGGAAGAACTTGGAATTGAGTACCATAGGGAGCTAGTACTAAGGAACCTTATAGAGCCAGATACATCATACCCTGGTCAAAAATTTTGCAGCATGCATGATGTTGTCCGTTCATTTGCGCAATTTGTCAGTAGAAATGAATCACTAGTACTGAACAATGGAGAATCTACTAGTGATACATTTAGTATGCAAAGATATCTTCGGTTGTCTATAGAAATAAAAGGAGTAGAATCAGATACATTTGAGTTGAGAAGTCTACAAGAGCAAAGATTACTAAGATCTATAATATTGATTGGCAATTTCAAGATTCAACCTGGTGATTCCATGACTATTTTTTCAAGTTTACGGACTCTACATATGGAGTCTATAGACTGTGTTTCATTGCTTGAATCTTTGCATCAACTGAAACACTTGAGGTACTTGGCAGTAAAAAAGTGCAGTGATATAAATAGTTTGCCACAAGACATCCACAAGATAAAATTGTTGCAACATCTTAGTTTTGATGGTTGCGGGAATCTTGTGAGCCTTCGTAATAGCATTGTAATGTTACGAGAGCTGCGATATCTTGACCTTGATGGAACATGTGTAATTAGTATGCCCAGGGGGTTCCATGCTCTAAAAGAGTTGAGGACAATATTTGGGTTCCCAGCTCAAATGCATGGTGATTGGTGCAGTTTGGAAGAGCTTGGGCCTCTTTCTCATCTTAGGTGCATTAGATTAGTGGGTCTACAGAATGTATCTGCTAGTTCATTCGCCAGGAAGGCCAGGCTTGGTGAAAAGGTGCATCTCTCCATTCTGCGCTTACACTGCAGCAGTGGATTTGGCGATGATGGACAGAAGAAAGAAAATGCCACCGAGAAAGATCAAAGAGTAATTGAGGAGGTATTTGATGGTCTATGTCCTCCACCTTGCATACAGCATATTTATATCCAAGGATATTATGGGTACCAGCTCCCAAGATGGATGAGGGACACATCAACGACACTCCTCAACTCCTTGAAGATTCTAATGCTGCACGACCTAGCTTGCTGCACTCAACTCCCTGATGGACTGTGCCACCTCCCTTGCTTGGAGGTCCTACAGGTATTCCGGGCTGTAGCAATTAAGCGTGTGGGTCCTCAATTTGTGCAGCCCTATAGTCACCATCATCATCCTTCACCCCGGGTTGTGGTTACTTTTTCAAGACTGCACGATCTGATCTTGAATGGACTGGTAGAATGGGAGGAGTGGGAGTGGGAGAAGGAAGTGCATGCTATGCCTCTCTTGGAGGAGCTTTTTATTCAACGTTGCAAATTGAGGTGTATCCCTCCTGGCCTTGCCACCCATGCAAGATCTTTGAAGAAGTTAAGCATAGGGAGCGTCCAGGGTCTCCAGTCTCTAGAGGGCTTCGCTTCTGTGGTCCAACTCAACCTAGCGGACTTACCCAACCTGACTAATATCTCCAATTTCCCCAAGTTGCAAAAGCTTGGGATCGATTGCTGCCAGAAGCTTGAGTCTCTGCAGGGGATGGATCAACTCCGAAGACTCGTGTTGACAGTTTACTATGGCACACCACTCCCGTTATACCTGCAAACTGTAGAGCCAAGTCATTTGTTGTTGGACTGTGGCCCAGAGGCACTCGCTTGCATGGCTTTGGGAAAATCTGGTCCCGAGTGGGACAAGTTCGGTCATATTCAGCATGTCGAGGCTTATGCAGATGATCTTGGTGAACATATTGAAAAGAAATGGCACCTATTGTACACAAGCGAGCCGTACAGCATGGTGACAAACATCGACCCACAGGTAATATATACTATATTGTTAACTCATTACTCTTCCAGTATGTGTAGCTAATCTGTTTTCTTAATCTCCTATCGCTCATTCCATATCATCTTAGTAGTTCACTAGTACATGCTGGAGCCTGAATATGCACCTCCCACTGTTTGGTTTTGCTTGGCAGGAGTATTCGTGGTCTGAAACAGAGTGTGAAGACGTCGAGGATGTAGAGGACATCCAAGACCAATGACCCTGCCTTGGCTCTTGAAGAGGAAGGAGTGACAAGTTAAGGAGGCAGCAACAATCCATTGTTAACTTCCCACTAGATAAATACGGTGCTGCTCACACAACTTGGCGTGCAGCAAGATTAGTCTGGACTAGTGGATACATAGCAGGCAGGTACACTAGTAGCTTGCTCCCTGTTTTGTATCCCTCCCAGTTTTCTTTGGTTCCTAGTACTAGCAGTGGTTATTTAATTTGGCCTGTATGTATGTATATAAGTTAGCTATAGACACCTGCTGGGGACATTAGCTGCATGTACTACTGAAGATGGTCTATCATTCGATCAATAAAGAATGAACCTTTTTGTACTACCAATTCTGACCCTAGGTTGAGCTGTGACAGAATGGTTGGTGTCTATTTGTTTGTTGGAACATATGCATAGACAGAGCCCAGAACACAACTGCATATGCATAGTAGTCGTCAGTTTGTTTCTTGTACCGTGACTTTAGAACTATGAACTGAAAGCTAGCATTACTTACTCTTGATTAGCATCTTGAGTAAGCAAGAATTCGGGTTCTGAAAATGAATCTGTAACCAAATTCAAAAGTTTGGTTCTGAAACTTCACACTGATTGACAACAGTAGCATGTAACCAGATTCTACAACTGAATCCGTAACCAAATTCAGACAAGCAGGCAAAGCGAATTGGGTACTTGCTTACTTGTAGCAGAACGTAGTTGACGAAGTCGGCCAGGTTGAGCGACGTACGCCAGGTGGGCGCCACCTGGTGCTTCCCCGGTCGATGACCGAACCTGAGTTTTATTTGTTTGCTAGAGCTGGCTGAATCTGATTATATTTTGCTGGTGGGCCGCAAAACTGCTGCCGTTTCTTGTGCTATGTTAGTCAGTGTTGATAGTCAGTTTGTGTAGCTGAACTTGTAACAATGAACCGAGCAAGTGAACCTAATTTTCTAGTCACATGAGGAGGTAGAACAATTTGCTAGTCACGAACTAGATCCTCACAAAGGATCTATAACGCTGTGACTCCAAGATCAGGACGCCATTGCAACCGTTGACACCGGTGCGACATGGTGACCAACGCAAGGAAACTGGGGGACGTGTTGGGTTTGTTAGTTACTGTACTGATTCAGCTTGAGAACCCATATTGGTTTGTTACTATGTACATACATGGATCATAGAAGAGGAAAAGAGAAGGATGGGCTGATATCCTGGAGGTTCTAATTAAACTGGAAGTAAAGAAGCTACTAGTCGGGCCAGTTTCAGGTTCTGACAGAATTCAGATACATGGACCTGTAACTGTATTATATATATTCAGAATAAATTTTCTATGTTTTCCATGGTGCGTGCCTAGTTCCGTCCCCGGCCGGCACTTTTTTGCCCGTGTCCCCGAACCACCCGTTTCGGGTCCGAGTACTCATCCGTGTATGAGACGGGGACGAGTCGGTGGTTTTGCCCTGTTTTCCATGGCACGTGTCTAGTTCGTCCCCGGCAAGCGTCGGGCACTTTTTATCCCTTGTCCCTGAACCACCCGTTTTGGGTCCGTGTACGAGTCGGGGACGGGCCGGTCGGATTCCATGGATGGAGTCAAGGTGGGTGAACAAGGGCCGGTCATAACAGCCAGCAGTTCTGAGTTGTTCCTTTGTTAGCGAGATGAGTTACTCTACAGAGTACATAAGCAGTAAGCTTCTATATTGTCACTGATGTTTGCTAGTGATTGCGTTTGAAGCAAAGGGGTATTTTGCTTGCCAAGTGGAAGAACAGTGTTAATAGATTAAACAACTTCAGGAGTCAGACTTAAATCATATCTCACAGCACCAGGTAGATCACGTGTTGTGCCACTTTGTACCAAATTTTTGCGTTCACTTTCCACCTGCTCACGCGGACTAACATTGCATTTTGTCTCCGATCGCATGAAAAGAAAACATGCATTCAAATATCTGCATCTCTCTAGAGAGAACGAGCAATTTTTCTACAGACAGAAGTTTTAATTAAATTTTATTTTCAAAAGTTTTTCCAACATTAAGGCAGATGGAGATAATTACTCAGCACCCATCGCATATCATCTTTCCAGAATATCGTAGTCACACCATAAATACTGTGACCAACGCTAGGTGGGTGATGACACATAGTGAACTTTGAATCATTGTTTCACCCACACCCATAAAACACAATATCCTTGATGTAGATCGACACTGAAACTTTTTACAGTTGGATGCAGAACCATGTTTTTGGCTTAGTTGGGTGCACGAGGAGCATGTTTCTTGAGTCACACTGATATTACAGTAGAAGTGGGATACACCGGGACAACGAGTTTCAGTGACAGAGAAAAACCATGAGTTCGAATTAAAGCATGATGAGAGATGATGTCGACTTTAGTTAGTAACGTGGAGGTGGCCGTGAAGCTAAAGTTGAAAAATAATCCACTGGTTATATGAAGCATCTACGATATCTTAGATTTATGACATGAAGATAAAGCATAATAACGTTGCACCCACATTACACAAGGTCTACCTTCTACAAGTGCTTCAGTTTTGGCCTCCTTGTTTATATTACTTCCCTTACAGTGAAGAGCTTGCTAAAGTCATCGACTTTGACATATAATATATGCAGTCATGAATTTTCCCATCATAGCCAAGCTAACATTACTCCGGACTATGCGGTCCTTAGATGTTCGTTGTGGTCAATGGTACGAGTTACACAAGCACGTAAACAATATCCACAACTCATTGGAAAATTGTGATCTTGGAAATATTAAACGCAAGGAGAAGCTCTTGAAGCCAAGATAAAAAAAAATAAAATGAAAGGGGTTTTCCCCCATTATTAAGTCAAGACACAAACCACGTGTCCAACAATTTAAAGTATTCGGTGCAACCAAAATCTAGCTGCAGCAGATTCCAACCTATAGTTCATCAAGAGCAACTCCAATGCCGATCGCCAGCTACCTCCAGGCAATCCTAAGCAACTCCCCTCGCCGATGGTCGAGCAGCCTTACACACCGGAGAAGCAGAGAACCCTACGCATCCGAGCAAATTATCTTCCATTGTTGGACCAGATAACCAACCAGGTCCGGGATACACACCGGAGAAGCAGCCTTACACACCGGAGAAGCAGAGAACCCTACGCATGCCTCACCATCTTTGCCCCTGGAAAACAAAGTCATTTCGAAGCAACCATAAGTCCCATAAGGTAGCAGATGTAACTAAATTCGCACCTTCAATCTTGTTCTTTTGGAACAAAGGTATTAGAGATTAAAATGAAACAGGTATAGGAATGCACAAACACTAAGCAACAACCGACCAGATTTCCTTAGCAATAATGCAATCAAAAAACAGATGTTGGATAGTTTCTGCTTCACGGCAAAAGACACAAGAGACATCATCAACATGTCTTCTCTTAGCTAAATTATCCCAAGTCAAACTTTTGTTGGACAAAATAAGCCAAAGAAAAAACTATATCGTTGGGGGAACTTTATTTTTTCAGATAAGATTACCAACATCAGAAGCACTCGCCAAAGTTCTTGAAGCCAAGATATGTTATAAAGAACGAATCACGGAGATGGCTCTGTCATGGGTGATGCCACAGAAATAGCAAGCCCGTCCATACAAGTAGATGTACTTGAAGGTCTTCGGCCAACAGTGTATCATAATGAATTGAAGAGCAAAGTTACAAAGGCTCAAGGTGTTCCAGTTGGATGGTGGATACACAGAGGAGTGCAATACACCACTTGAGTTTATTCGTGGAACCAACTTGTTTATGGCCGGATATTTTTTCTTCCAAGACCGGATTTTCTTAATGGATGTTAGTTTGTTAGTGTTCTTGTGCTCCACCGCTGCAACTAGGACACCTTACCCTACAATACGGAAGACCTCATGTGCTAGCCGCACCTTGTCTACTACTTCATCTAAGATGAGATCATTCTGGAAAACAATGCCATTCATTCCGCTGATGTAAACAATGAAGTTGATACTTGGGAAACATCAGCTTCTCCACCTTTGTATTCCTGGCGCTAGTGGCAGGATATGGTTGTCACGTCCACAATCTCAGCTCCTGCTACTTTGTTACCCGTTGAACCTATGTTCCCAATGCATCTCATCTCTATCACAATATTAGTGCCAAACATATCCTCCTCTTCACCTACATGTATCTAGCTAACACCTCATTTCATATCCAACCGAAACGAAACAGCTATAACCAAATATGAATTTTGAAATAAAAAAATTAAGTGGAAAACTACAATATGCAAGTTATTTGGTTGTGTGTGTTTGCATGCGCGCGCTCACGCAAAGTGTGCTTCGAGTATAGGTGGTATGCCACTAGGGACCTGCTGATTGAGTATATATCCTGTGACTATGATATTGTAAAGAGACATGTCATCAAAATGCCCACTTTTTCCCTTTAGACTAAGAACTGGTACAATGGCACGAGCATGTGCGTGGGCGAACAACATCTTTAATTTGACATAGATGGTGGTGGGGTAATACCCCTGATAATGTACGACTGAGCATGCCGAGTGTGAATGATGGTGGGTTTCATTTCTATCTTGCCTTCTATGAAGTAGAAATGTGCCTGATTATGGCACTTGTGGGTGAATCTGCTCTTCTAGTGCTATTATGTTGTCAAATTAAGTGTTATTTAGGCAGTTGTGGCTCTTAATTTGTCTGTGTTATTTTCTGCAACGAAATTTCATGATTTATGCCCTCTTCTACCCTTCAAGACGATCTTGCTATTGTACCTGGTATGCCTCAGGTTACTGTTTTTGAAGTGATCGCGGATGCATGATTTCTTTTGTCAATGATAGGAATTATTGTGTTTTTATTTTCGAGAATGACGAGGGGCAAAACTCACCGGTTGTTATATTACCTTGTGTGAGGATTAGAGAGGAGATTCGTGTAATTGTTGTTATATTGCTGAGCACCATGGACGAGTATATATTCTTTATATGTCTTCGAGGAAAAGAAATCATCGTAGAGATAATGTAATACAGAGAAATGAATCCTATCCTATCAAATACGCATTTTCTTATCTTAGGTGATTAGTCAATTACTTGCAAATAGGTTTAAGGGATTATATATTGATTGGTTTTATAAACTTTGTGTGCTTTACAGTGCTATTGAAGTTCATATCAATGCAACATTTGTTTTGTATTAATTCATACCACCTTATGATATACGACCCATATTCATTTCGTAAGTTATCCTATTTTGCATCCTTAAGAACTGAAAATAAATATTATTTAAAAATGTTAGTGGTGCATTTAAGGTATACTTCAGTTATGTTCTTATGCCAGCCACTTCGTGTTGGAGCTCAGATGGATAGGAAAAAGAATCTCCAGATGTAGTTTCTCTAGAAATCATAGTTTGCCCTCCTCTTTAGCCCTCGGTGATATCGGCATCATCGTTTGCTTCGTCCCCCTCTACACTTTCATCTTTTTTTTCGAGAACACCTCGAAAGGGGCAGGGGGTTTCTACATTTCATTGAGAAGAAGAGAGTTGGTCCAGTTTATAAGGAAAACCGGACCCGAAAACCTAACATTCTCGGCTAATCAGGGAAAACCGAAAGAAAACCCAAAAAGAAAGAAAAAAAAGAAAACGAGAAAAAAGGCACTAGAACTTGGGGACATGGACAAGACAACTGCAGCATCAAGGGACATCATCAGAGCCAGACACCAAAGCACCCAAGCCCAAGGCAGTTAGACGAGGCTCAAGTGCAACCAAAATGACTGCCACTCGCCGAAGGGAAACTGTCCATACCGAAAGACTCTTCTGACTCGGCCTGAAAGAATCATGTGCTAACATTATCAGGTGGAAAACATCCTGACAGGTCCAACTTTGATTTCCCAGCGATCCTCGCCAAAGAGCTCAACGCCTCGATCACATGCGGTGAGAGCGGTTTTTTGTACATGTCCAGGTATGCTTGCATCTTTTGCTTTGGCCCCTCTGCTTTGCTGACCTCCGGCAACTCATCAAAAGCCTCCAACATTCTATACTCTGCACGCTTGGATGTCGGGATGTTGCACGCCTTGTTCTTCTTATCCAGACGCCCGCTCCGTCGCCCGCCATTCTTCTCCCCATGCGAAGGCACTGGGGTCCCAAGCAGAGGTTGTGGGAGCGAACAAGTAACCTTGCCGAGAAAATCCTCCAGAGATAGTGGTGTCGCTTTAGTTTGCGCCACCTTCGTAACAACATTGCACACCTCATCCATAGGTTCAACCAGATCATCAGGCACGTTGAAACCGAGCGGCTCCTCTGTACTCGGCATCAGACGTACAAGGGAGTGCACCACAGAAGACGGGGAGGAGCCTCCATGGTGTGGCGACAGAAGAGTAGCCTCCGAGCACATAGGTTCAACATATTCCTCACTCCCTACGGACGAGGCACCATGGCTGAACCACATCTCATCGCTCCAAGCGGAGCAGTCCCTAGGACGAAGGATGATAGGAAACCTAAGGGGAAGGCGCCATTGCTTCATCAAGCATAGGATCATTAGGCCACGGATCGATGCCCACCGGCCTAGCCGAGAGCATAGCAGCAAGGAGATCCTGCTCAACCGGAGCGAGAGGGAAGACGCATCCGTCCACACTACGAGCCAAGTGATCTCCAAGGGGTGGCGCTAAGAGAGCCTCGGCGTATGAGCGCTGCCTAGATGCATGGCTGGCCGGCGCGTCACGGCGATCCCCAACACCAAGTCGAGGACCGTGGGAAGGCACCGTCGAGGAGAGCTTCGACGAAGGGCCAGGGCACTGACTGGCAAGATGGAAATCTTTGTAGCAACGCCAGCACTTTAGCGGCTCCTCGCAATCCTTGGCGAAAAGCTTGCGGCTGAGACACCGAAAGCATCGTCCGTCCATCCATCTGAGGTAGGCGGCGCGCTCAGACGGACTAACCACCGGCCGTGCCTTCGGCAGCACAGCCGGACCGCTGCTGGAAACATTTGCACATCCCTTGCTCCCACGCACTTCAATCCATCCTCCACGGTCTGAGGCAGGGGAGGAATCCCCTCCCTCCGGAGCCAAGGCTGCGTCCCGGATTACCATAGATTTGGGGCGAGTCCGTGAAGAGGAGGGCGGAGCAGCAACAACAGCATCAACCTCCGGGAAAGCCTGCACGCAGCAGGCAGACCGCGGCACTCCAACAGCGACCCATGCATCAGCGGAATGGCCGTCAGCACAAATCCCGGCGACGGGCACCCGGACCACAATGGATCGAAGACGAGGCGGGGGCGGAGAGGCTTCAGTCGATGGAGCCGAGTCGCCGGACGGTGGGGGCGAACCGGCGACCATCCCGGAGGACGAGCGGGAGAGCCCCGGATGCGGCGACGGCGACGGCGCATCTGGATCGGGAATCACGCCCGATGCCGACGCGGAGGAGAGGCGCCGCGGTGCGGACGGGCCGGATGGAGGGGTGGCGAGGGTGGTGGGCTTGAACGGGGGCGGAGGGAGGGCAAGTGGCGGGGGCGGCGGCGGCGGCGGCGGCCCACGCGCGGGCGTCGCGGGCGTCGCGAGAGAGCTGGACATATCCTCCGGTCAATTCTTCTACACTTTCATCTGCGTTTCTCCTGATGCATCAGGCAGAAATGACAGTGATATCAGCATCATTTTTTTTCGAAACGGAGGCAAAAGATTTGCCTCATCTCATTAATTAAGAAGAGTTTTGAATTACATGACCGACCGCCCACAGACAGCCCCGAACTGATAAGCCTACTCTCGCGGCATAAGAGAACTCAAACGCTTGGCCCCTGCCAACCCCCAAAGTCTAACCTCCGCCTTCATTCTAGACGTGATTACATTTGGCATGGAGGACACCTTACTAAACACTCTTGCATTCCGCTCATTCCAAATCTCCCATGAAACCAACATGACGAGAGATGCGAGGCCCTTTCTCACATTGGCGTTGACGCCCACCATGTGATGCCACCAATCCTTGACATTGTCGAAGCTACTCCAGTCGGTGATGTCCACACCGGTCAAACCCATCCAAGTCTTGATCTCCGTCCAAATGCGTGTCGTGTATCGACACCGGAAGATAATGTGCGCCGCCGTCTCCGGCTCCCTCTTGCATAATTGGCATAGGCCACAATTCGGCCATACTCTCCGTTGAAGTCTGTCCGCAGTCCAAACACGGTCTTGAATGATAAGCCAAGCAAAGAATTTGTGTTTTGGCGGCGCCCAGTTGTTCCACACAGCCGACTTCATTTTCGATGCAGTGGAGTCGTCGAGTTGAGCTTTGTAAGCTGACGATGCAGTGTATTCACCGGAAGGCGAAAGCTTCCAAACGATCTCATCATCCACCCCCTCATCAAGAAAGACCTCTCGTAATCCAACCCAAACCTCATCGTTTGCTTCTTTCCCCTCTATACTTGTGGTTGCCTCTGCGACTCTGCGCGGTTGCACACGCCATGCTAGTAAATGCTGGCAGCAGCAGCATTTACGTAGCTAGTCTTAGATGCATGCATGGCTGCATGTCGGCACGGCAGCAAGTAAAAAATCTTTTTTACTAGCAAGAGCAGCAGGCGTGCCTTAGTAGCTAAGTAGTAAGAGGTCAGCAGTGACATAATTCACTTGTTTGACGTCAGCCTATGCGTAGTATAGTCGGTTCATTACACTATGTATAGGACCGATGCCCATCGTTGTAAGCCAGGCCACTCTAGTAGATTTTTTTTCAAAACTGTGCCTAAATTTATACGAATTTTGAGAAATGTGTGGCTGTTTGCAAAAAAACCAAATCTATGACCCGGTCGGTCTTAATTGGGCCGAAAGGCGGCCTCTCGGCCACGACTGGGCCGACCAGCCAGTCGTCGGCCTCGGCTGGGCCGACCAGCGACCAGTCGGGCTCGGCTGGGCCGAGCAGTGGCCAGTCGGCCTCGACCTGGCCGACCAGTGGCCCGTCGGCCTCGACCTGGCCGACCAGTGGCCCGTCGGCCTCGACCTGGCCGACCAGTGGCCCGTCGGCCTCGACTGGGCCGACCGGCAACTGGATAAGCGCCAGCTTCTTCTTCCTCACTCGTTTCTTCTCTGTTCGTTCGTTGTTCTGTTCGTTCTTCCACCACCACACACACACCCCCCCACCGATCTACCCATTCTACCAGCCATTTTGTGTTCTAAGTAGCAGAATCAATAGATCATAGCATTCTCCACCGATCCATCCAATTTATTTTTGCTATGGGGTAGTTTTTTGTGCGTATTTGAGGAGGAGCCATGGTGTGGTGGAGTAGCCATGGTGGGGTGAAGGAGCTGCGGTTTTGGTGGTGGTGAGGAGGAGAAGGAGGTGGTGGTGAGGAGTTTCGGTGGTGTTGTCCGGTGGTGCGAAGAGTACGCGATAAGGGCACACACGCGTCGAAGGTATATTTAGTGTACATAGACATTTTAGCGTATAGTTAGTGTAGCCGGTAATATTTTTGTTAGTGTAGCCGGTATCATATTTTGTTAGTGTAGCCGGTAATATTTTTGTTAGTGTAGCCGGTAACATATTTTGTTAGTGTAGCCGGTAATATTTTTGTTAGTGTAGCCGGTAACAAATTTTGTTAGTGTAGCCGGTAACAAATATTTTTGTTAATGTCTGACAGGTGAAAATGTCTGAATCAATAAATTTGACTGTTTACTACGGCCCTGGTAATGTTCGATATAATGAGTTGGGGGTTGATCTTAGCGAGTTTAAAAATGGCGTCATGACACTTTCAGACCCGAACAGACTGGACATTAGACAGTTGAAGTACTGGTTGACTACTAGTTTTGGGTTGAATCCTGAAGTATGTTCCATCAACATTCATGCATTGTGGACCAAATCCTGTAAAAATGTGAAGTGGGAGTTGATGCCGGTAAATAGGAGCCAGCATTGGTTGACTCTGTTAAGTCGTTGCCGAGACCGAAGAATCCACCCATATGTTCTAGTGCAACCTGTGGCGAAGGAGGAGAATACCGTACAACTTCACGTGGGGTATGAACCCGGCCAAGGTAGTCAAGTGGCTAACGAGAATTATTTATCCGGGTCACAGCCACCGGATGTGGATGCTATCCAAGTCGAGAAAGAGTCAGAGTTCGTGTCCGACAATGTTTGTGGTCATAATACTGGGCAGAGTAGTCGGTCGATTATATTGGCGGAGGATCTGGATTCTGATGTGGATGAGGAAGAGGAGGAAATGCAGAGGGTGATGGAGGAAGAGGATGAGGATGGATTGGCTGAGGATCTGGATTCTGAAAATTCCGAGGATGAAGTGGAGGTACCGATTCCTTCTGCATGGGATCAGGACATATCCACCGGCCTTACGGTCAACGATGTCCATGAGACTCCATGGCAGTATAATCTGAACCAAGTCCAGATAGGGGCTATGTTTGATACAAAGAAAAAATTGAAGTATGCGGTGATAAAGTGGGCTATGTCTACGCAAAGGGTTTTTCGGACACACATATCAAGTCCAACAAACTATACCGTGAAGTGTGTTGAAAAAGGCTGTCCTGCGAAGGTGCACGGGCACGTGCCGAAGTATAACATCCACTGGGTTGTCACCAATGTGATCCCACATAATTGTGTGAGGAGAAACCTATTGGTTCGTCATCCAAAACTGACTTCAACTCTCATTGCGCAACTCATGTATACTGAGATAGTGGAGAAGAAAGATATGGAAGCAAAACACATCCAGACAGCAGTGAAGGTCAGATGGAAATATGACATTCCTTATGGGAAGGCTTGGAGGGCTAAGCAGAAGGCTATGGAGGAAAGGTTTGGGACGTTCTTCGACTCATATGATAATGTTGTCCGTCTCCTTGCCATACTAAAGGAGAGGAATCCCGGCACTTATGTAAACATACAGCACACGAGGTTGGAGAGTATACAAGATTTCAAGGTGTTGAAACGAGTATTCTTCTCTTTCGCTATGTGCATCGAAGCTTTCCGGCATTGTCCTCCTGTGATGTTTGTGGATGGTACATTCCTGACTGGTCAGTACAAAGGGCAAATCCTGACCGCAATTGGTGTGGACGGGAACAATCAAATCATCCCACTTGCCATGGCATTTGTGGAGGGTGAGAACTTTCCAAGCTGGGTATGGTTCTTCCGGCAAGTGAAAATTGCGATCGTGAAGGACCGACCAAACATGTGTGTCATTCATGACAGACATGCTGGTATATTGAAGGCAGTGAAGACACTAAGGAATCCAGCAGAAGACGAACGAACACCTTGGAAGGACTTGCAGAGCCGGTGGTGCATGCGCCATCTAGGGGCAAATTTTTTCTCACAATTTAAGAACAAGCGGTTGATGAACTTGTTCAAAAAATTATGCAAGCAGAACCAGCACCGTAAGTACCATTTTATTTGGTCAAAACTTGATGAGTTTACTAAGAAGCAGGTTACTGCCAGGAAGAAAATGGAAGCAGACCAGGTTAAATTAGCAACACTCATGGCAGAGCTAGAGGAGCCTGTAGGTCTTTGTGACTTGCCAGGAATTGACCCTCCTAATACTAAGAGAAAGAAGGGGAGGGCAATAAAGAGTTTTTCTCAGTGGATAGAGAAAGAGCCTCCCGTAAATTGGTCTTTGCTGCATGACACCCATGGAGCTAGGTATGGCCACATGACAACCAACCTTGCAGAGGTGTATAACTTTGTACTTAGAGGGAATAGAGCATTGCCACTCACAGCTATTGTGGAGGCTGTATTCCATGGCACTTTGAGATATTTCAGAGAAAGGCATGAGTTAGCAAAGAAGCATATTGAAGATAAACAAAACACACCTTATTGTAGCCGTGTCATGGAGTACATGGCAAAGAAGATAGCGAAAGCAAAGAAGCACACTGTCAGACTCATAGGTAATCAGGAAATGAGGTATGAGGTTCAGCTTCCTACTGATGGTTTTGGTTCTGCAAATGAGGTGAAGACGCACGAGGTAAAAATAGGGAATGAACTTTATCCATCTTGTGAGTGTACATGCAACAAACCGGAGTTGCTGCACCTACCTTGCTCACATGTGTTGGCTGCATGTGGCCAGATTAAGTTGGACGCTATCTCCTTCGTGTCCCCGTACTATTTAAAAGAAGCAGTACTCAATGTCTGGACAGGTGAGATGACTGGGTTTAGAGTCGTCGGCAATTTCAACAAGGTAAACGACGGGGATAGAGTATACATCCCGGATCCAGGACTTCGGCGAACAAGCAGGGGCAGACGTAAGGTAAAACGCATCCGAAACGATATGGACCAATCTGAAGCTGGTGGAGCAACCAGACAATGTTTGCTATGTGCGGCTTATGGGCATAGGATGAAATATTGTCCTGAACTGAACAAAGACGGTGCTTCCACATCGACGAGTGCTTCCACATCGACGACAGTAGCAGCACGTGGTGGTCGACACTATTGGATGACCAAGGCCAAGGTGGTGTTCGACGTGACAGTTGAGGAGATGGCTCTTCATAGGGTTATGAGACAGTTCGGTCTATGCCAAGAACCTATCATTCCAGTTATTCCACACTTACCAGATCACGTGCACAAGTAAGTAATATTGTTTTTGTTGTCATGTCTGCATTCAGAATAAAACTAATCATGTTACGTGCTTGTCAATCTCAGGTTTAGTCGCGCAGGAGGAAACAAGTCCCATGCATCTTGGCTTCGCGACATTAGCCCTTACGTGGACGAATGGAGTACTGCGCCGACAAATATCTGGGATGAGGTTGGGGCCTTCGACTGGAACAAGTTCGGGTTGTATCTGCAGCGTTACCGGCATAGCACGAGGATCTACTTGGTTCCATCAGCAGCTCCTGATCAGATCGAAACCGCTCTCACCAGCGATATGTTCCCAACTGCCTCAGTTGTGGGTACCAGACACCACGCGGTACGTGCTATGGTTCTCGCATGTCAATTTTGTTCATAACTTGAACATATACAATTGGTTCACTATTTGTGTTGTCTCCCATACAACGATGATGTAATTGGTTAACTCTTCGTGTACAGGTCGACTTGACAAGCGAGGCGATACAGGAGGCTTCCGCTTTAATGCAACGATTTGAGAGGGGAGATAATATCCCACGGCATGAGAACGTCTCATGGTTGAGGCGTCATGTTGAGAAGCTACGCGGGATTTACGCATCTGTTGCATGTAGACGATCTTCAGATGTTGCTATTCCTCCTCCATCACATCGTCCACCACGCCACTCTGTGCAGCGTTCAGAAGGTCGACCCTCGGTGCAGCGTTCAGAAGGTCGACCCTCGGTGCAGCGTTCAGAAGGTCGACCCTCGGTGCAGCGTTCAGAACCTCGACGCTCTATGCAGGAGCGTGTAGAACCACGACCTTCCTCGCAGCAGCCACCTCCTTCACAACCAGGGAGCACTTCCTATCAGCAGCCACCGAGCTCTTCCTGGCAGCAGCCACCTCCGGACTTAGCGGGGAGCTCTTTCTATCAGCAGCCACCGAGCTCTTCCTGGCAGCAGCCACCTCCGGACTTAGCAGGGAGCTCTTTCTATCAGCAGCCACCGAGCTCTTCCTGGCAGCAGCCACCTCCGGACTTAGCGGGGAGCTCTTTCTATCAGCAGCCACCTACTTCACAACTAGGTGGCTTTTCCTCGCATCATCATCAGATGGACATAGGTAACACTACTTTGTACATTCTTTTAAACAGTGTAGGTTCGCCAATCAATTTCACATGTTTTACTTTACTGCAGTCGGTAGTCAGCCGCAGCAGTTCATGCATTCAGTCCAGTCACCGATGCTTAGTGGTGGTTCGTACTTAGACGGCGACGACGATGACGACGACCGAGCTGCAAACACCTATGACTTGTCGCAGACAGTTCTTCACACTCCACCACCACCGTTCACGCAGGAGTCACAGACAGACGAGATTATCTATGGTCGTGGTAATCGTCAGCGTCGTCCACCGCCTTCGCGTTTATCGCCTTCCGGTCCTCGTCCGAGGAAGACCCAGACTCGTCGTCGTCCACAGCAGTGATATGGTTATCTATGTATGAGACATTATCTATGTAGAGTCATTATCTATGTATGAGACATGATTGATGTATGTTTTATTATCGCACTTCTATCAGAGTATGAGACATATTACTATTAAGAAACTGCAATAGTTCATTAAAATAAAGGTACATCTGACTTACAAGGTACTACTAAACTTCATAATATAAATCTTACGAATTTTAAGATACAACTTGCTGCAATGCGAAGGTTACGATACAATAACATAAATCTACTGAGTCCAACGGGGATATTTTCCTTTTCCATCACCAGCTTCTTCTGCTGCCTTGGCTGCACGAGCCCTTTCTTTTTTTATCTGCCTCTCAGCCTCACGGGCCTCCTCTCGCTGTCGATACACCTCCGCCAGTCGAAGTCCCTCTTCTCGGTTTTTCTTCTTCATCTCATCAAGAAAAGCCCTCTGCTTCACACAGTACTCTTGCCACTCTCTCTCCTGCTCTGCTTTCTCCTTTGCTGCCTCCTTCGCTTGGCGCTCTTCTAAGTCCAAACTTGCCCATGCACGACGACCTCTTTCACGAATCTCGGTGACCGCCCAGTCCGGTTTTTTCATGTCAATCCAACGATAGTACATGCACAGAGGCGGAGGAGACTACAACCAAAATAGAAATAGAAATATCAAATCAACAATAATATCAACAACGTGTTTATTCTTCATGACTGAAACACACCTGAGGCCTGATGTACGGTGAAGGAGCAACGGGTGGATCTTCCTCATAATTGGCGCACATGAAAAACTTCATGCCCAACCAATCTGAAAAATCCGTCACCTCCTTCACCTTACAGAGATCGCCACACCAACAACGAAGTACTTCCACCCCCCGAGGCAAACTCGCACTCTTCATTTTCGTAGGCCTAATGCTTTGATCCGAGCAAGGCAAACTCATAATGACTAGCGCGTTGGTGTTTTCAAGTGCGGCTGGACTATAGAGAAGACAGTGAGAAAGAGCAAGCAGTGTGGGCAGAAGCAAAGAGAAGACCGTGAGAGAGCAGGCAACGGCATGTCGTATATAAAGATGAGGAGCAATGTGTTGTCGGTAGCAACAGCACGGCGCGAGAGAAAATGGCGGGAAGTAGAGAGCGGGAAAATATGGCGGGAAGTAGAGAGCGGGAAAATATGGCGGGAAGTACAGAGCGGGAAAATATGGCGGGAAGTAGAGAGCGGGAAAATATGGCGGGAACTACCGAAGCGGGAAGAATGTTGGCGGGAATAAATGGCGGGAAGAATTTTGGCGGCAATGAAACGAGTGAGGAAGAAGAAGCTGGCGCTTATCCAGTTGCCGGTCGGCCCAGTCGAGGCCGACGGGCCACTGGTCGGCCAGGTCGAGGCCGACGGGCCACTGGTCGGCCAGGTCGAGGCCGACTGGCCACTGCTCGGCCCAGCCGAGCCCGACTGGTCGCTGGTCGGCCCAGCCGAGGCCGACGACTGGCTGGTCGGCCCAGTCGTGGCCGAGAGGCCGCCTTTCGGCCCAATTAAGACCGACCGGGTCATAGATTTGGTTTTTTTGCAAACAGCCACACATTTCTCAAAATTCGTATAAATTTAGGCACAGTTTTGAAAAAAAATCACTCTAGTACAATAACAATCAGCCTCAAGAGCTCTCTCATATGTGTGTGTTCAGTGTAGAAGCATTGTTCAGCCACTAGTACGTGAGCTCCGCTCCAACTCGATTGTGTGTGTAGCACCCAGTTCGTGTCCTCCTGTGCTAGTATAGCTAGACATCCGGCAGTAGTTCATCTCTGGTCTCAGTAGTTCTGGGCTAACACACAGGGTTTGAGGTACTTGAACCGAATCCACTGTGTTTCCTCAGTTCAGTTGAGTCCAATAGCAAAGATCACAGCCACAGGGTTTTGGAAGCTACTGTCAAGTGAGCAAGCGGAGTAGAGAAAATATCAGAGCCAGGTTAATTATTTCAGGCGAGGACTGAAGCCAGGTTGTTTGAGCTACTTAAACCGCCTGTTATTTCTTCAATGCAATCAAATTAAGTTTAGTCAACTCTTTCTCTCTTTATTCTACAGGGAAATATGTCACGTTGCAGGTCCTCAAACTAGTATTACTAACTATGGGCTGTTAGTTTGTCCTTCTAATCACTTTGTTGTTGGAACCTTATGCGGTGTTCACCTGCACGCAACGGCCATGCACCACATGCGGTGTTCGATCGCCAACGGCTATGCCGCACACACACACCCATGCGGTGTTCACCTGCACGGACACGGCCATGCACCACACGCACGCCTACACTCACACCTACCCCGCGGACCGGGCGCACCCGACGCGTCCGGCTCGCCCCCATACACGAGCTGGTCGAGCCCAGCTCGCCAGCACAGCTTATTCACCCAACATATTATATAGGGAAATATGTCAAGCTTCAGGTTCTCAAACTAGTATTACTAACTATCAGAGGAACCCTAAGAAAAAACTATCAGAGGAAAGAGAGCAAAAACAGAGCAAGGGAGCAGATGACGCATCAGAGGAAGAAGCTTTTGTCGAACCAACAAAAAACCAGATGCCGTTAGGGGACGTCGGTGCAAACTTCAGATTCTGCTTCACTGCTCTTTATTGAAAGCATAACAGAGGTCCCTACCCTATGGGCTGTTAGTCTGTCCTTTTAATCACTTTGTTGGAACCTTTGCTTTATCACCATGCATGCTCATAATTACTACATTCGAGTTCCTTTTTCCTTTTCGATATGCAGTAAGCTACAGGCGCAACATTCCCAGCAATATGTAGCTTGAAAATCGTAAGTATATGATAGCAATCCATGTACTTTGTGCATTTTCTACGTGCACAATGTTGCGTGTGTGTGTGTATATATATATATATATATATATAT
>LR738716.1:92450222-92461231 GCA_902687465.1 Secale cereale
TAGTTAGTCACGGGATTATGTATTACGGTAACGAGTAAAGAGACTTGCCGGTAACGAGATTGAACTAGGTATAGAGATACCGACGATCGAATCTCGGGCAAGTAACATACCGACGAGACAAAGGGAACTGTATACGGGATTGCCTGAATCCTTGACATCGTGGTTCATCCGATGAGATCATCGAGAAACATGTGGGAACCAATATGGGTATCCAGATCCCGCTATTGGTTATTGACCTGGGAGTGTCTCGGTCATGTCTGCATAGTTTCCGAACCCGCAGGGTCTACACACTTAAGGTTCGGTGACGCTAGGGTTGTTAGTGAGAACAGTGCATGGTTACCGAAGGTTGTTCGGAGTCCCGGATGAGATCCCGGACGTGACGAGGGTCTCCGGAATGGTCCGGGGACGAAGATTGATATATAGGATGAAAGGTTTCGGAGTCCGGAAGTGTTCCGGGGAGCATCGGGAAATCGGCGGATGACCGAAAGGGGTTTCGGGGTCCCGGAAGGGGTTTCGGGCCTAATGGGCCACAAAGGGGGGACATAACAGCCCTCATAGGGCTGTGCGCCCCCCCCCTGGGCCCTCTCCTAGTGCGCATGGGGGCTGGCCCCTCCTAGGGCTGCCGCACCCCCTGGCTTGGGGGGCAAGGCACCTAGGGGGGGGAACCCTAGGGCCTGGCGCAGCCCTTGGCCGCCGCCCCCCCTCTGCCCTGGCCGCCGGCCCCCCTAGGGGAAACCCTAGGGCGCCCCCCTCCCCTCTATTCCCCCTATATATAGAGAGGTAGAGGGAGGGCAGCCAACACACGTTCGTGCCTCGGTGCTGCCCTCCCTCTCCCATAACATCTTCGTCTTCCCGCGGTGCTTGGCGAAGCCCTGCTGGAATCCTCCACCACCATCACCACCACGCCGTCGTGCTGCCGGTCTCTCCATCAACCTCTCCTCCCCCCTTGCTGGATCAAGAAGGAGGAGACGTCCCCGAGCTGTACGTGTGAAGAACGCGGAGGCACCGTTGCTTCGGTGCTTGGATCTTCAGCGATCTGAATCGCGGCGAGTACGACTCCATCAACCGCGTTCTTGAACGCTTCCGCTTAGCGATCTACAAGGGTATGTGGATCCAACTCTCCCCTCGTAGATGCATCTCCTAGATTGATCTTGGTGAACGTAGGAAAATTTTTTGTTTCCCATGCAACGTTCCCCAACAGTGGTATCAGAGCTAGGATCTTGCGTAGATGCTTTCACGAGTAGAACACAAAAGGGTTTGTGGGCGTTGATGTTTAAATTGCTGCCCTCCTTAGTCTTTCTTGATTCAGCAGTATTATGGGATGAAGCGGCCCGGACCAACTTTACATGTCCACGTACATGAGACCGGTTCCATCGACAGACATGTGACTTTTGTTGCATAAGATGGCTGGCGGGTGTCTGTCTCTCCTATCTTAGTTGAATCGGAATAGACAAAGGCGGTCCTTGTAGAAGGTTAAATAGCAACTTGAATATCACCGTTGTGGCTTTGCGTAGGTAAGAAACGTTCTTGCTAGATACCCATAGCAGCCACGTAAAACATGCAACAACAAATTAGAGGACGTCTAACTTGTTTTTGCAGGGTATGTATGTGATATGATATGGCCAATGACATGATGAGATATATTTGATGTATGAGATGATCATGTTGTAATAGTTGATATCGACTTGCATGTCAATGTATACGGCAACCGGCAGGAGCCATAGGGTTGTCTTTAATTTTTGTATGACCTGCGTGTCAATCATTAAGCGCTTTGTAATGCTTTACTTTATCGCTAAACGGTAGCAATAGTAGTAAGAGCATGGTGGGCGCGCGACAACCCCGATGGCGACACGATGATGGAGATCATGATGATGGGGATCATGGTGTGGCGCCGGTGACGATGGAGATCATGCCGGTGCTTTGGAGATGGAGATCAAAAGCACGAGTTGATGGCCATATCATGTCACTTATGATTTGCATGTGATGTTAATCCTTTTATGCATCTTATTTTGCTTAGGACGACGGTAGCATTATAAGATGATCCTTCACTAAAATTTCAAGATAAAATTGTGTTCCCCCCGAGTGTGCGCCGTTGCGAAGGTTCGTCGTTTCGAAGCACCACGTGATGATCGGGTGTGATAGACTCTACGTTCGCATACAACGGGTGCAAGCCAGTTTTGCACATGCAGAACACTCGGGTTAGACTTGACGAGCCTAGCATGTACAGACATGGCCTCGGAACACGGAAGACCGAAAGGTCGAGCATGAGTCATATAGTAGATATGATCAACATGTAGATGTTCACCATTGACACCACCTCATCTCACGTGATGATCGGACTTGGGTTGGTGAATTTGGATCATGTCACACTCGGATGACCAGAAGGATGTCAATTTGAGTGGGAGTTATAAATAATTTGATTAGGTAATAACTCACTTATCATGAACAATAGTCTAAGATGTCTTTGCAAATCTTTTGTTGTAGATCAATGGCTCGCGCAGTAGCTCCCCTGAATTTTAATGCGTTCCTAGAGAAAGCTAAACTAAAAGATGATGGGAGCAACTTTGTGGACTGGCTCCGCAATCTGAGGATCATCCTCACAGCTGCCCAAAAGGTTTATGTCCTAAGTGCACCGCTAGGTGAACCCCCCGCTCCGACCTCTGTGGACGTTATGAACGCCTGGCAGACGCGCTCGGATGACTACTCAGTCGTGCAGTGTGCCATGTTGTATAGCTTAGAAGGAGGACTTCAAAGGCGTTTTGAACGTCATGGAGCATATGAGATGTTCCAGGAGTTGAAGTTCATCTTTGAAAAGAATGCTAAGATCGAGAGGTATGAGACCACCGATAAATTCTTTGCTTGCAAGATGGAGGAGAATTCGTCTGTCAGTGAGCACTTGCTGAAGATGTCTGGGTACTATACCCGCATAGCTGATCTGGGACTTGTGTTCCCGGAGGAGGCTATCATTGACAGAATTCTCCAGTCACTCCCACCTAGCTACAAGAGCTTCGTGCAGCAGTACAACATGCAAGGGATGAACAAGTCCATCGCCGAGCTGTTTTCAATGCTGAAAGTCGCTGAGGCAGACATCCAGAAGGAGTATCAAGTGTTGATGGTCAATAAAACCACCAGTTTCAAGAAGAATGGCAAGGGCAAGAAGGGTAACTCTAAGAAGGGTGGCAAGGCAGTTGCTCATCCAGTGAAGAAACCCAAGGCTGGGCCTAAGCCGGAGACTGAGTGTTTCTATTGCAAGGGGAACGGCCACTGGAAGCGGAACTGCCCCAAGTATCTGGCAGACAAGAAGGGGGCCAACAACAACAACAAAGGTATATGTGATATACATGTTATTGATGTGTACCTTACCAACTCTCGTTGTAGTGCCTGGGTATTTGATACCGGTTCGGTTGCTCATATTTGCAACTCTAAACAGGAACTGCGGAATAAACGGAGGCTGGCGAAGGACGAAGTGACGATGCGCGTGGGAAATGGTTCCAAGGTTGATGTGATCGCCGTCGGCACGCTCGCTCTTCGATTACCATCGGGATTAGTTATGAACCTGAATAATTGTTATTTAGTGCCTGCGTTAAGCATGAACATTATATCTGGATCTTGTTTATTGCGAGACGGTTACTCATTTAAATCAGAGAATAAAGGTTGTTCTATTTATATGGGTAATATCTTTTATGGTCATGCACCCGAAGTGAGGGGTTTATTCTTGTTGAATCTCGATAGTGATGATACACATGTTCATAACATTGATGCCAAAAGATGTAGAGTTGATAATGATAATACCACTTTCTTGTGGCACTGCCGTCTAGGTCATATCGGCGTGAAACGCATGAGGAAGCTCCATGCTGATGGACTTTTGGAGTCTCTTGATTTTGAATCACTTGACACATGCGAGCCGTGCCTCATGGGCAAGATGACAAGGACCCCGTTTTCAGGGACAATGGAACGGGCAAATGACTTATTGGAAATCATACATACTGATGTGTGTGGTCCGATGAGTGTAACGGCGCGCGGTGGATATCGTTATTTTCTGACCTTCACTGACGACTTAAGTAGATATGGGTATATTTACTTGATGAAGCATAAGTCTGAAACTTTTGAAAAGTTCAAGCAATTTCAGAGTGAAGTTGAAAATCATCGTAACAAGAAGATCAAGTTCCTACGATCTGATCGAGGGGGAGAATATCTGAGTTATGAGTTTGGCAATCACTTAAGAAAATGTGGAATTGTTTCACAGTTGACGCCACCTGGAACACCACAGCGTAATGGTGTGTCCGAACGTCGTAATCGAACCCTATTAGATATGGTGCGTTCTATGATGTCTCTTGCCGATTTGCCACTATCGTTTTGGGGATATGCGTTAGAGACAGCTGCATTCACTTTAAATAGGGCTCCATCTAAGTCCGTTGAGACAACACCGTATGAACTATGGTTTGGTAAGAAACCTAAGTTGTCTTTTCTCAAGGTTTGGGGTTGCGATGCTTATGTCAAAAGGCTTCAGCCAGAAAAGCTCGAACCCAAAGCGGACAAATGTGTCTTCATAGGATACCCAAAAGAAACAGTTGGGTACACCTTCTATCTCAGATCCGAGGGCAAAGTGTTTGTCGCTAAGAACGGGTCCTTTCTCGAGAAGGAGTTTCTCTCGAAAGAATTGAGTGGGAGGAAGGTAGAACTTGATGAGGTTATTGAACCTCTGCTTCAACCAGAGAGTAGCGCAGCACAGAAAGATGTTTTTGTGGAGCCTACAGAGGTTGAAGAAGAAGCCAATGATGATGATCAAGAAGCTTCTGATCAAGTTACTACCGAACCTCGTAGGTCGACAAGGGTACGCACTGCACCTGAGTGGTATGGTAACCCTGTCTTGGAGGTCATGTTGTTAGACAACGGTGAACCTACGAGCTATGGAGAAGCGATGGTGGGCCCAGATTCCGACAAATGGTTAGAGGCCATGAAATCCGAGATGGGATCCATGTATGAAAACAAAGTATGGACTTTGGAAGTATTACCTGAAGGGCGGAAGGCCATTCAGAATAAATGGATTTTTAAGAGGAAGACGGACGCTGACGGTAATGTCACCGTGTATAAAGCTCGACTTGTGGCAAAGGGTTTTTCACAAGTTCAAGGGATTGACTACGATGAGACTTTCTCACCCGTAGCGATGCTTAAATCCGTCCGAATCATGTTAGCAATAGCTGCATATTTCGATTATGAAATTTGGCAGATGGATGTAAAAACAGCGTTCCTTAACGGTTTTCTTAAGGAAGAGTTGTATATGATGCAACCAGAAGGTTTTGTCGATCCAGAGAATGCTGACAAAGTATGCAAGCTCCAGCGTTCCATTTATGGGCTGGTGCAAGCATCTCGGAGTTGGAATCTTCGTTTTGATGAGGTGATCAAAGCGTTTGGGTTTATACAATGATACGGTGTATCCTAGGGCCATCCCCATGGACCCTCCTTCACCCCCTCAAGTGCCTCAAGGACCGATGACACGTGCTCGTACTAGAGCTTTCGAGACCGAGGTGACGTCACTCCTAGCCCTACTTCCTTATGAATCTTGCGAGACATGGTTGCTACCTCAAGCGAGTGTGCTTTGTGTGCTCAGGTGTGAAGGAGACCGCTTCGGAGAAGAGCTTGAAGATGGACAAGTCCCCAAGGCCACGGACGAGCTGATGCATCGAGAAGGGCAGAAGGAAGCTCCAGGCCCCGGACATCCGGCCCCATGGCCCGGACATCCGGCACCTGGGCGTTCAACTACAGAAGGCCTCCTGCAGCAGAAGCTACAGGGCCCGGACATCCGGCCAGGGCCCGGACATCCGGCCAAGCACGGCCCGGACATCCGGCCCCGGGCCCGGAAATCCGGCGCCTCTGTCCAGAGAGCACCCGAGGCTCGACCGCCCTAGCCCGGACATCCGGGTCCCCGCCCCGGACATCCGGCGCCCCGCGAAGCCCCGGACATCCGGCCCGCCGCCCGGACGTCCGGCTCCTGATCTGCCTGCGCGCAGCACTTGGGCCGAGGCCCGTGTATCCCCTTCGCCCCGTAGACTATATATACTCCTCTCCTCATTCCGTTTAGGGTTAGCTGTGGTTTAGCTCATTTGACACTTGTGTGGATTTCTCCCACGAGACCGTGCGCCTCTACGGAGAAGATCCACTTCGGATTCAGGACCTCCTTCATCGGAGAAGATCCCCCGGGATATCAAGACCTCCTCCGGGAGAAGACTATCTGTATCACCGTTGTTGACCTTGGATCATGGATCTCAACCTTGTAACGCGAATCTAGCATTTGTGTGATTGCTTTCGTGTTGATTGAGTGTTTTCCTCTTGTGTTTCCCCCATCTTTCCCTTGTGATTCCCCGTGTTCATCGTGTGCCAACCTCCAAACGTGAAAGATCCGCTGATTAGGGTTCCACCCTGTATCAGAAATGGTTCCAAGGTTGATGTGATCGCCGTCGGCACGCTCGCTCTTCGATTACCATCGGGATTAGTTATGAACCTGAATAATTGTTATTTAGTGCCTGCGTTAAGCATGAACATTATATCTGGATCTTGTTTATTGCGAGACGGTTACTCATTTAAGTCAGAGAATAATGGTTGTTCTATTTATATGAGTAATATCTTTTATGGTCATGCACCCGAAGTTAGGGGTTTATTCTTATTGAATCTCGATAGTGATGATACACATGTTCATAACATTGATGCCAAAAGATGTAGAGTAGATAATGATAATACCACTTTCTTGTGGCACTGCCGTCTCGGTCATATCGGCGTGAAACGCATGAGGAAGCTCCATGCTGATGGACTTTTGGAGTCTCTTGATTTTGAATCACTTGACACGTGCGAGCCGTGCCTCATGGGCAAGATGACAAGGACCCCGTTTTCAGGGACAATGGAACGGGCAAGTGACTTATTGGAAGTCATACATACTGATGTGTGCGGTCCGATGAGTGTAACGGCGCGCGGTGGATATCGTTATTTTCTCACCTTCACTGACGACTTAAGTAGATATGGGTATATTTACTTGATGAAGCATAAGTCTGAAACTTTTGAAAAGTTCAAGCAATTTCAGAGTGAAGTTGAAAATCATCGTAACAAGAAGATCAAGTTCCTACGATCTGATCGAGGGGGAGAATATCTGAGTTATGAGTTTGGTGATCACTTAAGAAAATGTGGAATTGTTTCACAGTTGACGCCACCTGGAACACCACAGCGTAACGGTGTGTCCGAACGTCGTAATCGAACCCTATTAGATATGGTACGTTCTATGATGTCTCTTGCCGATTTGCCACTATCGTTTTGGGGATATGCGTTAGAGACAGCTGCATTCACTTTAAATAGGGCTCCATCTAAGTCCGTTGAGACAACACCGTATGAACTGTGGTTTAGTAAGAAACCTAAGTTGTCTTTTCTCAAGGTTTGGGGTTGCGATGCTTATGTCAAAAGGCTTCAGCCAGAAAAGCTCGAACCCAAAGCGGACAAATGTGTCTTCATAGGATACCCAAAAGAAACTGTTGGGTACACCTTCTATCTCAGATCCGAGGGCAAAGTGTTTGTCGCTAAGAACGGGTCCTTTCTCGAGAAAGAGTTTCTCTCGAAAGAATTGAGTGGGAGGAAGGTAGAACTTGATGAGGTTATTGAACCTCTGCTTCAACCAGAGAGTAGCGCAGCACAGAAAGATGTTTTTGTGGAGCCTGCAGCGGTTGAAGAGGAAGCCAATGATGATGATCAAGAAGCTTCTGATCAAGTTACTACCGAACCTCGTAGGTCGACAAGGGTACGCACTGCACCTGAGTGGTATGGTAACCCTGTCTTGGAGGTCATGTTGTTGGACAACAGTGAACCTACGAGCTATGGAGAAGCGATGGTGGGCCCGGATTCCGACAAATGGTTAGAGGCCATGAAATCCGAGATGGGATCCATGTATGAAAACAAAGTATGGACTTTGGAAGTATTACCTGAAGGGCGGAAGGCCATTCAGAATAAATGGATCTTTAAGAGGAAGACGGACGCTGACGGCAATGTCACCGTGTATAAAGCTCGACTTGTGGCAAAGGGTTTTTCACAAGTTCAAGGGATTGACTACGATGAGACTTTCTCACCCGTAGCGATGCTTAAATCCGTCCGAATCATGTTAGCAATAGCTGCATATTTCGATTATGAAATTTGGCAGATGGATGTCAAAACAGCGTTCCTTAACGGTTTTCTTAAGGAAGAGTTGTATATGATACAACCGGAAGGTTTTGTCGATCCAGAGAATGCTGACAAAGTTTGCAAACTCCAGCGTTCCATTTATGGACTGGTGCAAGCGTCTCGGAGTTGGAATCTTCGCTTTGATGAGGTGATCAAAGCGTTTGGGTTTGTACAAGTTTACGGAGAAGCTTGTATTTACAAGAAAGTGAGTGGGAGCTCTATAGCATTTCTAATATTATATGTGGATGACATATTGCTGATTGGAAACAATATAGAATTTTTGGATAGCGTAAAGGGGTATTTGAACAAGAGTTTTTCGATGAAGGACCTCGGAGAAGCTGCTTTCATATTGGGCATCAAGATCTATAGAGATAGATCGAGACGCTTGATAGGACTTTCACAAAGTACATACCTTGATAAAGTTTTGAAGAAGTTCAAAATGGATCAATCCAAGAAAGGGTTCTTGCCGGTATTGCAAGGTACAAAGTTGAGTAAGACTCAATGCCCAGTGACTGCGGAAGATAGAGAAAAGATGAGTGTCGTCCCCTATGCTTCAGCCATAGGCTCTATCATGTATGCAATGCTGTGCACAAGACCAGATGTCAGCCTTGCCATAAGTATGGCCGGAAGGTTTCAAAGTAATCCTGGTATGGATCACTGGACAGCGGTCAAGAATATCCTAAAGTACCTGAAAAAGACTAAGGAGATGTTTCTCGTTTATGGAGGTGATCAAGAGCTCGTCGTAAAGGGTTACGTCGATGCAAGCTTTGACACTGATCCGGATGACTCTAAGTCTCAAACCGGATACGTATATATTCTCAACGGGGGAGCGGTAAGCTGGTGCAGTTCCAAGCAGAGCGTGGTAGCCGATTCTACATGCGAAGCGGAGTACATAGCTGCCTCGGAGGCGGCAAAGGAAGGTGTCTGGATGAAGGAGTTCATGACAGATCTTGGAGTAGTGCCTAGTGCACTAAACCCAATGACTCTGTTCTGTGACAACACTGGTGCCATTGCTCTAGCCAAGGAACCAAGGTTTCACAAGAGGACCAGACACATAAAGCGACGCTTCAATTCCATCCGCGATTCGGTCAAGGAGGAGGACATAAGTATTTGCAAAGTACACACGGATCTGAATGTTGCAGATCCGTTGACTAAGCCTCTTCCACGGGCTAAGCATGATCAACACCAAGACTCTATGGGTGTTAGATTCATTACCTTGTAATGCTAGATTATTGACTCTAGTGCAAGTGGGAGACTGTTGGAAATATGCCCTAGAGGCAATAATAAAAGAGTTATTATTATATTTCCTTGTTCATGATAATCGTTTATTGTCCATGCTATAATTGTATTGATTGGAAACTCAAATACATGTGTGGATAAATAGACAAACTTTGTGTCCCTAGTAAGCCTCTTCAGGACTAGCTCGTTGATCAAAGATGACCGCGGTTTCCAGGTCATAGACATGAGTTGTCATTTGATAACGGGATCACATCATTAGGAGAATGATGTGATGGACGAGACCCAAACGTTAAACATAGCTTTCGATCGTATCAGTTATCGCTATAGTTTTCTGCATGTCAAGTATAAGTTCCTATGACCATGAGATCATGTAACTCACTGACACCGTAGGAGTGCTTTGTGTGTGCCAAACGTCGCAACGTAACTGGGTGACTATAAAGGTACTCTACAGGTATCTCCGAAGGTGTCTGTTGAGTTGACATGGATCGAGACTGGGATTTGTCACTCCGTGTGACGGAGAGGTATCTCCGGGCCCACTCGGTAATACGTCATCTAAATGAGCTCAAAGTGACTAAGTAGTTAGTCACGGGATTATGTATTACGGTAACGAGTAAAGAGACTTGCCGGTAACGAGATTGAACTAGGTATAGAGATACCGACGATCGAATCTCGGGCAAGTAACATACCGACGAGACAAAGGGAACTGTATACGGGATTGCCTGAATCCTTGACATCGTGGTTCATCCGATGAGATCATCGAGAAACATGTGGGAACCAATATGGGTATCCAGATCCCGCTATTGGTTATTGACCTGGGAGTGTCTCGGTCATGTCTGCATAGTTTCCGAACCCGCAGGGTCTACACACTTAAGGTTCGGTGACGCTAGGGTTGTTAGTGAGAACAGTGCATGGTTACCGAAGGTTGTTCGGAGTCCCGGATGAGATCCCGGACGTGACGAGGGTCTCCGGAATGGTCCGGGGACGAAGATTGATATATAGGATGAAAGGTTTCGGAGTCCGGAAGTGTTCCGGGGAGCATCGGGAAATCGGCGGATGACCGAAAGGGGTTTCGGGGTCCCGGAAGGGGTTTCGGGCTTAATGGGCCACAAAGGGGGGACATAACAGCCCTCATAGGGCTGTGCGCCCCCCCCCTGGGCCCTCTCCTAGTGCGCATGGGGGCTGGCCCCTCCTAGGGCTGCCGCACCCCCTGGCTTGGGGGGCAAGGCACCTAGGGGGGGAACCCTAGGGCCTGGCGCAGCCCTTGGCCGCCGCCCCCCCTCTGCCCTGGCCGCCGGCCCCACTAGGGGAAACCCTCACTGATAGATAAAGGGGGATCAGACCCGGTTCATTTGGGCCTTTAGCCCCGGTTCTGGAACCGGGGCAACAGGGTCGGTACTAATGCTCTGACCCTTTAGTCCCGGTTCAATCCAGAACCGGGGCAAAAGGGTGTCCACGTGGCCTTTGCACTGAGTCCAGGCAGGAGGGGCTTTAGTCCCGGTTGGTGGTACCAACCGGGACCAAAAGGCTTCCACGCGTCAGCATTTCTGTGGCTGTGGTTTTTGTTTTTTTTTTTT
>LR738716.1:92462231-92472556 GCA_902687465.1 Secale cereale
TATATATATATATACAGCAATATATATTAAACATATAAAAAAAAGGGAGCCGGCCCTCACATCGGCAGGGCTGGGCGGCGCGACGGCGGCGGGGCGGGGCGGCGACGAGGCGGCGTCGGGGCGCGGCGGCGCGACGGCGGCGGGGCGGGGCGACGGGCCGGCCGGGGGGCGCGGCGACGGCGCGCGCGGGGCGGGGCGACGGCGCGGGGCGGAGCGACGGCGCGGGGCGGAGCGACGAGGCGGCGTCGGGGGCGACGGCGCGGGGCGGAGCGACGAGGCGGCGTCGGGGGCGACGGCGACGGGGCGACGGGGGCGACGGGGGCGACGGCGACGGAGCAGATCGAGGGCGGCGTCGGGGCTGGGAAGAAGGAGAAACTGAACGAAATTTTCGCAAGTCCTGGTTATATAGGAGGGGCATTAGTCCCGGTTGGTGGCTGGAACCGGGACTAATACCCCCCTTTAGTCCCGGTTGCTGCCACCAACCGGGACTAAAGGTCCCTTTTCAGCAGCCCAAAGGGCGGGAAGGAGGCGCCTTTAGTCCCGGTTGGTGGCAGCAACCGGGACTAATGCCACCCTTTAGTCCCGGTTGGTGGCAGCAACCGGGACTAAAGGCCTTTGCCGCGGTGCGGTGGGAAGTTTAGTCCCACCTCGCTAGTTGAGGGAGAGCAGCACCAGTTTATAAGCCCCGCTGCCTCTCTCCTCTCGAACTCCTCTAATCTGCAGGCCTAAGGGCCTAAACTGACACTGCTTTGCCTGTGGACTTGCTGGGCTTTCTACGGGCCTGAATCCTGGCCCATGGTTGGGTTTCTAGTCGTATTCAGGCCGTTTGGGCCCAGCAGGAGGCATATTTTTTATTTTTTTTTGTTGCTTTATTTTTTAGTTTTGTTTCTACTTTCAACAAAATACTTACTGTTGCTATTTTTATTTATTTGTTTTCTTTGTTTCTTTATTTATTTGATTTTGTTTCTACTTACAAAAAAATATTTATTGATGCTATTTTTTTTTCAAGTTTTTTTGTTTTGTTTTCTGCATTATTTATTTTCTTTTGTAAAACCAATTACGAACTTTCTGTTAGTGCAAGTAGTATTCAAATTTGAATAGTTTAAATTTGAAATTATTTGTTTTCTTTGTTGCTTTATTTATTTTATTTTGTTTATACTTAATTACAACAAAATACTTATTGTTGCTATTTATTTCTAAGTTGTTTTTTGCTGTATTTAGAGTTGCTTTATTTATTTTATTTTCTTTGTTTATTTCTAAGTTGTTTTTTGCTGTATTTAGAGTTGCTTTATTTATTTTACTTTCTTTATTTATTTTCTTTGTTGCTTTATTTATTTTATTTTGTTTATACTTACAACAAAATACTTATTGTTGCTATTTATTTTTCAAGTTTGTTTTGTTTTGTTTTGTTTTGTTAGTGCAAGTAGTATTGAAATTTGAATAGTACAAACGGACAATGGTATCATACTCGTTTGTTACAAAGTTGGCATGGTATCATCATAATAGTTGCGGAAATAACTCTTCACTTTTTCTTCGCTTGTGTCATTTGCTTATTGCGCCGTAACCATGGATAATCTTCATCGTTTATCAGGATGCTTGGGTCAGCCTTGACTTTGAAGGGAGGAATTTCATGAAACTTTTCATAATCTTCAGACATGTCTGTCTTGCCCTCCACTCCCAGGATGTCACTTTTTCCTGAAAGAACTATGTGGCGCTTTGGCTCATCGTATGATGTATTCGCTTCCTTATCTTTTCTTTTTCTCGGTCTGGTAGACATGTCCTTCACATAGATAACATGTGCCACATCATTGGCTAGGACGTACGGTTCGTCATTGTATCCAAGATTTTTCAGATCCACTGTTGTCATTCCGTACTGTGGGTCTACCTGTACCCCGCCTCCTGACAGATTGACCCATTTACACTTAAACAAAGGGACCTTAAAATCATGTCCGTAGTCAAGTTCCCATATGTCCACTATGTAACCATAATATGTGTCCTTTCCCCTCTCGGTTGTTGCATCAAAGTGGACACCGCTGTTTTGGTTGGTGCTCTTTTGATCTTGGACAATCGTGTAAAATGTATTTCCATTTATCTCGTATCCTTTGTAAATCAATACAGTCGAAGATGGTCCCCTGGACAACAAGTACAACTCATCACAAACAGTGTTGTCACCTCTGAGACGTGTTTCCAACCAACTGCTGAAAGTCCTGATGTGTTCACGTGTAATCCAGTCGTCGCACTGCTCCGGGTGTTTGGAGCGCAGACTGTTCTTGTGTTCATCGACATACGGGGTCACCAATGTAGAGTTCTGTAGAACTGTGTAGTGTGCTTGAGACCAAGAATAACCGTCCCTGCATATTATTGAGTCCCTTCCAAGCGTGCCTTTTCCAGTCAGTCTGCCCTCGTACCGCGATTTAGGGAGACCTATCTTATTAAGGCCAGGAATGAAGTCAACACAAAACCCGATGACATCCTCTGTTTGATGGCCCATGGAGATGCTTCCTTCTGGTCTGGCGCGGTTACGGACATATTTCTTTAGGACTCCCATGAACCTCTCAAAGGGGAACATATTGTGCAGAAATACGGGCCCCAGAATGACAATCTCGTCGACTAGATGAACTAGGACGTGTGTCATGATATTGAAGAAGGATGGTGGGAACACAAGCTCGAAACTGACAAGACATTGCGCCACATCACTCCTTAGCCTTGGTACGATTTCTGGATCGATCACCTTCTGAGAGATTGCATTGAGGAATGCACATAGTTTCACAATGGCTAATCGGACGTTTTCCGGTAGAAGCCCCCTCAATGCAACCGGAAGCAGTTGCGTCATAATCACATGGCAGTCATGAGACTTTAGGTTCTGGAACTTTTTCTCTGCCATATTTATTATTCCCTTTATATTCGACGAGAAGCCAGTCGGGACCTTCATACTGAGAAGGCATTCAAAGAAGATTTCTTTCTCTTCTTTCGTAAGAGCATAGCTGGCAGGACCTTCATACTGCTTCAGAGGGATGCCGTCTTTTTCGTGCAAACGTTGCAGGTCCTCCCGTGCCTCAGCTGTATCTTTTGTCTTTCCATACACGCCCAAGAAGCCTAGCAGGTTCACGCAAAGGTTCTTCGTCACGTGCATCACGTCGATTGAAGAGCGGACCTCTATGTCTTTCCAGTAGGGTAGGTCCCAAAATATAGATTTCTTCTTCCACATGGGTGCGTGTCCCTCATCGTCATTCGGAACAGCTAGTGCGCCGGGGCCCTTTCCGAAGATTACGTGTAAATCATTGACCATAGCAAGTACGTGATCACCGGTACGCATGGCGGGCTTCTTCCGGTGATCTGCCTCGCCTTTGAAATGCTTGCCTTTCTTTCGACATTGATGGTTGGTCGGAAGAAATCGACGATGGCCCAGGTACACATTCTTCCTGCACTTGTCCAGGTATATACTTTCAGTGTCATCTAAACAGTGCGTGCATGCGTGGTATCCTTTGTTTGTCTGTCCTGAAAGGTTACTGAGAGCGGGCCAATCGTTGATGGTCACGAACAGCAACGCCTTTAGGTCAAATTCCTCCTGTTTGTGCTCATCCCACGCACGTACACCGTTTCCATTCCACAGCTGTAAAAGTTCTTCAACTAATGGCCTTAGGTACACATCAATGTCGTTGCCGGGTTGCTTAGGGCCTTGGATGAGAACTGGCATCATAATGAACTTCCGCTTCATGCACATCCAAGGGCATGCATGTATCTTCTGCACCTCCAATCCTAGAGGGCATACGACCTTCTTTGCTGCGTATGTACTGTCGGGCAATTCGTTATCCTTCGGAAGCTTCTTCTTCAATATTTTCAGTAGCTTCTCAAATCCTTTGTCAGCCACAGCATTCTCTGCCTTCCACTGCAGCAATTCCAGTACGGTACCGAGCTTTGTGTTGCCATCTTCGCAATTGGGGTACAACCCTTTTTTGTGATCCTCTAACATGCGATCGAACTTCAGCTTCTCCTTTTGACTTTCGCATTGTGTCCTTGCATCGACAATGACCCGGCGAAGATCATCATTTGGTTCCTCTTGATCTTCAGCAGCTTCACCCGTTGCAGCATCATTGGGCACATCGTCTGGTTCCTCTTGATCTTCACCAGCTCCCCCCATTGCAGCATCACCGTATTCAGGGGGCACATAGTTGTCATCGTACTCTTCTTCGCCGTCTTCCATCATAACCCCTATTTCACCGTGCCTCGTCCAAACATTATAGTGTGGCATGAAACCCTTGTAAAGCAGGTGGGAGTGAAGGATTTTTCGGTTAGAGTAAGACATCGTATTCACACATTGAGTGCATGGACAACACATAAAACCATTCTGCTTGTTTGCCTCTGCCGCATTTAGAAACTCACGCACGCCCTTAATGTACTCGGAGGTGTGTCTGTCACCGTACATCCATTGGCGGTTCATCTGCGTGCATTTATATATAATTAAGTGTGTCAAAAACCATTACAGAACATCATAAATAGATAATTAAGTGACCAAATGGATAAAAGTTCATCATCACATTAAAACCAAAGTACATACATATATAGTTCTCATCTAACAACATATATAGCTCTCCATACACATCGAAACTATGTAAAACATTTCAACGCGAAAACAAATGCTATCATAATCGCAACCAAGGTAACAATTGATCCAACGGCATAATGATACCAAGCCTCGGTATTAATGGCATATTTTCTAATCTTTTTAATCTTCAACCGCATTGCATCCATCTTGATCTTGTGATCATCGACGACATCCGCAACATGCAACTCCAATATCCTCTTCTCGTCCACAATTTTTTTTATTTTTTCCTTCAAGAATTTGTTTTCTTCTTCAACTAAATTTAACCTCTCGACAATAGGTTCCATCTTGATCTTGTGATCATCGATAACTTCCGCAACATGCAACTCCAATTCCATCTTCTCCTCCTCCATTTTTTCCAATTTTTTCTTTAACGAAATGTTTTCCTCTTCAACTAAATTTAACCTCTCCACAAGAGGGTCGGTTGGAATTTCCGGTTCAACTACCTCCTAGACATAATAAAACATCTATGCATGTCAGGTTGGTCGGCATAACTATCATAAGCACTAAAACAAATAGTTATAAATTAAAGATAATATACCACATCCGAATCGTAGACCGGACGAGGGCCCACGTGGGCGGATATCAAAACCATCGCACTATATAATAACAAGCAATAATAAACGTAAGAAAATTAGACAAATATCAATAATAAAAGTAAGAAAAGCATGGACATAACAAGAGGCTCACCACGGTGGTGCCGGTGACGAGATCGGCGGGGGCGATCGACGGCGGCGAAGACGGGGACGGGACGTGACGGACCGCTAAACCTAGACAAATCTCGGAGAAAATAGAGCTTCGAGAGGAGAAAAGCTTAACTAGTGTGGCTCGGGCATTCCACCGAACATGTTGTGTGCATAGGAGGTGAGCTAGAGCACCACTAACCCCTCTCCCCCTCGGCCAGAAAAAAAACAGAGCAGTGAGCTCTGCTCTTGAGTGAGGGGGGTTTATATAGGCAACTCACTGGTCCCGGTTGGTGCTACAAACCGGGGCTAAAGGGGTGCCTTTGGTCCCGGTTCATAAAACAAACCGGGACTAATAGTGGTGGGCCAGGAGCAAGAGCCATTGGTCCCGGTTTTTAGAGCCAACCGGGACCAATAGGTCCAGACGAACCGGGACCAATGGCCCACGTGGCCCGGCCGGCCCCCTGGGCTAACGAACCGGGTCCAGTACCCCCATTGGTCCCGGTTCTAGATTGAACCGGGGCTAATGGGCTGGACCAATGCCCTGTTTTCTACTAGTGCCTAGGGCGCCCCCCTCCCCTCTATTCCCCCTATATATAGAGAGGTAGAGGGAGGGCAGCCAACACACGTTCGTGCCTCGGTGCTGCCCTCCCTCTCCCATAACATCTTCGTCTTCCCGCGGTGCTTGGCGAAGCCCTGCTGGAATCCTCCACCACCATCACCACCACGCCGTCGTGCTGCCGGTCTCTCCATCAACCTCTCCTCCCCCCTTGCTGGATCAAGAAGGAGGAGACGTCCCCGAGCTGTACGTGTGAAGAACGCGGAGGCACCGTTGCTTCGGTGCTTGGATCTTCAGCGATCTGAATCGCGACGAGTACGACTCCATCAACCGCGTTCTTGAACGCTTCCGCTTAGCGATCTACAAGGGTATGTGGATCCAACTCTCCCCTCGTAGATGCATCTCCTAGATTGATCTTGGTGAACGTAGGAAAAATTTTTGTTTCCCATGCAACGTTCCCCAACATCCCGTCTCACATGGATGGTGACTGGTGCAGTTTGGAAGAGCTTGGTCCTCTTTCTCATCTTAGGTGCATTACATTACTGGGTCTACAGAATGTATCTGCTAGTTCATTTGCCAGGAAGGCCAGGCTTGGTGAAAAGGTGCATCTCTCCATGCTGGGCTTACACTGCAGCAGTGGATTTGGCGATGATGGACAGAAGAAAGAAAATGTCACCGAGAAAGATCAAGGAGTAATTGAGGAGGTATTTGATGGTCTATGTCCTCCACCTTGTATACAAGATATTATTATCCGAGGATATTATGGGCGCCAGCTCCCAAGATGGATGAGGGACACATCAACGACACTCCTCAAGTCCTTGAAGATTCTAGTGCTGCACGACCTGGCTTGCTGCACTCAACTCCCTGATGGACTGTGCCAGCTCCCTTGTTTGGAGTACCTAAATGTATACCGGGCTGTAGCAATTAAGCGTGTGGGTCCTGAATTTGTGCAGCCCAGTAGTCACCATCATCATCCTTCATCCCGGGTTGTGGTTACTTTTTCAAGACTGCACCAGCTGGTCTTGAATATGATGGAAGAATGGAAGGAGTGGGAGTGGGAGGAGGAAGTGCATGCTATGCCTGTCTTGGAGGAGCTTCTTATTCAGAGTTGCAAATTGAGGTGTATCCCTCCTGGCCTTGCCTCCCATGCGAGGGCTTTGAAGAAGTTAACCATATGGAGAGTCCAGCAACTCCAGTATATAGAGAACTTTGCTTCTGTAGTTGAGCTGACCTATATAAGCTACCCGACCTGATTAGGATCTCCAATTTCCCCAAAATGCGAAAGCTTGAGATCGATCGCTGCCAGAAGCTTGAGTCGCTGCAGGAGATGGATGCACTCCAGAGGCTCGCGCTAACAGTTCACTACAATGAGAGCCGGCTCCCATCGTACCTGCAAACTGTAAAGCCTAGCCATTTGCTGTTGAACTGCTGGCCGGGGATACTCCTTTGCATGGCTTTGGGAGAGTCTAGTTCCGAGTGGGACAAGTTCAGGCATATCCAGCATGTCGAGGCTTATGCAGATGATGAAGGCATTGAAAAGAGATGGCACCTTTTTTACACAAGGGAGCCATACACCATGGAGACAAACATGGATTTGCAGGTAATAATATGTCTATATTGGTATTTCGTTTTTCTTTTCCAATATGTGTAGTTACTATGTTTTTCTTAATCTCCTCTTGTTGAGTCTGCCATAGTATAGTACTGTAGTTCATTGGTAACGCTAAGGCCTACTGTCTCATTTTGCTTGTCAGGCGTTGCAAGATCATGTAACTTTCTCCAATCATGGGGTGAAGATGCACTGCCTCGTTTAGCTGCTCTGATGGCAGAAAATGCTGCACCGAGGGATTCTGTGGCTGAAGAAGTGGATGAAGATGAGGAGGACAACCCAGAAAAAATCGAGGAAGAACACATGGGCCAAGGGAGGAAGGAGGAGTAGCAAATCAAGGCAAGTTATGTACAGTGGGTGGTACTCATAAAGCCAGCCGGGGACTGGAAAATAGAAATGGAGGACAAAAAGCCCATTATACATTTCTGCATTTCAATGGTTGATATATCCGTTGTTGGAGTTAAACACGACATGCATCTGTGTCCGTGTCCTGTTCAGTACATGTGTACTTGAACGTGTCCGTGTAGGTTTCTAATTAATCACCGAATAGGATTAATACTAGTTGATCTAGCCAGCTAGTATATAGTATATCTCTGTACCCCTGTAAACACTTTTTTTTGAAAAATACCCTTGTAAACAATTGTACCAAGACGATCAAAAGAAATAAAGCGCAAAAGACACGAGCCTTTTGGCCAACTCGGCGAGTCTCCGTATTGTCTAGGAATCCTTCGTTGTTGTGCCTGGGCGGGTCCATCTTTATTGTATGACCCATTATAGAAGGTTATCACGTTTCTCTCTCTTAATTGTTTGAAAAAAAAGTAGCTCAACACATTCATTACACACGTTCATATCTCTTTCTTGTACGACATCGGCATAACTCGAGAGATGCACCTACAGATGCTCTTTCAACATATATGTGACCCATATATATATAGTGGAGCAACTAAGCTCTCACGGCACAGGCCAGGGCGGCTAGATACCGAGTGAGTTAGCTAGCCAGCCAGAGATAGGGACGCGCGTACACAAAGATTATGTTGTATACTCTATGCATAAGTTTTAAACACGTTATTATATTATGGGATGGAGGGGTAGTAGCCTGTGAATGTGATGCACCAGGAACAAGAAAGCCTGGAGGATCCAAAAGTATAGTTTGATTCTGTACGCTCCTTGACAAATACTCCCTCCGTCCGGAAATACTTGTCATCAAAATAAATAAAAGGGGATGTATCTAGATGTATATTAGTTCTAGATACACCCTTTTTTGTCCATTTTGATGACAACTATTTTCGGACGGAGGGAGTATGTTTTTACGCACTTGTCCTTGACTGTCAACACTGATGCCAGTGACACCGTTCAAGACAGTGCTGGAAAAAGAACGTACCGAATGGTCTTAAGCCCGTGAGTGGTGATACATTCAGAATAAAAAAAAAGAAAGCCATAGGGCCAGCCCATTCCCGCACATCGTTAATTATGTGTGTTTTTTAAGGCATCAATCTCTCATGCTGCTTGTGCATGCCTCGTTTAGCGTGGTAATTACTCCCTTCGTTCTTAAATATTTGTCTTTCTAGGAAATTCAACAAGTGACTACATACGAAGCAAAATGAGTAAATCTACACTCAAAAATATGTCTACATACATCTGTATGTTGTAACCATTTAAAATGTCTAAAAAAGAAATATTTAGGAACGGAGGGAGTACTTTACTGCTGGCCCGGCTCCTGACTTTACTGTTCCAAGTTGGCAGACGGACAGGAAGTGAGTGGAATCCTATTATTACTGTTCAAGTAGGTCTGCTAAGCAAAATAGCAATGCAGTGCGTAGCACAGATGCCCAGTTCTCATGAACGGTGGTGATAAGAGGGAGTACAGAAACCTGGGTCCCAAGAGCATCTCCAGCCGTTGGCCTCCTAGGACGCGCCGAAAACCGCCGCCTGGTGGCGAGCTGGCGCTAGTTTCGGCTTGGGTGCCAGTGCGTTTTCAGTCGCCGCCGCCAGGTCACCCCCAGGCGCCGATATCTGCTCATTTTCGACGCTTTCAGCTCATTTTTGTCGCAAAACGGCCCAGGCTCAACGTTCTCGTAGATAGTTCACATAGATAGATAGATAGATAGATAGATAGATAGATAGTTCACATAATCTTAATCCTACGATAGATAGATAAATAGATAGTTCACATAGTCTTCTCCTACGAACTACTACTACTAGTCATTCTCCGACTCGGACTCTGCCTCGGTGATGTCCTCCTCCGACGTCTCAGCGTAGGCGTCAAGGAACCGCTCGTCGGTGGAGTCCCAGGAGGACGCATCTCCTAGCTCGATGTTTAACTTAGCGACCGTCTTCCGCGCTCGCTTGTCCTCGCGATAAGCCGCTCGCTCCTTCCTCCTCTTCTTCCTCTCCGCCCTCTTCTCGGTCAAGAACTGGTGCTCGTTGATGATGTCTTGCGGGAAGTTTTGGTGCCACGTCGCCATGGCTTCCTCGTCCATCTCGGCCATGGTGAGACGGTGCGCCCGCCTACGGTTCTTCCGACGATCTTCGTTGGTTCTAAGCCGCTGGGGAGGCGCCAACTCCTGTGCCCGCTCCAGAGTCGGCACGTCCGTGAAGTTCATGTCCCAACGGGAACGCCGGATGCGCCACGCCGCAGCGTCGTACGCGCGGGCGCCCTCCTGAGCGGTGTCGAAGGTTCCGAGGCGGAGGCGCACGTCGCCCGACTGAATCTCGGCGGAGTAGGTGCCGGACGGACGAACCCGGACGCCGCGGTAGCCCGCAGCTCCCCGGCGGCGAGGCGGCATGGGGGCGCAGTGCGTGTCGGCGACGAAGCAGCCAGCGGCGGAGGAAGCGGTGAACCGCGTTTGGCAGTGTGGAGAGTGCGGGGGGGGG
>LR738716.1:92500439-92510883 GCA_902687465.1 Secale cereale
GCTGGAAGGTTTATCAGAGTGTACACCACCAGCCACCCCGACAGATCTGCGTGGCAATCCTGCAGGATCAACATACATACTCTTTGAGTCTAGAACACGCATATGTATGCCATCGATGAAGTTGAGATGGGTTGCCTGCTTTGAGTGTCCCACTAGGAGGGCGTGTTCTATTCTTCTAGTTGCGGCCGAAGACGAAGACACAACCACCGTAACCTCTTAGAAACCTCCGTTAGTGGCACGCCTTCATCAGTCGTGGAATCGTGGAAACCGGTGTGGTCCCGCGAACATAGTTAAAAATAAATGAATGAGTTACCTTTTTTGAGGATCGAAAGAATTATCTTTGGCTTTAGAGAGATATATAGATCTTTGTAATTTTCTGCTTCTCCCGATTGTTACTATTGTGAAAATTTTGTATTGCCACTGACCAATGGACTTCTTTGTTAGGCTGGAAAAAAATTGAACACCCCAAGTTGAATTTCTGGATCCGCCACTAATTATATGGGCATATTACCAAGTGATCTAGTTCAAGTTGTATGGGCATATTACCAAGTGATCACGCGTTGCGGCCTCGGTCAGTTTGTGCCCACCATGGATGCAACTCTCATGGAGTGGTGGGCAACCAGTCGTGCGATGATCCTGAAGGAGAGGAGGAAGGGTTTCGATTCGCTTGCCATCCTCATCGTCTGGATGCTATGGAAGGAGTGTAATGGTCGCGCCTTCCAGCGGTCAGTGGTCGTTGCTAGATAGCTTTGTCGTCGCATCAGTAATGAGGTTGAGCTATGGAAGCTTTCTGGTGCGAGGGGGTTGTTGGACATCTTGAGATAGGACCTTATAGCATGTAGGGCGTTGTTGGGTGCCCCTTGGTGTTAATGGCTGCACACCATATGCTACCGTGGGGATGGTTGTAACCGCGGCAAGCCGCCGGACTCTCTGTACTTCTAGTTCTCTTCTTCTAATACATCGACCCGCAAAGCTTTTGCGCGTTCGCAAAAAAGAGAGTTGTACTACTGCATCCACACGCGTCAGCCGTTAAGAACATCACATGAGAAATGGACATAGATGGAATAGTACTAACGCAAATGAGTGCCAGGCAACCGACATGATATATGCTTGCACTGCCGTTTCTGCTACATAGTAGTTTCATAGTTTTGCTTCCGACCTTCTTGTGCTCCAACACATAACATGTCTTGTCTAGTTGTCACAGTTAGGTTAAATGCAGACGAGAGATTAGATTGCCTGCTATACGATTATATGATGGCCAGTAGAGCCTATCAAATGGGTTCATGGTGAGATTAAAAACTATTCGAACCCTATGAAGGGGATGCACCAGGAATATTAGTTCATGCCGAAAGTGTAGACCCTGCTCATTCCTGTCAGGAAATAAACCACCAGGGTGTGTCATGGCATGTGAGCCCAGAACGTGTGTGTGCGTGTGTATCCCTGTGGCGCGTCAGTCCGTCTTCGCGTGTTGTCGTCATGGCCTGGCAAGTTCGTTAGCTGCATGTGTGACTGTGCAGGCCGAGTCAAGTGTTAGTGCCTGGGTGGGTTAGTCGCCGGGTTATTGTTAGTGCCTGCATGGCTGTTGGTTGCGCAGCTGGGTCCTAGAGATATTCCAGAGAGTAGTTGGGCGTGTGTTTGTGGCGTTCATCGTGGATCAAGTGGTTGGCGAGCGCAAGGAATGGGTGCATGGAGCCGAGCGACGCTTTACTTTTATCTAGCGTTAATTGTGCCAGAACCATCAGATTTCACCGATTTGGAGGAATGGGTTGGTTCCGCATCTCACGGGTATATTCCATTTGGAGGAACATGGGAATATATGGCCAAAACAAATACACTGATAGAGAAAGTGGCTTATTAAGTGAATCAACGTTTCGACAGGTCACGTAAAAGGCGCTCCACTGACTTGCCATGTGACACGGCCACCATGCAAAACTCAGAAATTAAGGTACAAACATAGTAGCGGCAAGGCTGAAGACAAACACTCTTCATCAATTCCATGTTAATGTGTCCCACCTCTGGAGAATGAAACACGCATGCTTCCGATCTGACTGCCTCAACCGCGCCGCCTGGAGCGACCGGCAGTAAGCACCATCTCGAAAAGCTTAAGAGCACAAGGTAGCCCGGAAATGTATGGGCTTGCCGCAGGCTGAGCACAGAAAGTCACCAAGTCTCGATGTTAGTTGTAGTTTGTGCTCGCGACAAACTCGGTAGCCTCTAGCTGCTACATTCCATCCAATTGGCCACCCACAAGGAGGTCAATCCTTCTGCGTCTTCATCTTCTAAGCATCTATCCCATTATTGTTACATGTGTCTTTTTTCCCTATGGTGACAAATGGCAAAAATTCTAATAAGAAGCCACGTCTGATCTAATCATGTAGTCTCCAAATTAATTCAACAACATTCTGCTAAAGGTTTTGCGCTGTTCATCGTCAGTTCACTACTTGTCATCCATAGTGCAGGGCTGGAGCAGAAAAGTATTCTAAACTCAGTCGCCATTTATGCTAAAGGATTTGGGAAACTATCCAATTCGACCGGCTTATTTTAACCTTTGCGTCCTAGCTCAGCGAGCCGTCGGATCGGGCTTTGCTCATGAGTGCACGTGCCACCTCCCAACTGATACTGATTATTTCGTAGGATGTTCTGGCCAGCAACAAATAATTCATGGAGCATATTTGCGAGACTCCAGGTGCAAGTTCAACTTGCCGGAAAGTAATAGGCCGCTAGGGGTTGGTGCCAGTACCGAGCATAACTATCCCACCACTTATAAATGACCCATTCTCCCTGCCTTTATGGGATGATCTTTAATTCTTAGTCTCGATGCATCCCAATCCAACACAAATAGTCTTAACTCTCTCTCCATCGATGACCTTAAATTTCCGCTTACACTTCTATGAGTTGGTTCGACATGGAGGCACACAAAGATGGATGCCAGCTAGTGATATGGATGATGAGATGGCGGGTGTAGAAATATATGCACAACGAACGGCGCAGACTCCAATGATCGCCTACGACCTATTCCTGCAATATTTATCATCTGAATACGCTAGTGGATAATAAGTACCTACACTTATTAACTAACTTCCGTGTCCAAGTTTATAGAGCACGTGCATATTAAAGGACGAAGTCGGCCACCCACGTATATATGTGATGATTGTCAGCACATAAATATTTTTACATTATATGCTTAGCTCTTTTTTCATCTAACCACACCTTGCTGTCTTCATATTAAAGGAGCATCAATGTTTCTCAAAAAATCAAGGAGTAAAATTGAAATACACATACATTGTGTTTATTTGCTTGTCACAAATGCTAATTGGTAGGATAATAAGTTTCAGCTCATCATCGATTTGTAATGAAAACAATACTATAGCGCTATATTCGCTCCAATTTTAGTCCTGCATCGATGAACTCAACGGATGTGGTTTCTGATGCAACCTTCCCAAGAAGCACGAACATAATTCTGATCATCACGGGAATCATTTGTCTGGATTGTTAGGCTAAGAACAGCCGGTGAATGCAGAGAAAATTTGAAACACAAATATATAATTTCGGTACTAAAACTCAGTATTCTGATTATCCACATAAATATTTGAATACTGATTTCAATACTCAAAAACAGGACCACGATGACCATACACGGTTATATATCACTAATTTCGGTACTAAAATTCAGTATTGTGATTATCCACGTTAATATTGCAATATTGATTTCAATACTCAAGAACAGGACCACGGTGACCCGACTCAGTTATATATCACTAATTTCGGTACAAAAATTCAGTATTGTGATTATCTACCTTAATTTTTTAATACTGATTTCAGTACTGAAATACAGCACCGTGTTGACCCCGCTCAGTTGTATATCGCTAATTTTGGTAGTACTAAAATTCAGTATTGCGATTATCCACATAATATTTCAGTACTGGAAAACATGATGATCACGAAACTTAGCTGTATATCACTAATTTTGGTACTAATATTCGGTATTGCGATGATCCATGTTAATATTGAGTATTGATTTCAGTACTGAAAAATAGCTCGACGAACACGTGACTCAATTATATATCACTAATTTCGGTACTAAAATTTAGCATTGAGATTACCCACGTTAGTATTTCAATACTGAAAAACAGCACCACGATGACCCAACTTAGTTGTATATCACTAATTTCGGTACAAAAATTCAGTATTGTGATTATCCACGTTAATATTTCAAAAATGATTTTAGTACTGAAAAACAAAACGACGATCACCCTACTCAGCTCTATATCACTAATTTCAATATAAAATTCAATATTGTGAATATCCATGTTAATATTTCAGTATTGCGAAGTACAAGGCAAGCCAAAATATTTTCTAGTCTAACCTATGTTTTCAATCTTATCAATATACTCAACATATTCGGCCTGCTCTGCTTAAGGTGTCTAGTTCTCGGGCCGTTGCGGTGGAGTCATCGTGCTAGAAGGTTCGATTGGTTTCACTCGGGAAATGCTACACTACAAATTAGGTTGTTTGTGTTTTGCTTTCACTGTAAGCCCGCGTCACTAATTGGGTAGATCAGTTTATTCGATCAGCAATGGCTCCCTTCAGAAGAGAGACGAGCGTTGACCACTGGACTACCAGTGAGTACAGTTCCAAAAAAAGAAACAACGTCCACAGATCATGTCCAGCTCCAGGTCATGCACAACAACTCTGGCCTTCGGGGCAATCCTTCCAACTCCGATGGGCAAAGAGCCAGATACTACTAGCACATATATAAGGACAACAATGGGCAAAGAGCATCCTCCACGTTCCAGTTATTTTCTCTACCACTATCATCGTCACATGGCACATGTGATCATAAATGGTCCGTAGGTGATGCTCAAGTCTAGCAGCGGGTAGAGACGATAGCTGATATGTCAACTCAATTCGATGGGTCTGAGTATTGAACCAGCCCAGCTTTCCATGCCCAGGATGCACAAGTCAGGATTCAAAGACGGAGTAGCTGGGTGGGTCTCCTCGATGCGATCACCAGTCACCTGTGCAAGAAAAGGGAGGCACTCCAGTCTGAGGCTGTTGTGGATGGGAGGGGGCATCAGCGCCGGCGAGATTTTTGAGAGAATGCCACAATGTGCATTCAACATTGGCAACCTACCAGCCATCTTCCTGTGTCACCTCGCCCTGACGATTGGACCCGACATTTTATAATGGGGCTTAGACATATCTAAATCGGTCACCTCGCCCTGACGATTGGACCCGACCCCCTCACACCGCCACCCAAGGGGGCCAACTCCTCGCCCCGCCATCCCTCCCGCGAGGCGATCTCTGCCGGCGCTGCTGCCGGCAATGGCCACGGTGGTGGCGGCGCCCGACACCTAAAGGGCTAGGGAAGGAGGGAAGCGACGTATCTCCCATCAGGCGGCTGGGGTGCCTCGTGCGGGGTGTCTTCGTGCGGTAGCCACGGCGGTGTCTTGGCTGTGCGGCGGCAGCCGGCGAACCCAGGGATGGCGAGGTCCTTCGGTGGGATTCTATTCACTAGTAGATAAAGGGTCTTTAGCCCCGGTTCATTTGGGCCTTTTAGCCCCGGTTCTGGAACCGGGACAAGAGGGTCGGTACTAATGCTCTGACCCTTTAGTCCCGGTTCAATCCAGAACCGGGGCAAAAGGGTGTCCACGTGGCCTGTGCACCGAGTCCAGGCAGGAGGGGCTTTAGTCCCGGTTGGTGGTACCAACCGGGACCAAAAGGCATCCACGCGTCAGCATTTCTGTGGCTGTGGTTTTTGTTTTTTTTTTGAAAGGGGAGGGGGGTTTTAGGTTTTGGGGGTTAATTTAGGTGTTTCATATATTGTGTTAGCTAGCTAATTAATAGAGAGAAGTGTTCTCTCTTATGTCCGTGCTTGGTCGACGCTACATACTACACATACGTATATAGAGAGGACTAGAGTCACGCTAGCTAGCTAGCTAGCTGCTAGCTAGCTACTAAGCAAACGAAGGAACAGAAGATCTCGTATAATCAACATATATATATATGCATACAGAGAGAAGTAATATCGACCACCTCTCCTTCTCCGAGAGATTGGTCGAACAACAAGTTCTCGTATATCTATCCGACACTACCGGGCACATATATACAATAATTATCTCTTACAAAAATAATCTCCTAACACATGGATGCATGGTCCACATAGTATTCTCCGTCTTCAGCGATCACGTGTTCAAGGAAGAATGCCGCCAATTCCTCTTGAATTGCTCACAGACGATCTGGTGTTAGGAGTTCATCCCGCATCCGAAACATCTAATTTGAAGTAGGGGGTCAATACATGAAATGATGCTATAAATTTGTGAATATTATTGATTGCTTACGCACTTCAAATTGTTCATCAGTGTAGCCCCGCTCACAGGTCGTGTGGCGGATGGACTCGCAAATGTAGTATCCACAATAATCATTCCCGGGTTCCTGCCACAACCACTTTACAAGAAATAGAGGTCAATCAAACTGATAAGCAAGAATGCCAAATTGGTATTGATGAAACTAGCGCTTGAATCAAGATATAGGAGATGCGCGCGCGGAACATGCTACTATATAGTACTTACTTTCGGGTATCTAAATTGTAGCTTCTTCGGCAGTCCCGGAGCTTTTTTTGTGAATTTTTTCCAAGCCCTGCCAGACAAAGGAAACAATTAGTTGATATCAGAAATGAAGTTGCTGATATATATGCATGGTGGATAATATTGATCGATTTAACTTACCTGACTAGCATTTGAGTCATGTCCGCATACTCCTCGGGATCTTTACGTTTAGAGTTGAAGACAGTTACTATTCCCTTCTCAAGCTTAATCTCTAAGAGAATATAGTGGAAGCTGCGCACGAATGCATGAGATCATCAATTACATCACTATAAACTTGACTGATATATAAGGGAAACCAAATATGCACAAGACATTAACACTCACTTGAAGTTGTAAGGAAAGAGTATTATATCTTTGTTTTCATTTACCACCAACGATCGTAGCAAGTTGGTCTCGGTATCGCCGGGACGCAATTTAACCTCGGTTGCATCTATGAGGTATGTGTTAATAAACCCAATATCACCTACTTGTCTTTTCTTCAATTCGACGATCTTCAATCTGCATAATATAGTGAGGATAATTATAAATACATGCAATGAAGATCAGCTATATAGAGAGACTTAATGACAGAAGTAGTACTACTTACAGACAGTAGCAGGTGATCGTTGTTTTATCGAGGGCCAATTGATTGAAAAATTGATAGAACTCCTCAAATGGAACAGGCAACAGGTCAATTCCAACGAGGTCATGCTCCGGTTTAACTCTCAAATACAAGTTATCCCTCCCCCCAGACTCTCTGCAGATTTTCATGTACCAATCATGCAATCTTCGCATATTCGTTGATAGAGATCTTTCATTTTTGACGAGAGGCTTTTTGTACTCGTATCTTTCTATCTGCACGTCCATGAAATCATAGTGTACATCGTCGGACGCGTAATCTGCAAGATTGGTATAACCGGGCACCATCCTCGGATCATTAGCGACCATGTCGCTAGACACCTTGAGCGGGGGGCACGATTGGTTCGCTTGTTCGCCGAGCTGGGCAATTTGTTTCCCAGCTCGCCCTTCTGCTAACCTCTGATCACTTTTTGTACTTCCGGACCGCTTGGCATCTTGAAATGTCTTTTGAATAATGCGGTCATAGTTGCCCTTCGGCTTACTTTTCGCTGGTTGCTTCAGGGCAGCAAGAGTGCGCTTTGCTTTCACCGCATCTATCTTCTCCTCCGGAGGTGGATGTCTCTGTGCTTTCAACCCTTCAAAAAAGTCCTTCACTTCGCCTTCAGCGATCTTCGTGTTTTCCTCGTCGGACCTCTCGTACGGTAACTTCTCTAGAGGCGTGAGAGAAGGACCGAATCTGCATCGCCTCCCGCCTCTGGCTGTACTGGTAGACGTCGCCGGACCAGACGAAGCGGCTGTCTTTTTTACTTGCTTAGGCGCCGGAGCAGGAGCAGCCGGAGCGGCGGCAGGTCTCTTCCGCCCTTGCTGATTAGGCGGAGAAGCAGGAGCAGGCTGTCTGCTCGGGCGCGCCGGCGGCGAAGGAGGCGGAGTGCCGCCACGCGCCGGCGGCGAAGGAGGCGGTGTGCCGCCACGCGCCGGAGAAGGAGCCGGAGTGCCCTGATGGTCACTCGCCGGAGAAGGAGCCGGAGTGCCCTGATGGTCACTCGCCGGAGGAGGAGGCGGTGGAGGAGGCGGAGTGCCCTGACTCGTCGGAGGAGGAGGAGGAGGCGGAGGCGTCCAGTTCAGAATGTTGATTAGGTCGTTCCGCCATAGGCATGGAGTCTTCAGTGAAGAACCCAGCCGAGTCTCCCCTTCACCGGTAGGGTGGTCAAGCTGGAGCTCCTCAAATCCCTCCGTTATTTCGTCGACCATCACCCTAGCATATCCTTCTGGAATCGGCCGGCAGTGAAAAGTGTCGTCTGGTCCAGAAGGATAAACAGAGCCAGCAGCCACCTTGACCTTCAGATTCATCCACTGTGCCATAAGGTGGCAATTTTGTGCCTGCGTGATAGCATCCACAGGATTCCTGGCAGTAGCCGTCAAGGCAAGCTCTGGCTGAAGCAGCTCGGTGGAAGCCACGCTGCTTCTCCGCTGAGATGGCGGGGTAGCTTCGGGGGAAGCTTCGGCAATTCTTTTCTCCCGATCTGCTTCCCGTTCCTCTATCGCTTGTATTCTGGCCCGCAGCGCCTGGATTTCGGTCATCTCCATTTTCTTCCTCCTGTCGTGGCATTTGTAGCCTCCTGCGTCCGGAAACCCAGCACGCCACGGAAGGGAGCCTGGCGTGCCTCGTGTCCGTCCAGGGTGCTCAGGATTCCCGAGGGCCATTGTCAGCTCGTCGTTCTCTCTGTCGGGGATGAACGTCCCTTCATGCGCTGCTTTGATATACTGCCGCATCTTCCTGAGTGGTGTTTCCAATTGCTTGTCCGTCCAAATGCACCACCCTGTTACAGGGTCCAAGGTTCCGCCAGCCCCGAAGAACCAAGTCCGGCAATGTTCTGGCCAGTGCATTGTCTCTGGTTCGATCCCTTTCTGAAGCAGATCATTCTCAGCCTTGGCCCACTTAGGCCGGGCTACGAGGTAGCCGCCCGACCCCGTGCGATGGTGATGCTTCTTCTTCGCAGCATTTATCCGGTTTGTCTCCGACATCTTCTGACTCTTTTCCGACTTCTTATGGGCCACAAATGCGGGCCAGTCATCTTTGATCTTCTCATATATGCCCACGAATTCTGGAGTCTTTTTATCTTTGACAAACATATTCAGTTTTTTCTTCCATGCCCTGAATTGGTCTGCCATCTTCGAAAGTGCAGCAGACTTGATTAACTCCTCTTTAACTGGGTTCGCCGGATCAACCTCTCGCGGTAGGACGAAATTTGACTTCAGCTCAGTCCAAAGATCTTCTTTCTGCATATCAGTGACATAAGTCACCTGAGCGTCGTTTGCAGCCGGCTTTAACCATTGATGGATGCTGATCGGGATCTTGTCCCTAACCAGAACCCCGCACTGATTAACAAATGTGTTCTTTGTGCGGATGGGTGCAATCGGCTCGCCGGAGCGCGAGATTTCTGAGATCTCAAACTTTTCATCCGGCCTCAACTTTTTCTTCGCTCCTCGTCTCTTTACCGAAGATTTGCTCGATCCGGAGGGCTAGAAAAGGAACAAAGACGAGAGTTAATGAATGAATCAATTAACTAGTCAGCACATGCTTAACTAACATATATACCTCCTGGCCGGACTCGGTTCGGTCACCGGAGCCAGCATCACGGTCTCCTTCTTGCACCGGCATTGGGTCACCGGAGCCGTCCTCACGGTCTACTTCTTCCATGTGCATTGGGTCACCGAATTCATCAATATCATAGCCTAGATCTTCCAGCCGCAGCTCTTGTTCGACCTGCTCATCGGTGTCGTTGAGATACGACCTGACGGCATTTTGTCCGTGTGCGATTATGTCCATCAACATCGCTTCTTATGCTAGGTCTCGGGTGTTGTCGTCCATTGTTTCTACAAATATTTACAACATGCCAATTATTATTCAAACATGACAGATGGATATATTAATGGCAAACGTAGAACTAGCTTCAACCCTCGACTGCTCGGCGATCCACAAACCCTAGACCCCCTCATGTCACATTTTGTCTAGCTAGTGTCAAAGGATTCAACAAAACCAATACTTCATCATTAGGCGAAAGTAACAGTAGCATGATGGTACGAAGCTCTCCAAAGTTGTTTTGGAACGAAGTCCCAGATAAGATAATCCGTAACAAAAGACGGATTATCCTATCAGGAACTCCGTTCCAGAACATCTTTGCATAACTTCGTACCAACATGCCCCGGTTACTTCTGGCAAATGATGAAGTCATGGAATTCTTCAATACTTTGACACTAGCTAGGCAACCTCTCGA
>LR738716.1:92520705-92530718 GCA_902687465.1 Secale cereale
ACTAAAACAAATAGTTATAAATTAAAGATAATATACCACATCCGAATCGTAGACCGGACGAGGGCCCACGTGGGCGGATATCAAAACCATCGCACTATATAATAACAAGCAATAATAAACGTAAGAAAATTAGACAAATATCTATCTAAAGCAATAATAAAAGTAAGAAAAGCATGGACATAACAAGAGGCTCACCACGGTGGTGCCGGTGACGAGATCGGCGGGGGCGATCGACGGCGGCGAAGACGGGGACGGGACGTGACGGACCGCTAAACCTAGACAAATCTCGGAGAAAATAGAGCTTCGAGAGGAGAAAAGCTTAACTAGTGTGGCTCGGGCATTCCACCGAACACGTTGTGTGCATAGGAGGTGAGCTAGAGCACCACTAACCCCTCTCCCCCTCGGCCAGAAAAAAAACAGAGCAGTGAGCTCTGCTCTTGAGCGAGGGGGTTTATATAGGCAACTCACTGGTCCCGGTTGGTGCTACAAACCGGGGCTAAAGGGGTGCCTTTGGTCCCGGTTCATAAAACAAACCGGGACCAATAGTGGTGGGCCAGGAGCAAGAGCCATTGGTCCCGGTTTTTAGCTCCAACCGGGACCAATAGGTCCAGACGAACCGGGATCAATGGCCCACGTGGCCCGGCCGGCCCCCTGGGCTAACGAACCGGGTCCAGTACCCCCATTGGTCCCGGTTCTAGATTGAACCGGGGCTAATGGGCTGGACCAATGCCCTGTTTTCTACTAGTGATTCTATGCGATGGGCGGCGGCGGTGGCCATGGATCTGGCGTCCCGGCCAGATGCGTCGTGGTTCGGTTATGGCCGGCCGGCAGTGCGTGATGGGGCCGGGGTGGGGCGGCCGGTGGTCCTCAACCGGCTTTCCGACGACACCATACGTCTACATATGGAGAGGGTGTGATCGGATCCGGTCAGCGGTGGGATCGTGCTGGCGCTACTTCCGGTGAAAATCGCGCCGACTTTGGTCATGGCGGACGATGATGGCGTCTTCGACGCCCCCTGTTTAGGCATCGCCGTTGCAAACTGCGTCAACATGATCGGGATGTTCTAGGGGAAACCCTTGATCTGGGTCTACCGGATCGGATGATGACGGCGCGTTTGGTGTCGTGCTCCCTCTGAGGGCATAGTTTTGAAGCAGGAGCTGGCTGGAGGGGACGAGGAGGAGCGGTGTTTCATATACCGCAAGGCCGACGACGGATCCCGGCGGCATGGCGCTAAGGAGCTTCGGCGACGGGCACGTGTGGATGGATACGTGCAGGATAGTCGCGTTGCCTGGCGCCTTGGTGGCGTCGACGGCAGATAGACCTGGCAAGGAACATGCAACAGTACAACAATGAAGATGGATTGGTGGCAGGTGGCTGCGGCGGCTTCATACCCGGCAGGTGTCCTGGTTGAGGAGTGCGCCGGACTGGTGGGTGCCCCATACCCGGCAGGCGTCCTGATTGAGGCCACATGTCTTAGATGGTAGGTTTGGCTGCGAGGTCTGTTTGATATTAGGCCCAGACTATCATCATCCCTTCATCAACTAGATAGGAGTGGCGACATATGTTGCCTAGATGGTGGCTTTAGTCTTACTGGTGTATGACTTTGTAAGGTCTTGTGTTAATAATTAATAAAGTGGCTGCATGCATCATCCAGATGCAGAGGCCGGGGGTCCATTTCCATTTCCAAAAAAAAACAGTGTTTTTTTTAAGGAAAAATAGTTGGTATCAACGAAGAATATAAATTGCACAGAACCTTTATTTTCCCTAACCTTAATGTGAAACTTTTATGCTAAGTACTTACTTTGGAAAAGACTATGGACCTCGCCAGCCGATGCTTAAAGCTTTTTTTCTCTAAGCTCAGGCTTTTACTTATCAGTTAACACTACTTTCACATATTACCGAATGATGCATGCTTCTAGGACGTGTAACAGGCTGGTGCATGTGCTAGCAAAATTACTTTGGCTACGATGGTTTACAGTCCCGTCTCCATAGGACCTGCGATCGTACATCCCTAGTTCAAGTAGGGATTTGATCCTAGGGTGACCGACTATGTCGTACCTGTATGGTATGAAAAACATCGGACGAGTTACACTGCTCATGCGCTAGTGGCTTTGGGCATAGAGGTTGTCCACGTTAAGCACACCATGTGGGCAACAGACTGCAATGGCGGCTGAGGTCATCTAATAAGCGTTGAATGGTACAGTAGCTAGCTAGCTACCTACACCCTCTCGCTCAAACCAATATGAGAATATATAATCATGCTTACAATAAAATGTCCGTCACAAAACAAAACAAAAAAAGCGTTGCCATGCTTTTATACGTTCATCTATTGGCACTTCTATTTTCTCGTGCATGACTCTCTGTTTTCAATCTGACCCGCATCATTGTCTTTCTAAAAGAGAAAACGAGATTGTCCTTTCAGTTTTGCATGTGTGCTCTAAAGACAGAGCGATTATGTCCCTAGCCTGGATGAAAAAGTTTGACAGAACATGCCTGCGAAAGAAACCTGGTAGAATTTAGGAATGACGACGAGATGTTACTGAAACTGTTCTGTAACAATCATTTGTCTTGGTAAATGTTCTTTTAGAATTCGTTCACTCATTGTCAAACAATTTTTTTATATGAGGGAGGATGGGCTTATTCTCTAGGTGAATAATTTATTGAATTGGGCTGAATTAGACGCACCAAAGTGGTATGGGCTACTAGCTTATATGTGCCCATCAGGCCGTTCTCTAAAGAGGTCACGGGCTCTACGGCCGGTCTAATCCGAATACCTCCGCGGGAAAAGGGGAAAGGCCTTGCTCAGTCGCTTCCTCATGACATCGGCCCACATAGAACCGCCCACATGACATCGGCCTACTCGCATAGTTGGTAGTGCCGAGCGTCAGCTGCTTCTTGGTGCAGGTATGTTCAAGGAGTGACTAGCGATTAAACCCATGATGTTCTCATATTTGTCCTGCGATGATAACTTGCCAATTATACATAGGATGTCTACCGTTGAGTGTATTTCTACTAGACAAACACCTCATTTAGAACTTGAGCTCGTATTCCTATTTCTAAGCTTGAATTTGTATCCCCGATGCATCCCATTCATAAGTTACTAATATGCAATCTCTCCATGAGCTGATTATACATTGCACTCATCATCATCTCTCATATACACAGCTAGGCAGGGAGTGTGGTTTTCTGCCCATCTGTGATAACTAGACAAGAGATGTTGATCCATGAGCATATATCATGTGACTACACTACCGTAAAGAGAAAACAGTGAACTCCAATGAATGTTGACCTACTCCTATGTCCTAAAATCAAAGGTACAATTTTTAGTGTCAACTGTCGACCCATATCACAGAGAAGTACTTGACGTAGCAGATTAGTGATTACAGCAGTAGCAATGGAAGTAGGTGCAAGGAGCAGCGTTCACTCATGAACCAACTATCGCTGCTAAATATTATCATGTGGCTATTATATTTATATGTATGTATCAACGTTCAGTTAGTTATATCAGCCTTTCATGAACACGAGAAAATATTACTATCATTGTGCGGAAACCATTAATTTCATGTAGCATTACGCACTTTAAAATGACAAACAAGAACCATGAACTTGTGTTCCCATACTGGACACATAGTACAACCTGACAAGCTAGGACAGTAGGGGTCGAACTTGCGTTGATACATCTCCAGCGCTGAACAGTAGGGGACGTACGTTTTTCCTGTTGGGCCTAATTCGTTTTCTACCCGACCCGTCCTTCACTTCCCTCGTTTTTTTGTTGTTGGCTCGTATGGTTCCCCTTCCTAGACATCCGCTCGAGCCAATGAAATGATCTGGTCAGTGAGGGCTTCTTCAACGGCAACCTGTAATCCAACTATAGCCGGTATATGTCCGCAAGTAAATTAAAATTCAAATCTACTCCAATTCACACAATTCGCTGGATCACACCAGCGCCCGAACGATGCCTGATCACAATTTTTTTTTTGAAAAATATGCTTAGTGGTATTTACGTGCCCTAATCCAAAATCACATCAGTTCAGCAGTCCGTGCATTTCTGCCCTATTAGGCTGGCAATCCTAGCCATCTGCTCCCCGATCAAGGAGATGCCGCCGCCGCCGCCGCCGCATAGGTAGCCTCCGTCGCTTCCTCATACTCCGCCGCCGCCAACGCATCTTTCGGCCACTGCAATATCTGCTAACAGATGGATTGCACGAACATTCTTGCGCCCACATCCAATGAGTCGACATTCAAGGTCAGCATCTTTGCATCCTCCGCATTAGCGACGATCATCACCCTCTTTTCCTCGAGCGTGGACTTCCTCTCTTCAATCCTAGTCCGTCGCCCGCCTCCACCAATAGTTGGAACCTCTCTGCCTTCTTCTCCTCCTCGATCTCCGAGCGCCTCACGCATCACTCCTCCTTCTTCGCCAAGATGTTCTCGAAACACTCCATCAGCTTGGCCGCCACACCTTCTCACTTCGCCCTCTCATCCTTCCACTTCTTCTCCAGCAAATTTCTTCTAACCATCTTCGGTGGTTCTTGGGTTGGGTCGGTAGGGTCACCGGTTTCTTCCTCGTTGGCTTGGATGGCGGTATTGGCGATGAAAAGGTTCAACTTCAGTTGCCCATGCAACTTCAACCAACAATGCATGACGGCGAAGGACTTCTTCTCAAACTTCTTGTACACCACACAAGCACGAGTAGACTACAAAGTGAAACAATGTCGACAATGCATATCTGTCTAGTGATAAACAAAACAATACATGTACGGATAGTGGTGAACAAAACTAAATCATATCCAGCTAGTGATCAACTTACTTGCTCAGTGATTTGTGGACGACTAGGCCACTGTCTTATGAGATGCTTCAGATGCCCGCAATACTTGGTCACGGCCTCTTGGATGGTGTACCATCGATGGTTGAGGGACTTCCATTCACAGTTGCGAATGACCGTGTCGGAGTAGGGCGTGAAATGCTTGTGTTCATAGAATCATATGTGAATGTTCCTCCAAAATGTTGTGCCCTTTTGCTCCGTGCCATGGACCGGACTGAGGCTGGTACCCAACCATTCATCACACAACAGCTCGTCCTCCCGCATGTTGAAGCTAGTATCGAACACTGACGTCGCCAGTTCCCCAATAACCAAAGTGAGACACAAGTCAAGAACTACCTAATACCCCACGACAGGGAAACTATGGGCCTAGTAGATCAGAGCCTCTCCATACATGTATTTGGGGGTCGCATGAAGTGATCATATTATCATTTGCTAGATAGCATAGATAATTATTAGTGCCAGGGAAGTTGATTTGTCGAAGAACACTATTTATTCATCCATGCAATTGTATAGATGTTTTCAGTGGCTCAAGGTGGACTATTTCAACACGCCTTTACTTAACAATGAAGTGATGAATGAAGCACATAAAAATACAACATATTTTACAAACCAAAGTTATTTTCTCTTGCATGAATTTTTTCTCAACATTTGACGACGACAAGTGGGTGGAGTGTGAAAATTGTTAAACTTATTGATACACGACATAGCTAAATCTAGCAATTTTAAACTAATGATGACCTAATTGGCTCTCCCAAGTAAAGCCTTAGAATGCAGTACAAACTGGCGCAGGATGTGGTAAGTAGTGATCCGCACGTGGTAGTTATGCATGTAATTTCATCAATTGAAATCCCGTTGATCACACCAGACTTTCCCGTTAGGCTTGAAGTAGTATTTCTGATGCATCTCATTCATAGCATCTAATACAGGAAGTCAACATGGACAACTTCTAAAATTGGAAGACAACACGGAGAACATCTAATATATGAAGTCAACATGGACGACTGATATGTTCTATTGGCAACTTGACGAGAGAGATTGATCCTCCATGCTGTAGCAGGAAGGTCTATGCCAAACTAGCGAGTAGAAGTCTATTTATCATGCGCCAATCTGCTATTGTAGAGAGAAGATAATGAATAGTATTGAATATCATGCTACATTCTCCAACTTTAAGTAAAAATATGGGCTTGTTTTCTATATGCTTTCTAATAAGGTGAACTAGAGAAAAATATACATATAGTACAGTTTTACTGTTGGCCCACATTTAAGAAAACTAATCATAGCTAGATATGGATACGTATTGTGGTAGCAGGTAAGTAGGTGCAAACGTGGAACGAGTGACTAGAGTAACTGATGAACCACGTGCTGCTAGTACATACATCATGTAGTTGCGATATAACTGAATACTTCGCTAAACTAATTAATTTAAACAACAAGTTGTTTAAGGGAAATCACACATTTTTGTATCGTTTTCAAGGAATTCACACATCCATTATATATCTATGAAATTTACTATGTTATTACACTTCACAACCCTATCTCTACCGCACTCACAATGCTAACTGGTGCTATGTTATTACACTTCCAAAACTGCCCACGTCTCTTAATTACAATGAAATAATAGACTCTGGGGAATGTATGACAAGTACAAATCTGGAAGAATATTAAGCACATTCCCTTCATAGTTATCTAAGGTGAGGTGTTTAAAGGTAAATCTGTGCAAACTTTTGATGCCTTAATTATTTTTTTTAATGTTCAAGACCCTTACGTGCCTACCATTTGATCATGATTTGGTGCAGTTCCAATCACCATGGATTCCCAGGTGACGGGATCAGCTGGAAGAGCTGGTAGCAGTCGAAATACCAAGGGCAATGGTGGAGGTGGTACAGATTAGGGCATCTCCAGCCGTTCGGCCTCCAGGGCGCCTAAATAGAGTGGCCTGGGGGCGTGCCGGCGCTAGTTCGGCCCTTGGGGGCGACCTAGCTCCTAGTCACGCCCCCAAGCGCCGGCCCCAGGATGCGAGAAATTTGAACTAGGTCGTTTCCGCTCACAAAAGACGCCACAAATCCGGCGATCGGACGTAGTCTGGCGTTACAAAAAATAGAGCGCCGCAAGTTCGCGTGCGCAATGAATCACTCGGCGGGGTCGGCTCCAGGCGTTGGCGGAGTCGGCGTGCGCGGGCTCGGCGGTGTCGGAGCTGCTTCGTTGCTGGGCTGTGGCGGCGCGGCTTCGGTACTGCTGGGCGGCGATGTAGAGGCATCATTCGGGCTTGGCGTCCGTGTGGCCGTGGACGCGGGAGCTGGCGTCGTCGGCGTCGTCGGGTTGTCGGCGTCGTGTGCAGCTGGTTCAGGATGAGGCCGCGCTCCGCCATGTACCACGCCCTGAGTTGCTCGTCGTTGCTCTGGAGCATGTCCGCCCCGCCCATCAGAAAAGCCATGTCGGTGTTCCTCTTCTTCGTGGCGACGTTCGTCCGGAGCAGGTCGACGTTGGTCCGGAGCAGGTCGAGCTTGATGGCGCTGTTCGTCATCAACGACGACCACCGCGCCTCGGTCTTCTCTTCATGCAGGACGGCCCGGGCCTGGGCGTCGGCTAGGCAATGCTCGATGGACTCTTGCATTCGCGCGGTTTCCGCGTCGGCGTTTTTCCCCTTCTTTGCCAATTTGTGGCCGTCCGGTCGCCCCTCTGACGCGCCCGGAGTCGTCGCGTCCGGCTTGTATGTCTCCTTGGCCTTGTTGAGGGCACGTCGGACTTTCGCCCACTTCTCGCACTTGTCAATGCGCTTGTAGACGTGGAGGTACTTGAAGTCGGCGTCGAGGTTGTCACGCTGATACATGGTGAACATGCGCAGCAACTGCGCGGAGGAACAAACAGTTGGCGGGCGGCGGGCGTAGATGGCGAAGAGAAGCGGGCAACGGCGTGCGTACCTGATCCTCAACGCTGGCGCCGCTCTCCAGGCGAGCCGCGACCTCCTCGGCGATACCATGCCATTTGTTGCACGCCCCCTGGATACGCCCCCAATGGTTCGCCATGGCCTTGTAGCCGCGCTGCATGTAGACGCCTTTGAAGTAGGGGTCGACGAGCTTCCGCTCATCGAACTCGGCCTTGATGCGGTCCCAGTACGTCTCGAAGCTCTGGTTCGTGCCGGTGGTCGGGTCGAGGTAGCCGACTTTCCATGCTTCGGCGATGCATTCCTCTTCCTTGGACGTCCACTTGATGCGCGGTTCGCCTGGCCTAGGCGCCTGCTTCTTCTTCTGGCGCCCCTTCATCGGATCAGGAGCCGGCTCCTCCTCGTCGTCCTCCTCCTCGTCCTCCTCCTCCTCCTCGGGTTTGCCCCCGCTGAGATCCACTACCTCGTCCTGGGTGGCGAACCCGGGAGACGCGGCCGCGGTCGAACCTGTCGCGATGATGTCGTCCATGTCGGCTCCTTTGTCGTCGGTGTCGCCGGGGTGCGAGAAGGGCAGCGGTCCACGGCGGAGATGGGGCGTCGGTGTGGTCGCGTAGGCGGGCGGCGAGTAGTTGTATGGCGGGTACTGCACGCCTATGAAGGCGGGCGAGGGTGTGCGCATCGCGGGGTGGCCATGGGGGAAGGTCACGTTTGGGTTGAACCCACCTTGCGCGTCGCCGTCGGCGTAGCCGGGCGACGACGATCCCCATGGAGATCCGACGCCTTGCTGTCCCCAGGGCGCGTACTGGGCGTGGCTGACGACGGGTGGATTCATCATACCCGCGTGGTCGACCGATGAGGAGGACGCCGCCGCGCGCGCTGCGTTGTCGCGGTCCCTTTTGGCGATGGCCCTGTTCCGCCGGTCGACGGTGACTGCGTCGCGTCGCTGAACTTCCACCCTCCACTCGGCGTTCGACATGCCCGGTGGCTTCAATGGTGGCGCTCTCGGCTTCCTCTGCTTCGGCTGGGCCACGGTGCCAGTCGCGGTTGTCGCCACGCGCGGCATGGCGTACTTCTTCGGCGGCATGGCGACGACTGGAAGGCAAGCGGGAGGGGGTTTGGCGGGAGGAAGGGAGGGAATGGCGGGAGGAAGGCGAGCGAGCGGGAGGGATGCGAGGGAAAAGCGTCAAGAAACGGCGGGAAAAGGCCCTCGGGTCGCCGCCAGGGCGGACCCACGCGCCTTTTTCGCTTGTGCCGGCTCCCCAAGCGCCCCCCAGGGCGCCGTGTTCGGCCTGGGTCCGCCGGCACCAGTTTTGGCACGAGCCGGCGAAAAACGGGCTTCTAAGGGCGCGACTGGGACGTTTTTTCGGCGCCGGCGCGGCAAAAACGCCTGGGAAGGACCTGTTGGGGACGCGGCTGGAGATGCTCTTAGGCTGACGAGGGCTTTGAGGGGATATGATCATACAATGATTGTGCTAGCAACTCGTATTCTCAAGGGAGTGATGGCGGCTGCTCACCGGAGGAGAACACTGAGGGGTCCATGGTCTAAGAGTCAAGATGTTGGCAGCCAGACTATGATTACCAGACGGTTAGCTTAAGTGAAAACATCACTTGTGCAAGTAGTGAAACAGTTTCCTTTGGTTTGTAAAATTGTGAAACGATGAACAGTGGATTTACTTGTCTTACAGGGAGAAAAACGAAATAATAATGATTATACGCGCAAGTGGAATGTGACACTGGATCCATTTTTTCCCTACAGTTTGTAACGCTGCCACAGGTGATAGGCTGTATATGAAACATGTGTCTTACCTGCATGAACTCCATATGCTTGGGTATATGTTTCCAGTTCTGGCCAGGTTTTGACCAGGTATGAATGGAACCGTTTTTCAAGAGGCCTAGGTATAGACATCCTTCTCCCAGCACAACTCTACCTTGCAGCAAATTTCATCTTGAATAGATTCTGTTCCTCGTCAGGTTACCATACATGTACCGGAACAAAAATCTAATCTTGAGTTTCTGTTCCCGATGCATCCTATTCCTAGACTTCATCTTAGAGTTTTCTTTGTTTGTTTTTTGTGGAGTCACAAAGGATGGCGAGCAGTCACGTATGGGCTAGGCTCGGGGGAGGGGAGTTACGAGTGTGTATACTCAGACTAAGAGTAGACTTCTCCTCAACCACTTGTTGCCGCAATACTCATATTTATCATGCCAATATGCTAGCGCCAAGATGTCCTATTTATCATGCCAATATGCCGCTACCTGCAACAGCAGCAGGCCCAGGACGTCGCGGGGGGGGGGGGGGGGGGG
>LR738716.1:92530842-92549715 GCA_902687465.1 Secale cereale
GGGGGGGGGGGCACTATCAGCAGGCTCTCCCCGCTGGCCACCAGGCGTTCATCGGCGTGCCCTTCCAGCCGACCGGCGCCCTCCTTGTGCCGCCGCCCCTCGATGGTTATGGCATGCCCGTCCCGGCGCCGCCCTACGGGGGCCTTCCGCCACCGCCGGTACCTGTGCCATGGGACCCCACTCTCCTCGCCGTCCAGCACTCCGCGCCGTCGCCGAGTAGCTCTGTCGGCCGAGGTGACTGGTACATGGACTCAGGTGCTACTGCGCACATGGCAGCTCATCCCGGTAACCTAACCTCCTCCACTCCCGTTCACACACCCACTCGTATCACCGTCGACAACGGCTCCTCCTAACCGATTACTCACATCGTTGGCACTAGCTTTCCCTCCACTTCCACACCAATCACTATGTCTAATGTTCTTGTGTCACCTGATTTAGTCACGAACCTAGTTTCCGTTCGTCGTCTTACTCGTGAGAACCCACTTACTGTTGAATTTGACGGTGTTGGCTTTTCTGTGAAAGACGCCCGCACTCGGATGGTCCTTCACCTATGTGACAGTCCTGATGAGCTCTACCCCGTGCACGCCGGCGCCTCCACTTCCACACCCATCGCCCTTGCCGCCGGCCTTGACCTTTGGCATGCTCGCTTGGGTCACCCCAACCACACCGTCTTACGTCAAATTCTTAGGAGTTTCTCTTTCTCATGTGATAAGCTCGACGAGCACTCTTGTGAGGCTTGTCGCTTTGGCAAGCACGTTCATCTTCCCTTTAGTGCGTCTTCTTCTGTTTCCCCTTTTTCGTTTCAATTACTTCATAGTGATGTTTGGACATCTCCCATTGCGGGTAACATGGGATATCTATACTACTTGGTGATTTTAGATGATTATTCTCATTATGTGTGGACTTTTCCCCTTCGTCGTAAATCCGATGCTTTAGCCACACTCACCACCTTTTATTCATATGTCACCACCCAGTTCGGTTGGCCCATACTCGCACGTCAAACTGATAATGGAAAAGAGTTTGACAACGTCGCTCTTCGCACACTTCTCACCTCTCACGGCACCACCTTCCGTCTGACTTGCCCCTACACTTCCCAGCAGAACGGCCGCGCCGAGCGCATTCTCCACACTCTTAATGCTTGCGTTCGCACGTTACTCTTTCACTCTAACGTGCCCGCTCGGTTATGGCCCAATGCCCTTGCTACCGCCACTCTCTTAGTTAACATTCGTCCGTGTCGCCCTCGGTGGAACTACGCTCCTGACCACCTTCTCTTCGGCTCACCACCGTCCTATGATGGTCTCCGCATCTTCGGGTGTCTCTGTTATCCTGGCACCGCGTCCACCACGCCACACAAGCTCACACCACGATCTGTCCCATGCGTCGTTCTTGGCTACCCTCCTAACACCAAAGGTTACCGGTGCTATGATCCTGTCACTCATCGTGTGTACACCTCGAGGCATGTGTACTTTGTCGAGACGATGTTCCCTTTTTCTCAGGTTCCTCCAGCTTCGGCCCCTTCGGCACCGCCCCCCGCGCCCCCTTCTTGGAGTGATGCGCGACGGCAGCCCCCGGCGCCCCCCCCCCGGCACGGGGCCTTCCGCCGCCACCACCTGCCTTCGTGCCTCCCTTCCCCGAGGTCGAGTCCAAGCGGGCCCTTGGGTCCCCGTCTCCCTCATACGAGGTTGAGCCCGGCACCCGGCCCGCCACCCCTGCGACGGGCTCAACGTCACCCTCGCCCGTCGCCTCTTATGCCGCCGGATTGGCCGACGCTGCTGCATGGTCGGCACTACAACAAGGGGTACTACCTAGCTGATGGCACCTATCCGAGATGGTCCACATTTGTGAAGACTATCTCAAATCATGTGCAAGGTGGCAAGAACTCCCACTTTGCGAAGGTTTAGGAGGCTTGCAAGATGGATGTCGAGCAGGCATTTGGTGTGCTCCAATCTCGATTTGCTATTGTATGGTACCCCGCTCAGACCTACTCGAAAGATCAAATATGGAAGATCATGACATGTTGTGTCATCTTGCAGAACATGATCATTGAGAGCGAGCAGGAAGAGCCAGTGTTTGACACTGAACCATACTGCAGGCAGGTTCCTCTTGCGCAATTAGATTACCAGCTACCGGCAACCTGGACAGCCTTCCTCAACATGCGTCAGGAGATCCGAGACCCACAGGTGCATCAACAACTGCAGCAGGATCTAGTGGAGCACCTATGGAGGCTCAAGGGCAATGCCTAGCTCGACGTGTGATGAAATATGAGATTTTATCTGTTGAACTATATAATTTGTATTGAACTATTTGTGATTGAACTATTTGCTGAACTATTTGATTTCTATTGATTTTCTATGATAATCTATGTGTTAAAAAAATTATTTTACTTAATTTTGCGCCGAACCACGACGAGTATGGGCCGATTTGCGCCCATATCAGGCCGAATTTACGCCGAAACTGGGCCAATTTACGCTTGAATTGGGCCGATATCAGCGCCTAGGGGGGGGGGGGGCTGGGGGCGGTGTCTGGGAACCCAATCGCCCCCAGCGCCGATTTAAGCGGCGGCTCGCCCCCAACCGGTGATTTTTACGCCTCCTGGGTGGGGGCAACGGTTGGAGATGCTCTAAGTCAGTCCTGCTAGTGGGACCCACCAGTTAGGTCCAGCGCCACTAGGTGCTGAACGCGTTTAGTGCTTATTTCAAGAAAGTACTAAAAATCAGTGTTTTTTGCAAACTTTTAATGAAACAGTTGTTTTCTGATACGAAACGCACAATGGTGGTGGTTTTTAGCAATTTAGTCCTTCTAGTATAAGAGTATTCATGTGATCATGAAATCGAGAAACCCATCTGAGAGATCGATTTAGAAAGTTGAGAGTTTATTAAGACCAAACAAAGTCCTTGGACAAAAAGTGACTTTCAGTGAAAATGAAGGTCGAAAAGTAGTTTATGTTTCTATTTTTGTTTTTTCTCTACTTAGTTGTTCTGAGTTAATGGTTTGTTTTTGTATTCGCATGTCAGAACGTACTCTGGCATTATGTTAATTTGTTACAAATGGCTAGTTCGGTTCACTTAATATGCGAGAAAATCACATTTACATTGTATTATGGTATAATGTACTACTTACATAGGCAGTCTACTCAATTTCACGATATCAGTTTTGAGGTAGGTATCAAGAAGGAAATGTAATCACTCTCGTTGAGTTCGTATATCTGAACTACTAGAGTTACATCGAACGAGAAAAAAGGACTCAAGGGGATCATATGGACATGTCATGCATGGTTCGCTGCACCGCTTTATAAATGACGCAGGGCATCTGGGCATGCTATAGCACTTAGTCACGTACCATATACTAGCCAAAAGACTAGCGAGGAGGTCTGAACAATCTACACTTCTTCTTTCCTGGAAAACTCGGAGTGCATGCAACAATAGTTAGTTTCTCCACCTGAGGCGTATGTATGTAGATAGCTAGGAAATTAATAGGATTGTGAGGTATCGGATATCTACATGCTACAGCGATCTGAAGAACTTTTAAATACCGAATGGGAGCCTGGTGGTGAGCAAATAAAAAGGATGCTTCGACTTTAGAATGTTGTGGATTGGACCAACCAGATGCCACGACGTACTCTTCATCAACGTGGGTGAAAATTATAACTAGCCACACTTGAATCCACAAACTCTGCTTGGGTGTATGGAACAACGCTTAGTAGTTTTCTCTTTCTTATGCATTTAGGGGCTGCATGCATCGATTGATGCAGAGGCCGGGGGCCCAACCTCCATTTCTAAAAAAATTAAGAAAACCTTCTGAGAGATCGATTTAGAAAGTTGACAGTTTATTAAGACCAAACAAAGTTCTTGGACAAAAAGTGACTTTCAGTGAAAATGAAGGACGAAAAGTAGTTTCTTTTTCTATTTTTGTTTATTCTCTACTTAGTTGTTCAGAGTTAATGGTTTTTTTTGTATTCGCGTGTCAAAACGTACTCTGGCATTATGTTTATTTGTTACAAATGGCTAGTTCGGTTCACTTAATATTCCAAAAAGCGCAATTTACGGTATATTATGGTAGAATGTACTACTCTCTCCGTACCAAAATTCTTGTCTTTGATTTGTCTAAATACGGATGTATCTAGTCTCGTTTTAGTGTTAGATTCTTCCCTATGTAGATGAATCTAAGATAAGAATTTCGGGACGGAGGGAGTACTTACATAGGGAGTCTACTCAATTTCTGGATATCAGTTTTGAGGTAGGTACCAAGAAGGAAATGTCGAGAGAGTAAGAAAATCGAAGAAAAAATCTAGTCAGAAAATAAAGAAAACAAGATTTTGTAATCACTCTCCTTCTTTTATAGTAGTTCGTATATATTAACTACTAGAATTACATCCAATTAGAAAAAAAGACTCATGGGGATCACATGGGCATGTCATGCATGGTTCGTTGCACCGCTCTATATATGACACAGGGCATCTGGGCATGCTGTAGACTAGCGCGGAGAGGTCTGAATAATCTACACTTCTTCTTTCATGGAAAACTCGGAGTGCATGCAACAATAGTTAGTTTCTTCACCTGTACCTAGCTAGGAAATTAATAGGATTACGAGGTATCGGATATCTACATGCTACAGCAATCTGAAGAACTTTTGAACACCGAATGGAGCCTGGTGGTGAGCAAATATGAAGGATGCTTCGACTTTAGAATGTTGCGGCACGGATGCAGCAAATGCCACCACGCAGTCTTCATCAACGTGGATAACCATCATAACTAGCCACACTAGAATTCACGACTCTGCTTGGGTGTATGGAACCGCGCTTAGGAGTTTTCTCTTTCTTATGTGTTTAGGTCTTTTATATTGTAAGGATGAACCAATAATTCGTCCTATTTTTTTGATAAAGGACATTTCATTGAATTGATTTATCAAGGTGATATCCACCTTTCACAGTTCGCTCCCAACACATAACAGGCCCACACGCCGCTTTTCTCCGCCTTATCTGTTCCAGCGTACAATCCCCCAATGATTTTTCCTATCCTATGCCATTTTCTTCTCCATCGTTGCGTCTCCGATGGCGGCCACCATGGCTCCTCTCCAGCAACCACAGCCTCCTCCCTCTCCCTCCTCCACCCCATGCCGCTGCTGCCTCCACAGACCCGTAATCTGTCGCGCACGCCCGCCTCTCTAACCCTACACACCCACGACAGACGAGTGCTACAATCCGCTGAGGAGAGGGCATCTGCGAGTGACAGTGCCTCATTTTGCAACAACATGCGCCCTGACATGCTAGAACTAGCATCTTGACTTGCTACAAACAGTGTCGCCACGGGCAATAACCATCGCCGTGGCCACTGCAGTGCATGTTGGAACCATGCAACGTTTTTATTGGAATCAGCACCGTGGGGAGCTGCAGCCAGGGTAATTTTTTGCTGGAACATGAGTTATATTTTGCTGGATCCAGGGTAAATTTTTGCTTCAACCATTTATTTTTGGAGTTCCTAGTTCCTCGTATTGTTTTGCTGGAACTAGAATTTTTTGCTGGTCCCAGTTTTTTGTTTTGCCACAAGTGACAACAGAAGTTTGTTTTTTGATGGACGACGACCTCGCACGCACGGCCTCGTGGACCACGACGGACCATGACTGCCATTGTTTTCTCTATGAGCACACAGAAGCAGCAAGGACGTGACCTGGGCGGAGGATAGAACGAGCGTTGTCCAGATCTGACGGTTAATGTACCCGAAAGTACCAGTATTTATGGGGCCGGTACCAAAATTATGTCACACCAGTACCTGTATTTTTTTATTGTCTAAAGGGTATATCTATCATTTACCTCGTTCCATCTAATCACCTATTCCGGTGTAAAATAAATTCTACCGAGGCGTGTTTTTTAATGCTTGGATAGATAGATGGAGGGATAGATAGATGCTAGGGTTAGAACTAGGGTATTGTTTGTTAAAAAAGCCCCTAGTAGAATTTTTTAGTAAATAAACTAATAATATAATTTTTAGTAAATGTAGATCTTTTGAATAGAATAGAATAATAAGTGTAGAATAGAGTAGAAAATTATGTTTAGTATATGTATGTCTTTTGACCAAAAAATACCTTTATGTATTTTAGGTACCAAATAAAATATTGAAATGTTGTATACAAAATTGTTAATTGTGAAAGGTGTTGTTCATAAATTTTTTATGAATGGTAATAGGATAGAAAATTTTAAGTAAAAAAATAGAAATAGAATATAAAAATGTTGTTGCCAATTATATTGATGATCTACAATTTTCACTCGATAGATTATGCAGGATTTCTCGTGTCGCATATCCCTCTCCCGCTCGCCCCGTGCCGCCACCGTGAGCACCTCCCTCTCCTCTCTGCTTAGTGTTTGGTTTAATTTTATTTTAATATATATGTAGATGGATGTATGTTTGCTAGATGGATGGTTAGATGGATGGGTGCGTAGATGCATTATTATTGTTGCACTTTTGTTTCATTTTGGAAAAAGTAAACAAAATGGATGCATGGATGCATTTTGCATGGAACACCTCCGAGTGGCCTATATTTTGCCGGAATGTTGATTCATTTCCGTTCCGGAAAATTTCATGCACTCAATATGTCCTATGAGCTATAAAGTAGGAAATATCAAGTCCTGGAGATTTGCCGGAACGGAAATTAATCGACATTCTGGTTGAACATTGGCCATTTTTGTATCGTTGGTCCATATATATTTAACATGTTGACTTTCACTCTGTTGTAGCACCTTTTGTGACTTTCAATGAGGGAGTGTACACCATATATGAGAGAGGAAGAATCCCGACTATTGTCATGGGTGTTGATTCTCCTTTCCTCGAAGGTGCTACATAAATTGGTGTAATGCACTTTCGAATGAAAGGAGGAGCGACCATAACCGACAGTCGTAGTATCAGATAGGAGTGTCCACCATATATGAGAGAAGAAGAATCCCGATTGTTATCGTGGGGGTCGCTCTTCCTCTTCTTTCTCGTGATAGAACTTTTGGTAATGCACAGGAAGGAAGATAAGGGCGACCATCACAGATGGTCTAAAAATCCCAATTGTTGTCATGGGGGTCACTTCTCTTTCATTCCAAGGTGCTAGACATTTTGGTGTAATGCACGTTGGAATGAAAGGAGTTGCTACTATCACCGACGGTCGCCATATAAGAAAGGGAGTGCACGCCATATACACCATGTGAGATGAGAGTTTTTCAAGAAAGATTTGACAGACCAAACGTCAACCCATGATGAATAATGATTTGTGTGTTGAGTTTATGTTATTTGTTGTTGATTTTTAATCTTTGACTTATGAACACAGGAAATGTCTGACGATGATAGAATTCCAGAGTGCGATTACTGCGGAGACGACTGGGGTATGTGCGACATGCCTCATATGCAAAATGACATGTGTTTCACCATCGTCTTGAAGGAGACTTTCAATGTTTTTATGGTACATAACAACGACAAGCGTTTTTTTTCACAATTAAGCACGACCTGTGCTTTGTGGCTTCAACGTGTAATTTCCATTTTTTACAATTCAAATAGTACATTCCCTGTCATGCAAGACCGTATGTTTTGGACAAGCTCGGCGTCGAAGATAGGGAGAATATAGAGACGAATATAGCTCACCTAAGGACGAAACATGGTTTTACTTTTCGGGTTAAGCCCTACACTGGAGAAAATAAATCACATTTTGGTTGCTCAACTTGGAGTGAACTATGCAAGGCTTTGGTTGACAAATACGTTGCAAAATTAGTTCAAAATAACAATATCATACTTCAGATATGTTTAGTTCATGAAATATGTTAGCAGTCTTTCGCCTTGCAAGATTGGATACCCCAATGTTCAAATTTTTATATAAGTTGTACTCTTCCATTATCTACAAAACTCAATTTTGTGTGATCTGTTTGGCAGTCTACCACTGCAATTGCATCATTCCGGAAGTGATGATGATCAATAGTATTTCTGATGGACACACATGGTTTGAAACATTGTTGTATTGTTTCGACACATTTCAGGCCCTTCTTCATCTTCAAGATTAATAGGGGGAACTCCTTATAGGAAATGTACAATTCTCATTGGAAATTCATTGTACAATTCACATTATCATGGGGCTTGTATGGAACGCCCGGTCCAATTTATATTTAATTCATAACAAGAGTAGCTTAGTACATTTCTTTGTCCCATGTGCAATGAATTAATTTATGTTAAAAGCCCTGCTTATTTTTCTCAACCATAAAGGTGACGGGAAGGAACAAAAAATCATTTCATGCCATCTCTTCACAATATAGACAACTCAGTCATACTATAAGTACAACAGAAGTATGAGGAAGATGTGACACCACCAATCTCCTATTACACTTTGCACACTTGTAATCAGGTATAACATATAGCTTGCACTTCATATATAGCAGATGAACACACATATTTGTAGTTGACATAGGACTGATTCTTCTCATCAATTTTGTAGGTGCTATGGTCTGTTAGATGCAGAAGTAATGTGATATTCCACGCAAAAAATAACAAGTAATGGAAAATATCTCATATAAGAAGGATGCATTGGGAAACGGAAACACGGTTTGGGCGGCAATGTTGTTCCCTGTTCATCCAGGAGATTTGGTGGTCACATGTTTGTAAGAAACGTGAGCCTGTAGCAAAGTGAGACTTGAGATGTATTAAGTACTTCTAGGCCTAAGCTACTCCCTGTGCACCAGAAAAAATTTCCATGTCTAGAAATTATTAAGAAGTATGTATAAATGCCCTGATTTGTGGCTACCGCAAATCAGGGCGCCGGCATTTACGCCAGCTCCAGCCTTGTGGTGCGCATATTCCATATAGCCCAAAGTAGTGCGCCTATTCCAATTCGAATACTTGATGCAATATCAGGATTTACTCCATTTAGCCACGTCCCAAACAATGTGTCAATGCTAAATGGAGGAGTAATATTAAAAGCTATATGAACGGACCGCCAAAGTAACTTCGCGAGAGAGCAATCAAGAAATAAATGTTGAATTGTTTCGTGGTGAACACAAAAGCAACATCGCGAGCTACCTACCCATCGTCACTTTAGTAAGTTATCTTTGGTAAGGATCACTTGCTTGTGCACAAACCACATCAAAATTTTAATTCGCAAGGGAACCTTAACTTTCCAAATGTGTATTGATCTTGGGATTGGGCCATAATTAATGAGGTCTAAGTACATCGATTTGACCATGAACACTCCATTACCCGTTAGCTTTCAGTTCAAGGTGTATCTCTGATCAGAGAGTTGAACGTCCATCAACCTCCTCACTAAGTGTAACCAGGAATTACATCATTCAACTACTAGAGACCTCCTGAATTGGATATTCAAAGGTACCGTTTGTAAAACTATTGCTACGTAATCCTCTTTAAGTTGAGCAATATGATATAGGGAAGGATACTGGAGAGCTAGCGGTGTGTCACCTAACCATGTATCTTCCCAAAACCTTGTTGTTGTTCCGTCCCCAACAATGAATTTCACCCAATGAAAGAAGGTTTCTTTCGCTCTCATGAATCCCTTCCAAAATGGTGAATCATTAGGTCTTACGGTAACCTGAGCGAGGGTTTTAGAGTGCAAGTATTTATTTCTCATGATTTGCGCAGCTCAGTTGGAGGAAAATCGAAGACCTCAGCAATACCTGAAACAGAAGCTAAATGGATGCACTTTGCGGATGCCGGTTAGCCCGAGTTAGCTACCAGGCAACTGCTACCTACACCTCCCCGTCACCTCCACCATCTCAAGAGCGTGGTGTGGTTCCGCATGACATGTCGGTTCCACATCTTTGGTCATGCGTCATTTCGTTGTCAAGCCAGAGTTGGAATACAATAAGTTACGAAATTAATCAACCACACATGCCAAGGCCGTTGACTCTTCAAGGCTGAACATGAAGTGCAGATGTAAGTTAAACTTACATTCCCGGTGCATCCCACTCATATGAGATCTATTTATGGAACTAACACACTCAGTTGCTAGGTAATGTTTAGCTCGTTCTGCGTCTGACTAGGACATAGACAGAGCTCAAATTTTCAGTTGTGATGTTTGGTGTTGAGCTTCAAACTTTATATGAAGCCACCTACGTGTGTTTATATGTTTGGTGTGTGTCTCAAAATTTATGATCTTCCACCAGCCACCTACGTGTTGTCAATGTACGCCACCTGGATTTTCTAAGGAGGTCACATGCTATGAATGCTGAGTTGTCTTCCACAGCCGCTGAATTAGAAATCAATGAATACGTATGATATTAAAATGAACAAATTTCAGACCTTTTCATTATCAGACTTGGCGTTGGTACTATAGATATTTCACAATTTTTAAGTTGCTTTTGTCTATACTAGATTATTAGAAGCTACACGGTGTGGCATTACACTTCTACACATGGTGCTAATTAAAAATCTTTAGATTAACCTTGTGTTCACATGGCCTATGTTCAACTGTAAGTGACGATCGATGCTCAAACAAAGTGAGCACATCCGTGTCATGGTCCAAGCTTGACATCATATCTTATTGGCTCCATGTCCGCCCTATGATAAAAAAATATGAAGAAATGGTTGAGTCTTCCTAATACCAATTGTGTTCTTTTCTGCCCAAATAAAGTCGAATCGACTACATGGATAGCAAATCAGAATTAATGAAGAGATATTGGTTCACGGAAACAAAGATACATATATTTCCAGCAGCCCTGTTTTCAAAAAGGTGTTCCATTTTTGAAACAAATGTTCAGGATTAGCAGCATTCCTATTGACATCTTGTTTTGTTCTATCGTTTGCATGCACGATCAGCCACAAGTTTTTCCCTTCACGCTCCCCGCACCCATCTACATGGTACGATAGAGCTTCCCCTTGGAGAATCGGAACACCTTGTTCAAGCATCACAGTGCTCCTCGATATTTTGCAGACCTGCCTAGTATCGTATGACAGAACATGCATAACAGAGGAATTGAGGAGGTGATCTTACTAGTTTATGATCAAAGCATGCTCGATTTCTAAATTTGCAAATAGTGAATGAAATCGCAGCAAGCCCCACGATTTGATGGTTCGTGCTATTAAGTAGAAACCTGGGAATCCACCATAAATATGGGGTAAAGCAGCCACGTCTATCCCCGACTCTCAGAAGTCCGGCTAAGATGCTCCAAATATATGTACCTATCGAGCCGCGAAAAACATGTGGTGAATTGGTTGAGGTTCTGGACAGAAATAACATAGAGGAGAACATGCTAGAACACCGTGGCTCCACCTTTGTGTTCCACACCAGTGATCATCAGCTCATCGTGTTCCCAAGTTTAGAAATCACCATTTACGTTGGCTCACGTCACATTCACACACACACACGTGCGCGCACACCCACGCGCGCACACACACACGCACACACCTATTTTGCCAAAAATATAACACACACACACACACACACACACCCCTACAGGTAGGTGACACTGGTTTGATCGACGTGGAGAAAACACATACATAGCTTAAGAAGTCAAACTGCTAGATGGATCCTTCCCCGACAAAAACAGACTCGCCTGACAGGACCGTGTCACTCCGGTGTTTTTATTTTGAGACATATTATTTCTTTCTCGAGAATGTGATGAGCGAACACGCCGAACCAAGTCTGTATTTATGGCTTGTCAATGACTCTGAACGGAGCCAGGTTTGGACCAAGCCAGCCAAAGCCCCTTCAGCTCAGTGGAGTGGCCCCGCCCTTGAACCTCTAGTTAATCGCCTACAAAAAAATACTCCCTCTGTCCCAAAATATAAGAACGTTTTTGACACTATGCTAGTGTTGAAAACGCTCTTATACTCTGGGACGGAGGGAGTAACTCATATAATTTTTTTGATTGCAGCTAACTTATGTATTATTCTTAGTTTTTCAACAATGATGGGTTTTATTTGCTTGAAATGGAACCTCGGGAGGATACAACCACAATGAACACACACACCCAACATATGCATAGTTCGAATTCACATGACCAAGACGAACGCTCACACAAAAAACATGCCGCCAAATAGCAAAGCTATGGGTACGCAAGAAAAATGGCCATATCCACATCAACAACTCATGACATCATATGGATGACAGGATTCTTCAACATCAAGGCCTTGAGCAAAGGAGCGACGGTCAAGCGCTTCCGTCACCTGATCCAACCACCAAGGCTATAATCTAGGTTTTAATCCTAAAGAACCGGTCTGAGCATATCTGAGCAATGCCCTCAAGAAGCTAATAATGTAAAACATCACCGTTGCCAGGTATAACCAACCCGGATTAGACCTGGGCTTTCAACCTGTAGCATGAGAACGGGTGTTCAAGTAGCACCACCATCAAAGTCACTCATGTGTTGTTGCAATCACTTTTGGCCGTGACCAAGAAACACACGCGTATCTACAGACTGGTTTCCAAGCAACTTGGCAGGCTGATTAACCTTCAGAAGACATTTTTTTTTTTGCGAGGAAACCTTCAGAAGACTTGCACGTACTAAGCTAGCTAGTTCAAGGTAGCTTCTAGAACGATCCTTCCGAAGACTGGCTAGCTAAAGATAACAGACGAACATTTGGAAACAAGAAACCACCGGCTTTGCTATCTCAACAAATGAAACAACTGAGTCCTGGTCGCAGTGGAGAAGAGTGGTGCTCCATCCTCATCGGATACCGTGTACCAGCAGAGTGGCCTGGTCCAACCTCGGCTCGTATGAACCCTCCATCCTCATGACATACGCATCCTATGGGGTGAAGTCAAATTCGCACGAGAAGACCCTGTCACAGAAGGGTGTGCTTACCGGCGATGTGCTCAAGAACCTTCGCACCGATGTAATGGGGGTGATTTGGCCATGAACTGTGCGTCGACCTATCCAATGTAGAGCGGAAGACCAGGCCACAGATTACCATGATCATCTGGTATGCAGTTCCGCCCACCATAACAACCATGATGATCCATGCTGTGATGCAGTTGTTCCCTGGAGACATGGCGTGGAGCACCTGCGAGAGCACCTCACCGCTAAATTCCTGACATATCTCAGCCCCAAGATTTACAAACAGCTTGAAAACAAGTGTTACTATACTCTGATGGCCAATGTTTTATATTCTTCTCAAGGTTTTGTGCCCGAGAGTTTTTCCTTACTTCCTTTTTAAAGGCGGCGTGTGGATGGTCAGCCAATTATTCCCTGCCTACCCTGTTGCTGCAGAAAAAATGAATAATTGAATAACACTAGTGAGTAGCTACCAATGCCAATCATACAAACCTGAAACCTGATATATATCATTTCATTAAGAGTTTTTTTTAAAGGTGGAAAGCCCCCGACCTCTGCATCCATTTTATTTAATGAAAGTACGAAGACAAAGTTTGCAATTCAGTACTGGCTCACGAAAGGAGCCGAAACAAAGTAAATAAAGTAAAAGATGCCACAGCCGATGAAAAAACAGGCTACATTGACTAATCACCTAGTCTATTATTAGCTCTCTATCCAAATCAGTTGATAATAACTGGTGCTACCATCTTCTAACGGTTGCATCCAGTAACCAAAAGCTCCCTGAAGTTTGCATCAGTGAGTAACGACCACGTACGTATCTAAGCAGTGAGTATATATAACCTGCAAAATCAGTGAGTAACGACCATCTTCTAACGGTCTTGTGTGAATAATTAATAAAATGGCTGCATGCATCATCCAGATGCAGAGGCCGGGGGTCCTCCTCCTTTTCTAAAAATAAAAAATAAAAAAAAAATGTTGGGTACAATTTTCCTGTTAAAGATCATATCGTTTCTGCCCTTCCGTATAACTCAAAATTAATAGTGCACATATCCTATCCGAATAGTGCACGTACGAATGAATGAATGATAGCCTGGAAGTTTTAAAGTGGAAGCCAAATAAGCTAATAGTCAGGTTAATTTCAGGTTCTAAAACTGAATGCACGTGGTCGAGTTTCTGTATTCAGTCCACAATTAGGCATAGTCTGTACGTGTAGTCACGCAATAATTTTCCTCGCGTCAGATAACTTGTATAAGCAATCTTTTTTCATGAGTCTCCACTTGTTGATTCCGTCTAAAGCATGATTCAGACTCAAGATTGACTTGCGACTATACGATTCATGCTGGCGGGTCATAAATCAGCTACCGTTTTCTTTTGCATTGTCAGCCAGTGTTGACAGTCAGTTTGTGTAGCTGAACTGCTAACAATGAACCGAGCGAGCGCATATATATTCTCCTGAACACGACCGATTTTTTTAATGAAACTACACAATTCGTTCATTGCTTCCCAGAACAAACTTACTAATATTATTTGGGACTTTTTTTTATGATGGTGTAAGACTAAACTTCGTTTGATTCATTATTAATTGCTTCCACAGCTTACTAACACTACCTATTGTTTGGACTTGCTCCGGCTAATTTTCCTTGTGTTGTTAGAAAATGAAACATTTCTCGCAAAAAAAAAATGAAACATAGCGGGAGGAGGATATGCATTGCCTCATCAAGATTCAAGCAATATTGGCCTCTCACACCATCCCTGTAATGACGACCACACACTCTTTTCTCTGTGGAAAAATACGCAGGCACGACTACTCGTTGGGTAGCTTGGAGCTGTCGGCTTGTTTGCTAACTCCCACGCTCTCTTTTCTCTGTGGAAAAATACGCAGGCACGACTACTCGTTGGGTAGCTTGGAGCTGTCGGCTTGTTTGCTAACTCCCACGCTCTCTCTCGCTGAGTACCTTTCAAAGTACCATTCATCGATCTGTGTCTTCCATGAAAAAAAGTATTTTGAATCTAAAATCATACAATATATAGATCCATCCCTACATACATATATATATGCCCTTGAATCAGAAAAAAAAACACTTGGTTGGAACTTAATTTGTCCCAAATAATGCTAATTAGCAGACTCACTTGAGCAACTAGCAAGTGAACCACCGTGCAGAAAAATACTGTCACACACATCTCCCGTCGGTTCGCTTGTAGCTGTCTGCAGCAACTTGTGTTTGTATCTATGTGACTACTTTTCAAAGTATCATGCAATTATCGTTCTAGGAAGGAAGAAAGAGCTATTTCGTATGGAATTCACACCCCGGTCTCTCGAATTGATTTAAGCTAGTTAGATAATAATTGAGACACTAATGGTCAGTTATTCTGCTGACATTAGTGTGCGTGCAATGCTGTTAGTCAAATTAATGACGTTTGGTGTAGGCAGATGTTGCTCTTAGTTTCCCTGGACTATTGTTGTTTGGAGATCGACTTACAGTCGTGCAAAATGATCAATTCAGTGTTAGTTTATTTTTTCCTGTAAAACGATGTTTATTTTTAGGCCTATTGGTATTGCTGGTTGTCTACATCTTGCTATGTAGAGACCCCGCATTCTCTCAATGCGGTTGTATCAGCTCGTTAATATGAAGTCAATGGAATGCCCTTTATGTAAAAAATGTAAAAGCCCCATCCTCTGCCCTTCGTTGAGAAAAAAAAAAAACATTGGCTGGGTGACTGTAAAGTTGTGGCGCCATCTAGAGAGAAATATGGTCATCCTCATCCATACAACCATCTACAAGTTTGAATGAGGTCCATATAGCACCACATCTACTAGTAATTTGGAAAAAAGGAAGACGAATCCATATTTGTCATGCCTGACGGTGACAACCAAATAATTGTAGAGATAGCATCGATCCTTAGTTGTAGCGCTTGGCATGCTTGTTCCACCAAGTGTCATGCGAGCCACAAAAGAGAGAGAGAGAAACTAGCAAGTGAGCCACATAATTAACGATACTGATCACACAAAAAAAAAATAACTATACTGATCACACACTCATTCTTCTATGGATAAATGTGGGTATTGATTGGAGTGGCAGAGGCAGGTTTCACCCATGTCCCGGGCCAACCTTGTATGTACAGTATACAAATTGCAGCTACAGTGCATAAATGTAGTTACAGTACCGAAGAAATCAGGCTCCACGCCCCGGGCCATGGCCTTGGCTGCCCTGGGCCTAGCTACGCCCTGATTGCCACATCTTATTGGACCGCTTGTAAGAACAACTCCAACACAGCGACCCAAATTATCCGCCTGTGTCCGTTGGGGTTGGCGCGGATAAAACTAAAGGCCTAACGCGCCGACCCAAACTCAAAACGTGTCCGCTTCACGTTCGCGCTGACGCATTTGAGGCCCGAAATTCGTCGGCGCGGACGTGAAGTGGACACCTCGTGCGCCTTCTCGGTGTCCGCCGCGTCCTCAGCGGGCGGCCATTCATATACCCGCGGCCAGCTTGGTCAGCTTAATTTATGACCTAGGACCCACGCATCAGTGATCGCGGTCGGCCTTTTTTAAGCCGAGCGTGCAAGGGGGAGTCATCATCCCCTTTCAGAAGCCCCCCTCCCCCATCCCCATCTAGCCACCCTCTGCTCCCCCGTCGGCGGCAACCCTAGACACCTAGCCACCGTACGATGGGCTTCTTCTCTGGCAATGGCAAAGGCAAGGACAAGACCCCTGCCACCCCTCTCCCTCGCCTCCCCCTCCACCGCCTCCATCGGCGTCTTCCCGCTGGCCGAGGCAGCGCGTGAATGCGCAAGTGCACCTGGCGGAGTGGCACTGGCAGCACCGTGTCCCTCTCCCCTACCCCGACGTCACCATGCCGCAGGACTGGCACTTGGATCCGGAGAGGATCCCAGTGCCAACAGCGCCGCGGTCGGCAAGGGCGCACGCGGAGGAGGTGCAGCGCCGGTGGGCGTTGCTGACGCCGGAGCAGCGACGTGACTTCGCCTATGACACAAACTCTTCCTAGTTGGCACGTTTGTTCGCGTTAGAGCACGAGAAGGCAAGGCGGCGCGGCGTCAGTGAAGTCTCCTATAGCTCCACGCCGCCGCCCATCTTCATTCGCAACGAGGACCAGGAGGCGGAGGCCGCCTACCAGGCGGCCATGGCAGCTGTCGTCCAGGAGAGCGAGGAGGAGGAGCGGTGCAGGGAGGAGAAGGTGGAGGCAGCGTACGAGGCGCGCTTGGCGGAGACAATAGCGTTGTCCACGGCTGGCGACTGTGTCGTGCCGCCGCTGGTGCCGCCGTCTCCAGCCAAGGCCGAGACAGAGCCGACCCCCGTCGAGCGTTATATTGGACCGGAGTAGTGCGCGATTGGGTGAGCGCCCCGCCGATCTGGATAGGGGAGACGGAGGCGCATGAGGCGGCCTTCCTCGAACAATGGCGCCAACGGCGGTTGGTGAGGAGCGCCGGGACGGCGAGTACCTCGAGCAGCTCGAGCGTGGCGCCGACGAGGAGCAACGCGAGGCAAAGGAGGAGGCGCGCCAGGCCCATGGGGCGGCGGCACATGGCGGGGCACCCCAGCTCGCGGCGGCCGACATCGCTACCGCCTAGAGCACGGTGTTCCAATGGGCCGGGCCTGCGTCGACGCCGATCGACCCCACCGACCCCGACGTCGACGACGATGACACCTAGGGCAGCGTGCCGCTTCGTAGTTTAATTTTTTAATGTTTAATTAATGTAAATGTTGACCCATGTATTCTCGCCGGCCTTCGTGGCCGACTTTAATATTTAATTCATGTTTGTTTTATTTGTGAAATATTGGTTTTTTTTTGCACGCCGTTAAAATGGAACGGCCAGTGTTGGACGCATGCGCCGATCCAAACGCGGGCGTCCGCCGAGCTGACCCAAATGGACAAAAAGCGGACAAAATCATCGTCCATTTGGATCGGCGCATTGGAGTTGCTCTAACTGTCGGCAGCAACTTGGGTCTGTTTGTTAGTTCCCACGCCTTCCTTGCTACCCACCTTCGAAAGACGGGCGTAGACTAGGCAGCGGCGCCGCATATTCACCTTCCCGTGCAGCGGCCACCTCTGAACTCAGCGCTGAGAGCATCTCCAGCCATTCGGCCCCTCAGGACACCGAAAAAGCGCCGTCTAGGGCCGAACTAGTGTGTACTTTTGGCGTGGGGGTGATTGCGTTCCCAATCGCCGGCCTCAGGTCGCCTCCAAACTCGGTGATCTTGTACGAATTTGGCGCAAACTCGGCGTTTTTTCATTCAAATTTGTACAAAAAATACAAAAACAAACTAACTACGCCTAGCCCTACGCCATAGACCTACTACGCCACGGCCGCCGCCCGCCTTCTACATGCCGAGGAGCCTGTAGAACTTAGTGTAGTCACCGCGGCTGTCGTTGTCGTGGTCATGGCCGGCCTGCGTGCTGCCGGAGCCGCCCCAGTCCCTACTGCACCCCTGGCGTCGAGGGTGCGGCCGGGCATGCCCCACTACTCGCGCCGCAAGTCGGCGTTGAGGCGGCTGCGGGGGATGATGCCATTGCAGGAGATGATCTGATCTTCGCGACAGCGCTCGAAGTACATCGTCCACATCGTGTGGCTGTAGGCGGCGTAGCTCGGCTCGTTCCGCTGCGCCTCCGACAGCGACGTGCGGATGCGGGCGATCTCGACCCGCGTTCGGCGCCGGATAGTCGGCCTTGTAAAGGAGGCCCGCCTCGTCCTCGTGGAGATGATGCTCGCCGAAGCCGTTCTCGCCGCCGCGGAGTCGCCGGGGGTACCGCTCAGCCATTCGCTTGTCGGCGGGGAAGGGGGGGGAGAGGTGGAATTTGCGGGGAGAGAAGGCGAGTTGTGGCGAGTGGCATTTACGAGCGGGGAGGTCGGCTTTTTATAGCCGAAGAGAACCTGCATGCTCGGCGACGCGTGGCAGGAGCGGGCGGGATGCGCGTCGCGACGCTTGTACTGTGCCGCCCGTGAGGTATCAATGGAGGGTGACCGGTGCGATAGCCTGGGCATTGATTCCCGCGGGAACCGAGGCGGTGAGGACGACGAAGCGGCATGTCGCTGACTCGGCGGGACCATACCCGTTCGCGCCAAAATCGCTTCCTCCGGCGTCCTAGGCGCCCACAGCGCGCCGGGTT
>LR738716.1:92574020-92599244 GCA_902687465.1 Secale cereale
TCAAGTGTTGTTGGTGATCACATTTTCCGGATCTTAGGATATCATTATGTGTAACGATAGTCCTAAAACAACGGTGAGACTATATAACGTTGAAAGAACGATCATACTGAACCGGCCCAATTTTGTCTGTTATGAATTGAGTTAGTATCATCTATAATAAATTATAATAACACAGAGTGTTAATGTTTGAATTAGTTCGTTAGACCATGAGAGTATCATAGTCACTTCTTACCATACAATGGGATTTGGGGTTGTCCAAACGTTACCTGTAACATGGTGATCATAACAACAACTTACATGTTCATCGAAAAGTTTGACAAGGGACTAGATAACTCGAGATTGAGATTTGCTCCTCCGACGATGAAGAGATATTATTGGAGCCTTCTCGGCTTGATGGTATCCATCATAACATAGGTGACTTCTTCACGGGGATGCCGGAACACAATAACTAGAAAGAAGAACAAAACTGGTAACAGGGATTTCGGTATCGTGAGCATGGTGATGACTCGAGAGGATACTGATGCATCTCGGGTTTTGTGAAGTATCGCGAAGCTAATGTAACATCACATAAGAACCAAAGGTTCTCAAATATCATTCATGTGCTCGCAGGGATCGATATATATGGATGTCCATGGCCCCGTTTGTCGGCCATTGAATGAACGGTTCCAGTCACGTCTGTGAGCTACCGAACCTACGGTGTCACAAGGTTAAGCGAATCACGATCTGCTGAGTGTTAGTAGGATGGGAGTGGTGAGAATATATTTGTGAAATTATTTCATTAGTATTCAAAATAGTTCTGAGAGGATCCGGAAGCGTTTCTGGGTCACCGAATGGTTTCGGCGAATATCGGGTAATACCTACTATTACCGATAAATAATATATAGGTGGAAAATGTTTTCCGAGTTTGTTAAATCATATGTAAACTGGTCTAAAAGCATTGAGAACATCTATATATTTAATTTAATATCAACGGTCCTAAAAAGACCAAGAGGTGTAAGACAACTTGGTCCAAAAAGGCCGGAGTGGGAAAGTGGTCCTTCCTCGAATTGGGGAAGGGGAGGAGTCAGACTCCTCCTCCCCTAGCTGGCGCACGAAGGGGGACTCCTTCCCCCTTAGTGGTTGCCCTCCCTCTCTCTTATAACCTATATATTTGATGCTCTTTCGATAGAGAAGTTTTGGAGCCTCCTCTAGTTCTTCTAGTTCTAGTTGGCCCTAGTTGACTAATTAGAGCTTGGCTAATCCTTTTATCCTCATAATTAGAATCCCAGTGTGGTTCTAATATCCTCCCTCTATTTTTTCGGCGATGGTTAGATCTGGACAGCGAAGCGCTGCTAGATTGTGAAGGCTGCGCCTGGACGCTTGCAACCTAGTAAAGATGTCCTGCTTTCGTTCATCTGTTTGAGGGACTGTTCGTTTGCGGTTCGCGGGATCGTTCATCGATGGTTCGGGAGAATCCAAGTACGATCTACACTGGCACGTTCATCTTCCACTGCATCTTGGTGACGGCAACGCTCGTGATCCCAAACTGTTATGCATCTTCATTTTGTTCTTGGGTGTGCGTAGGCGAGAAAAAAATGTTTTGTATTACGTTTTCCAACGGTGGCATCAAGAGCAGTTTTCTGAGTAGGTGTAGGTTGCGATCTAGGTGCATCAAGAGCAGTTCCTTGCGCTTCACCATAGTTGACAATAGTGAACCATCCCGTACATAAGAGGGTGGCCAAGATGGATGATCTTCTAAGGGTTCACACTTATTTGACGAAGTTTAGTGTGGCGGAATGCATTTTTTTATTAAGTCTCTTTTTTGAACACCCCAAAACTTAATCTACCATCAAGAATCATCGCCATTGTTGTGGACGTAGGTAGTTAGTATTATTTGTTAAAATGGGTTAACCGTGTAACTAAAATTTTGCTAAAACCGACTAAAAGACGTCTGACTTGGTTTTGTAGGGTATGCATATGATGTGGTATAGCCTTTATCATGATAATGAGTTTCTGTATGAGATGGTTATATGTTGTAATGTTAAGTGGAATGCGCGTCACATCATGATGGCTGGAGCCACGAGATTGCCATGTTAATGTAAATATCGTAGAGATAGCCTAAGAGTTACAGGTGATGATGGAAAACATACATGGTGGACTACGATGAGAAGAAGTTGTACTTGGTGCGGGACGAGGAGCCATAACTTCGTGCCACGGCAGAATTTCTGAAATTAGTGCCACAACAATATTTTCTGAAATGGTCGCCATGGCAATGTTTTCTGAAATTGCCACCACGGCAACGTTTTTGAAACGGTGATGGCCTTCTGAAGATCTGAACATGTGGCGAGAGCTAGCACATGTGTGTGCGCAAGAGCTCCGTAATATCTCTTTGTTCTGTTTGCGATAGTGACCTCTGTATTTTGTTGTTCAGGTTACTTTGCATCTACCTCACTGCTAGCGGTACCTCTTTTGCGCTAAGATGCTTGGTTTGGTTGAACTCTATCCCGTTATCTTTTATGATAGTGGAACCTGGTCCAATGTTGGATCGTATGGAAAAAAAGTATGACTTGAGTCAACTGCATCTTAATTATTTGGCCTTACGATCGATGGAAAAACAAATAGGAATGTGAGGAGGATACGCATTGCCTCATCAACATTCGGCATATGCTGGGTTCAAACCATACACTATGACGACAATCACACACTATTTTCTCCGTGGAAAAAAATGCATTGGTTGCCAGATCGGTCTCACTGGCTCGCTTGTAGTTATCAGGCATCAATTAATTAACCTGTTTGGTACATAGCTTCAACAGTCTCCTTCACTATGCAATGTTTCTAACATAAGTATACCTACTATATGTTTGATTAATTTTCAATTCTTGTCGAGCTTCAACTACTTTACATCTCAATTGGTTTCATTCTTATTGTTTTGATTTTTTTTTCATTTATAAGTTCATCTTATATTTTTTCTGTAACTTCATCCAAATTTTTAATGAAAGTTCATTTCTATTTGTTTCTTGAGATTCAGTCTTAAGAGCAAGCGAGTCTTGCGCTTTGTCCCAAAGCAGGCGAACTATGACACCTACCTAGTTCAAGATGGCAATGGGCCCCGAAACCCGCGTCCCGGCATGTTTTTACAATATTAGGGGGACAGGTACGGGCGTCTTCTTACCCAGCGGGGCTACTAATTGGTACATTGTAAAACCAGGCATGTTTCGTGGGTTTAAACCCCGTTTCAGTAGTACCCGAACCCAAACCCTGACATACCCGTCAAAATAGCATTGATCCATCTAGAGGACCTCCAGTACACGACCGGCCAAGCCGCCCACGTGCCAGCACCCAAGAGCACCCAACGTTGAGGACCTCCACTACACACAAACACGAGACCCCTAGCTCGGTAGCTCTGGTAGTCTTGCTCCTCAAGACTCTCCTGCACACCTAAGCGTAAACCTAGGTCCCCTAGCCGCCAGCTGGACTCAATCCCATCTCGCAGCAGCCGCCGACCATGTTCTACACCGGCGAGCTGCCTCCCTCCACGTGTCATGCCGTCACGAGAAAGGGTGCCTCCGCCCGTGATGATCTCCATGGTGCACTATTTTCACCGGATGTGGAACCTTTTTATTTACTTTTGTTATGCTCCGCTTGTGAGCCAGACTTGCACTTTTTTCGCACTTGATTTAAACGTATGCCTGCATGCATCACTCTAATGCAGAGGCAGGGGGTTATCCTCCTTTTCTGAAAGAAATGTATTGGGCCATTTTCTCTCATTTGTGCTCGTGATTTGTGAACCATGGATTCCATTTCATAACTTGTGTAAACGGACCATCTTGTTGAACCATGTATTGCTGAAATATGCTCCTGTTTTGTTGCTGAAATATGCTTATCTTTGTTGCTAAAATAGGGTATTGTATTGTGCTGAAATTTGCTCAAGTTTTGCTGCTGAAATATGCTCATTTTTTTTGCTGAAATATACTATGTTTATTGCTGAAATGCTATTATTTGTGGCTACTATTTATCTCATGTTGCTGGTTCTGAAAATACTATGTTTGTTGCTTAAATATGCTGATTTTTGTTGTTAATATTGCTGTAATATGCTCCTGTTTTTCTTTCAAAAGTTGTTGTTTTCGCTGACTGCTTGCCGGGACGGTTTCCATGGTGATTTAGAAAACCCAAAGGGTCTAGGTGACATGTAAAAAACTGCCCCATGCACGAGGACGGGATGCAGACGGGCTTGCAATTTTCTCGCGGGGACGGGTTTGGGCAAGCAAAACTAGGTGGGTTTCGTCCCCGTTACCTGGTCTACCCATTGACCATCCAGGTTTAAAAGATAGAGCTCCTTTAACATGGTGCGGTTTTTAGTAGGGGTGAAGTGGGGTCATGGTGGACCATCGTGGGCCGGGCTACCTTGGCGGGCGCGCCCGGGCCTTTCCATATCCATCCTATATCTTGACTACCGAACAGCCTGGGCGTTCGGGCCGGTTTGAGGCGCCATGCTGAGTCAGCTTTTTTGAACAGGCCAGTGACTTGTCCGTCTACCTGGGTGTTTGGTAAACAAAAAAACGCCGATGTGTGCCCAAATACTCCCTGCGTCCCAAAATTCTTGTCTTCAATTTGTCTAAATACGGATGTATCTAGTCACGTTTTAGTGTTAAATACTTTCCTATCTAGACAAATTTAAGACAAGAATTTTGGGACGGAAGGAGTACATAATTATGACCGGAAAACAAAACGCTACCTGGAGTAGCTGATAAATAAATACCCGGTATTTGGGCACACCGAGCAATTGTAATGCTTGGTCAAAGACTCCGGACGATCTTGTTGGCTTGGAAGCATCTCCACACGACTGTGACTTGCAAATGAATCACACCCACGATATGCCAATCGGGAACGTGCCTGGAAACTGGAATGAATAATGCATGCATGGACTGCCTTGTGCTCGCTTTCTCTCTCTATTTGACTGGCTGACTGGCCGGTCACTATATATAGCAATGAACATCCCTATGCTTTCGCCAGACTACTACAAATACATAGCCGCTCGGTCTTCCTGCTATTTCAGGTAACCATGAAATCAATCCACCTCATTCTTTTCCTGCTTCCTTTACCCTACTTGATTTTGTTGGATATATATGTATTCCAGGGCTTGAATCTTTCGAGGCTTTCAATACGTTAGTTTTCACAGCAAATTTGGCAACGTGTGATTTCGAGGCTTTCATTCACCATGTCGTGTGATGTCGAGTGGCAGAAAATAAGTGGCAACTTGTCCACCGACTATTTTCTAAATGTACAATCGTCGCTAGGACTGTCGCTGCATTTGTTTTCACTTCTTCGCTTGATTTTTCCCTTCACAAATATGTATTAAAGAGCACTTGTTACCTTGCTTATTATTTCTTAATCTTTCTGTGTACACTCGTGTTACTATCAACGAAAAAACAGCATGCTACAACAAAACAGCGCCGGCCTCAAAATAAGCTATTAGCGTACTATATTGCGCTATAGCATACTATTAGCGACGTGTTGTACACTGATTTATTTAGCGAGCCAATTCTCAGCATATGCTATAGCATGCTATTTTTTCAGTGGTTAATATAGCATTGGGGATATCCCCTTTCGATATATATGGCTACTTTCGTTTGGATAAATTCTTGAAAGTTTCCTTCTTCTTGTTTGCCAGTACTGTTCTGTACAGTAGAAAGTAAGAACATATACAGAACTAAGTGAGCAGCGTTTTGTTTCCATATTCTGGTGATATCCGGGACTCCAGTTTGCTAAAGCTCTTGCCACTATTAGTATTGTTCTGTTACTCAGACAAGTTCATGTTCTGCCTTGCATCGTTCAGCTCTTGTTCATATTGCCATGGTTCAGTTTTTGTCCTGGAAGTTTCGTTCTCACATTCTGTTTTTGTCCTGGGAAGTTTCTTTCTCATGTTTTTTTTCCTGGTGCCAAATATGAGAACGGAAATGGCTTATCAACATTTTTTTGCTGCGGTTGCAGGTTGTGCAGCTCTCTAGCTAGGTGTGTCCATTCACTAAACAACAGAACTATCCTCCAATTTTCCAGGCATCTTCTTGCTTCCAAATTCAATCAAGAAAAAACTACAACAATGGCCTTCCCAGCCCTACCAGTTAACCTCACACTACTAGCCCTCCTCTTGTCAGTTGCCCTGGCGGCTGATAACGCCTCCATGGACTCCGGCATCATCCTCCTAAATTGCGGTGGATCAAGCCAGGACCAAGAGGTTGATAGTGGTGGCCGTACTTGGGAAGGGGACAACGGCTCCAAGTTCACACCATCAGTGGAAGGAGTTGCAGCCAGTGCTTCATACCAAGACCCTTCCCTCCCCTCCATGGTCCCTTACATGACTGCACGCATCTTCACTTCAAATTACACCTACTCCTTCCCTGTTAGGCCAGGCCGCATGTTCTTACGCCTCTACTTCTATCCAGTTGCTTATGGAAAATATGTTGTCCCCGATGCCTTATTTGGTGTCACGGCAGAAAATCTCGTCCTCTTAAACGGCTTCAATGCTTCGCAAACAGCTCAAGCAATCAATTATGCCTGCCTTGTCCGTGAGTTCTCGTTGAATGTTTCCTCACATAGCTTGGACCTCACATTTTCACCATCAGCATTTCTGAATGGGTCATATGCATTTATCAATGGCATTGAGATTGTGCCCACGCCTGACATCTTCACAACACCTGACGCAACTTTTGTCCATGGTGATTACATAGCACCATTCACATTTTCCGCTGACATAGCCTTCCAGACTATGTACCGGCTCAATGTCGGGGGCCAATCCATTTCCCCGAAAGATGAGACGGGCTATTACCGCTCATGGGACGATGATTCCCCATACATTTATGGTGCCGTCTATGGGGTGACCTACTCCAAAGATCCTAATGTGACTATCATGTATACACCCGCAGTGCCGAATTACAAAGCGCCGCTTAATGTCTATGATACAGCTCGGTCGATGGGGCCAGATCCACAGATCAACCTCAACTACAACCTTACATGGATTTTTCCAGTTGATGCCGGATTCGTGTACCTCCTAAGGTTCCATTTCTGTGAGATTCAGTCTACTATTACCTTGGAAAATCAAAGGACTTTCTACATCTACATCAACAACCAGACAGCATGTGATGCCATGTGGATGTAATCTTCTTCAGCGGAGGAATTGGTAGACCAATATACAAAGACTATGTTATTGTGGCTAGTGGTTCCGGTCAGGTGGACATGTGGATTGCACTGCACCCTTATATTTCAAGTAGATCACAATATTATGATGCAATACTGAATGGTCTTGAGGTCTTTAAGCTACAGGGTGATGGATCGAACAATCTTGCTGACCTCACTCCTCCAATTCCACAAAAGCCTTATGTGGATCCAAATAGGCTGTCTATCGGTCTACGAAAATCCAGAGGTGACATACTCGCAGCGATCGGTGGCGGATTTACATTGATGTTGATTGTTCTTTTCAGTATGTGTGTTATCTGGAGACCGAAGAAGGTCGTGCAGAGTTCTTGCCAAACAAGCTATGCACATCGGAATGGTCCCACATGTGATCTTGTCCATCACTTCTTATTTGAAGAAATTCAACTTGCCACCAAAGATTTTGATGAAGCACATATCATCGGCAGAGGTGGTTTCGGGAACGTCTACAGCGGTGAGCTAGATGGAGGGACAAAGGTGGCGATCAAGCGACTCAACCAGGAATCCCAACAAGGTATTCATGAGTTCCAGACTGAACTTGAGATGTTGTGCCATTTCCGCCATGGCCACCTTGTATCTTTGATTGGCTACTGCAGGGACAAGAATGAGATGATTCTGGTCTATGACTACATGCCTCATGGAACACTGCGTGAGCATCTGTACGGCACCAGAAACCCATCACTATCATGGAAGCAGCGCCTTAATATTTGCATCGGTGTAGCCCGAGGCCTGCATTACCTCCACACTGGTACAGAGCAAGGAATCATCCACCGAGACGTTAAGACCACCAACATCCTACTGGATGATAGTTTAATGGCGAAAGTTTCTGACTTTGGTCTATCTAGGGCATGTACAAACATTGACAATGCGCATGTGAGCACCGTAGTGAAGGGCTCCTTTGGATATTTTGATCCGGAATACTTCCTGCTGCGACGTCTCACCAAAAAATCAGATGTGTACTCCTTCGGGGTCGTGTTGTTTGAGATTCTGTGTGCACGCCCTGTGATAAACACCGAGCTCCCGGATGAGCAAGTGAGCTTGCGTGACTGGGCGCTATCTTGCCAAGAAAAAGGTGTACTCGAGAAGATTATTGACCCCTGTGTCAAGGAGGAGATCACCCCAAAATGTCTCAAGATATTTGCAGAGCTAGCGGAGAAATGTGTTGCTCATCGTAGCATCGATAGGCCATCAATGGGTGATGTACTTCAGAATCTGGAGGTCGCACTCAGGGTGCAGGACTGTAACAACTATGCCAGGGGGCCATCCTCTCTTCAGATCATCAGTCTAGTGAATTCATACAAATCATCAACCCACTCAATAATTGACATCGCTGCACAGGGAGACATATTTTCAGATATTTTACATCCGGAAGGCCGATAAAAGCAAACTGCAGGTCAGGAATTTATTTTATTTACATGTTCATTGTTGTTAACCTGTATGTTCAATATAGTGTGTGTGTGTGTGTGTGTGTGTGTGTGTGTGTGTGTGTGTGTGGGACCTTGCATAATACTCTCAGATAATTTATTCTGCAGACACATGTCACATATTTTACACAAGTGAACCCTACAGGATGGAGACAAACATTTCGATGCAAAGGTATTATTCATTGTCCCTTATCTGTCTATGTAGTTAATCTTGTTTTTTAATATCCTCCTGTCGATTCCATTCCATCTTATTAGTTACTGCAGTGGTATGCTAGAGCCTTATTATGCACTGTCCCCCGTTTTGTTTTTCTTGCCAGGAGTTGTGAAATGAGGAAGGAGGAGTAGCAAATTAAGGAGGCAAGAACTTTCGTGGATCCAAGGATGTGTATGTTAATTTCCCGTGATAGCTAGCTACGCAGAGTACAGAGTAGTGCAGCATTATTTCGTGGATCGCCACTGGGATGGTTGGTTTATACTACATTATTTTAATCATTGGCTGGGCTTGTGAATAGTGCAGAATATATGAGGTCCGCAGCGATCAATATGTCAACTTTTTTACTATTGGCTCGGCAAGACAAAAATCTTGTAAAGGGAATTGGTTCACAGGCAGGCAGTGAAATGAGCCTGGAACATTGCTATCTTATCTTGCTCCATGTTGTGTATACCAGTGGTTGTTGTCGTCCTTCTGCCGCGTGAACATGCATGCATGTTATGTTTCATTTCATCCGCTTTGTCTTTTGCTTGTTTGTCGTAGTACCAGCGGGGATTAATTTGGCCTGAATGTGTGTAAGCGGCTTGGAAACTAAATATATGTTTAGAGTTTCATTTTTTCTACGATGCAGCATTCTAGGCAATGGAACACTGGTTTTTTAGTTGTCAGTTGTTGCGCTAGCTGTTACTTGAAAGGTAGCAAATTAAGAAGCCCTAGTTGTCAGTAGCAGGTAATACTGTAGTAATTATTGGAGTTTTAACTGTTGTACTGTCAATTGTATATGTTCAGGCTATTTCTTGTAACTGAAGCTACATTTTTAGCTCTAAACTAACCGCAACTATCCTAGTAACAGAGCAAGTGGCACAATGGTTGTTTCGAGCAGACGATTGATTAACCAGTTTAAAATGACCACTGTAGGAATATCAACATACATAGCCAAGATCGATTTAAATGTAGTCACGTCATGATTGAATGACTTCTATGTAACACGGGCTGTTATGACAGATTCGCTCTAGATTATTTGTTGTTCAATTTAGTTTCAGGTTTCACATAACAGAGCAATTGATGAGGGCCACATATGATTGTTTGGTTTTAGAGTTCTAGATTGACTCACGCCAGGAGCTATACACGTACAAGTGCAAGCTAGCCCAAGGAACACTGCACAAGGACGACGCGGGGGTATTTCTGTTCTTTTATTTTTTTGACACGGTACAATCGAAGTCACTCATATACGCGAGTATACAGTCACCCTACAAATGCACACACACACCTTACCGGTATGTGTAATATCTAATATGTTGCATTATCTAGCACACATCATGTTCTTATTTCTGAATAATAGGACCGGCATTGTGCACATGTGCACGTACGGATTAGTAGCTTCACTTAGTTGGTCTGTTAGTAGATTCAGTTATTTGGTTAGCTAGATTTGCTCACTTGATCGGTTCATGAGATGGCATGATCGTTACGATTTGTGCAGGCAGTGTAGTTGCTCGATTTCAGATTTGCTTCGTGGGATGGCACGACTAGTAGGACGGCTTGAAACGTCGGTTCCAGCACTTGCAAAGCCCGATCGTTAGTGCTAGGCAACAACAATGAGCACCTCCGAGAGACTGAGCCAACAGATGTTGTTCATATTGATAAAGTTTTCACAGATGCCTTCGTAGTCGACGATATCATCTCATCCCCACTTAACGCACATCACTGGAAGGCCTACAATAAATTCAAGAATAATGTGAGCACCAATGTCAAGTCTAGGACTTGAACTCTGGTGGGCTCAGGATAGCACTGTCCTCATAACCATCATACCGCAGCTTGGTTCGCCGTTTTTGTTTGTTGATATGTTCCCTCACGGTCACAATATTTCAGTAAAGGAAAATGTAACAATACTCAATAGTAGAAAGTGCTGGAGAGGTGGCGGCAGAGGGGCCGTACATATCATTGTAACTTGCCTCTGACAGTAGTCCTTCCTCTCATCGAATCATCATGGTTGCCTATAGCTTACTATTTTCATGAAAATTATTATCTTCATGTTCATGTCCAATTGATCCTGCAGGAAATATATTCAGACATAGCACACAAATGAACTATGAATGAACTACTACTGAAGAAACAAGGCTCGCAGTTTAAGGAGTGACAATGTCTCTGTTCAATAGGCATGACTTTCCTATTTGCCAGCGTGATTTTTATGAGTGTGCGTTAGTGTTGATTGTGTGTATCTCAGTTATGCAGAGACAGACTACGTGCTCATTGCGTTTGTATCATCGTGATGCTTCATTTTGAATGAATAAAATCCACCCTTTAACCAAAAAAAATAAGCATTGATGTTCCTGACCTAGCAGGAGAAAAGGATGTTGGAATCACCCTCCCGACCATTAAAGGCAGAAGAAAACGTTTATTTGACCAATGGTTCTAACTCTCAGTAATCCAAGTCCAAGTCTTCACATATAAGACAATGACATGTTTATTTTCCTTTTATTTTATCGAGAAAACATTTTTGTATTCAAGGGGCACAAAAAGCCATAGACATGTATACTATTTCTTTTGGAGGCTAGTCTTTGTGAGAACGACCATCCTCGATGTGGAAGTAGTTTGGTGAAGTTTGCATATCATCTTCTTTACAATTATAAAACATACACCAAAATATCTCTCGACTCACTAACATTTCCAGCCAATCGAATAATTGCATAGGTCTGGCTCTAGTTAAGTGGAGTTGTTTGTTTTAAAACACAAAACATATTCCTAAAATATCTGGACTCGGTCTCATTTCCAGCCAATCAAATAAGATGGATATGTAGCTCTGAATCCTTTAACATGTTGAGGGCTAGAAAAGCCGTCTGGACCACTCAAACAGACACTTGCTGGCTAATGTTGCTTTCAACAGGGATACGAAAAATCACCCAACCACGTGCGCTCTATTAATTTTTTATTCTGTCTTTCGTCATTGGGATATTTAAGCGTCATGTTTTTTTCTAAAAAAAGTCAATGACTCGTGCATTTGCAAAGTTGCCTAGGAAATGACAAAATTTGGGAATGAGTTTTCTTAATTTCTGACCACATGAATGTCTCAGTTAAGAAAAATATATATTTGCACAGATTTGCAGTTCACTCAACACATTTTCAAAGAGGGCCTCACACACCTTAGCGTTAGCGAGTGGTAACAGATGTGCACACCTGGATTACTCCTGTATCGTAGCGCGTAACTGCATAAGTACACCACTGGAATTAGGCCGGTAACTGTAGCGACAAGTCAATACATCCTGTCCTGCCATAGAAAATGGTAAGCAGCTACGTATCCATTGCGGCAGCGGTGGTGCTGCTGCTAATCTCGGCACCGGCGGCCGCAGCAGGTCCTCCACGGATGAAGATAGGGATGCCGGGCTGCAACACCACCTGCGGCAACGTAAGCGTGCCTTATCCGTTCGGGATGGGCCCGAAGAGCTGCTACTGGCCGGGGTTTAAGCTCACCTGCAACAACAACGGAAGCAAGCCCCCGCGGCTGCTCCTCGGCGAGGGCAGTGGTGCCGTGTTCGAGGTCGTCGATATCTCCCTGAAGAACAGCACGATGCGCATCGTCAATCGTGGACTGCGAGCCATCAACATGAGCGACGGCTCAGGCCAGTGGATCATAGCTGACGCTGAGACCATCGGCGCCGGTGGGGTGGCCTACCTGCTGAACCCGGGGTCCAATGAGTTCATACTGACGGGCTGCAATGTGCAAGCGACGTTGCTGGCGAACCGGAGCCTCGCCAGTGGATGCGCTTCTTTCTGCCCCGAATTTGGTGATGGCATTAGCGCTACCCAAATTTATACAAGGGGAAATTCCAAAGCATGCTCCAACATCGGCTGCTGCCAGTCCACCATCCAAACTGCCAGCGCGTCTTACGGCGTGGAGCTCAAGCAGCTCAACTACAGCGGCGTGTACAGCAATTTTGGTTCCCCTGTGAACGTGCTCATCGCCGAGGTTGGCTGGTTCGACGTAGACCACAACCTGGAAGTGGTCATGAACCTGGATTGGAGGGCAAACAAAAATCTCTCGCGGGAGGCTGATCAGCTCAGGGTCCCCGTGATTCTCGGGTGGGCGTTAGCACACAACGCAGCAGTATATAACACTGGCCATTCGCGTTGCCCTCGCGACGCAGCCCGGAGAATCTGCAGGAGTACCAACAGCAATTGCAGCGTCGGAAACATATTTGAAGAAATCAGAGGCTATTCGTGCCACTGCAAGGAGGGCTACGAGGGCAACCCTTACCTCACAGGAGGATGCCAAGGTGAGTTTACAACTTGACATGCGACTTACGTAAACTTGATTCTATTTTTGCTTGATTTGATCAGACACTATATATGCAGATATCAAAGAGTGCAATCAGAAAGAAAAACATTTCTGCTTCGGCGTCTGTGAGGAACTGTCAGGCTCGTTCCGGTGCCGCTGCCCGAATGGAACGCATGGAAATTACACCATGCCCGGTGGCTGCATCATTGACTCTGTGGACACAATCCAAGGTACACTAGGGTGTCGATTACTATTGCGTGCAACAGGAAACAATGGAAAAGTTAATGTTAATTAGTTAATTATCTCGTTCCATCTAGGAGTGAAATGCATCACTAGTCCAACAATTCAGAAATTGATCGATTTAGGCCATAAAATTGTTTATTTGATCAATTAAGGCCAAAACCGACCCGAGAGGAGAAAACTGGCCAGGTGCCCGCCATGTCAGCCTCCCTTATTCCGCTAGTGAACTAATCATTTTTTTAGGAGATCTATGTGCAAGGTGACTGGTTTTTTTCTCACAAATCATGCTAACAAAATCTGTGGAGAAAAAGTATATATATAGAAAAATTAGTGTTGCCGAGAATCGAACACAACTGCTTTAGCATTGCCAAGTAACTAATGGCACATTTGGTTGTACTGCTCAGCTTGCCTTAGCCCAGCTAGCTCGCCTGAAGATCTTGGCGTCAAGAGCGAGCCAAATTGGCTCGCCTCGGCGAACGACGATTTCTTTACCCATCAAGGCTAGCTTGCCCTCTAAAGCCAAATTATTTCGGTTGAACCAAATGCTTAGACTGGCCCGGCGAGGCCCCAGGATCCGAACGTGCCCTTAATTAACTGACCAGCACAACACCCTCATGTTTGTGAACTAAGACGAAGCCCACTACATATATTAACTGAATATACAAATGCTTTCATAAATTCACATGATCCTTTCCTCAACCCACATGTTAATTTGAGGAGCGGCCTGCTAGCCAACAGAAGGAAAGTGGATTTAGGAATGGAACTTTAAGAAAGGATCCACATAATCACATGGATTTGGGAAAGGATTTGTATTCCATTAATATCAAAGGTATCATCATTCTAATAAAGAATGGATTGCATCTTAGTACATATGTTGATTGATGTTGCGCTGGTCAACGAGTTGCTCGGCAGCCCCAAAGGGCTTCTGTTCGATTCTCGGCAACGCTAGTTCATTATAATATATATGTACTTCTTCTCAATATAAATGCCGTTAGCATGGTTTATGAGAAAAATTGGCCACTTTGCACATAGACCCCCGTGAAACGTAAAATATGCTTAATTCATGAAGGGAGGCTGACATGGCAGCTCCGTGCCCGGTTTTTCCCTTCTCGGATCAGTTTTGGCCTTATTTGATCAAATTAATGAGTTAATGGCCTAAATCAATCAATTTTGAGTTGTTGCCTAAAATGTGCAATCGGTTTGAGTTAGTGGACTAATGGTGCATTTCAGTCTTCCATCTAGTATATATGGTTGAGCAAATAGTACCAGCAGTAAACGTGTGAATTGCTTTTCAGGTAACCGTAACTTGGGTTTAGTCATTGGTCTCTCAGTCGCTAGTGGCCCATTTATTCTACTTTTGGTTCTTGGTGCACTTCTAATAACCCGTGGATTTAAGCAACACAAGGCAAAGGTGCTGCGACAGAAGTTCTTTAGTCAAAACCGTGGCCAACTGTTAAAGCAATTGGTATCTCATAGAGCCGACATCGCGGAGAGGATGCTCATCTCTTTAGAGGAGATAGAGAAGGCTACCAACAATTTTGATCAAGCCCGCAAGCTCGGTGGAGGTGGGCATGGCACTGTCTACAAAGGGATCATGTTAGACTTGCATGTTGTGGCCATCAAGAAGTCAATATTGTTGTCAAAAGAGAAATCGACGAGTTCATAAATGAGGTTGCCATACTCTCACAGATCAACCATAGAAATATTGTGAAGCTTCGTGGATGTTGCCTCGAGACAGAAGTACCTTTACTGGCTTACGAGTTCATTCCCAACGGAACACTCGCTGATCATCTTCACACGGAAGAACGAGAATCGCTACCTTGGAAAGATAGGTTAAGGATCACAAGTGAAATAGGGAAAGCTCTTGCTTACCTTCACTCAGCTATGTCAGTCACTGTAATACATAGAGATATCAAACCCTCCAACATACTTCTTGACGATGCCTTGACAGCAAAAGTGTCAGACTTTGGAGCTTCAAGGTACATTATTCCCATGGATCAAACAGGAACAACAACTGCGGTGCAAGGAACTATAGGGTACTTAGATCCTATGTATTATTATACTGGACGCCTCACGGAAAGTAGTGATGTTTATAGCTTTGGAGTCCTTCTTGTCGAATTGCTTACTAGGAGGAAGCCATCTGCGTATAGATCTTCCGAGGGTGATGGACTTGTCATGCAATTTGTTGCACTACTTGCAGAAGGCGATTTGGAAAAAATACTAGACCCACAAGTTATAGAGGAAGGGGGAAGCGAAGTGAAAGAAGTTGCTACTCTAGCCGTGGAGTGCCTAAAACTAAGAGCAGAGGATCGGCCAACCATGAGGCAAGTAGAGATGGCGCTTGAAGCTCTCCAAACACCCAAGAAGCGGGTCAGGGATTATTTGACAGAAGAAACATATGAGAAGGAATATGCAGCAACGGGCTTTCCATCGACCAGCCAACAAGCAAAGACAAACGAAGCAAGCAGGTGTGATATCCAAGAAGAAGAGTTCCTGTTGTCCGCGGCATACCCTCGATAGTTTTGCGTGCTTGTAAGTGAATTGCTAGCCATGGTGCGTTCTTTATGTTATTGTAAATCAGTGCGTTTTTTATATGAATATATGTGCATTATTGTATGGAGAAGTCAACTAAACTCACGTGTATTATTTACAAAAAAACTGAATGCACCCGACTCTATTGTTCTAATTTTGGATGCTTACCGCGGTCTAAGTCTTGATAATCATCCATAAATTCATGCTACATAAGTTCCACACTTACTCATCAGACTGACCAAGACACTATCCATCATTTCGTTGCACATATACATATTTATTGATGCATCGATCCTTGTCTCCAATACAAATTGTGCAACTTGTAGTAGCAGAAGCAAGGCAGCCGCTGGGATGTTGTGCATCTTATTTAACCATCGAACCCTGCGATGTCGTTCGATATCTCAGTATCGTCTTCTGAACATTGAACTGCACAGCCCAGAATGCAGACTATATCAGCACTACGGTAATGCAACAATTGGTTTCGTCTCCACTCGGAAATTGGAATTAAAGCAAGCGCTGGACATGCATGCATGCTGGTTCTGTCAGTGACTCGACCATGTGATGAGCACGGACTGGTGCTGAGTCCAAATCTCATCTCTGTGATCAAACATGTACATGGCGTGTCTCAACTCTCGAGTCTCCCAGCAGCAAACCCACACGAGGTCGTACGCGCGGGCGCCCCCCTGAGCGGTGTCGAAGGTTCCGAGGCCGAGGCACACGTCGCCCGACCGAATCTCGGCGGAGTAGGTGCCGGACGGACGAATGCGGACGCCGCGGTAGCCCGCAGCTCCCCGGCGGCGAGGCGGCATGGGGGCGCGGTGCGTGTCGGCGATGAAGCAACGAGCGGCGGAGGAAGCGGTGAAGCGCGCGTGGCAGTGTGGAGAGTGCGGGGGGCGATGTGCTGCGGTGTGGCGTTCACCGGCGAGGTGTGCTTTTATAGCCGGATCTCGGACGGCGAGAGGCGCATGCCAGGCGACGCGTGGCGGGCGCCCGTGGCGCCGGGCGACGCGACGGTTCGCTGCGCGGCATCAATGGGCAGGCTGACCGGCGCTGCATCTCGGCAGCGCGGGGCATCAATATAGGCGACGGCGCGGCAGCTTTGGCATTGATTCCCGCGGGAACCGAGGCGATGAGGACGACGAAGCAGTGCGTCGCTGACAGGGCGGGTCCATCACAGTTCGCGCCAAAAATGACCGGTCCGGCGCCCCCAGGCGACCCCCAGTGCCCCGGGTTCGGGTTGGGTCCGCCGGCGCCAGTTTCGGCCCAATCCGGCGAAAAACGGGTTCCTGGGGGCGCGACTGGGCCATTTTTACGGCGCCGGCGCCGGAAAAGTGTCCTGGGGGGCCTGTTGGGGACGCGGCTGGAGATGCTCTAAAGGATCAAGTTCACGGGCACCATTATCTTATTGAAGACGTTGTGGTGCTCCTCTTCGTGCCTAGGTTTCGAGTTAAAACCTTTGTCCGTTTTGGACTCGGCAGCGATGACGTGTTGTGTCGTTCTCCCTCCCTAGGGCGTTGTTGTGGAACTTAGGTGTTATTGGTCATAGCATGGTGTTGTAAACAGTTCCTCCCGTGCTCTCTCTTGGTAGCGTAGTCGCGTGAGTCTTGCGTGGTCTGATTATCCTGGGATTGGTGTTGTCTGGGGGTTACCTCATCACCCTGTATCGTTTAGTGGTGTACTTTGTTTGATCGTTGCTTTATATATAAAAAGCGGGGCAAAAGCCTGTTTCGGGATCCTTCGGTGACGTTTGTTGGGGAACGTAGTATTTCAAAAAAATTCTACGATCATGCAAGATCTATCTACTAGATGCATAGCAACGAGGGGGGAGAGTGTGTCTACGTACCCTCGTAGACTGGAAGCGGAAGCGTCAAGTGACGCGGTTGATGTAGTCGAACTTCTTCGCGATCCAACCGATCAAGCACCGAACGTACGGAGCCTCCGCGTTCAGCACACGTTCAGCTTGACGATGTCCCATGAGCTCTTGATCCAGTAGAGATTCGCGGGAGAGTTGTGTCAGCACGACGGCGTGGTGACGGAGATGATGAAGCTACCGACGTAGGGCTTCGCCTAAGCACCGCAACGGTATAACCGAGGTGTGTTTCTGTGGAGAGGGGCAACGCACACGGTTGGGAGAGATCAACTGATCAACTTGTGTGTCTATGGGGTGCCTCTACCCCCGTATATAAAGGAGGAGGGGAGGGGAGGGGCCGGCCCTCTCTACGGTGCGCCCTAGGGAGTCCTACTCCCACCGGGAGTAGGATCCCCCCCTTTCCCTAGTAGGAGTAGGAGAAGAAGGAAGGAGGAGAAGGAGAAGAAGGAAAGGGGGGCCGACCCCCCTCCCAATTCGGATTGGGCTGGTGGGGGACGCGCCCCCACCTTGGCTGCCTCCTCTCCCTTTCCCCTATGGCCCATTAAGGCCCATTAACTCCCCGGGGGGTTCCGGTAACCCCCCGGTACTCCAGTATATGCCCGAAACCTCCCGGAACCCTTCCGGTGTCCAAACATAGTCATCCAATATATCGATCTTTATGTCTCGGACATTCCGAGACTCCTCGTCATGTTCGTGATCTCATCCGGGACTCTGAACTACCTTTGGTACATTAAAACTCATAAACTCATAATACCGATCGTCATCAAACTTTAAGCGTGCGGACCCTACGGGTTCGAGAACTATGTAGACATGACCGAGACTCATCTCCGGTCAATAACCAATAGCGGAACCTGGATGCTCATATTGGCTCCTACATATTCTACGAAGATCTTTATCGGTCAAACCGCATAACAACATATGTTGTTCCCTTTGTCGTCGGTATATTACTTGCCCGAGATTCGATCGTCGGTATCTCAATACCTAGTTCAATCTCGTTACCGGCAAGGCTCTTTACTCGTTTCGTAATACATCATCTCGTGACTAGCTCATTAGTAATTTGCTTGCAAGGCTTATTATGATGTGTATTACCGAGAAGGCCCAGAGATACCTCTCTGACACTCGGAGTGACAAATCCTATTCTTAATCTATGCCAACACCACGAACACTTTCGGAGACACCTGTAGAGTATCTTTATAATCACCCAGTTATGTTGTGACGTTTGATAGCACACAAGGTGTTCCTCCGGTATTCGGGAGTTGCATAATATCATAGTCATAGGAACATGTATAAGTCATGAAGAAAGCAATAGCAGTAAAACTAAACGATCATAGTGCTAAGCTAACGGATGGGTCTTGTCCATCACATCGTTCTCCTAATGATGTGATCTCGTTGATCAAATGACAACTCATGTCTATGGCTAGGAAACATAACCATCTTTGATCAATGAGCTAGTCTAGTAGAGGCATACTAGGGACATACTGTTTTGTCTATGTATTCACACATGTACTAAGTTTCCGGTTAATACAAATCTAGCATGAATAAAAGACATTTATCATGATATAAGGAAATACAAATAACATCTTTATTATTGCCTCTAGGGCATATTTCCTTCAACGTTCTCCTTCCTGAGGGTGTTGTCTTCGAGCAGGTGCTGACTGGAGGGTGCATGAGGTGGTGCGGTGTGTCATCTAGCACGTTGGCGACGACAGGTCTCGGCGGCGTCGTGCGGCGAGGTCCCGGAGTTGGAAGTGTGTGGATGGACGCGCATAGGATGGTGGCACTGTCTGGCGTCATGGTGGCATCGACAACAATTGGGCCTGGCAAGGCCTATCCATTGATCTCTCCTGAAAATGAGATGGCGGAAGATGGCGGTGGCAGACTCGAGAGCGTGCCCATGCGATACACGCTGACGGTCTGCTAGACCAGTTGGTGTTCACGGCTTGTCGCGGGGCAGCCTGGTGAGGCCATCGGATTAAATGGCGTGCGTGGATGCGCCAGTGCACTCCATCATACTTGTAGGTATAGCGATTTAGGTTGCCAGGAAGGATGCTTTGGGTCCATCCATCTATCTGCTTTGTCAGACTTTGTTTAATAATTTTTAAATATGGTTGCATGCATCATTTTAATGCAGAGGCATGGGTAATCCTCCTTTTCGAAAAAAAAACCAGGCAAGAAAGTCCGTTTCTACATGTAAAATTCCCTTTGCTAAAATATGTAAATTCCCGTCTCAAAAAAGGAATACATCCTATAATGGAATTCTTTCTCAATATCTGCAACTATAAACCACCTAAACAAATCCCTGTCAAAAAACATCGACCAAGGCAAATATCCTGCAGGATGGGCCATCTCCATGATTTTGCTGTGTTCACTTCATTGTTACTCAACACTAACGTGCCTGGCCTAGCACGAGAAAGAGAGGTTGGAATCATAATCCCTGCCTTTAAGGGCAGAAGAAAAAGATTATTTGACCAAGGGTTCTCAGTTCTCATTCATCGGAACTTCGTGCGGGTCCCGGGGAGACCTGCCAAATCCAAGTCTTCCCCATATAAGACCGTGACATTTTTGTTTTCAAGAGGCGGAAAAAGCCATGGACCTGTATACTAGTCTTTTCTGAGGCTAGTGTTTGTGACAACGACCATGCTCGATGTGGAAGTAGTTTGGTCAACTTTGCTTCACTACCACCTTCTTTACAAGTACTCCCTCCATTTCTAAATGTAAGATCTTTTAGAGATTCTACTTTGAACTACATACTGATGTATATAGACCTATTTTACAGTGTAGATTTACTCATTTTGCTTCGTATGTAGTCCATAATGAAATCTCTAAAATGTCTTATATTTAGGAACAGAGGGAGTATAAAACATACCCCAAAATATCTCGACTCACAAACATTTCAAGCCAATCAAACAATTTGGATTGCTCTGCCTGTAGTAAAGTGGAGTACTTTCTTTAAAGAAATATAACATTTCTTCAAAATAACTGGACTCAATCTCATTTCCATCCAGTAAAATAAGTTGGATATATAGCTATGCATCTATTAATGTGGATGGCTGCAAAAGCTATCTACGCCACTCAAACTGACGTTAGCCGGCTAATGTTGCTTTCAACAGGGATTGGACCAAATCCATGCAAAAAATCACCCTACCTTATGCGTCAAAAATTCGAATAAAACTTCTCGCATGTAGCTACCAGAATGTCTCGTGTGCATTTGTAGAGATTCATATGAAATGACTTAATTTATGATTACTTTTGCTACTTCTGCACACATGCCTCAAAAACATAAATAGTTGTGCCAAATTTGAAACTTCACATAACATATTTTGGATTCATAAAAGATTTTCAGTTCACTCAACATATTTTCAATGAAGGTGACGGCCTCATGCGTGTTGACCTTAATCAGTGGTATAGAGTATAGACGTGTACTACTCGTCTACAGCTATGTAGCAGAAGTATCTTTACCTAACAATAAAGAAAGTTGGGTTTCAGCCCGTACATCGTCGGCGTTTTTGCGAAAAAGCCCCTCTGTTTTTTTGAAAGCAACCCGCAATCCCTGCTTAAGTGGCACTTTGGAAAAATGTTTCGTTTTTCGTAAAACCCCCTGTATTTGTTAGAAATTATGCCCGTGACCCCTATCTCTTATTGGATTGGCTCACCACCGGGTGTCTCGCGCTTATACTGCCGTTCTCCACCGCCGAACACGCGCCGCCGCTTGCCGTTGGCGTCCGCGCAGAGGCGGGCAGGAGATCCATGTCAAAGGCTGGTCGCAGTGAAGGCCTCGGCAGGAAGACTCGAGGAGGTCTCCGGCGCGACGGGGAGCTGGCCGGAGCGCACGGACAGTGGGGGGCTTCCGTCGTCCAGGCACAGGCCGGACACAACCCCGCGGCGCGAGTATGCCGGCACCATGAGGAGGGGAGGGCTGGAGCACGGGCGCGCACTCATGGGAGGGAACAGTCGTCCCCTAGCGCGGAGTTAACTGCTTGGGAGCGCTGACCGCATCGACGCAGGCGACGTGGCTACAGAGCGATGCAGGGCGCAGCAGCGACGGGTCCCTGCGTCGCGGCCGGCGGACGGAGCGGCAGAGAGAGGTGGGGTGCTCGTGCTCGAGCGCCTGAAGAATATGGCGCGCTTGACGAGCTAGGGCTCCACAACTGTGAGTCGGGCTTGGCGCGGCTGCAGGCAGCGCGGGACGGCGATGCCAAGGACTTGGTGGCGGGGAGCCCGTTCCCAACGATGGGAGCGCGGGGCGACGCGAAAAACAGCAGCGGGCGGCGGAGCACTGCCTCTGCACTTGAATAGAGAGAGAGAGAGATTCAAAGAGGATAGAGCGGAATTGAAAGGGGAAGAAGAGTGAAGGTGAGGGCAACTGGCACGCGACCTGCGGGGTGGGGTTCCGGTGGCGCGGCCGGGCATGTGTGAGGACGAGGCACGGGGTCGCAGATCCGTTCCTGGGGAGGCCTTGGACGGCTGGCGGCAGTGGGAGATCCTGAAGAGGCCATCCATGGCGGGGCTGTTGTACAAGTACCTGAGAGAGAGAAGATGCGTGAGGAAGAGAGAGACAGAGGAAAGGAGAAGGATGGGGAGGAAACAGAGGAGAGGGACGCGACGGTCCTGCTGGTTCTGGTTGCCGGCGGCGAGGCACTGGCGGATCTGGTTGTGGGCGAGCGGAGGAGGCCACATCTGGGTGGTGGCAGGAGAAGAATATGGAGACGGAGGAATGAAGATATTCTGTGGATAAGGATAACACAGTGCGGCTTTTCTTTAATCACCATTGTTGCTGGAAGCTGCTGGACGCCGCTTTTCTTTAATTACCGTTGTTGCTGGACGCACCGTTTACAAATTTTTCTTCGGTGCTGCTGTCGGATTTATGTGTAATTGTTCATGGCATTCCAACAAAGGGTTCTGCTAGATGTCCCCTTCTCACATTGGCCCACTGTACTATTTGACTGTACCACCTTATAATCTGATGGCAATAGTTTCAACTTAGTAAGCAGTTGCGATTTTTGACAAAAAAATCGACAAATCATAAAATCTTCGTGAATTCAGAAAATATTCAGGAAATCATAAAATCTCCTTGATTTTGAAAACTCTTCTCACATTATAAAAATCATGATTTCAAAAAAATGTTCATGAAATAAAAATGATATGATTTTTATAATAATTTCATGATTATAAAAATGATATGATTTTGAAATGTTCATGAAATAAGAGCACTCAAGAAGTTTCTTTTGAAGATTTACATAATGAAGGTTACATCAATGCATCATTCAGGACTAACATTAATAACAAAGGCATTTGTTCAAACTTCTCCAAGTACTCCCTATCCCTCCCTATCCAACCACAGTTCTTCCACCTGAATGTAGTAGCTGTAGGAGGGGCCGAGGGGTGGCAGTATGACATCGAGTGAGAGTGCGGCTTCTTGACCATCATCTATGTCCATTGTTGACAACGACCCGTAGCAACGCACGGGCACATTTACTAGTACCCATTGAATTAGCTAACTCTAGCGACAAGTCAATCCATCCCGTCACAAGCCAGACTACGCGTGGGGCGACGAATGGTATGAGGCCCAAGCGGGACGGGTCAGCCACGTGGGAGACTATGGGTGGAATGGGAGAACGGGCCAAATCAAAAAAAAAAAAAAAACAGCCCACCTCATGTGCTCACTTGAATTTATAAAATTAAATCAAATTTGGGTTTTGAAGCATTGAAAAGTTCAAAAACAATTCTCGCATGTAGCTACCATAATGTCTCGTGTGCATTTGAAGAGATTCATAATAAATGACTTAATTTATTAATAAGTTTCCCCCCGCGGTTTGCTTACCACCTTCTTTACAAGTATAAAACATACACCAAAATATCTCGACTCACTAACATTTCCAGCCAATCAAATAATTTGGTAGCTCTACCTATAATAAAATGGAGTAGTTAGAAAAATCTTGTCCCCAAAATATCAGGACTCAATCCCATTTTGAACCAATCAAATATATATAGCTGTGCATCTATTAATGTGGAGGGCCACAAGAGCTATCTAAACCACTCAAACAAACGCTAGCTGGCTAATGTTGCTTTCAATAGGGATTGGACGAAATCCATACAGAAAACAGCCCACCACATGTGCTCTCTAAAAATTTTAGAATTAAATTTGTAATTTGGGTTTTGAAGCGTCAAAAAGCTCAAAAATCAATCTCGCATGTAGCTACCAGAATGTCTCGTGTGCATTTGCAGAGATCCATAAGACATGACTTAATTTATGAATAAGTTTTGTTATATTTTCACAGATGTCTCATAAACATAAATATTCAGACCAAAGTTGAAACTTCACATAACATGTTTTCCATTTTTAAGAGATCTTCAGTTCGCCTAACAAATTTTCAATGACAGCGATGGCCTCATGCGTGTTGACGTTAGTGAGTGGTGGTATAGAGTATAGACGTGTACCACTCGTCTACTCCTATATGTAGCAGAATGGCGCCCACTGAAATTAGCTAACTTTAGCGACAGGTCAATCTATTTCGGTTCCGCCGTGATGCTAACGAGCCGGTGCGTATTCATCACAGCGGTGCTGCAACTAGTAATCTCGTTCCCGGCGGTCGCCGGGGAACCACAAATCGGGCTGCCCGGCTGCGGCGACGTGAGCGTGTCGTACCCGTTCGGCATGGGACCGAAGAAGTGCTACTGGCCGGGTTTGAAGCTCACCTGCGACGACCGCGGAAGCAAACCCCCGCGGCTGCTCCTCGGCGATGGTGGCGCTGGTGCATTCGAGGTGGTCGAGATCAAGGTTTTGGTTACCGGTCGAAATTTCAAAATTTTCCATGGTTACCGCATATTTCCGTGCCCCTCGATAAATCGACATACCGAGCAAAAAATACCATTTTTTTGAAAATTTTGAATTTAAACGCTCCATTTGAAGTAAAGTGCATAGGATCTAATTAATGCCATGAGAGTTGATTCTAACATGTTCGTAGCAACCTAGTTCCTGTTTTGACAGGTCTCTGGTTCAAATGTTCGTTCATTCATTTATTTGAATTCAAAATTCAACTATAAAATTCGTTCGAAATATTCTCGGTATTTCTCGGTATTTTCCGGTAACCGTGGTAACCACGTTTATCCCTCCCCTCGGTAAAATTGCCTCATTCGATAACCAAAACCTTGGTCAACAGCCGTAGTAGATTTAGTTTTACATGTACCGCTTTCGGTCAAACTTAGTAATACCGTATCACATTGCCAAGTAGATCCATTCTCAAGTCTTCTCGTTCTGGCCAAGTGTCATTCGACAACTGATGTGTCAGAGCACACGCACGCAACACAAAGTCTACATCTCGCTCTGACCTTCTTTTGTAAATAAAATCATCTTCATAAAAACATTTCCTTGATGCATTCTTGTGCTAAATCATTGTGATTAATTATTTCAAATGTCAACTTGAACACATCAGTTTCACCAAGTAGCCTGTGGACATAAGCATCCGCTTCTTTTAATGCCTTGAAT
>LR738716.1:92601528-92633100 GCA_902687465.1 Secale cereale
AAAAAAAAAGGAAAAACATCGACCTACGTGAGATCACCTACGGGAGAAAAAAGCATGAACCCTAGATGCATCGAGGTGATTTCCGATAGGAGTACTTACATCATAATCCACGCACTTGTAGAACCTAGAACAAGGATGTTGGCTGGCCTTTGCGGGCCATGGAAGTCAGCAAGGCTTGCCGCATTGGATGTGCTCAAGAAACTCCTGCTGCGCGCACAATTTTGAAGAGCCGGATGCGGACATGGCTCCCGATTTGGCAGCGGTGGCACTGCGGCAGGGATGTATTTTTCTTGGGGGTGTGTAGTGTGTATGTTGTGAGAGTGAAGGTGTTGCCGCCCAAGTCCTATTCAGAGCTCGAGCTCAGATGGACTCAGTATCATAGCTGTAAGATGTTGCCCAGAATCCCATCGGTGCAGATATTTTAGTCCGTATATGGTCATGTATGTGTTTCCTTTTCCCCACATCGTGGCCCACCCATCGGTCGCTTTCAATGCAGCGGTCAAGTATAGAGAAGTTTGTTTCTTGCTGAAGGTGATCCTTTAGGTTAAGATGATGGCACAAATTACAGGAATGTGATGGGTCCAGTTCAATATTTGACTCTTACCAGGCCTGATATTTCCTTTGATGTTAATAAAGTCTGCCAGATTCTTGATGCAACCACTACTGCACATTGGACAGCTGCTAAGCGTACACTGAGATATGTGAAAAACACTTTAAATGTTGGACTCACATTTAAATCAGCATTCATCCTTGTCAGTACATTTTCTGATTTTGACTGGGCGGGATGCTTCGATGACAGGCGATCAACTGGTGGTTTTGCAGTATTCTTTGGTCCTAATTTAGTTTCATGGTGTGCAAAGAAACATGCCACAGTTTCCAGGTCCAGTAGAGAAGCAGAATATAAAGCGTTAACTAGAGAGCTTGGGTAACAATCAACATAAAATAACTTGATCTGGGCAAGGACAATAAATGCTCAGCACTACATAAGAATGTACTCCCTCCATTCCCTTATACAAGGCCACTATGAAAAATACAATTTGCATCTATACAAGGCCACTAACTGTAATCGAGGCAAAAATTAATGATGTTTTCTCATACTACCAACCGTTTTAATACTTGCATGCATGTAGTCGTAATGACACTGTGCTACTTCCTTCTAATTCCTTCTTTGCATGCATGTGGATGTATTAATGATTCCGGTTAACGAAAAGAAAAGTGGACTTGCAAAGCAGTCATTAAATTTTACCTTGGTACCTGTAATTTGAGTTTGTGGCCTTGTATAAGGGAATGGAGGGAGTAACAAAGAACAAAGTTCATTTTAGTTCAGGCAACAACTACTCCCGCCGATCACACCACTACGAGTGTCAGCTAGCTAGTTGTGCACCGTATTCTGTTCTTCGATATGTTCCCAACATGCAAGTGCTTCATGGTATATGACTGGGATGTTGGCGCCGCTCTTCTTCTCTCATCAACATACACACACACACACACACACACATAGACCAAGGAAGGAATCTAACACAACGCCAAGAAACCAAACCAAAATAAATGACTCAAGAGCTTTATGTGTTTGATGGGAGACAGATCTTCTAGGACTATGCAGCAGCCAAGATTTGTCAGATCCTTGCAATAAGAATGGTGTAGAGTGGTGAGGCCCGTGACATGAAGTCCTGTAATGTCACTTCTTTCTTCTGTTGATGCTTGAATGTTGTGTGATGACCTCACCCATTGTGATACATTCCATAAAAGTTGTGAGCACTTCAATGCCTACTTTGATTAACACTACTGCTTCTAGAGACAGAAATCAGATTGCAGAATATCTCAAAAAGTAACACTCTGCAACTCTCAAACTTTTTATAGTTGGTTGGTTTTCTGGCTTTAACAAGCTTGGAGAAAACTTATCACCCGCAAAGTGACGCACTCCATGATATTTAAGACTTCAAGGAGGATGCAGTGCCTCAAGTACTTCATTGTCGACAATCTTGAAGCTGCATCGTCAGCGCTTTCGAGTACTGTCAACGAGTCGAGCTTTAGCAGCTTCCGCCATACTTTTATGTTTGGAAACGCAGTCTATATATTGTGATCCTCTGAGTTGATTCATGCTCTGCAACTTACCGATGATGGTACTATTTGTAGCAATTCTTTAATTTTGTGCGAGCATATGTACCAGGCTCAATTTTTTTTACGTTATGTGCAACTCGTTGAGAAAAAGGAAGTTTCAATTCACTTGGCGTTCTAGTCATTCTTTCTAACCTAAAGTGTACGTGCACAACTGGGAATTTTAGTTACATGGCATTTCCTTAGACAAATAGACACGCGGTAGGTAGCTAATGCCAGACAGCTTTATGTCTGAGTACGCTCTTTCCACCTATACGCAATCCACCCAATCTATATCTATATCTATACTACCTACTATTAAAGGGAATAGGTATTCTTGGTTTGGTTTAGTCCTTTTCGTTTGGTTTACACACGCTAAGCGATCTGGGCCAGGTACTTGTATGTTGATGAGCTTTTATGAGCTTTCATAGAGACCATGAAAAATATTTGGGTCAAAATAAATCAACATTGTAGGATAAAAAAGATTATATTTAAATGGAATCTGTGGGAGATTATGCCCGGCAAAGAAAATATGAACACGGCTAAATTGCAACAAAAAAATTTATGTTCATTTTGTACAAGGATGCTGCGTTGCATAAATTTATGGTTTGATTGGGTTCAGAGAAGGTTGTAGGTAGCTACGTGTAGGATAGGATGTTGAATGGCACGGATGTTGTAGTAGGAGTGGGAAGCATTAGGAACACAAATTCAAGTGGAAGTGAAGTACTATGTTGTGACGACCCCGGCTCGACCGTGCACTAATCATACACGCAAATGCACACGATCAAGCCTAAGGACTCACGTGAAGGAATCACAACACAACTCTAAAACATAAATAAATACATACAAGTCATATATTACAAGCCAGGGCCTCGAGGGCTCGAATACATAACATGATGTCTCACACATAGTCAGCGGAAGCATTAGATGTCTGGGTACAGACATAAAACACAAGTTCAGATAGGCCTCATACGAGGCGGGGCAAAAGAAAAGCTACGATCGAAAAGGCGCAGGCCTCCTGCCTGGGACCTCCGATCCTACTCCTGGTCGTCGTCCGCCGGCTCCTCGTAGTAGTACTCGCCGGCCGGGTAGTAGTAGAAGCCAGCCTCGGGCTGGTAGTAGTAGTCGTCAACTGGGGCTGCAGGCACCATGGCTCCGTCGTCTGATTTAACAAGTGGGTAGGACAAAAAGAGGAAGCAAGCAACCGTGAGTACTCATCCGAAGTACTCAGCAAGACTTACATCAGATCTATACTAGCAATGCAATATTTTCAAAGAAGGCTTTATGTGGGTGGACTAGACTGCAGAAAGCCAGAGTAGAGAGGGAAAAGCCTAGTCCTGACGAAGACTAGCATCTTCAGGGTCTTGCAGCAATTAGAAGGGAAACAGAATAGTTTCATCATAATAATATATAGTGTTCTCAGCAACATCATCCTCATATCTCAAGTCACCAGTTCTAGTTGTACCGAAGTGGATACAACTCCGAGTGTCCGTTACCGTAGGACAGGCTATCGATAGATTGTTTCTTCCCTGCAGGGGTGCACCAAGTTACCCACCACGCTCGCTTAACTCCGGCCGGACACACCATCAGGTCGTGCCCGCCCTCGGCTAAACCATACGCCGCAACCCGACCGGATACCGACAGAGAGGATCAAGCACGCCGGACTAACCTATGCCCCCAGGGGTCTTGGCCATCGCCCCGGACGCTCCTGCACGTTACGTGGCCGTTCGGTAGCAGACCTAGCAACCCCTTATACAAGCGCAGTTGCATCCTAAGTCCAATCCGAACGGGCCGCTCAATCGCTGACGTCGTGACGACTCCGGCTGATGTATACGACGCAGAGCACCCACTCACACCCACGTGGTGGTTAGTGCTATCGGCCCGGAGGCCTCTCGGATCAAATATCCAAATCGCTTAGTGATTTGGGAGCGCGCGGCAACGAGCAGAGCCTACGATACTGTTGGCCCCGTCGTACCGTCTCGAGGACTTGTGACAAGGACTGGAAAGACCGGCCACGCCTCGTAGTTATCTCGCGGGTACCCTCACTGGTCACCCGACTCCACATCACGCCTCAAAGGCACTCGCGGGTACCCCTCTGGGTCAACCCGCCTCCATCCAACAGGAGTAGCAGTAACTTCAAAGTGTCATCAGACGCACGATACCTCTGGCCGCACGCCTTTGTTCCTGGCGACGTCCGGCCTCGGGGATCGATACGTCTTTAAACACGGTACAGTGAACCAGGGCATCCGTGTGGTTATCATGCCGATGAGGAATCCGAGGAATCACCCTCGTTGGACTCCTAAACGACAAGTCCCGTTAAGGTGGTACCGGAGGAATCACCCTCGGCGGTAATCACCATAGCGGATGCACGACAAAAGCTAAGTCGGAAGTGGGAAGAGGAATCACCCTCGGTAACCCACAACGAGCTAGCTATAATACAGGGACAACATCAGAAGTGAGTTCGGAGGTATCACCCTCGTCACCCGATGTTAACTCTGCGGAGTCGAGCATATTAGGGGAGGATGTGCGGTGATGTGAAGATGGTCAGGGGAAAAGGGCCCGATCAGTTGATCGAGACAAGGGTACTATGCGAGGCAACTACGAGAGTGCGGGACCAAAGCAGTGCTACCCAACCTATACTAAGCAGATATAAATAATGACAGGTACCAACAATTTAGCAAAGACAGGCTATGCAACAGTATTAGGAGCAGTAGCAGTAGCAGCAATTCTAATGCAAGAATAAGAGAGAACAGATATAGGCGATATCGGAAATGCTCAAGGGGGGGTTGCTTGCCTGGTTGCTCGGTGGCAAAAGCAAGATCGTCGGAGAGGGAACCAATCACCGGGACGGCGTCGGTCTCGGGATCAGCGTCAGCGTCGGACTCTACCGAGAGAGAAGAGGGGGAAGAAACAAATAAATACACCGAAAACAAACATCACATAGCGTGCTAGCTAACGTGCAGTGCAGGGTTGCCTAAAAACAGGTCTAGGTCATATTAGTTATTTTTAAGAAATTGTTTGAATTTATTTTAATAAGGTTGAACACTATTCATTTATTGAAAACAGGTCAAAAGTTCCATGTTCATCTAGCTAGGGGCATCTGATGGGTATACGGAGGGCGTATCTAGATTCGTATCGAAATTCTGATCAACTTTCATATATAAATTATTTTCATCGGAGTTACGGATAAAAAGATATGATTTTTCAAAGTTTTAAACTATTTCTGGAATTGTTTTTATTAACAGAAATAAATTATTGCGCCACGCTGACGTCAGCACTGCATCAGCAGCAGTTGACCAGTCAAACTGGCAGGTGGGTCCCACCTGCCAGCCTCTCTGGGTTAAGCAGTGATTTAAGCTAATTTAACAGAAATAGTTAAGGGTGTGGGCCCCTATTGTCAGTGTCTGTTAGAGTTAACTAAATATGTTTTAATTAAAATGTGCTTAATTAATCTAACTAATCGAGGGGCCCACATGTCAGTGTCAGGAGTGAACAGAGCGCGCGTTGACTACGGTCAACGCGGTCAAACAGGCGACGGGGGCCCACAGTCAGTGTCACAGGGGTGGGCCCCATGCCTAGCCACGTCGGCCACCGGCGTTTAGACGCCGGCGAGCTCATTATCGCGGCGTCGCGGCTCGGGAACGGCCGGGATTCGCGTATACGCCGCCGTTTCGAGCGCGGCTGGGCTCTTTCGAACGGCCAGACGACGGCGAGGCGATTTGAGGTGGTGGCAGGGTCCGCGGTGGCCGGAACCGAGCGCTACGACGGCGGTGGCGGCGGCGCGTTCGGCCGGAGTTGCGGGGGTGGTGCTACGGGGCACGGCGAGCTCAGCGGAGTGGCTCTACGGGTTCCTAGAGTTGCGTGGAGTACGGCGGCGAGCTCCGTTGAGCTCGACAACGTCGAGAACGACGGCGACGAGCACCGCGACGGAGCTCAGTTCGGGCATCAGCGGCGAGCGGTGCTAGGCACGACAACAAAGGGAACAGAGACGGAGGAGATCCGCGGTGTGGCTCACCTAGCGGCACACGACAGGCCGGCGACAATTTAGGAGCAGCAGTGCAGCGAGTCGACGGCGACGAACGGTGGCGGCCGAGGAGGGGAAGCACTCGAATCGGGGCAGCGCGGCGCCCCGGCTCCAGATGGTGGTCGAGGAAGAGGAAGGAGGGGCCGGTGCAACTTCCGGACAGCTTTGTCGAACGCGGGGCCGCCGGTGGCCGCGGAGACGACGGAGCGCGGCGGCGGATCCGCTCGGTGTCGATGGAACCGAGCGAGAGAGAGGGGAGGAGAGCGAGGGAAAGAGGGGAAATGGAGGAGGCGACCAGGGGGGCGGGCTCGGCGCCGGTCTTATCCCCTCCCACCTGCCCTCGCCGCGGTGGCGAGCTGCGGGCGGCCGGCGCCGTTCGTCCACGGCGGAGGCGACACGGAGGGGGGGAGCAGGTAGAGGAGAGGTGGGCTGGGCTCGGCCCACTGCCAGGTAAGTGGCCTCTGGCCCCTTTTCCATTTCTTATTTTCTGTTTTCTTTTATTTCAACAGCAGAGGAAAAGAAAAATGTAGGGCTATCAAATGAGGTTTGCAAAAATTGTGAGTTGGCCCAAAAAGGAGGTTGCAATATTCCTCACCACAGAAAATTGCTTTGGACTACTTTGGATCATTTTTGAAATTTTCAAAAATGAAAAAGCATTTAATAGTGCTGTTTTGGGCACTGTTTAATGCCCTAGCCCATTGTTAGAGTTGCTGGTGATGTTGTTTCCAACACCATCATTTGTTATGGAATATTTGCAGCAAGGTGAACCTTTTTCCATAATTTTTGGAGCAACTTCATTTTGCACTTGAATTAGAATGGAATTTTCAGGGGCAAATTGAGTTAACTTGTTTAACCTCTGTGATTAGCATAGTAATTGAAGATGACATGGCATGCTTAGCAGTTAATCACAGTGATCATTACAAGGGGGTGTTACAAATTCTCCTCCTCTAAAAGAAATTCTCGTCCCGAGAATTTAGGAGGTAGAAGCAAAGAGGTCGGGGTATTCCGCCCGAAGATCTTCCTCGCGTTCCCAAGTGGCTTCATCTTCGGTATGATTTGACCACTGCACTTTCAGGAACTTGGTGGTCTTCTGGCGGGTACGACGTTCAGTTTGATCGAGGATGCGGATCGGATGCTCCTTGTAAGATAGGTCATCTTGAAGCTCGAGCATCTCGTGATCCACAGCACGATGCGGGGATTCCTTGAAGGATCGACGAAGTTGCGACACATGGAACACATCGTGGATATGAGAGAATTGCGGAGGCAATTCCAGTTTATAAGCCACCAATCCACGTCTAGCAACCACGGGAAAGGGACCAATGTAGCGTGGAGCTAACTTGCCCTTGATACCGAAACGGTGTGTGCCCTTCATAGGGGTGACACGAAGATAAACTTGATCACCTGGTTGATAAGTCAGACCCCATCGCTTGCGATCATAGTTGCTCTTCTGACGGTCTTGAGCCGCCTTAAGATTCTCACGCACGATACGGACTTGTTCTTCGGCGTGTTGAATAATGTCCGGACCAATAACTTGTCGTTCCCCAGTTTCTGACCAATTCAGAGGGGTTCGACACTTACGTCCGTACAGAACTTCAAAAGGAGCCATCTTCAAGCTTGCTTGATAGCTGTTGTTATACGAGAACTCGGCATATGGAAGGGATTCTTCCCATTTCTTACCGAATGATATAACACAAGCTCGCAGCATATCTTCAAGCACTTGATTGACTCGTTCAACTTGACCTTGGGACTGGGGGTGATAAGCTGAACTCCAGTGGATATGAGTTCCCAAAGCTTCTTGAAAACTTTCCCAGAACTTGGAAGTGAACAGGGTGCCACGGTCCGAACTGATCTCCTTCGGAATTCCGTGGAGGGATACAATTCGGGAGATATACAGCTCTGCTAACTGACTAGCAGTGATAGTCTCCTTGACTGGTAGGAAGTGTGCAACCTTTGAGAGTTGGTCGATGACGACAAGAATGGCATCGTTACCCTTCTGGGACTTAGGAAATCCAGTAATGAAATCCATCTGCACCTTATCCCATTTCCACAGCGGAATAGGAAGAGGTTGCAGAAGTCCAGCAGGCTTCTGATGTTCTGCCTTCACGCGACGACAGACATCGCATTCAGCAACATAACGAGCAATATCCCGCTTCATATTAGGCCACCAGTACCTTTGGCGGAGATCACGATACATCTTAGTACTACCAGGATGAATAGACAGCGGTGTATCATGTGCCTCCTTCATGACCTTGTCAGTCATTAGGTCGAAACGAGTTACCACAATGCGGCCTCGGAAATACAAGGTTCCATCTTCGGATATTGAGAAATCCCTGTACTTCGGAAGATGAAGTTCTTGCTTCATAGCATCAACGAAAGCATCTTTGGATTGCGCTACCTTGACAGCCTTCTCAAGATCCGGCTGTATCACAAGGTCATTGAGCGAACCAAGTGGAACGATATGCAGATTCAGCTTGCGTAGTTCCTCATAAAGACGAGGTTGAGCTCGCTTAACCTTGAGGTTGGTGCTGTAAGACTTGCGACTCAAGGCATCGGCCATCACATTAGCCTTGCCAGGGGTATACGAAATACCACAGTCATATTCAGAAATAGTTTCCAACCATCGCTGTTGGCGGAGATTAAGATCCGGTTGAGTGAATAAATACTTCAAACTTTGATGATCAGTATAAATCTCACACCGGTTACCGAGAAGGTAATGTCGCCATAGTTTCAATGCAAAGATCACTGCAGCAAGTTCAAGATCATGCACTGGGTAATTCTCTTCATGCGGACGCAATTGGCGAGATGCATAAGCAACTACTCTTCGTTCTTGCATTAGGACACAGCCTAATCCTTGACGAGAGGCGTCACAATATATCACAAAGTCCTTGCGAGAATCTGGAGGAGCAAGCACTGGAGCAGAAACGAGTTTGTCCTTAAGAGCTTGAAAGCTTTCCTGGCATTTATCTGTCCACTCAAACTTAACGCCTTTGTGAAGCAGATTAGTCAGGGGCTTGGCAATCTTGGAAAAGTTCTCGACGAAGCGGCGGCAATAGCTTGCAAGGCCGAGAAAACTTCTCACTTGCTTGACATTCTTCGGAGGAGTCCAGTCAAGAATAGCCTGAACCCGTTCCGGATTAACAGCAATGCCATCCTTGGAAATCACATGTCCAAGGTAGGTCACTTCAGAAAGCCAGAACTCGCATTTGGAAAACTTAGCATAAAGCTGATGTTCTCGCAGCTTCTCCAGAACAAGGCGAAGATGTTCGGCGTGTTCTTCCTTGTTCTTTGAGAATACCAGAATATCATCCAGATATACCACGACGAACTTGTCGAGGTAATCCATGAATATATAATTCATCAGGCGGGAGAAGGTAGCTGGAGCATTAGTCAGTCCAAAAGACATGACAGTATACTCATAAGAGCCATAGCGAGTAACAAATGCAGTCTTTGGAATATCCTCTTCGCGAACACGGATCTGGTGATAACCCAACCTCAAGTCGAGTTTAGAAAATACCGATGATCCAGCCAGTTGATCATATAAGTCATTGATCCGAGGAAGTGGATATTTATTCTGGATGGTTGCCTGGTTGATAGGTCGGTAATCCTGTACCAGCCTATTCGTACCATCTTTCTTCTTGACGAAAAGAGACGGTGCTCCCCAGGCAGATGAACTAGGACGAATGAAGCCCTTCTTGAGAGACTTGTCGATTTCGTCCTTAAGCTCTAGGAGCTCATGCGGTGGCATCTTGTAAGGACGCTTCGCAATAGGAGTAGTACCCGGCTTCAAGTCGATAACAAATTCGACGGCTCGAGCAGGGGGTATTCCGGGAAGTTCTTCTGGGAAGACATCCGGGAATTCACATACAACTGGTATGCTTTCGAGCCCTTCAAGTGGTGAAGCATTCAATGCATTTAAGGCATAGATTTGAGCCTCGGCATCACGAGCTACACGAGCGCGGCAACTCACGAGTTGATTGGAGGGGTGCCGCAGACGTACAGTCTTGGTGGCACAATCAATTAGGGCCTCGTGAGCCTCCAACCAATCCATTCCTAGGATAAGGTCGATGCCGCAGGATTTCAGGACAATGGGGTGAGCCTGAAACTTCATTTTTTCTATCTCCACTACCACTTCTGGACAGAATGATGTGGAGTTACACTGACCCGCGGAGGTTTGTACGGACAACGTGTGATATAGTTCATCTTGTTTAAAACCATGTTTAATTGCAAATGGTGCTGATATGAAAGAATCAGATGCACCGGTATCAAACAAAACATTAGCAAATACTGAGTTGACAAGAAGTGTACCCATCACGGTGGCTGGCTGTTCTGGGTCTTCACTCAGATTGACGTGGTGAAGCTGACCACCACGAGTATTCAAAGGCCTGACATTATTGTTGCGCTGCTGAGGAACTCCACGTCCGTTGCCACGGCCAGCAGATGGAAGAGCCAGCTGACCCTGAGCTTGCGGACAGTCTTTGGCACGGTGACCCGGACGGCCACACTTGAAGCAGAGTCCACTTTCTGGACGAATCGCAGGTGCTCGAGGTGCTGGGACAGCAGGCCTGTACTGCATTGGCGGTGGAGGAGGCAGACGAGGTGCAGCATAAGAAGGCCTGTACACTGGAGCGTTGGGACGATACATGCTCTGGGGAATCCATATGCGGCGCTTCTGAGAAGACGAGCCCGAAGATGAGCCCGACTCGCGAGAGCGCTTAAGAGCATCCTTGTGTAACTTGAGTCCAGTTTCAACCTGAATGGCCTTGTTCACTAGAGTGGCAAAGTCCGGAAAATCCAGCGCCACTAGAGCAAGCAGAATATTATGATGAAGTCCGCGCCTGAACTTCTCTTGGCGTCTAGCGTCAGTAGCGATATCCTCCTCAGCATAGCGGGACAGTTCCAGGAACTCTCGCTGATAGGCATCAACTGACTTGTTGCCCTGAATCAGGTTACGGAACTCCGTACGCTTGCGGTCGATAACCCCTTCCGGGATATACCGAGCACGGAAGGCAGTCTTGAAGTCTGCCCAGGTGATGACAGTTCCAGCAGGCACTGTGTTCCGGTGAGTGTCCCACCACTGGGCCGCCGGACCCTTCAGGAAATACGTCGCGAACTTGACATAGTTGTCAGGGGACACGGCGGCGGAATCCAGTTCAAAGAAGATATCACGCAGCCAGTCATCGGCATCCAGGGGGTTGGCGGCACTGCGAAATATCGTTGGATTGAGCCGCAGAAATTCTTGCAGAGTGATAGCGGCTGGCTGATGCTGAGCATTGGCGTTGGGCTGGGGTATCTGGTTGAGCATACCCTGCAGCACCTGACGCTGCATGTCAAGGGTCTGCATTACGGCAGCCATATATTCTGGCGGCGGAGGCGGAGGCGGAGGTGGAGGTGGATCATTGTTACCAGCCATCCTGATAATTCCAACAGGGGAGGTTTAGCGACAAGGATACACGTTGCATGAATTCAATAATGAAGTAAATATGCACGACATAAGGGAGGTGCAATAAATACAACATCATACACATCATGACATACGGGTTCGTACGTAGCGTCGGTTACAAACGGGCAGCCTAACGGCGCAAAATCAAAGCTAGACATAGTAGGCGGCGCGCAGACCGCGGTAAGGAAGTACACAACGAGACATAGCTAAGGCTACATCAACGTCGGAGAAGGGAACTGAAACGGGGTAGCTGCAAGTGCGGACGGCGGATCTCGATTGCAGAAGGATCCTGAGCTCCATGTGCACTCTGATGCAGAACCCGGTATCGGACGGGAATCAGAGGTCCACGAACTGGCGTGTGACCTCCAACCGCAGGCCACTCGACACCTGGAGGTGTGTTGATCCTGCGCGGGCAAAGGATAGACTGAGGAAGTGTCCCTGCTTGGACAGCCGGTACCAACTGCGTCAACGTCTGGTAGAGAACTGTCCGAGTGATGGACAACTCAACCGCCAGGGCCCGAGCAGTTCGATCCAGCGCCTGAGTGTGCTGAATCAGAACCTGCGGGTCATAACGTCGACTCTCGTACGGGGCACAGATAGCTGAGTAGTATCCAGTCTCATCTCCAGCAGGTGCATACGGAATGTACCGAAACTCAGAGGCATCCAAGCTATCTCTGTGCTCTCCTCGGAGGCGTGCGACAGCAGCGTAGGCAGCATCATGGACTGCCATCGCAACCGTCACACCGCTACCGTGAAAGCGGTACAGCTCAGTGTCTGAGTCATCCTGCCGGTCGTAGATACGAACAACAGCATAATACTGTTCCTGGTTGAACTCGCGATACTCCTCGTAGACCATGTACTCGGGGTACCAGCGGTAGCCCAGTCTGGTCATGAGAGCGACTAGAATGGCCGGAAACCCAGGGGCATCTCGAGCCCAGGTGCGAAGCACAAGTTGAGTCTCCGGGCGAGGTGGAAACAGAGTATCCATCTGAAAGAAGAAGAATCAAACTAGTCAAACCAATTATCATCAGGACTTGATAAGAAAGGTTAAACAAACAAATGGAAAGGAATGATTATCAGACTAATCGGGTCAATGATAAGGAACCGCACTGATATCCAGCTCTCCGGGTAGAAGTGAAAACGAGAACCTAATGGAGTTAGTAAAACTTAACCCGAAATAGACGAGAGAGAAGAGTCCCAGAGTATAGACGAGGAAGAAAAGAAGCTATACCACCCAATTGGCGACGTGGGGCCATAAGCCACACAGCCAAGTTAGTAAAACATTTTTGGACCTCTAGACTCGACTTCGGCCAAGGAGTTGGAAAGGGGTTCCTACAGGCAGTCGGCTCTGATACCAACCTGTGACGACCCCGGCTCGACCGTGCACTAATCATACACGCAAATGCACACGATCAAGCCTAAGGACTCACGTGAAGGAATCACAACACAACTCTAAAACATAAATAAATACATACAAGTCATATATTACAAGCCAGGGCCTCGAGGGCTCGAATACATAACATGATGTCTCACACATAGTCAGCGGAAGCATTAGATGTCTGGGTACAGACATAAAACACAAGTTCAGATAGGCCTCATACGAGGCGGGGCAAAAGAAAAGCTACGATCGAAAAGGCGCAGGCCTCCTGCCTGGGACCTCCGATCCTACTCCTGGTCGTCGTCCGCCGGCTCCTCGTAGTAGTACTCGCCGGCCGGGTAGTAGTAGAAGCCAGCCTCGGGCTGGTAGTAGTAGTCGTCAACTGGGGCTGCAGGCACCATGGCTCCGTCGTCTGATTTAACAAGTGGGTAGGACAAAAAGAGGAAGCAAGCAACCGTGAGTACTCATCCGAAGTACTCAGCAAGACTTACATCAGATCTATACTAGCAATGCAATATTTTCAAAGAAGGCTTTATGTGGGTGGACTAGACTGCAGAAAGCCAGAGTAGAGAGGGAAAAGCCTAGTCCTGACGAAGACTAGCATCTTCAGGGTCTTGCAGCAATTAGAAGGGAAACAGAATAGTTTCATCATAATAATATATAGTGTTCTCAGCAACATCATCCTCATATCTCAAGTCACCAGTTCTAGTTGTACCGAAGTGGATACAACTCCGAGTGTCCGTTACCGTAGGACAGGCTATCGATAGATTGTTTCTTCCCTGCAGGGGTGCACCAAGTTACCCACCACGCTCGCTTAACTCCGGCCGGACACACCATCAGGTCGTGCCCGCCCTCGGCTAAACCATACGCCGCAACCCGACCGGATACCGACAGAGAGGATCAAGCACGCCGGACTAACCTATGCCCCCAGGGGTCTTGGCCATCGCCCCGGACGCTCCTGCACGTTACGTGGCCGTTCGGTAGCAGACCTAGCAACCCCTTATACAAGCGCAGTTGCATCCTAAGTCCAATCCGAACGGGCCGCTCAATCGCTGACGTCGTGACGACTCCGGCTGATGTATACGACGCAGAGCACCCACTCACACCCACGTGGTGGTTAGTGCTATCGGCCCGGAGGCCTCTCGGATCAAATATCCAAATCGCTTAGTGATTTGGGAGCGCGCGGCAACGAGCAGAGCCTACGATACTGTTGGCCCCGTCGTACCGTCTCGAGGACTTGTGACAAGGACTGGAAAGACCGGCCACGCCTCGTAGTTATCTCGCGGGTACCCTCACTGGTCACCCGACTCCACATCACGCCTCAAAGGCACTCGCGGGTACCCCTCTGGGTCAACCCGCCTCCATCCAACAGGAGTAGCAGTAACTTCAAAGTGTCATCAGACGCACGATACCTCTGGCCGCACGCCTTTGTTCCTGGCGACGTCCGGCCTCGGGGATCGATACGTCTTTAAACACGGTACAGTGAACCAGGGCATCCGTGTGGTTATCATGCCGATGAGGAATCCGAGGAATCACCCTCGTTGGACTCCTAAACGACAAGTCCCGTTAAGGTGGTACCGGAGGAATCACCCTCGGCGGTAATCACCATAGCGGATGCACGACAAAAGCTAAGTCGGAAGTGGGAAGAGGAATCACCCTCGGTAACCCACAACGAGCTAGCTATAATACAGGGACAACATCAGAAGTGAGTTCGGAGGTATCACCCTCGTCACCCGATGTTAACTCTGCGGAGTCGAGCATATTAGGGGAGGATGTGCGGTGATGTGAAGATGGTCAGGGGAAAAGGGCCCGATCAGTTGATCGAGACAAGGGTACTATGCGAGGCAACTACGAGAGTGCGGGACCAAAGCAGTGCTACCCAACCTATACTAAGCAGATATAAATAATGACAGGTACCAACAATTTAGCAAAGACAGGCTATGCAACAGTATTAGGAGCAGTAGCAGTAGCAGCAATTCTAATGCAAGAATAAGAGAGAACAGATATAGGCGATATCGGAAATGCTCAAGGGGGGGTTGCTTGCCTGGTTGCTCGGTGGCAAAAGCAAGATCGTCGGAGAGGGAACCAATCACCGGGACGGCGTCGGTCTCGGGATCAGCGTCAGCGTCGGACTCTACCGAGAGAGAAGAGGGGGAAGAAACAAATAAATACACCGAAAACAAACATCACATAGCGTGCTAGCTAACGTGCAGTGCAGGGTTGCCTAAAAACAGGTCTAGGTCATATTAGTTATTTTTAAGAAATTGTTTGAATTTATTTTAATAAGGTTGAACACTATTCATTTATTGAAAACAGGTCAAAAGTTCCATGTTCATCTAGCTAGGGGCATCTGATGGGTATACGGAGGGCGTATCTAGATTCGTATCGAAATTCTGATCAACTTTCATATATAAATTATTTTCATCGGAGTTACGGATAAAAAGATATGATTTTTCAAAGTTTTAAACTATTTCTGGAATTGTTTTTATTAACAGAAATAAATTATTGCGCCACGCTGACGTCAGCACTGCATCAGCAGCAGTTGACCAGTCAAACTGGCAGGTGGGTCCCACCTGCCAGCCTCTCTGGGTTAAGCAGTGATTTAAGCTAATTTAACAGAAATAGTTAAGGGTGTGGGCCCCTATTGTCAGTGTCTGTTAGAGTTAACTAAATATGTTTTAATTAAAATGTGCTTAATTAATCTAACTAATCGAGGGGCCCACATGTCAGTGTCAGGAGTGAACAGAGCGCGCGTTGACTACGGTCAACGCGGTCAAACAGGCGACGGGGGCCCACAGTCAGTGTCACAGGGGTGGGCCCCATGCCTAGCCACGTCGGCCACCGGCGTTTAGACGCCGGCGAGCTCATTATCGCGGCGTCGCGGCTCGGGAACGGCCGGGATTCGCGTATACGCCGCCGTTTCGAGCGCGGCTGGGCTCTTTCGAACGGCCAGACGACGGCGAGGCGATTTGAGGTGGTGGCAGGGTCCGCGGTGGCCGGAACCGAGCGCTACGACGGCGGTGGCGGCGGCGCGTTCGGCCGGAGTTGCGGGGGTGGTGCTACGGGGCACGGCGAGCTCAGCGGAGTGGCTCTACGGGTTCCTAGAGTTGCGTGGAGTACGGCGGCGAGCTCCGTTGAGCTCGACAACGTCGAGAACGACGGCGACGAGCACCGCGACGGAGCTCAGTTCGGGCATCAGCGGCGAGCGGTGCTAGGCACGACAACAAAGGGAACAGAGACGGAGGAGATCCGCGGTGTGGCTCACCTAGCGGCACACGACAGGCCGGCGACAATTTAGGAGCAGCAGTGCAGCGAGTCGACGGCGACGAACGGTGGCGGCCGAGGAGGGGAAGCACTCGAATCGGGGCAGCGCGGCGCCCCGGCTCCAGATGGTGGTCGAGGAAGAGGAAGGAGGGGCCGGTGCAACTTCCGGACAGCTTTGTCGAACGCGGGGCCGCCGGTGGCCGCGGAGACGACGGAGCGCGGCGGCGGATCCGCTCGGTGTCGATGGAACCGAGCGAGAGAGAGGGGAGGAGAGCGAGGGAAAGAGGGGAAATGGAGGAGGCGACCAGGGGGGCGGGCTCGGCGCCGGTCTTATCCCCTCCCACCTGCCCTCGCCGCGGTGGCGAGCTGCGGGCGGCCGGCGCCGTTCGTCCACGGCGGAGGCGACACGGAGGGGGGGAGCAGGTAGAGGAGAGGTGGGCTGGGCTCGGCCCACTGCCAGGTAAGTGGCCTCTGGCCCCTTTTCCATTTCTTATTTTCTGTTTTCTTTTATTTCAACAGCAGAGGAAAAGAAAAATGTAGGGCTATCAAATGAGGTTTGCAAAAATTGTGAGTTGGCCCAAAAAGGAGGTTGCAATATTCCTCACCACAGAAAATTGCTTTGGACTACTTTGGATCATTTTTGAAATTTTCAAAAATGAAAAAGCATTTAATAGTGCTGTTTTGGGCACTGTTTAATGCCCTAGCCCATTGTTAGAGTTGCTGGTGATGTTGTTTCCAACACCATCATTTGTTATGGAATATTTGCAGCAAGGTGAACCTTTTTCCATAATTTTTGGAGCAACTTCATTTTGCACTTGAATTAGAATGGAATTTTCAGGGGCAAATTGAGTTAACTTGTTTAACCTCTGTGATTAGCATAGTAATTGAAGATGACATGGCATGCTTAGCAGTTAATCACAGTGATCATTACAAGGGGGTGTTACATATGTGCTCAATTTGGAAATGTGACAAAAGTTTCCTTCCATACCTGTCAAGAACACAAATATTTACGGGCTAAAATGATATGTTATTCCACGAGCAGATATACACAAATATACACACACTTTCAGGCTCCCTAAATGAATGATATCTTGTCGCGGAAGCAGCAGAAATGGTGCGGCAGCAATTCCCACCGTAGCAAGCAAGACCTTCAAACCTTCTATCCTCGAGAGATGAGGCAACTGGCGGCCCCTCATCCTGATACAAAATCTCGCTAGGGGAGGGTATATCACGGTGCAACGGAGTCAGTGCACCGGTCTTTCAGGAACGGGGTGTCTGTACTCCCTCTTATCATCACCGTTCATGCATTAAAGGAGAACTGGGGATCTGTGCCATGCACTGCATTGCTACATTTTGCTTAGACTACCCATAGTGTAAGTAACATCGGTGTTAACATCACACAGAGCTTTAGGCCAAACAGATGACGTGGCGAGTAATTAATAAAGAAATAGGGGCATGTGGTAACATAGCTAGTTACAGTAATATCACATATACCAACACAAATTGAGCCTACAACCTAATAACTGAAGTGTGGCATGGCATCACACATAAGTTACTCCCCACTATAGAGGTAGTAACACAGAGTAGTAATATACGCATGTTACTACTCTAAGTTACTACCCGTTGTGACTAGTCTTAGAAGACCTACTTCAACAGTAACAACAGGATTCCACCCCACCTGTCACATCCCGGTCGTCACCCAAATTGGGCATGCAGGTTCCCATGAATCTCAAGGCAGCGCCAAGAGCCACTATGCATTGAGAGAAGTCTAGTATTTAATGAATCCACTAAGGGCCCTCTTCTCTCTCCTCCAACTAAGTAAATAAATAATATTCAATTCCTTATAGCCTACTTATGTCATCTTATTGTACTTGCACTAATTGAGAAAAGTCTGGTATTTAATGAATCCACTATTCGGGGACACGAGTGCCATAAAAATATTTTGATTTCAGTCACACCACAACCCATCGAGGTGAACTAGTAATTTTTAAACTAACTTCACAGGCCAGTGAGAGCTCTTTCGAATATTACAAAACAAGCCCATGAAGGACAGAACACCGTCAAACATTGTCCCTTCTGTCATATCTATTAGGTCAAGGTTGGTCAAACTGTGTCCCTTCCTCCATCCGGATTTATTGGGCTCATGAGCACAATAAGTCCCATCCGTTTTTACTAGGCCTCGTCGACGATCGTGTAAAATTCCTCCTTTAAATTTTTTGCCGAGCCGATAATCTGCGCCACGCTGCCGCGCACGTGAGCAAGCATGCATGCGCGTCATTGCTGGCTGCATGCATTGCCAGCAGTAATTACCCCGCTAAACGAGTCATGTACTAGCAGCATGAGAGATTGATGCCTTAAAAAACACACATAATTAACGATGTGCGGGAATGGGCTGGCCCTATGGCTTTTTTTTTTAATTCTGAATGTATCACCACTCACGGGCTTAAGACCATCCGGTATGTTCTTTTTCCAGCACTGTCTTGAACGGTGTCACTGGCATTAGTCTTGAACGGTGTCACTGGCATTAGTGTTGACAGTCAAGGACAAGTGGGTAAAAACATATTTGTCAAGGAGCGTACAGAATCAAACTATACTTTTGGATCCTTCAGGCTTTCTTGTTCCTGGTGCATCACATTCACAGGCTACTACCCCTCCATCCCATAATATAATAACGTGTTTAAAACTTATGCATAGAGTATACAACATAATCTTTGTGTACGCGCGTCCCTATCTCTGGCTGGCTAGCTAACTCACTCGGTATCTAGCCGCCCTGGCCTGTGCCGTGAGAGCTTAGTTGCTCCACTATATATATATGGGTCACATATATGTTGAAAGAGCATCTGTAGGTGCATCTCTCGAGTTATGCCGATGTCGTACAAGAAAGAGATATGAACGTGTGTAATGAATGTGTTGAGCTACTTTTTTTTCAAACAATTGAGAGAGAGAAACGTGATGACCTTCTATAATGGGTCATACAATAAAGATGGACCCGCCCAGGCACAACAACGAAGGATTCCTAGACAATACGGAGACACGCCGAGTTGGCCAAAAGGCTCGTGTCGAGCTTTTGCGCTTTATTTCTTTTGATCGTCTTGGTACAATTGTTTACAAGGGTATTTTTCAAAAAAAAGTGTTTACAGGGGTACAGAGATATACTATATACTAGCTGGCTAGATCAACTAGTATTAATCCTATTCGGTGATTAATTAGAAACCTACACGGACACGTTCAAGTACACATGTACTGAACAGGACACGGACACATGCATGTCGTGCTTAACTCCAACAACGGATATATCAACCATTGAAATGCAGAAATGTATAATGGGCTTTTGGTCCTCCATTTCTATTGTCCAGTCGATAGCATGATGCAGTACCCCCGCGTCGCTCCCGTGTGGGCGACTCGGGAGGCAGCCTGAACCTTAGCCGCCACCACCACAAATCTCCCGTTCCTCTTCTTCGCCGCCGTCGGAGGACGCCGCGGGCGAAGCCAGCGGCCGACGACGGCGGCGGGGAACTTGCTCGCGGCATGGGTGGCTCTCGGCACGGCGGCGAGCTTCTCGTGGTCAGCGGCGGCGGCACAGCGGCGCTGGTGATCGGATCTGGCATCGACAAATCGGCGTGGCGATGGGTGCTTGGGCGCGGCGCAACGGGCATGTGTGGCAGTGGTTCTTCATGGTGGCACTGATCTGCTGGGCGTTGTGCTAACCTGTGCGGCAGGGGATGGCGGCAGCGATCCCTGCACTCCAGATCCGGAGGAGTCCGCAGAGTTACGACTCGAAAAAAAAAAAGTCCGCAGAGTTAGCGCTGGCTGGACCAAGACAGGCGGGCTGGACATGGAGCTTTTGCTGGTTGTTCATGTGGATATACTACTCTCACATACATCCACGTCCTGGAATGATGGATTGCTTGGAAGCTAGCTTTGCAATCGGGCTAGCAAAAGCTTCATCGTACACTTGCACCGCTAGACCTGACACCCGAAAAAATCAGATCGCCATGGGTTGCTCTTGGCGACTCAAACGGCACCTCTACGTGGACGCCACCAGTGCTCTCTCCTTCGTGAATCCTCTCCTTGTCGCTGACTGTTTCCGTTGGGCAAAGCCCTTGCGGTGAGTAACGACGGGCGGACACATTGGATTCTGATCTCGACGGTGATCACCATGGTTGCATATCGGAAGGAGGCGGCGGTTCTGATGGCTTTGTGTAGCACGTCGGCGTCCTCGCTGCGAATTGTAGTGACTACATAAAGGTTCTTGTAAGGATTCCTTCCTCTGGACCCGGTGGTTGGCTTTGGCAGTGAGATGCAAACTATGAATGATGGCTTGACGCAGAGGGGAGGTTGTGCAGCGGCGGTGATTACACATCGCGTTTCTACGTCGTTACCTTGTTGAAGGCATTGCTCGGATATGCTTAGACTTGTTCTTCAGGATGAAAGTCTAGATCTAGCCATAGGTGGTTGGATCCGGTGACGGCGGGGCTTGAGTGCCGCTCCCTTCCTAAAGGCGTTGCTTTTGAAGAACCTCCTCATTCGTGTGGTGCCATAAGATGATTGGTGCGGATATGGTCATTGTTGTAGTTTGCCGATCGCGGATCTGATCGCTTTGGTTTTTTTCCTCGCCTACACATAGCTTTGGTCTTATATGACTTTGCTATTTGTTGGCGTGTTTTTGTGTGCGTGTGTTGTTGGCTGTGTGCATCATAGCTATGCAGAGGCCGGGTGTGTACTCATTGTGTTTGTATTATCTTGATGATGCATTCTGAGTCAATAAAATCCACCCTTTGTCGAAAATTTCTATTGTCCAGTCCCCGGCTGGCTTTATGAGTACCACCCACTGTACATAACTAGCAGGTAGCAGCAGGAAATTAACATGCCTTGATTTGCTACTCCTCCTTCCTCCCTTGGCCCATGTGTTCTTCCTCGTTTTTTTCTGGGTTGTCCTCCTCATCTTCATCCATTTCTTCAGCCACAGAATCCCTCGGTGCAGCATTTTCTGCCGTCAGGGCAGCTAAACGAGGCAGTCCATCTTCACCCCATGATTGGAGAAAGTTAACAAGATCTTGCAACGCCTGACAAGCAAAATGAGACAGTAGGCCCTAGCGTTACCAATGAACTACAGTACTATACTATGGCAGACTCAACAAGAGGAGATTAAGAAAAACATAGTAACTACACATATTGGAAAAGAAAAACGAAATACCAATATAGACATATTATTACCTGCAAATCCATGTTTGTCTCCATGGTGTATGGCTCCCTTGTGTAAAAAAGGTGCCATCTCTTTTCAATGCCTTCATCATCTGCATAAGCCTCGACATGCTGGATATGCCTGAACTTGTCCCACTCGGAACTAGACTCTCCCAAAGCCATGCAAAGGAGTATCCCCGGCCAGCAGTTCAACAGCAAATGGCTAGGCTTTACAGTTTGCAGGTACGATGGGAGCCGGCTCTCATTGTAGTGAACTGTTAGCGCGAGCCTCTGGAGTGCATCCATCTCCTGCAGCGACTCAAGCTTCTGGCAGCGATCGATCTCAAGCTTTCGCATTTTGGGGAAATTGGAGATCCTAATCAGGTCGGGTAGCTTATATAGGTCCAGCTCGACTACAGAAGCAAAGTTCTCTATATACTGGAGTTGCTGGACTCTCCATATGGTTAACTTCTTCAAAGCCCTCGCATGGGAGGCAAGGCCAGGAGGGATACACCTCAATTTGCAACTCTGAATAAGAAGCTCCTCCAAGACAGGCATAGCATGCACTTCCTCCTCCCACTCCCACTCCTTCCATTCTTCCATCATATTCAAGACCAGCTGGTGCAGTCTTGAAAAAGTAACCACAACCCGGGATGAAGGATGATGATGGTGACTACTGGGCTGCACAAATTCAGGACCCACACGCTTAATTGCTACAGCCCGGTATACATTTAGGTACTCCAAACAAGGGAGCTGGCACAGTCCATCAGGGAGTTGAGTGCAGCAAGCCAGGTCGTGCAGCACTAGAATCTTCAAGGACTTGAGGAGTGTCGTTGATGTGTCCCTCATCCATCTTGGGAGCTGGCGCCCATAATATCCTCGGATAATAATATCTTGTATACAAGGTGAGGACATAGACCATCAAATACCTCCTCAATTACTCCTTGATCTTTCTCGGTGACATTTTCTTTCTTCTGTCCATCATCGCCAAATCCACTGCTGCAGTGTAAGCCCAGCATGGAGAGATGCACCTTTTCACCAAGCCTGGCCTTCCTGGCGAATGAACTAGCAGATACATTCTGTAGACCCACTAATGTAATGCACCTAAGATGAGAAAGAGGACCAAGCTCTTCCAAACTGCACCAGTCACCATCCATGTGAGACGGGAACCCAAATATTGTCCTCAAATTTTTTAGAGCACGGAAACCCCTAGGCACATCAGTTACATATGTGCCATCAAGGTCAAGAAATCGCAGCTCTTGTAACTTCACAATGCTATTAGGGAGTCTCACAAGATTCTTGCAACCTTCAAAACTAACATGTTGCAACAATTTTATCTTGTGGATATCTTGTGGCAAGATATTTATACCATTGCACTCTTTTACTGCCAAGTACCTCAAGTGTTTTAGTTGATGCAAAGATTCAAGCAATGCAACACAGTCTATAAACTCCATATGTAGAGTCCGTAAACTTGAAAAAATAGTCAAGGAATCACCAGGCTGAATCTTGAAATTGCCAATTAATATTATGGACCTTAGTGATTTTTGCTCTTGTAGACTTCTCAACTCAAATGTATCTGATTCTACTCCTTTTGTTTCTATAGACAACCGAAGATATCTTTGCATACTAAATGTATTACTAGTAGATTCTCCACTGTTCAGTACTAGTGATTCATTTCTACTGACAAATTGCGCAAATGAACGGACAACATCATGCATGCTGCAAATTTTTTGACCAGGGTATGATGTATCTGGCTCTATAAGGTTCCTTAGTACTAGCTCCCTATGGTACTCAATTCCAAGTTCTTCCAATCTATCCGAGTCCCCATGAACAAATCCTTCCCCAATCCACATACCAACATATTCGCTATCTCCAAACAGTACATTTTTAGGTTTAAGTGAAAAATGCAAGAAGCATTGTTTTAAACAAGGGGACAAATCCTCGTAGCTAAGATATATTGCATAATTTAGCTCTTCAGGCATTTGGGATACTGACCATGCAGCATCATTCAAGACCTTTCCCCAAGCATGGCGTGATTTCTCCTTCTGGCATAGGAGTCCTCCCATCACTTTTATGGCAAGAGGTAACCCATCACATTTTTCTATAATTTGCAATCCGATATCTTTTAGCATATCAATCGTTGGTTCACTTTTCTCCGTTGTCAGTATCTGCAATCAGTTTATGCCCAGAGTCAGTAGTGAACCAATAATTTTTTTGAGTCGTTAAACTATTAATAAATAACCATTGTATTATTTACTTGAGATAGAGCAGATGTTACTCTCACCTGCTTCGTGAGTAATGACCATGCATCTTCAGGTCCCAATTAGTCAACATGGTGATACGGATGCATGGCTTTTAGGCCTCGGGCAACAGTCCCATGTCTTGTGGTGACAAGGACTCGGCTACCAGGAGCGCCATAGCTGAACGGGTCCTTCAGCAAGTTGTTCCATTCATTGTCTCCCCACATGTCATCCAAGACAAGAAAGACCTTTTTGTCTCTTATGGCGACGGCAAGAGCCGGCACAAGTAGAGATTTATCTTGAGCCCCGCCGTCTGGGAGCTTTCCTTTGGCGGCGATGATGGCAGTCTTGAGCAGCTCAGCCTCGCTGAATTCTTTTGTGACACTCAACCATATCTTCGTATTGAACCGGTGTTGGATAGCCTCATCATTAAAGACCTTCTTTGCAAGGGTGGTCTTGCCGATCCCACCCACACCCACAATGGCCACCACCATGATATCATCAATATCATTTTTGTTAGTGAGCTTTTCCACCAGGGTTCTTGTATCATCTTCAATCTTGTCTCCCACCACACCAGACCGCTCCAGCACCGGATCTGTCTTCCGGCAAGCAGCACTGGGTCGGACTCTCGTCCGATCTTCATAGGAAGTGAGATTGAGGAAGCTAAAGGCAGCGCTTCGCTCTTTGATGGAGTCGAGCGTCTGGTTGAGCTTCTTGATACGGCCACCGATTTCATGGGAGAACCGGGGATGTCGCAGGCAGAAGAGCAAGGGGTTGCAGCACCCCATATCCGGCAGAGATGATCCCCTCTCCATGATTTTGAGCTGGCAGAGGTCGAGGATGTCAGTGGCTTCGTACATGGCGTGCTTGAGCTCGGTCACCCATTGCCGCACGCTATCATCTGTGATGCGCCTCCTCTCGGCATCAGCAAGGAGGTTCTTGAGGTCCCCGAGCTTCACGCCCATCTTGTCAATGTCGCCGGAGACGCCGAGCATCATCCCCAGCTCCTCCTCGGCCGCCTGCTTGAGCAGGTCGGCGAGGTAGGACGCGAAGGCGTCCAGCACCATCGCCATGATTAATTTCTTCGCCTTGCTCTCAGGGGACGTTTGGTGGAATGGTGTGGATTGAAAGGCGTAAAGCTGCAATGCAGTAGTGCTCCTTGTTTGTAGTTGAATGGGTTGATACTTAGCTTGAAGGAAGCAAAAGATGATGCCTTTCTTTACTTGGAACGCTGGCAAAGCACCACCGGCGTTTTTTGGCAGCGCAAGAAAGGGATTCGTTCCTTCCTGCGTTTGTAATTTTGCTTGGTCCGTCTTGCCATGGCAGTCTTTGCTGAAGCCGCCGGCGTCAGCGAGGAAACTGTCTTGGGCTAGGCTATGCCTCTTCCTCTCATCTGTTGCTCAGTTTTTGCCGCCTAGTACGTACTCACTTGTCTTGGTGTGAACTAAAAAAGAGCACACCCAGTTTGTGAACCTGACCTTCCAGAATTAATCCAGCTGCCTAAACTTAATTTGATTGTACCCAAGAAAGAACAGCCTCGTCTTCTTTCCCTGGCCGAGACGCCACGCCAAGAATTGAATTTTACCATATTTCGACTTCACCATCGTTATATCTTGAATGTTCCACTGATTTGGTTCCAACTTTCCTTGCCTTTTGTCTCGCTGTTCTTCCAGATGGCGGCGAGTGTCCCTATTAAATATATATATATATATATATATATACACACACACACGCAACATTGTGCACGTAGAAAATGCACAAAGTACATGGATTGCTATCATATACTTACGATTTTCAAGCTACATATTGCTGGGAATGTTGCGCCTGTAGCTTACTGCATATCGAAAAGGAAAAAGGAACTCGAATGTAGTAATTATGAGCATGCATGGTGATAAAGCAAAGGTTCCAACAAAGTGATTAAAAGGACAGACTAACAGCCCATAGGGTAGGGACCTCTGTTATGCTTTCAATAAAGAGCAGTGAAGCAGAATCTGAAGTTTGCACCGACGTCCCCTAACGGCATCTGGTTTTTTGTTGGTTCGACAAAAGCTTCTTCCTCTGATGCGTCATCTGCTCCCTTGCTCTGTTTTTGCTCTCTTTCCTCTGATAGTTTTTTCTTAGGGTTCCTCTGATAGTTAGTAATACTAGTTTGAGAACCTGAAGCTTGACATATTTCCCTATATAATATGTTGGGTGAATAAGCCGTGCTGGCGAGCTGGGCTCGACCAGCTCGTGTATGGGGGCGAGCCGGACGCGTCGGGTGCGCCCGGTCCGCGGGGTAGGTGTGAGTGTAGGCGTGCGTGTGGTGCATGGCCGTGTCCGTGCAGGTGAACACCGCATGGGTGTGTGTGTGCGGCATAGCCGTTGGCGATCGAACACCGCATGTGGTGCATGGCCGTTGCGTGCAGGTGAACACCGCATAAGGTTCCAACAACAAAGTGATTAGAAGGACAAACTAACAGCCCATAGTTAGTAATACTAGTTTGAGGACCTGCAACGTGACATATTTCCCTGTAGAATAAAGAGAGAAAGAGTTGACTAAACTTAATTTGATTGCATTGAAGAAATAACAGGCGGTTTAAGTAGCTCAAACAACCTGAAATAATTAACCTGGCTCTGATATTTTCTCTACTCTGCTTGCTCACTTGACAGTAGCTTCCAAAACCCTGTGGCTGTGATCTTTGCTATTGGACTCAACTGAACTGAGGAAACACAGTGGATTCGGTGCAAGTACCTCAAACCCTGTGTGTTAGCCCAGAACTACTGAGACCAGAGATGAACTACTGCCGGATGTCTAGCTATACTAGCACAGGAGGACACGAACTGGGTGCTACACACACAATCGAGCTGGAGCGGAGCTCACGTACTAGACTACTAGTACTAGTGGCTGAACAATGCTTCTACACTGAACACACACACATATGAGAGAGCTCTTGAAGCTGATTGTTATTGTACTAGAATGGCCTGGCTTACAACGATGGGCATCGGTCCTATACATAGGCTGACGTCAAACAAGTGAATTATGTCACTGCTGACCTCCTGCTACTAAGGCACGCCTGCTGCTCTTGCTAGTAAAAAAGATTTTTTACTTTCTGCCGTGCCCACATGCAGCCATGCATGCATCTGAGACTAGCTACGTAAATGCTGCTGCTGCCGTTGTGTGCTTCGAAAGACCAAGGTTGACTCAAATTGTACCGCCAACATTTGGATCGTCTCCCCACCGAATGGCGTGTGCAACCGCGCAGCGTCGCAGAGGCAACCACAAGTGTAGAGGGGAAAGAAGCAAACGATGATGCTGATATCACTGTCATTTCTGCCTGATGCATCAGGAGAAACGCAGATGAAAGTGTAGAAGAATTGACCGGAGGATATGTCCAGCGCTCTCGCGACGCCCGCGCCCCACGCGCGTGCGCCGCCGCCGCCGCCGCCCCCGCCTCTGCCGCCCCCGCCGCTTGCCCTCCCTCCGCCCCCGTTCAAGCCCACCACCCTCGCCACCCCTGCATCCGGCCCGTCCACACCGCGGCGCCTCTCCTCCGCGTCGGCATCGGGCGTGATTCCCGATCCAGATGCGCCGTCGCCGTCGCCGCATCCGGGGCTCTCCCGCTCGTCCTCCGGGATGGTCGCCGGTTCGCCCCCACCGTCCGGCGACTCGGCTCCATCGACTGAAGCCTCTCCGCCCCCGCCTCGTCTTCGATCCATTGTGGTCCGGGTGCCCGTCGCCGGGATTTGTGCTGACGGCCATTCCGTTGTTGCATGGGTCGCTGCTGGAGTGCCGCGGTCTGCCTGCTGCGTGCAGGCTTTCCCGGAGGTTGATGCTGTTGTTGCTGCTCCGCCCTCCTCTTCACGAACTCGCCCCAAATCTATGGTAATCCGGGACGCAGCCTTGGCTCCGGAGGGAGGGGATTCCTCCCCTGCCTCAGACCATGGAGGATGGATTGAAGTGCGTGGGAGCAAGGGATGTGCAAATGTTTCCAGCAGCGGTCCGGCTGTGCTGCCGAAGGCACGGCCGGTGGTTAGTCCGTCTGAGCGCGCCGCCTACCTCAGATGGATGGACGGACGATGCTTTCGGTGTCTCAGCCGCAAGCTTTTCGCCAAGGATTGCGAGGAGCCGCTAAAGTGCTGGCGTTGCTACAAAGATTTCCATCTTGCCGGTCAGTGCCCTGGCCCTTCGTCGAAGCTCTCCTCGACGGTGCCTTCCCACGGTCCTCGACTTGGTGTTGGGGATCGCCGTGACGCGCCGGCCAGCCATGCTTCTAGGCAGCGCTCATACGCCGAGGCTCTCTTAGCGCCACCCCCTGGAGATCACTTGGCTCGTAGTGTGGACGGATGCGTCTTCCCTCTCGCTCCGGTTGAGCAGGATCTCCTTGCTGCTATGCTCTCGGCTAGGCCGGTGGGCATCGATCCGTGGCCTAATGATCCTATGCTTGATGAAGCAATGGCGCCTTCCCCTTAGGTTTCCTGTCATCCTTCGTCCTAGGGACTGCTCCGCTTGGAGCGATGAGATGTGGTTCAGCCATGGTGCCTCATCCGTAGGGAGTGAGGAATATGTTGAACCTATGTGCTCGGAGGATACTCTTCTGTCGCCACACCATGGAGGCTCCTCCCCGTCTTCTGTGGTGCACTCCCTTGTACGTCTGATGCCGAGTACAGAGGAGCCGCTCTGTTTCAACGTGCCTGATGTTCTGGTTGAACCTATGGATGAGGTGTGCAATGTTGTTGCGAAGGTGGCGCAAACTAAAGCGACACCACTATCTCTGGAGGATTTTGTCAGCAAGGTTACTTGTTCACTCCCACAAACTCTGCTTGGGACCCCAGTGCCTTCGCATGGGGAGAAGAATGGCGGGCGACGGAGCGGGCGTCTGGATAAGAAGAACAAGGCGTGCAACATCCCGACATCCAAGCGTGCAAAGTATAGAATGTTGGAGGCTTTTGATGAGTTGCCGGAGGTCAGCAAAGCAGAGGGGCCAGAGCAAAAGATGCAAGCATACCTGGACATGTACAAAAAACCGCTCTCACCGCATGTGATCGAGGCGTTGAGCTCTTTGGCGAGGATCGATGGGAAGTCAAAGTTGGACCTGTCAGGATGTTTTCCACCTGATAATGTTAGCACATGATTCTTTCAGGCCGAGTCAGAAGAGTCTTTCGGTATGGACAGTTTCCCTTCGGCGAGTAGCAGTCATTTTGGTTGCACTTGAGCCTCGTCTAACTGCCTTGGGCTTGGGTGCATTGGTGTCTGGCTCTGATGATGTCCCTTGATGCTGCAGTTGTCTTGTCCATGTCCCCAAGTTCTAGTGCCTTTTTTCTCGTTTTCTTTTTTTCTTTCTTTTTGGGTTTTCTTTCGGTTTTCCCTGATTAGCCGAGAATGTTAGGTTTTCAGGTCCGGTTTTCCTTATAAACTGGACCAACTCTCTTCTTCTCAATGAAATGCAGAAACCCCCTGCCCCTTTCGCGGTGTTCTCGAAAAAAAAGATGAATGTGTAGAGGGGGACGAAGCAAACAATGATGCCGATATCACCGAGGGCTAAAGATGAGGGCAAACTATGACTTCTAGAGAAACTACATCAGGAGATTCTTTTTCCTATCCATCTGAGCTCCAACACCAAGTGGCTGGCATAAGAACATAACTGAAGTATACCTTAAATGCACCACTAACATTTTTAAATAATATTTATTTTCAGTTCTTAAGGATGCAAAATAGGATAACTTACGAAATGAATATGGGTCGTATATCATAAGGTGGTATGAATTAATACAAAACAAATGTTGCATTGATATGAACTTCAATAGCACTGTAAAGCACACAAAGTTTATAAAACCAATCAATATATAATCCCTTAAACCTATTTGCAAGTAATTGACTAATCACCTAAGATAAGAAAATGCGTATTTGATAGGATAGGATTCATTTCTCTATATTACATTATCTCTACGATGATTTCTTTTCCTCGAAGACATATAAAGAATATACACTCGCCCATGGTGCTCAGCAATATAACAACAATTACACGAATCTCCTCTCTAATCCTCACACAAGGTATCCGCTGCAAGTTCCTGACCTAGCTCCACCACGGCTTCCACCTCTCGCCGCTCCCAGGAAGATTGGTCTCCACGGGGATGCACAACCCGTAGCTAGGGTTTATCCGTCGATCGTGTTGATCGACTGCATTATAGTCTTATTTCTGCTCCATTGATGAGTTTTTTCTCTCTCACCACTCGATTAATTGGTGTTCCTTTTGTTTCTTCGATCTATAGGTTGTTTTGCATTGAAGATCGCCCATCGACCTACCACGCACGCCTGCACCAACATTGGATCACTGCCTCCACAACTCTCTACTCCATCAAGACAGGTTGCTGCATGGCACCCCAATTCAAGCATGGGTATAGGGTTCCAAAAATTACTACTTTAATTAAAATATAATACCTACCACTTGTGTGGTTCACTATTAAAATAAAGTAATTCTTATCTGGTTATATTTAATACTCCCTCCGTTCCACAATGTAATGCCTATAGATTTTTGTGAAAGTCAAACTTTGCCAACTTTGACCAAGTGTATAGAGAAAACGGTCTACATCTACAATACCAAACATGTACATTCTGAAAATATAACTCACGATGTATCCAATGATGTGCATTTGGTATTCTAGATGTACATACTTTTCTCTATAAACATGGTCAAAGTGTGTAATGTTTGACTTTTGTAAAAATCTATAGGCACTACATTATGGAACAGAGGGAGTAATGCTTATGACAGCCATGGATCACATGTAAGCAGCGACATGGCATAGAATTTAATTATGTTAACTTTGACCGTTAGGTTGGACGTCTGATGGATGGGGTAGTAGGCGCAGCGGCGGGAAGGAGCAGCTGTACCAGCGAGGAGCAGCAGAACTGGGACTATGGCGTCGGGAGGTGGCACAAGGCGTTCTTCCAGTCTCTCTGTCCAGGACGAATGCTGGTGGTTGGGGTGGTGCTTGCTGGGAGAGCAGGAACTATGGCGTCGGGAGGCGGCCAACATGAAGGGTGACAGCTTTGGCCCGAGTGAGCACTTGCAGTAGGCGGTGCAGCAGGACGTGCACCCACGGGAGTAGTTGTCCTTGCAGGCGGTGCACGTCCTCGACTCGCCGCAGACGGAGCCGCACAAGCTGCTTTCGTCACCGCAATTGCATTTGCAGGTGGTTTCGCAGTCGTATGCACCCGGTGTTTGGGCTCCGCACGCCCTCAAGCATCCTGACATGCACTTGCCTTGGTAGTAGGAGAGGCAGCCCAAGCATCCCGGCGTCGGGCTGCAATCGGCGCCGCATGGCCCGGCACCGGCAAAGTTGGCGGCGCTGCACGTGGAGTTGCACTGCGGCTTGCAGTCCTTGCATGCCGTCATGCCCGCCGCCGGGCATGCCATCCCCTGCAGCACGATGACAACCATCACGGCTAACACAGTTGCACTTCTAGTTGCTGAAGGCGCCATTAGTTACTTGCAAGGGGCAGCTTAGCTAGCTAGCTAGTATTAGTACTGTATATGGCAGAGAGCAAGAGAAGAGACGACCTCAGTGTCCATGGGATAGTAGAGCACCTATCTTTGCTATTTATAAGACAAGAGTATGAACGGGGGGTACGCAGCAGACATGCATGGGGCTCGACTCATCACTGTTGACGCCATCAAATACTGACGTCACATGGTTTTTATTTTAAAAGGAGGAATACCCTGGCATCTGCATCTCTTGATGCACACAGCCATCTTATTAAAATTGAGGTCCAGAACAAAGTCTCAATGTCATAAGCATAGTATGAAGCTTAAAAACAAATAAATTTGTCACAACCGGCGAAAATAGGGTAAGATGACTAAACACCTATCCTATTATTAGATCGCCACAACTGACGTCACATGCTACACCCAACAAACACCTATCCTATTATCATTTTTTGTGACATTTGCTCCACCGCCCCCCC
>LR738716.1:92633264-92646749 GCA_902687465.1 Secale cereale
TGCCCCCCCCCCCCCCCCCCCCCTCCCCCCAACCTCCCTTCGGCTTGCTAAATTCCTCAAAAGAATAACAACTAATGGAGATTAGGACATATGTTTTTCTATTCTTCCACGGCTTTCTCCAATGAAATTTTACTGTACCAATGGAAGGGATACAAATGTAATAGTGCAACGCGTGCCTTGGTTTTTTTTTCCATTTGACGAACTAGCAGTAGCCCTGCTTTGCATTAAGGAGAAAAAGAGTATTACACAGTCAGTTACAGCAGAGTGAAAGACACTGGCTGCCAGACATCACTATTACACAATCAATTATAGCATAGTGAAAGACACTAACTGTAAGACCTCCCACTACGCAAATGTGCAGATCTTACAATACAACGTCTTGGTCTGAAGAAATAAACCAATGTTAGCTCTTGCCTTATCTGCCACTATGCTCTTCGTCGTGCTCCGGTTCTCGAAAGGTCGTGCGTTTCTTTCCTTCCAGATCTGCCATGCAATGTACATCGCAGTTGGCAGTTGTGTGCTGGTAGCCTGCATGCATGGTTGTGCCTATTTGCAATCTATTCCACCACCCATTAATCGTTGATGCAGTCATCGCAATAGTCGCCATGGATGCATGTGTGACAGTAAAGCAATGCCAAACCTCTCTTGCGAAGGGGCACATGAGGATGATGTGGACGGCCATCTCGATGATCTGATCGCAAAGCACACACGTGTCGGAATGTGGCCAGCTCCTGTGTTGGAACCTGTATGAGGTCCAATTGCGATTCTGAAGCAATAGCCATATATAAAATTTTACCCTCGGTTTAGCCTTTCCACGCCAAATTTGTTCCAGCCTCAGTTGCGGGATCCAACTTAGGAACTTGAAGTGACATGCTGACTTCGCAGTGTAGTATCCATCCCCTGTTGACTTCCAAGTGATGCAGTCAAGCTCCGTCGTTAACTCAATATTCGGAACCATCTCCCAATTGTTAAAAAACTGATCGAGATCCGTTGGAGACTCAATTCTTTGGAGACCCTTCATCCATCTCCCCTCAGCCGGAGTGTCTTTGATTGTCAGATTTTTCTGGCACGCTAAGCGAAACATACTTGGAGATATTTCCTTTGGAGCCTGACCCTGAGCCATTTGTCACTCCAAAAACGGGCTATCGAACCATCACTGAGAGTGATCGTGGTACACGCAGCAAACAATTGTCCGTCAATCATGTCACATGGTATGGCTGTCACTTTCCAAGGTTTGTCCTCCACTTGCCATTCGTACCACAACCAGCTTAGCCTCCGCGATCTTCCAAAACACCCAATATCCTTTATATCCAGACCACCATGCTGTTTGGGTGCACAAATGGCTTCCCAATTAACCATTAATTTTCCTCCATTGCCCTCTTCGGCCGCATTCTACATAAAATTTCTTCTGATCTTGTTTAGCCTCTTCTCAACCCAGGCACTTGCAATGAAGATTGTTAGGAAATATGTTGCCATTGCAGTGATGACGGAGTTAACAAGCTCCCTGGCCTTGTCATCAGTTTCCCTTTCCAGGTCTTTAACCTTGCGGACGATCTGTCCAGCAACAGTTGAATTTCCACCCTGCAAAGCTTACTTATGCTCAAATTGTCCAGTAATGGCCTTTCATCATTTTAAATTGGCGTATATAAGAATTAAGGCTCATCAGTTCACATTGCTTATAAGAAAGAAGGAAGTTGTACTTTTGTAGGTTGCTCAGATCACTCAAGCATGTGGAGCAACAATCAAGGTGATTCTGATTCGCACATGGAAGCTACATAACACACTTGATCTGCACATGGAAAATAAATGCTGGCCACTACATATAAATTTACCAGTCACAAATTTTCGATGCGAACATTTGTCCCACCTATGCTTCCCAAATAGCGGTAGTGAGATATTTCTACTAGTTGTGTTTCCGCTTGTTTTTCAATGCATTCGTTTTTCTGCTATTTTTGTTTCTTTCTTCCATTATCTAATCGTTTTTCAATGCGTTTGTATTTACCTAACGATAAAAAAATATGACCAACATCATTTGTGTTGAGTGTTATGATTATTAGCAAGTATAGGATAGACTAGGATTTGTTCCTGCCTTATCTTGTACTCCAAGTTGATCATCGTACTCTTATATATATGCCCACGAGGCTCAAGCCATAAATAAAAAAAATCCACCAATCTTCTCTCTATTCCCTTCTAACAATTTATGTGGATGGCCGACTTTCTCTATTATGTGAATGCTTTGGTATTTTTATAAACTTGAACGTGGAAAATAAGTAACTTCATTGCTCTCACCATACATACACGCCCTACCCACATGATTCCACACTAGAGCAACATTTAGCTTTTCCATTTGTGAACTTTAGTAGTCTAGGAGTGGGATACATCAAGAATAGGGATTCAAAATGAAATGGCATGCTAAGATAGAAGGGGATGTGTTCATGTGCGGGCAAAAAGATGATTGATACATTTTTTTGGTGTAGTGCCACCAGAACACCGCACACATCAGTGCATGCCACCGACGGACGGCCCACATCTATTTAGCCGACCCACGCGGCCACGCAGCATGAGGTGGTGACCCAGGCACCCAACTGACTTGCTTCTTCTCTGTATCAATCAGAATCACTACTGATGTGAATAGATTTGAATAATTCTGAATTTTATTACCCTAAATTCAAGTTAGGTCATTGTTCGTTAAATCACCCCCTAAATTCCACCCCAATAAGCATAAATAACCCACCGAAGATATGTTATTTACACTTGAAAGTTCACAACAGATGCCACTATTACAGTTCACAAGTTCACAACAAAAGTAGTGTTGTTGTTTACTGTCTAACAGTGCATAGTATGTTTGTTCACTGCCAATTTGGCTAAAACATCAACCAATCCACTGAATTGTTGTTCCGTGGTTCTCATCCTTTTCAGAAAAATAATAGAAGATGCTGAAATGGCTAAAACATCATGAACATTGCCTTCCACTGACTAGTACAAATAGAAAATCTGAATTTGGGGGTAGCTTAGCTCCAATTCATCCCCCAGCCACCCCCCGCCCCCCAAATTGCATATGTCCTAGTGGGCGGTCATTAGGCCAATCTCTTTTGCTAAATGCGGGGACAAACACTATATTTTTATTTTGCAAATGCACAGTTGCAGTTTTTTACATAACATGATAGAAATGACGTAACTCAATGATCATTTATTGCATTCATCTTTGTGCAGTGGCACATTCACACGATAAATACTCTGGCGATGTGTGGGTGGGAAAGTGGGTTAGCTAGGTGTGTTACGAGGATGATGTTGAGCGTCAGAGATCAATTGTTTGAAAATGAGTTCCATTGTATGAAAATCTAGCTGGGAGTGGGATGCATCAAGAAGGAACGGGATCAATCCTTTGCAACTTGGAAGCAAAATGCATTGGATTATGAAAGCAAGGATTCAAGCTAGCGATCATTGATGTACATGCGAGACATGCACCTATCAAGCGTATCCCACTTGGTACAACGATTTTCAAGACTTTACCGTTTCATGGACACACATGAATGGGATCCCACCATAGGAGCTGGCAGTAGAAGAGAAACATACGGGCAGGGCTAGGCAATAGAACTACTGGCAGCTGGCTGGCAGGAGAAAGATAAGGATAGTCCTTCTTGAACCTGCCCAAGTAGGCATGATCGATGAGGAAAATGGCCCTAGGAATGCTGCTCTGGAAGCGGGAGAGGTCGCTGCTCAACTAGATCGCTTTGAATAAACCGGCCGCCACTGAGGTGCATTCCACGGTCTCCATGTCGTCTTCCTGCAAGGAAAACTGAACAAAATATTGTGATGGTGGCAAGTGTACAGTACTTTTTTTTACAAAAGGAGGCAAGTATATTTTAAATTTTATTTTATTTGTGCGGGTAGGACGCAAGTACATACGTGCACTCCAATAACGTAGGATAAGTAAACTGAGTTATGGAATGGGACACCAAGAAATTCCACAAATAAATTCCGTGGTGATGATTGCAGAGCAACATATATGTGATGGCTGCATGCATCATTTTGATGCAAAGACCAGGGGTAATCCTTCATTTATAGAAAAAAGCAACATATAGGTGAAGAAGACTTTGTTAGTGCCAGTCCCACACAGCCCTCAGAAGGGTGGGAAATGGATCCCGATGCCCCACTCACTGGACAAGAACAACTTGCCAACACGATGTTCGCAACTTCGTGATGTCTAGCATTCCTTGTAGGCTTGACAACAGATTATTATTTTCTGTATTGTGGATTGGAGACATATGTCCGTTGGATTGAGTCTTGCTCCAACTCTGGTTCCCTTAGAAAATGAAGCATGTAGGCTTCAGGAGAACATTGATTTGCTTTCTTAATAATCCCTACTTTTTCAAATTGTTATTCAACATGGAAGCATTCTATGATAGGGGACTTACTTTTTTCTTTCATGTTTGATAAATTTAAAACTCTTTAGTCTGAAGATATAAAATAGATTGTATATATACCATGCATTATGGATCTATTTGACAAATGATAAATTTAAATTTTGCAAAATATGCTCGGTTACTAGCATGCTGTTGTGGACATTTTTATTCCACCGGTAGTTTGTGCTGGTCACAAAAATTTAAAATCTGCATCTCCTACCCATCACGCAATAGTTATTTTACATTATAAAAATAATCCTACAGTACAACCTAAATTTGGCATACTTCTAATACTGGTAGCCTGAACCAAGGTTTCGGTTAATGAATGAGGCATTTTTACCGAGGGGGACTCGTAAACGCGGTTACCATGGTTACCAAGAAATACCGAGAAATACCGAGAATATGTTGAACGAATTTTACAGTTGAATTTTGAATTCAAATAAGTGAATGAATGAACATTTAAACCAGAGACCTCTTAAAACAGGAACTAGGTTGCTACCAACATGCCATAACCAACTTTCATGACTTAGATCCTACTACTTTACTATAAATCGAGTGTTTAAATTCAAAAGGTTAAAAAAATGGTATATTTTGCTTGGTACGGGGATTTGCCGAGGGACACGGAAATATGCGGTAACCACCGGAAATCTTGATATTTCGACTGGTAACCAAACCCTTGGCCTGAACCACATATGCATGCAGCACAAGCATGAACAGATACGCTGCAGGCAGATACTCCTAGCATATGGCCCTTCTTGTGGTGATGTAACGGTGTTGACGCCGTAGACGGGCTGTTGTAGTGCCATTGTGGGTTGGGCTCCTTCATTTTGGGCGTGGTATTCAGCCTTTATGCAACGGTTTCTTGTTCTCCCTTGGATTAGTCTACCTATTTGCGTGCTTACTTGGCGTGTGTTTCTCCTGTATGAGGCATTGCTGAATAATGGGTTCATGTGTTTCTTCCATGGTTGGTTGATTTTGCGTCGCTAGATTTTGTGTCACGTTAAACAGATCTGGAGTATGGTTTTGTGGATACTTTTGCGCCACGACGGAGGGGTGGACACATGTTTGCACCCCCGTTAACTCGCCGTGGGAGTATATATATGTGGAGTGGTCTGCGTGTGGGCATTGGGGAGGATGACCTTGCCTGCCTATTTCTCTAGGTTCGGGTACTAGGTGTTTAGTTCAAGGGGCCATGGTGATTAGTGCTCAGTTTCTGTGTGTTTTGAGTAGGTTCTAACGTCGAGGGGCACATGTTGTTTTCATGCTATTTTTTGTTTGTGTGCTTCGCTATGTTATTTTGTTGGCATTTCATTGTGCTATTTCTCTTGCTGAGACAAGATGGACAAAATTGTTCCAGTTTGTGCTCGATGAAGTAGTGGTATGTGTTTGCGCTGGTCAAGAAGAAACCAAAATAGGCACTAATTTATCTTACGCTGAATTAAGTATTATTCATCCAAGCTAATAAGTCATCTTTAATTTTTGGCATTTGATCAGTACCATGACATGGTAAGGATACATGTTGGCATGCTACTATTTATCTGACTAGCTCATCCTTCTCATGAAGTTATTATATGAAATTCTCAAGATGGGTATCATGCAAGGAATGTTTTTTTGGCTCTCTAGATCCAAGATATTATTTTCATGGTAATTATGCAATACCGTAAGCAATGGTAATTGTTTTATTGCAGCTAAGTTCCACGTGTGCTTGATAACTTGGATGTGGTGAGTTTGTGAATCAGAACAAGAAATATGAAAGGGTGTAAAGTGTATTCGAGATATATACTTACAATTTGTAAGTAACTAGATGACTTTGCACCATAAGGTACTGCAAATGAGGTTGTTCATGGCAGGTCCTGGGTTATATTTACGAAGGCAAAGATAGATCCTACAGCACCATATGTTTTAATTATAAGGTGAATAGCACATAAAGAGAAATTAGTTCCCTGATTTGAGTTGTTCAACTGTTAGTGTTGGAACAAAAACGGAACTGCCGCCGGCCGGTGATCGCGGGAGACAAAGTGGGAGAGATGGAGATGGACACAGGAGATTTTGCGGGGCGCTCGAACACCCCCGCCGCTCGTACGACGTCGTTTTTATTTCCTGAGCATGAACTCAAAACTGTCGAATGATACACATAGGATCAGCGAGCCTTTATACCGCGCACGCACGCCACACCGCGCCCACTGAGCTCCCACTCGGCCACGCCCTACCTGGCTCGCGCTCCCATCGCGCCCGCACGCGGACGAGGCGGCCACTAACAGCCCGGGCGACGCGGTCACACCTTCGGCTCCATCGCCAGCAGACCCACGCACGCATGCACACTCCCTCGGACACACATACACACCCCCGAGCCCGCCACGGGCCGGTCCTGACGCGTCCGGCGCACACACTCACACGCGTTCAAACCCGCCATGACTTATTCCTAACATTCACCCCCGCTAAGCCGCCGCCTAGAAGAGCCCGGAGTCCTCAATGCCGACGTCCGCCACGGCGCCACCAGAGCTTGCTCCGCTGCCTCTGTCTTACGCACCGTAGCTTCGGATGGTCGCGCTTGAAGTGACCCCACTGCCCACAGCTATGGCAGCACCCGCGCTGCTCGACGCCGTGCTGCTAGCGCCGTCGTCGTCGTGGTCGAGTCCGCCTCCGACCTATCATCGCTGTTGAGCTGCCACTTCATGTACTCAGACAACCGCGGGCGATACCGGCCCCATGTCGATTGGGCTGCAACCGCCATCGAGTCCTTCTCTGCCGGCCCCTCCTGCACGGCATACAGCTCATGAAAATTCTACATATGTATTATATTGGACTGTTAATTTGTAAAAACCATGTTATGATCGATCCAATGAACCACAATATAAGAGAAAAAGTAATTCTAGCTACTACTATAAAAAACATTGCCTTCCCCTGCAAAGCCTGAACTTTTTTGCAAGTCACAAGGGGCCAACAAGGCCTACTAGACACTAACGACCCGCCTACCCCTTCATGCCGCTAGCTTCCTATCTTTGGCTTGGGTTGATAGAATCTTTACCACGACATTGAACACTGCCACTCTAAGTAATGATCACCGTAATACCTTCCAGCACGCGTCATGAAAAACATAAGCTGGTCACGCGTACGATGTCGCTAGTCTGCAACATCTGCATCAGCTTCCACCCCACAGCTATGAGGGCTCTGCAGGGGGTAAGATGAACACTGACATAGGTTCATCCTCTGTTTTGGTTCATCTGCTCCTCCTCTGTTTTGGTTGATCCTGTGAGAGCAGATACACTTATTTAACATGGTTCAATTGACCCAGTGAGATCACTCATAGTAGCTGGTGGCTCAGCTAACACACCCCCGTGGAGTGTAGCACTAGCAATGTAATACTCATGTACCACCAACTTCTGGAATATTTCTTCAGATTTTTGAAAAAAGTACATTCACTAGCATAAAAATGACTATGTGGTGTCCACCCTCACTAGTACCCGAGACACTGCGTCCTCCGGGAAGTGTTAAGTATCTTGGAGTGCATCAGTTTGGGGGTGATAACTTTTCGCCAAGCTTGTTAAAACTAGAAAACCGGCCGACTGTAAGAGGTCTAGACTTTTCAGTGTGTAACTCTTTGAAATACTTTTCAGTCCTGTTTTCTTCCCGTGAAAAGTTTGTGTTAGACAAGATATGTAGTGAAGTGATCTCAAATTTTGTTGATTGTATCACAACTGGTGATGTCTGCTCGCAGAATCAAGGTATGAACAGAAGTAATGACAATGCAAATCTTCCTATCCAATCATATTCATGAATGCAAAGAGCTGGAAAATATTGGCCGCTGCTTATCCTCATATAATATATGCCATCGATCAAACAGATAGAACTCATGAGGTGTTAAAGTTTTGCATCACTACCTGTCCACATTTTGGGGGATTTCTTTGTCTCCAATACCCCAAAATTTATGAAATCTTCGGTTTAGTTTGTGCTAGTGAAATGGTTGTGCCAAGATGCTTTTATAACCTCACCTTTCACACTTCTGCATTTGGCCTGTTGTCACAACTCACAATGTGTAGTCCGTTTCATTGAACACGGTCATCTCATATTCTAGTTTTCCATTCCTTCTCTGAGTTGTTGTCCGTCAGGGGATTGCATGCTCTTTTATCCATAAAGAGAAACGTGTGACAGCTCGTGTGTGCCCCTACAACCTCATGAACAATAAATTCAGAAAAAACTGAAAAATATATGAAACTTTAGGGAATTAAAGATGTCAAACTTTTGATGTTCTTTCAATTTTCCAGACATAAGTAACATCATGGAGCCCTTATCCAGAACAATTACTACTCAAAAGTGCACCAACCTCATGAGACCAAATTTGAAAGAACGTCGAATCTTTGATCATGTTTAATGTTCCAGAGTTTCATTTCTTATATTGTTTTTATTTATTTTTCAATTTACTGTTCATTGATGTTGTAGAGGTACCCAGGTGTTGAAAGTCCTGTCTCTATCCATAAATCACATCAACATATTTGGCTATCCGGAACTTTGAATGCAACAACCATTGTGAAGGAAGGGTCTTCAGCCAAGGAGACTGAAATATGAAGATATTACCCTTATATTTCGTTACTCCCTTCATCCGGGTTTATTAGGCCCTCTTATTTTGTGTCAAAGTTTGACTGAGCAGTTTAACTAATAAATTTAAACTCTATGTCACTAAAATTATATCATTGGAAAGCTTTTTCAAATATAAATCAAACAAAGTACGTTTTGTATCATGTACTATATATTTTATTAATCATATAGATGGTCAAAGTCCAGCCCAAAATATGAGGGTGGCCAATAAACCAGGACAGTGTTAGTTAGTAAAAAGTAAGGTCTATAGTTACTAACTTCTACGAGCAGTTTTAGCATGGTCCCTCTTACCCCCTCTTTTCACATGAGAGGTAAGAGTATGTAGTAGATCTGAGCCGTTGATCACATTAATTAGTGGTCGGATTAACTCTTACCTTCTTACCTCATATGTAAAAATAAGGGGTAAGAGGGAGCATGTTAAAATTTGCCCCGTCTTGGCCTCGGGGAGGATGGTGGCCGTAGCCGCAGAGGCCGCACATCCCCGTCTTGGCCTCGGGGAGGATGGCGGCCGTAGCAGCATGGCTCGTGGTGTCCTATCCGGGGGAGGGATGGAGGGAGCTTTCTGCATCTGTACTTTGCAGGCGGTTGAGACTGCTCTTTCATTACCAGGCAACACGCAAGTATTCCCTCATGCCTCCTAATCCTCAAGTGTGCATGTCCAGTTCCATCGAACAAACTATCTGATTCCCAACCACTTCATGTGACTATCACGAACCATCATTCCGGGTTGAATCATTGATGTTGTTTTTATGCGAGTGACACAGGCAAACTGGAAGAGACTAAAGAATCGTGGTGCCATTTTAAAGGCGACGCTGGAGAGAATGAGCTTGAGGCAGGTATCAGTATCAATGGATCTCCTGGTGGCATGAAGGTTGATGCACCGATGAAATTACAAGCGGGAGTACTCGGAACCCATGTGCGGGCGGGATGATGGTATCCTGGTGAGCATGCTAATATATTTTTGTATATATATGGGCGTTCTGGGCTCTATTCTATACGCACATTTCCTTGTGACTATTGATATAGGAGAGACCGAGAGAGCCAGTACGTTTTGGCCGATGGAGAAATAAATTGGTAAGCATAAATCCTTAGTAGTTAACACTACAACTATTATTTTGTCTCTTTCTTAATTGCATGTTGGAAATTATTTGTCAATGTTATTTTTCGTAGAAATGCAAATAGCCTGTATACTACCAGACTATTCGAAATAGGCTTTCGCGCCGCTTTATATATAAATCACCAAGCAAACAAAGTACATGGCCGAACGATACAAGGTGATGGGGTAGCCCTCACATGCCATTCCCAGCATCACCGGTCCACGCAGGACGCACGCGACTAGGTTGCTGAAAGAGAGTAGAGTAAGATCAGGGTAGAACGCCACACAATGCCCTACACACCAAGATCAGGGAAAACGACGTGGAGTGATGCCGCTGCCGTGTCCACCATGGACAAGGGTTTTTACCCGGAACCCTGACATGAAGAGGAGCACCACGAGAACGTGTTCAGGAAGAGGAGCTTTCGCTCGGCAGCTCCACTGTGACACCATGAGGTCTTCAGTGTGCGCGTGATGAGGCCTGATCCTTAAGTCTCTCATGGGAGGTGTGATAGAAGAAGCCGGGAAGTTCTACGGTGGTCGTGGGCAGAGATGAGGTCACGCCACGGATTGGAGACGCAGTTGAAGTGGTGGATGGACCTGACAGGGAGCCGCGAGAGGATTTCAGCGAGGAGGTCCTCTAGAAGAGCAGTGCTGGCGTCCATCGCCTCCGTGGAGGGCTGCTGTTGAGTGTGCGGACGTGAGCGGATCTTCAGGAATCGGGAGGGATGGAGGCTTTGTTCTGTATAATAATCATGATGATGTATACGATGAGTTCATTCGAAGTGATTCTTCCATGGGGTTTGATCCCTTATTTCTCCACGGATTCAATTGTTCGCTAGATAGTACCAACACGCCAAACCCAACTCTTATGGCATTAATTAGATCCTACATACTTCACAATAAATCGAGCATTCAAATTCAAAAAGTTCAAAAAATTGGTATTTTCTGCTCGGCATGGAGATTTATCAAGGGGGGCGGAAATACGCGGTAACCATGGGAAATCTTGAAATTTCTACCGATAACCAAAACCTTGCTAGGTAGCCTTTGATTGAGGGTTTCGTTTATCGATTTTACATAGCGAAAAACTCCAACATGTTGATGGTGTTGGAGAGTGTTAATAAGACGCACTCTGACGGATGATCGACATCATGTTTTTTTATCAACAATGGTTGACATGATATAAATCCAATTAAATCATCACAACTTTTGAGAAACAGAGCTACTCATCCTGTACCCACTCATCATCAAGGGGAGCCACCGGGAAGAAAAAAATCTTACATTTGAACATATATTCTTACTGAATCGAAATAAAAAAATTTGAATCTTCCGCCGCAGCCAAGAGCCAGCAAGGTCCATACCAACAGAGGTACATTTGCTTGATACTATAAGACTTGTCTATTTTTTATATTCATATACAAGATAAGCCTGCGTATTGATACTACAATGGCAAATGAGTCCGTACATTTTCCTTTGAGACCAGCACCCGCAGGAAGGAAGGAGCCTTTGTTAGAATAAATCCGAGGCGCACCGTCGATCTACCGAGGACCAAGCAATCACACAAGCACGACACCGAGATTTGTTAACGAGGTTCACCATCATGGCTACATCCCCGGGGCCTGACTACGGGTGCTCCTCCCCATGACACCGCTACAATACTGCACCCTGGCCGCCCGGGCGCCGGCACACGCCGCCGGCTCCCCTACGTGCTTGTGCTATTATGTTGGCATTTACGCCGTAGCCCCTCCATCAGCTCAGAGTGAAGTCGTCCATCAGGCTCCAGCTCCACCTTCAACATGACTCCACATCGGTTGTGGGAGGAGACATAACAGCCTTGTTGCTCATCTTCTGAACATTGCTCCCCTCAATCTCCTGCACAACATCCATTTCAATGTCATAGGGGAACCAGCAATCTAAGACCACTTTCTCATATGAAGTTTTGTTAATGGTAGAAGCCAAGAGAGGCAACAACCGTCGCTGCTGAAACAATAAAACTACTGAAAATGAAATCAACAAACTGCTCTGTTCTGCTCTAACAAAGTATTTTTTTAAATGAAAATATATTAATATCACGAAGTTACCAATTACACTCAGTCTTTGCACCTACAAGATGTCGCAAAGACATCCCGATGCACAAAGCCAAAGGGAAAAATATATATAAAAAAAGGAAAAAAAAACGAAGGACCCACCACAGTGATCGACCGCTCCCAGCAGCCGCAGGCAAACCACCACCAAATACAACACCCGGAAAACATAAAATTTCTCCAAAAGCAACGCCCCAAGAATGAAACAGTTCACAAGCGTCATGGTTGCCCGATCCAAGATCCTAGGTTTTCGCCCTGCAGAAGTCCGAGCTCCCAAAACAATTCATTCAACAAGGTAATTGTCGGGCACAACCAGACATTTGGTTTACACACCCTCAAAGTCTTGACTCAACACCCGAGGAGCACCACTTGAAATTAATTCCTCTAATGATGCCGCCCCCACTTGACACTGCTACTCCTGAGAGTTATCAAACACCTGCCTGACTTCATCACCTTGAAGGCCCCGTCCGTCTAATTGATCCACCTATCTCACACACCATGACCTTCTCCACAACACCATAGAAATCGAGAAGCCGACATGTCCCATGGTGTCAACAAACAATAGAGCTTCGCATCAGGCCCTCATGTTACCTCGTTGCATGAAACTGACGTGCACGACCGAATTCTATCCAATCCACATATTGTGGGCAAGATCTCCAACAACAGTTCTGGAACATATCAATGACCAGATCGAGGAGGACCAATAATGCAGGAAGTTTCCATGATGCAATAGAAGCACGAGGACCGCCACCTCTATTCTCACGACAACAAGTTCCCACACCGCCACGATCCAGGCTGCCACGACCGATCGTAGCCATGGGCCAAGCTCCACAAACCCACCCAAATCCAGATCGGGGGGGTGGGGGGGGGGTGGGAGGGGGTCGGGAGCCCCAGCTGTCCCCAGCAAGCCACCGGGCAGCTTGGGTGCTCCACCATGCAGAGCATCCCATCGCGCCTAGACAGGAGCAAGGCCGCCACAAAGTGGGAGCACCACGCCACCAGGAGCACCACCAGACCGGAACCGCGCCGTTGCCAGGGATGTAGGAGAATCGCGCCCAAGGGAGGCCCCGCCATCGTTGGAACTGCCCGGGCTTCGCCCGTCAGAGATCTTCCGCGGTAGTGAGGGATAGGAGAGGGAGGAGAGGGCCGGCGTGGCATGGGTTCCCCTGAGTCGCCTCGGCGAGGTACGCGGGGGTCGGGCCACATAGTCTCCATTACAAGGTGGTATGTAGCTCTACCATCGAAGATTGTCAAAAGTTAAAACAAAATGAATTGAATTAGCAACAATAGAAATATCATCAGGATG
>LR738716.1:92659598-92679474 GCA_902687465.1 Secale cereale
GTACTACATTGTGCGTGCCTCACAACTTATACAAACTGAAATTACAGTTGCAAGTGAAGAATTTAGATAAGATCCAGAAAAGGTATTGGTTAACTCTTCTTGATGGCCCCTGCTTCTTAGTCGCTTTTGCTCTGTTTCTTAGTACCAAAAAGGTACAACACTGAAATTTGAAATTCAGTTGTTGGGCTTCAACAAAGGAGGCGTCAGTGTTTATCTTCAACAAAGGAGGTGTCAGTGTCTAATTGGGTATCTTCATCATGAACACAGCCATTGACACAGGGTTGTGCCAACATTACCACAGCAGCAGCAAGATTCTTGTACGGACCACCTCAATGCATGGCTGGAGCAGCAGCATTAGCCAATCCGGGCCTGTACTTCTGAATTACATTTGCAAGCCAAGTGCCCTGCTTTTTGTGACAACCAATCAGTGCATGGTCTCCTCTTCTGTTGCTAATTCTATTGTTTCTGAGCTATTATGAAATTTTAGGTACATCTTTCTGACAAGTTACTGGTTTCGCCTGGTTATTCATTGAATGTCCCAGAACGGACCTGAACTTAGTTTGATTGCACTAATTGAAGAAAGCAGGTCCCACGCGCCACAAATTTAACAATATTTAGCCATCATTTGTTTGGTCCAGTATACATCACTCTCAATTCCTACGACATACAGCTACAATTCTGCAGCCGGGAGCTTGAATAAACTCCACTCTCTGACAGACATTTGTGTTGTTGCAGTACAAATTAAAAGCTGAAATACCAGTACACTATTGACTGGTCTATCCAAAAAAGCATAGGTTTTCAGAGAACCAACACAAGACACCCGCGAAAAAGAAAAAGAAAAACGCCACAATGGAGAAGCTGCAACCTGAGCTGCTTTCAGAGAACAGAGCAGAGTAGCATAAACTCCGTCAGTTTCTTGCACTAAACAAAGGACAGCCTTGCCAAGGTCACCATGTTTCTTCACCAGCTAGATAGTCCGCCAAGAAGTTTACATCTCTAAATTCATACGTGTATATGTCACACTTCTCAAGAAATTAGTGTGGTGTCTGAATCTCTGCAGGTAAGTGTATATGGCATTATGGCTGATGCTTTCCCCGTATCCCTGCATGGATTTGATCATCATCTAAACATGAGATTCCAATGGTCATGGCATTAGGTAAGAATACTCAAAACTAGTAGAAGTTGTAACAGCAGACGTACTTATATATCCTTGCACGATATGGTCCTTCCTCGTTCGGCTGGAGTTGCAGCCTAGTCCTCTTCTTCCACCAATCGATCCTGGCAAGCAAAACAAAACAGTGGGAGAGATATTCAGCTATCGTATATCATACTGATGAAAATAGATATGCATGGAACAGACAACAGTAATGAAGAATATTGTTATTAGCTAGATTGAAAGAGAGATAGAGAGAGAGACCAAAGTATTACCTGATGAATATTTGTCTGTATGTTGCAGGATTCAGATGTGTAGAACACGTGCCATTTCTTCTCATCTGCTCCATCCTCTGCATAAGCCTGGATGTGCTTGATATGACTGAACTTGTCCCAATCGGAGCTAGATTCTCCATCAGCCATTGAAGTGAGTACCTCAAGGTTGCAGGTGAGCAGCAAATGACTAGGATTTACAGTCTGCAGGTAGACCGGAAGTTGATTTTCCCAGAAAGGAACTGTCAGCTGGAGCCGCCTGAGTGCATCCATCTCTTTCAGTGTCTTGAGCTTCGGGCAGTAACTGATTTCAAGCTTTTGTAATTTTGGAAGATTGGAGATCATGGCCAGTTCGGGTATGTCATGCAGGTCGAGCTCAACTACAGAAACAAAGTTCTCTAGAGAGTGGAGACCGTGGACGTTCCATATTATTAGCTTCTTCAAAGCCATTGCATGAGACATAAGTCCTGGAGGCATACGGCCCAGTTTGCAACGAGTGATGCGAAGTTCCTCCAATAAGGGCATAGCTTTCACTTCCCTCTCCCAAATCCACTCCTCCCATTCCCCCATTTCGTGAAAATGCAGCTTCTGGAGTTTGGGAAACGTAGCAGCCAACTGAGATGAAGAATATTGCCGCTGATTGTACTGTTGGACGAATTCAGGACCGACACAGTTGATTACTGGAGCCTCGGCCACTTTTATCCACTCCAAATACGGGAGCCTACACAAGCCATCTGGGAGTTGGGTGCAGCAAGGCAGATGTTCGAGGACTAGTATCTTCAAGCTCTCGAGGGGCACCATAGCTGTGGACGCCATCCATCCTGGGAGCCGACGACCAAAATATCTTTTTAAGACGATGTGTTCTATGCAAGGCTGAGGACATAGCACATCAAACACGGCCTCAATTATTTGCTTCTCAGAATCAGAGACTTCTCCTGGGACCAACCCATCTCCCACTCTACCACCACATTTCAAACCAAGAAAGGTAAGTTGTTTCTTTGCATTTACCCTTGCCTTTGCAGCCAACAAGGCACTAGATACATTTTCTAGGCTCTCTAGTGAAAGATAATTGAGCTGGGAAAGAGACCCCAACTCTTCCAAACTACACCAGTCACCATCAGTATAGGCTGGAAATCCACATAGTACCCTCAAATTTGTAAGAGCTCGGAAACTCCTAGGAATACTATTTACAAGAGTGTTATCAATATCAAGGAACCTCAACCCTTGCAGCTTGATAATGCTATCAGGAAGTTTCATGAAACTTTCACAACCTTCAAGGCTAATATGCTGTAGGAATTTCATCTCATGGATATTCTCTGGTAGTCTACACATATCAGTCCTCGTTAATGCCAAATATCTCAAATGCTTGAGTTGGTACATAGATTCAACTAGTGCAGCAATATTTGCAGATTCTATATGCAAAAGACGTAGACTTGGGAAGTTAGTCAATGAATCCCCGGGCTGAATTTTGAGGTTTCCATTGAATATTAATGTCCTAAGCAATTTCTGCTCTTTTAAATATCTCCACTCAGTTTCATCTGATCCCACTCCTTTGGTTTCTATAGACAATCTAAGAAAATTGGAGGATCTAAGGTTTTCTCTAGCGGTATCTCCATTGTGAGCTACTAGTGTTTCATCCCTAGCCATAAAATGAGCAAATGAGCGGATGACATCATGCATGTTGCAGATAAGTTGGCTAGGAAACCGTGGATCTATCTCTATAAGGTTCCTTAATATTAGCTCTTTATAGTTCCTTTTCCCTTCTTCTTCCAAACTACTTGAGCCTCCTTGAAGCAATCCTTCACAAATCCACATGGACACAATTTCACGGACACTTAGCACAGACTTTTTGGGTTTAAGGGAGAAGTGCAGGAAGCATTGTTTTAGGTAAGAGGGCAAATCCTGGTAGCTAATATAAATTGCATAGTTTAGTTCATCTGACATTGGAGATACTGACCATATGTCATCATTCAGGACTTCTTCCCATGCAGACCGTGATTTCTCCTTGCTGCATAGAAGTCCCCCCATTACTTTCATAGCGAGTGGTAAGCCGTCACATTTTTCTACAATTTGCAACCCAATTTCCTTTAGCACATCAACCTCATGTCCATTCTCCTCTGTAGTGAGTACCTACAAGCAGTTTAAATGTATAGCTTCAATAAGGGGAACATAACATCTAAAAGTGGTGATCAGCTTATCTAGTTATTTCATTTACCAATAATAAAGTGGCGAACAAACCAAACTAATACTCCTTCGTGGAACATGATTTCTCAATCAAGCTTGAATGGAAAATAATACTACACTATGAAAGTATATTGCACACAGATGTGGTACTGTCAATTTCATGTTATCAATGTGGGTAAAATATCTAGAGTTACGGCCATGTTTTGAAATAGTTGACTGACCCGAGTCCTAAGATAACCTATATTCATAAGGAATAAAAGTTATGCACCACCAAATATTAAATGATAGTAGAGAAATTTACAGACATTCGCTAATTTATTATATACTGGAGCTCACATCATGCACATGCGTATTATGCATTTATTTAATATGCATTTCGTACGCTGTGTTGTTTATTATCATGAAAAGCAGAGGCGCTTAAGTACACACATACACCATGAATACTTCATCCATTTCTGAATATAGGTTTTTTAAGACGCGGCATGGTCCTGATGTTGATACATTGATCATGAAGTTATATGCAGGTTAGTTGCCTCAGATTGCTGTATAAAATTATGTTTTATAATGAATATAAGTGATGTTTCAGATGATAGTATTTTCTTTATATATGGTCAAAGTTAGAAACGCTTGTCTTGTAATTCTAATAAGGACCAAAATTTTGGATCATAGGTACTACTCCCTCCGTCCGGGTTTATTAGGCCTAAAACCACCACAAGCATGTCCCTTTTTATAAGGCCTTACTTTGGAAACATACATGCATGCATCCATTTCATTGGCCATAGGAAGAGTTATTGTTGCTAGTCCCATGACTGAATAATAAATATGCTGCATGCATGCTTTTTTATTGGCTGCATGTGAGAGTTGACATGTGAGAGAGTGCATTGGGAATAGGATGAAAGGATTAATATGAGCAAGTTACTATGTGCCTTGGTCCAAGAGAAGTGGTCTTCGGGCCCAATAAACCCGGACGGAGGGAGTACTAGTTAATTACTATTTACACAAACAAGTAAATATATGTGAACGGTATTTAGGTGAACTCGTGTTAAGAGTGAAACTTACGGCAAGGGCATTATAGTTGCATGGTGTTTACTGTGGTACCCATACTATTCTTCTGACAAACAATTATTAGTAACTAATACTAGTCATCAACCAACTGAAGAAATGCATAATGACACAATAAACGGTATGGAGGGACACAATAACTTATGTTTAAATTGATTGTAACACCATGCAGTCAAAAGTTCATCTCCCCTATGTTAACCTGGAATCACTACGTATTGGTCCAACAAAGATACATATCTAAATCGAGTTCAAGTTAAATTAACACTGTGTGTGTTGAGTTTGGGGCAGTGCTGACCTGATTCTTGAGCAGTGACCATGCATCTTCATGCCCTAACTTGTCAACGTGGTGGCAGTGTGCAGCTTTCATGCTTCTCGTGATAGTTTCATGTCTTGTGGTGATGAGGACCCGGCTGCCGGGGCCACCATAGCCAAAGGGAGTCATTAGCAATTTGTTCCATGCATCGACACCCCACAAATCATCAAGCACAAGAAGGAATTTCTTGTTCTCGATGGCGTTCTTGAGAGCATCGACAAGTAGGGCCCTGTTTAGAGCCCCACTCCCTCTAGGCAGGTCTCCCCCAGCGGCAATGATGGATGTACTTAATAGCTCAATATCTGTGAAATCCTGTGTGATGCTAAGCCATATCTTCTTAGTGAACTTGCCTTGGATAGCCTCATCATTGAAGACCTTCTTGCCGAGGGTGGTCTTGCCAATCCCACCGACACCAACAATGGCAACCACCATGTGCAGACCAGTCTTGTCACCGCCCCCCTCACTTGTGAGCAACTCCACGAGTGCTCGTGTGTCCTCCTCAATCTTCTCGCCGACAACACCTGACCGCTCCATCAATGAATCTGTTTTGCGGTCAGTGGCAAGACATCGAGTAACCTTCAAGTCTTGGTAGGCTTCTAGCTTCGCAAATTTAAATTTATTGCCCCGCTCGCAGATGCTATACAGCTCCTTGTTCAATGCCTTGATGCGGGTTCCGATGTCATGGGAGTGGAGAGGATTTCGTAAGCAGAAGAGGAGTGGGTTAAGGCACCCCATGTCCTTGGATGGACGCTGCTCCATGGCCTTGAGCTGACAAAGGTCGAGGATGTCGGTGGCGAGGTACATGGCACGCTTCAGTTCGCCCACCCACCCCCGCACACTCTCATCGGTGATGTTCCTCCTATCAGCATCAGCAAGGAAATTCTTGAGGTCCCCAAGCTTGATGCTCAGGTCTTTGATCCCGACGGTTACGCCGATTAGCATGGCCACCTCCTCTTTGGCCATTTCAGCAAGCATGCTGGTCACGTAGGATGCCAAAGCATCCAGAACCCCCGCCATTGGTTGCAGGGTTAGCTCACGCTTGAGCTGGTACTGAAAACAAGCATGCAAATAAAAAAATTAGTCTTTTGTATTACTACCTCGCTTTTTCACATCAACAATCCCCATGCTAACAGGAAGGATAATCAGATTCAGCCACTAAAGACTAGCAGCAAATGGAAAGGGAAAATGCGGCTTGCAAACTAGAAGGCAGTGCACACAAATTTGGCTTGAAATAAAACCGAAGTAGCATTTACCTTGGACAAACACACCAAGAATTCTAACGCCAAGACACACGATCATCTCTTTCAGAGAGAGAAAAATAGGTAGAGTAAGTGTGGTGTAGCTGGATTCGGCTAACTACCTTGAACCGACTGGAGAGATGAGAGACGGATCTTGTTGCAGGGCAATTAAAAGTTAGATTGATATCCCTTGTTGTCTTGTAGTAAGTAGTTGCAGGGTCCAGTGGCTTTAGCTGGAACTGAAAACAAAGAATGCACAAAAATTAGTCCTCTTTATTACTACCTTTCACACATCAGTAGTCACATGCTAAAAAAATGAGAAAAGAAGGATAGTCATGTAGATTCACTCAGCAGAGACTACCAACAATTCCTTGTAAAGGAAAAGCGTGGATTGCACACTAAATTGAGGGGACGGTAAATTTTTGAGTAAGTGGGGTGGAGCTGCTGCAATCGATGAATTACCTTGGATCGATTGGAGAGATGAGAGAAGTAACCTTGGCCTAGATCTGGGGATCTATATCCGGCAGTCAGCAATGCTCCTAGTAATGCTGCGAGAGGTTGCCATCTCTGTCCTATATTGCAGAAATTAAAAGCTTGTTAATAAGAAAAAGATCCGAGCTAAATCCGTAGTGCAGAAATCAAAATCCAGGCTTTTGTAATAATCTAATGTGTGAGCTTAATTTGTACTGTAGAAGTCAAATCTAAGCTTTGTAGTACTGGATAAAACGGAGCCTCTGTAATAATCTACCGAATGAGCTTAATTTGTACTGCAAAGTGCAAACCAGAGCTCTAAAAACTAGTAGGTGCTTTCTACTAAAAGGATGTGAGCTCAGTTGGTACCGCACAACAAATTGGAGTGAGCAGCACAAATCAAAATCACGGAGCTTCCTAGGTACGTACTGAAAGAAGATCTGAGCTCAACTTGCACAGCACGAATCAAAATCGGAGCTTTCTATGACTGCGCAAACCCAGACCATATCAAAGATTTGTAAGAAACAATTTAGTCTGAGCTTGCTACGGCCCCATTCAGATCCGATCTGAGGATCTGCCCTTGCTAGGACCAAGAGAAGAGGAAGAGGGTCCTCACCTTCTACTTGTATGGGCAACGTCGGGGGAAGCGGTCGTCAGCGTCGCGCTGTGCACGGCCGGCTGCGGCGTAGAGCTCTGGTTTAATCTCGGCGGCGTAGAGGAGAAAGAAAGAGTGGGAGTGAGCAGAGTGAATTAGCAGACGGGAAGGGCGAATATAATCTCGGTGGCGTCCGCAATGAGCAGAGCAAAGGTGGCCGACCAAGACTCTGTAGCTTCACGAGGCCTGAGGTCCCAATCAATCAGCCAAAGGTGGTAGGCTCCGGCCACATCGCCGTCTCTGTCCACAACAGTGAGCTCTGCTTCATTGATTCATTTAATTGATTGAGGTCCCAGCGAGGGTCATCTTCCCCACCCGCCATCATCTAACTTTATTGTTGCTAACCTGTCCTAAGAGCATCTCCAACAGCCGCCCTATACTAGCGCCGCGCCGCAAAAAACGACATTTTTACGCGCGCGCAACGCGTCGGACAGCTCCAGCGGGCGCGCAAAAAACGCGCGCGCGCTAAAACGAGTTGGACGCGCTGGTGAAAGCCCCATCCCGCGCTGTTGATTTGGTGCGTCCACTTCCGCGCGCGCGCGAACTCTCCTTTCTTCTTTCTTTCACCCCCGCGCGCCGGCTCTCCCGCGCTCGTTCCTCTCCCGCGCTCGCTCGCCCCCATCCGGCCGCGCCGCCGCCGCCGCTCGCGCCCCCGGCGACCTCTTCCCCGGCCTATCCCGGCGCCGCCCCCGCGCCCGCCGGCGACTCGCGCTTCCCGGTCTGCCTCCGCTGGCGCCCGCCTCCCGCGCCCGCCGGCGACCGTTCAGGCGCTTCGTCGGCCTCCCCGCGTCGCTGCGCTTCCGCCCCACCCCCTCCTAGTCCGACCGGACCTCGCGCGCCTCCGACGTCCGAGGAACAGCGCCCGACGGCTCGCTTCCGCGCCGCGCCCGCAAGGTGTTTTGATTTGGTGCATATTTTGAATTGTAGTTTTGATAGTATAGTATTGAACATTGTAGATGAGTTCGTCGCATGATTCTTCCGAAGATGAATTTGATATGGAAGAGGAGGAGGATCTTGCAATGATCATAGCAATGCATATCAATAAAAAACCGAAGCACGGTGGTTCGGTTATGGGTCGGGAAAAAATTTGGAGAGATAGGATTGATCCCCATAACAGATTGATGAAGAACTATTTCGTGGAGAATCCCACATACCCGGAGTCATATTTTCGTCGCCGGTTTAGGATGAGCACAGACTTGTTCAAGCGCATTGCAGAGAAACTAGCGATTCATGACCGTTTTTTCCAGCAAAGGAGGAATGCTGCTGGAGAGCTCGGGCATAGCATCTTTCTGAAGGTGACAGCCGCTTTGCGTGTGTTGGCATACGGTATCCCGGCCGATCTAGTTGATGATCACTTGGCTATGGGTGAGAGCCAAGCCATCATGTGTGTCAAGCGCTTTGTAGTGGGAATTGTGCAAGTGTTTGGCGAGGAGTATTTGAGATCTCCCACTGCTGAAGACGCCGCAAGGCTATTGGCGATGAACAAATCTCGCGGCTTTCCTGGCATGCTTGGCTCAATAGATTGCATGCATTGGAGTTGGAAGAATTGTCCAAAGGCATGGCATGGGAAATTCCACGGCCAAAAAAAGGGTTCCACTATAATCCTTGAAGCGGTGGCCGATCAGGAGACTTGGATATGGCATGCATTCTTTGGAATGCCTGGATCTTTGAATGACATCAATGTTGTCAACCGGTCACCACTGATGAATAAGATTGCGAATGGTGAGTTGCCACCGGTTCAGTTTGTAGCAAATGGCCATACGTACAACTATGGCTATTATCTAGCGGATGGCATCTATCCAAAGTGGCAAACCTTCGTGAAGCCGTTGAAAAAGCCAGAAGGTAAGAAAAATCTTGATTTCCACAATGCTCAGGCAGCTGCTAGAAAAGATGTCGAGAGAGCATTTGGGATTTTGCAAGCCCAATTTGCTATTGTGAGAGGACCGACTAGATTTTGGGATCAAAAAATGCTTTGGTACATCATGCACGCTTGTGTGATCATGCACAACATGATCATCGAGAATGAGCGTGGCCAAGATTTAGACTACTCACAGTATGAGCTCTTGGGACATCCCGTGCGAGTGCGACGGAGGGCTGAAAGGGTAGCCCGTTTTGTTGCCTCCTATCATGTCATTCGGCGTCCCGCAACGCACAATGATCTTCAGAAGGATCTGATTGAAGAGTGGTGGGCATGGCATGGACAACAACGAGCATGATTTCATTGCATTTTATGTATTGTATTGTTCATGAACTATTGGTTGTGTTTATTTATTGCATTATTTGTTGTATTGAACGATAAAACTATTTGTTTCAGTTGTAATAACTATTTATTGTTGATTTATTTTGTTTGTTTGATCGTTTTTCTTCTATTTGTTGAATTGTATATGTGGTTTGCGCGCGCTGCATTTTTGCGCACCGCTGGAGCGGCGCGCGCGCTGCATTATAGCGCTGCTGCTGGAGCCAGCGCTGCGCGGCGCGGCAAACCAGCCTAAGCGCGCGCGGCAAATGCGTTTTTTGGGCGCGGCGCGTAGCGCGGCTGTTGGAGATGCTCTAACAGCCATAATGCCAGAGAGGGTCGCGGTAGTGTGTATTAAGAGCATTTCCAGCCGTTGGCCCCCAGGCGGCGCCTAAAATCGTTGCCTGGGGTGAGCCGGCGCAAAAAAACGCCCTGGGCGAGTTGGACGCGTCTAAATTTTTTCAAAAAAAAAATTATTCGGCCAAGTTCGGCTAAACACGTCTAAAATTCGGCAAACTTTGGTATATATTAGACATGTTCGCGGCTTTTTACATAGCAAATATATTTAAAAAAAGAACTGGCTGACCGTGAAGTAGTCGTCGCCGTCTTCACCGTCGTCGTCATCGTCGGCCTTCTCCTCCTTGACGCGGCCGTCCCGTGTGGACCCCTGACCGGCGTCGCCAACGCGGGCTAGTGGTGGCGGTGCGTCGTCGTCGTCGCTGTCTTCGATGACGACGACTCCTCCTTCGTCGCGGCCCCGGCGGCGCTGCTCGATCCGCCACAGGGCGGCGCACTGGCGCTCCCTCGCCATCTTCAGGGCGTCCTTGCGCCCCCATTCCAGGGCCGTGTTATCGTCGAGCTCCACGTCGCCGCGCTCTGTCTTCACGGCGGGGAGACCCGGCTCCGTTTTCATCGGCACGAGCCCCGGCTCCGTCTTTGGCTTGACGAAGCGCGGAGGAGCCGACGAGGAGGCGCGCTGGCCGCCCTCGTTGATGACGATGCTGGCGCGGCGAGTGCGCCGGCCAAGCGGCGTCTCCGCCGCGGGCTCGGCCTTGATGACGCCGAGCAGCGCCGGAGTGCCGGAGGAGTGGGAAGAAGAGTGCGAGGAGGAAGACGAGGAGGAGCCGAACCTCCTGGGCATCCATTGCCCGACGCGTCGACGGTGGACCGGGGCGGCCGCCCTCGCCGGGCGAGGGTACGCCAGCGGCGGGTTGTTGCCGCCCTCAAGGTGCGCCAGCACGCCCTCGAGCGTGCGGCCGGGGACGCCCCACCATAGGTGGCGCGCCTCGCTGTTCTTCGTGCCGCCCACCACCGGCGCCCCGTCGGTGGACGCCAGCCTCTGCTGCTGACAGCGCTCGAAGTACGCCGTCCACGCCACGTGGTTGTCGGCGGCGTACTGGGCAGGGCGAGCTGCTCGTCGGTGAGGGAGGAGCGCACGATCTCTACCTCGGCGGCGAAGTAGGCGGGGCGCGCTATGGCGTCAGGCAATGAGGGAATGGGCACTCCCCCGTTGCTGAGCCTCCACCCCGTCGGCCCCGCGCGCATGTCCGGCGGCGCCGGGATGTTGGCCTCGAATAGGAGCCACGACTCCTGTTCGCGTAGAGAGCGGCGGCCCAAGCCGTTGGCCACCGCCTCGTCGCCGGGGAAACGTGCGGCCATCGGCAGAGGGAGAGGGAGGGTCGACGGCGGCGCACGGAAGAGGGAGAGGGAGGGCTCGGCAGCGGCGCACGGAAGAGGTAGAGCTCGGCGGCTAGGGCTGGTGTGACCACCGTCTTATTTTATAGTCGCGCCCGTGTGTACGCCGCCGGTGAGGAATCAATGGCAAGGCTGACCGATGGCGGCATCATGGCAGCCTTGGCATTGATTCCCGCGGGAACCGAGGCGATGGGGCGACGAAGCGCCCGTCTCGCTGACTCGGCGGGCCCGCGGCTGTTTCGCGCCAAAACAACTCGCCCGGCGCCCCCGGGTATGCCGGGTTCGGCCTGGGTCCGCCGGCGAAAAAGTATTTTTGTTTTGTCTAAAAAGACAAATTTTACTGCTTCTAAATAGCATTTTACAGCACAAAAATTTGTCTTCTTTGCACAGGCTGCAAAAAAAAGTTGTTTTTTTATGAAATTTTCTGCACACATATAGAATATGGAGATGTCTGCGCGCAACTTTTTTCAGAATTTTTTGACATTGCAAAATGTCTTTTTCAAAGTGGGTTCATATGTATCCGGGTTCATCCATGCACTTCTCGGACGATCTGCACACGGGGACATCTGCACCCGCTTTTCAAAAATGTACTTTTGACGCATTTTGTAATGTTCAAAAATTCTAAAAAAAAATATGTATACATGTTGGCAAAGGTATGTCCACAGCACAAAGTTTTGTGTGAAAAAGTATTTTTGTTTTGTCTCAGTAAAAAAGACAAATTTTACTGCTTCTAAATAGCGTTTTACGGCAAAAAAAATTGTCTTTTTTGCACAGGCCGCAAAATGTGTTTTTCAAAGTGGGTTCTTATGTACCCGGGTTCATCCATGCACTTCTCGGAGCCGGTCTCTTTTTTTCTTTTCTTTTAGAGAGAGAGAGGAGGAACCGATGGAATTTTTTTTTCTACGGTAGGAACAGGGCGGATGGAAAGCGTACGAGTGGAATAGCGGTTTGATGGGCCCGGACGAAAAAGGGTGCGATAGAACGATGGAAAAAGTGAGGAATAAGTAATTCTTCTCCCTGGGTCTTAAATGTATATTAATTTCTCTACTCTGTGATTGCCCAAATCAATTGTCTCATTTAAAATTTTATCCATGTCACAGAGAGCATTTCAAAGCTATATTCATTTGTCATCTGCCCAAACCATTTGTCCTACGTGTTAGATCATTGCTTGGTAGCTGAATCGAAATTGAAATACAAACATGACAATGTGCTAGACCATCTTTGCTCCATCATTTCATTACATACTTGACAGGGAAGTACTACTGATCAAGTGCGCAATATCATTTCATTGCACATACAACCATCGCTGCTACCATCAACACACACACACACAATCATTTTACACAGCAAAACCAGGTCATCCATCCTTTTCACAAATTCAGTGCCATCATCGACTTGCTGCCTCTGATGCATTTGTAGTGACTCTACAGAATGCACCCTCCCTGCTTGTATTCTTCCTATGAGTGCATACGTAGCATCAACAAAAATTCCAATGGATGCCAAATACTCAACATAATTATCTGGACCATCCCGTCAGTTGTAAAACTCGCATCCCTGCGGCCCTTTTTGCTCACAGAAGCAAAAAATAGGAAAAATATGGAAATCAAGTTAGATAGAACAAGTGAGAGATTTTCTTAGCCGATGATTGGGACACTTGTAGAAAATTCGACCTGGGTTCGCCTATAATTTGGAGACGAGGCAAATGGTGGTCCTCCACTTGCAGTGCACGCACTGCACACCAGTGGGAGCGGCACCGGATAGGTTGCTCGTGGCGGCGGCGGAAGGACTAGAGGTGGAGCCCACGCCGGCCAGTTCCTGTTGCGTCTCGCCGTTGACGAGCTCGCATACGAACTTCCAGACATGGCACATCGGTGGCAGAGGCGGAGTCCGCGCCCTCTCTCTCGCCACACGCCCTGGGTCCAGGTGGCAAAGGTCCAAGCGCCACGTCAGCCAGTCAATGCAGCTCGAGAGAGTTTGGGACATGTGTTGTATGTCTTGAAAAGATTTGGGACCCAAATCTGCGCTTTTGAAGTATTAGAACTAGATTCACACAAATCGCATGGTTGTATGAGTTATGATGCATTTTACTCATTAGAAAATCCACAAATCAAATCCTAACTGTAGTGCTATACAACTAACCTAGTATATGCCAATGTCAGAAGAGTTGATGTACATGAGGCTGGAGTCTGGTTTCGTCCTTGGAAACCCTGGTGCGGCAGGGCAACGGCCGGCGGTCACCCAAATTTCATGCCGGCAACATAGCCAGCGGCCGGCACATGAGCCAGCCTTTAAAATGAACAAGTTTTTGGGGCCCGCAACAAAGCCAGCGGCCGGCAGACGAGCCAGCCATCCAAATGACAAGTTTTTGGTGCCGGCAACAAAGCTAGCGGCCGACACAACAACCAGCCTTCAAAATGGACAACCTTGGTAGCCGTGGTATGACCTAGTTCTGGCCGCCGTGAGCGAACATCTCCTTCTGCCACTTCGTGAACCAAGCCTTCCTCTCCGGTGACATGTTGTTCTTGTCGACGCTCGTGAACGCGAGTGCCACCTCCTAGGATTTGGTCTCGGCATTGGTGGCCTCAATCTCAAGCTTCTTGAGTTGAGCGGCCTCCTCGATGTCAAGCTTCCTCCTCTTCATGGTCTCCTCCATGTCAAGCTTCTTTGTTTGAAGATCTAAGTATATCTTCATTTGCTCCTCCTTCCCTTTGCTCCTCCTCTCTTCCCTCACTTCCTTTTGGCTCATCATGTCCTCCAAAGTTCCTTGCAAATCTATGGAAGACGCATCACGCTTCTTGTCTGCCTTTGAGCTTGTCTTCCCTCTCGGCCTCTTGAGCAAGTCTCCCTCGTCAACCACGGCCTCCTTCCCTACTTTCTTCTTACGAGCGGCATATTGGTCTTTGAACTTGGGGCAATTGTTGATAAGAGACCAACAATGCTGAGACTAAACGGCTTATTCTTCTGTCGGGCCTTGAAGGCCTCCAAAGATTGGAATGCTTACACAATCAAAGATGCGGCCGCGATTGTAACATGAAAGGACACAAAATGTATCAAACCTAAATCGCACGCTAACATGAATGGACACATGATGAAAAAACGAGAGGTTCATACCAATTCACGAAGGCTTAGGCCGCTCACGGGACAGTCCTTGATGCTCTCAAGCGCGGCACGATACTTGTTGCACTCTTGTTGGATGAACCCCATCTCTTTTTTATTGAGTTGATGTCGTGGATGCTCGCAAATTGGTAGGAGGAAAATTTCATTCGCTCATGAAAGTTCTTGTGAACTCTTGACCAAAAGACAGATACATTTTGCTCGGCACCTTTCGTGGAATCTTGGCCTATCTTCATCCAACTCGCGCAAATCAAAGTGTCCTCATCTTCGGTGCACGATCCCGTGAGAATGCTTTGCCTCCTCTTTTGTTCCTCGGCCCTTTGGGTGAGCTCATCGGTAAAAACCAATGGCCCGGCCAAAATGTCAACCTCTTCTTCCTCGTGATCAAAAGCTTGCATGTGACTGTCGACGTGGAAGGCCTCACCAAGGCCTTCGAAGATGACGTTCTCCATGAACGCCAAGTACTCAGGGTCCTCGGCCGTGGGCATCGGTATTGGCATTTTGTCGAACAACCTGCTTGCACCGGCCATGCTCGCCGAAGGGAAAGAACGAAGCTGCTTCTTTTGCGTCTCACTGGACAACTGGCCAGTGCCACTATACCCCGGCGTGACGTTGAGGTCGATGACGCCCGCGGGCGTGGCCGGAGCGACCATGCTGCAGTCCGGCAAGGTGGAGAATCGTATCTGCCCGTGGGCGTGGAGCGGCGGCACACGATACGTTTTGGGCGTGATGGACGAGCTCGGGGAACGGTACTGCGGAGGATGAGCGCTTGACGGGGCTGTGCTAGCCGTGGAAATAGCAACGACCGAGAGGATGGCCGGCGGGGATCGGCACAACCCTAACATGAGGAGGGCGTACACCTTGGTAACGATGGCCTCATTGCCATCGACATCCGACTGGTGCTGCATGGCGGCCTTGGCGGCGTAGCCCGTAGCGACCTTCTTCTTCTTGTTCTTTGTCCGCCTGTTCTTGGCCTATTCGACATCGAGCTTGGCGACCTCCGTTGACGTGAGCTCCGACCGCGGCTTCTTGGTGCCCTTATTCGCCGCGGGGCGTGCGGCCGCGGCCGGGTCACCGAGATTCGTCATGCCGCCGGCCATGGCGAAGGAGGAGACCGTGAAGGACAGTTTTGGGCAAAATGAAGGAAAAGTGTGGGCGGCCGTGTCTCCGACGGACTGGCCAGAGGAGGACAAGGGTGCGCGTCCCGTTCGTCCACGCGCTATCCGTTCAGCTGCAAATACGGCCCAAAGTTGAGCGGTGAACAGTTCGAAAGCAGACCGAAAACAGACAATGATCCGTTTGCTCACGTGCATCTGTTGTGTTCGTTTAGCCAAACAAACGCGGCCGAACCATTTGGCTTGGCGTGCGTTGGAGTTGGCCTCGAGATGGGGAGGGCCACCTGTGGTCTAGGAGGAGACGTCCCTGTGGCCTTGGTCGTCGGCCACACAGTGGTGCGTACGCTGCCCAGTGATGGCCTTGGTTGTGGCTTGCCGCCAGCGCGACCTGCTGGGTGCCGCGGACGGCTGCTTCCTCCAACATTGCCTCAGGCGCCGTGCAAGGTGAGGATCGCCTTCCTCTTCATCTAAGCCAGTGTCTCCACGGATCTGAATACGGGGGCACGATTAGGGGATTACAGGCTCAGACTTGTTGAGTACTACTAGTGCAAAATCGCTGATATTTATTTGTTTCCTGTCTAGGGGATCCCCGGATTCGATTGGTTTATAGTGTATAAAGAACAGAGTTTTTTTTTAAGAGGCTCCGATTTGTCTAGCGCAAAACTTTGATTTTTCTTTGAAACAAGGCAAAAGACTTGCCATTTTCATTAATTAAGAAGAAGAGAACTGCCCGATTAATTGACGGAAAACCGGGCTAAAACCGATACAACATAACCCACCCGAAATGGGCACCACCGGCCAACCTGGCCACTGAAATGGAACAGAATCCACGACGGCACATGCCAACAGATGGCCACACGCGAAAGCCACCGACAGCTCCGATTTCGACGACGAGCAACAGAAGGGAAATATGCAGAACTTGCGCCGACCATGCCCTCCGTAAACAACCGCCGAGTGTCTGTCATCGTCATCACCTGGACTCGCTCCAACGCAGCTCCGACTTCAAAGCAATCAAGCAACCACGGAAGGGCAACTCGGACACGCCGGGAAGAACCGACTACCAAAGACCACGCCGCGACCCAAGCTTCTCTCGACGCCATCATCGTTGCCAAAGAGAAACCAGCACCCCGCCTCAGCTAACCACGCGGCGAAGATGCCGCCATCGACGGCGAAGAGGCCATCATCCACTGGTCTCTCAGTCGTAGCCGGCTCCGAGACGATGCCCCCAAGGAGGATAAAGACGCTAAGACGCCTCCATCGCCCGATCCAGCGGATCTAAGGTTTCCCTCCGGAGCCAAAGCCATGGGTAGAAGGAGGAGCACCTCCACGGCGACGCTTCGAAGAAAGATCACGGTACCCGCAGGCGCTGCCGTTGTCGGCTCTGGTGAAGACCGGAGCAAGGATTTCTCCCGGAGATGTGCCGACCACCTGTCACCACCGACCGCCACCCACTAACCACCACCTCTTCCGAGATCGACCTCACTCTGGCCACGGGATCACACGATCCACCGCGGCCAGACATGCACCACCCCCTGGCCGAAGCCGCCACCACCGAACCCGGGGCCGCCGCCCCGGCAACACCGTCAGCCACCATCTTGGACTAGCGCCATCCACGAGTCCCCACAGCCGGAAACTCAGTCAGGAGACGAGCTGCAGCGACGACGCCCTCAACAGGGTCACGACGCCCGCGGACGCCGCCATCGTCACCCCGAACACAGTCAGGCATGGTTTTCACCAGCAGCCGCACCCCACGACCGAAGACCGGCTGGACCAGCCGGCATACCACGGCCACTGCTTCGCCCGTGTGAACACCGCAGCCGTCGTCACCTACCACCGTCCCGGGGCCGCCGCCCCGAGATCCAGCCTCCACCGTCCGTCGAGCGGCACCCGACCGAGCACCAAAACCAGCCGAGCCGAGCATGGCCAGCCACCACCCACCCGCAGCATCACCGCCTGTAGCAGCAGAGCAGCGCCGCCCCCGCTCTCGAGAACGGCGACAGAGGGGCCCCGGCGACGCCTCTGGCGGCGACGAGAGGAGAGGGAGGCGCAGGGGGGCCTGCTTGAGCCCGCAGGGGCGCCCCGGTGCGGCCCGGCGTGGCCGCACGGGAGCGGGACAGGAAGAGGGGGAGGGCCCGACTCGAGCTCCTCCGCGGGGAGAGGGCCGGCGAAGACGGCGCTGGGCTTCGGGATGGATGGAGAGAGGACGCCGAGAGGATCCCGGATCTGTGCTCGGCTGGGCCGGAGGTGGTCGGAGGAGGGAGATCAGCCGCCGGCGGCGGCCCCTGCTCGAGCGCGAGCGCGAGCGCGAGTAGGTGGTGATATCAAAACTTTGATTTTGGGTAGTGCAGTACAAATTAAGCTCAGGCTTTTTTTCTTTTCAAGTAGCTACTGGGAAGCTTTCATTTGTGTGGTAAGTATTCGAAGGAAGCAAGGGATTATTGATGCTGTACAAATTAATCTCACATATTTTTTTTTCAGTAGGAAGCTTTCATTTGTCTGTACTACGAACCTTTGATTTTAATTTGTGCAATACAAAAATTAAGCTCAGATCCTTTTACTAGTAGAAATCTCTCGTTTGTGTAGAACATATCAAGGAAGGGATTGTTGATGTAGTAGTAACTTGTGTACTTCTCTGCATGTTTTGTGCAGCAGCACCTCAAGCAACTAATGGCAGGAGTTCTGAATGCCTTGGCATCCTACGTGATGCTCGCTGATGTGGCGAGAGACAAGGTGGCCATGCTGATAGGAGTATCTGGTCAGATAGATAACTTGAGCCTCAAGCTCAGGGACCTCAACAACTTCCTTGAAGATGCTGATAGGAGGAACATCACCGACAAGAGTGTGTGTGCCTAGGTGGAGGACCTGAAGCGTGCCATGTACCTTGCCACTGACATCCTCGACCTTTGTCGTCTCAAGGCCATGGAACAAGGTCCATCCAAGGACATGGGGTGCCTTAACCCCTTGTTGTTCTGCATGCGGAACCCCCTCCACGCCCACGACATCGGCACCCGCATCAAGGTGCTCAACCATCAGCTGGATGACATCTGCGAGAGGGGACGTCGTTTCAACTTTATCAGGCTAGAAGGCTACCAAGAACGGAAGATGACACAGCCACAAGCCGTTGACCGCAAGACCCATCCAGTGTTGGAGCTATCAGGTGTGGTTGGGGAGAAGATCGAAGAGGACACGAGAGCGCTAGTCCTGCTGCTAACGAAGGAGTCAGGTGAAGGGAGTGAAAGCATCATGGTGTTCGCCATTGTTGGTGTTGGGGGAATCGGTAAGACAACCCTTAGCAAAAAGTTCTTCAATGACGAGGCCATGCAATCCAAGTTCTCCAAATATATGGTTAAGTATCACGCAAGAGTTCAGCGAGGTTGAACTGCTGAGGACAGCCATCACTGCAGTAGATGGAAAACTAAAGCCTTGCTTGTGCCTGCTCTTGTCAGGGCCATCAAGGACAAGAAGTTCTTCCTTGTGTTGGACGACATGTGGGGTGTCGACGAATGGAACAAATTGTTGATGACACCATTTAGCCATGGTGCCAGCGGTAGCCGGTCCTGGTCACCACGAGACATGATTATGTTGCCAGAGGCATGAAAGCCATGGAGCCATACCACAATGTTGACAAGTTAGGATCCGAAGATGCCTGGTCATTGCTCAAGAAGCAGGTGAGTATCTAATTACTATTAGCCTTTTCTATGTCTCAAGTATAATATATATACTAATCAACAGTCCTTACCATCTTAAAGTGCTCCTGCAGTTTAGTGCATCATATATATGTTCACTGATGCTTGATGAACAACACTGTTAGGATTAGACTAGTACATCCAACACAGTAAACATGATGCATTTTCAGTAGTCGTACACTTTGGTGCTCTTCTTTGCTCCACAACTAACTTGAGTGTCGATCCCATAATTAATCAATCTGGAATTAACCAGCACATGTACTTGCTGTCTGGGTAGCCAGTTCATCGATTTTGCTGAGTTATGTCTTTTACTTCACATTGATAAAAAGGATAAAAGGGGCATCTATCCATCAAGATATCCGAATGGGTGAACCATCAAATCAGTTATGAATCAATGAACATTTTTGTGCACTTCCTTGATAACATATTATTTCTTAACGATCCCCTCGGTCATCAACACTCGCAGTTTTGGCCGATTCTGGCCCGTTTCATGCGCTGTTAATCACCGCTTTGGGGTCCCGAAACGATTTTCATGGTTGCTGAACCCCAGGGTGCCCATGCGTGCCGTTCGTCAACATTCGCAGTTTTGGCCCATTCTTGCCCGTTTCATGGGCTGTTAATCACCGTTTTGGGGTCCTGGAGCGATTTCCACAATTAACGATCCCCGAGGTGCGCTTACGTG
>LR738716.1:92692339-92707893 GCA_902687465.1 Secale cereale
TTTTTTTTTCCATTTTGTCAATTTAACAGAGAGTGGAGGAATTATTTAGGGTATCCAAAACATTTTTAGAAAAATGTGGGACTTGGCCCTAAATGTGTCTTGCAAGGTAAGGCACTGCCACAAATATTTTGGAGGCCAAAAGGAATTGTTTGGCATTTTTAGGAATTGGAAAAGTCAGGATAAATGCTGCTGGACTACTGTTTTAAAGTCCAGGGGCATTTTAGGAATTTTGCTGAGGCTGGTTCAACATGACAAATACTCAGGGAAATATTTAGAATATGATGAACATTTTTCCAAGATTTTTGGAACAACTTTATTTTGAATTTTGAATTTGCTTTGAATTCAGAGGGTAATTTGAATTGGGAGCTTAACCACTGTGATTAATTAATGCAAATGATGATAACATGGCATGATTAAGAGGTGATCACTGTGGTGAGAATCTGGGGGTGTTACAAATCTCCTCCACTACAAGAAATCTCGTCCCGAGATTTAAGTGGGGAAGAAAAGGAGTAACTTCGGAGGAACTGACCCTTACAAGGTCGAACATCTGACAGATAACTCAGGGGATGCGGCAGAAAGAATCTCTCGAGTTGAAACTTAGGAAAACATCGAGAGTAAAGTGTGAAAATACCATAAGAAGTTTCAATCTAATGGACATTCGATCGATACCTGAACATAGTATGAAAAGGGTCCAGAGCTTCGAGAAGGGATCAACTCTCGAAGGGTGGCTCGTGGTAACACACAAAACCAAGAACCAAAAGATAGTTCGGAATCGAGGATGTACAGGAGGGTCAGGTTCCGATCGTGTAGAACCGTGGCGAGGGACGATCGAAAGTAGGGAGAACGGTGACATTTTACCGGTCACGACAACAAGGTATGTCAGGGGGCAGTCTGTCAGTTATGTCGGTAACATCGTCGGTACCAAGGGCGAGGGACGAAGAGAACCATTTTCCTGCTCGTTAAACGAGGCGGACCAATAGGCAAAGTTCTCGTCCATCGGTGGTTACCGGAATGTCATCAACAAAAGTAACAGGGTCTAGCTGACAGAGTGGTAGACCAAGATGTTTTCACAAGCAGGGAGTTATTCCTGCTTATGTCATAATGATCTTAGAAAAGGTTAAACAAACCAATGGAAAGGAAAATGTGATTAATTGATTAATCACGCCAATGGAAAGAAATATGTGTTTACACACAAGTTTTAGGGGTATATCATTTCGCAAGAAAGAGCGGAGCATGATATACATGATAGGGCAGCAAGTTCAAAAACATTTGGATAAAGGGACGAGAGAAGAGTCTTGATATTACCCATACGATGTTGTGTGGATAATGGATCAAGAAACATTTTGTCGAGAGATTTCACGAGGATGCCATCGAACAGCGACGGCATCGATAAAAGGAATGATGAAGCGAGAGGGTTAATGGAGCCACGGATACGGCACAAGCTTGAAATCAAGCTTGTTGTTCGAAGTGAAATGATAAGATGATGAGGATCGACGCAAGCTTAACTCATCGTCGGAAGTTTGGCTACGGGCATAGGGGCCAGTTAACACGGTTAAAATTAGCACGAAGATGATATAGCCGATCAGACAAGGAATGATATGATGGAGTATCATTCCAATAAGAGTTCACAAGAGGTAGTGCAATGACGCAATATCCTCGAGATAACATGGGGCAATACTTGAAGGTAGATCAGGATAGAGGTTGGATAGGTGAGTTGATTTGTAGAAGACAAGTATTTTAACTTGTCCGGGAAATGGGATCAAGGGGAAAATTATGGTCAGAACCACGATTGCAAAGGATCAATTCACAGGTACAAGATGAACTTGTACCATGATAAGTTCTACATCGGGTCCATGGGCATGAACACAAAGTTCAAGGTCGACTCCCACTTCTTCAAAGCATTACCTTTCATTCACTTCTCGTCTTCGAAGAAATTGTAGAGTCGAAAATTTATTCGACGGAACGCGAGTAGATATAACCCGCATAGCTTTTGATTCACACAGACTAGAGAAAGCATATGTTCAACCCATCGGGGCAACTTAAGAACATATACCCCAAACTTCAGGGGTAAGTAGCATAAGCTTGAGAAGTAGAGTATGGTTGACAAGACGGGGGATACAATTTACCGAAGGTATTATATATCAGGGGAAACTAACAAGGTTATGGAATATGGAGGGCAGTGTCGGATATTAATCCAACAAAAGATCAGGTGGTCGGCAAAGGATCTGATGTGAGTATCGATACTCAACCAGAAGAAGGAGAATGCAAGGGCATTAGTTTATGGAAATTATCTGGATAAGCCGAAGCTTAAATGTGAAGGGTTTACGATCTCCAATATCGAGGAATCAGAGGCAGAGGCTCTGATAAAAAGATGAGCATGTTGAATAGAATTAGATTGCCCATCAATTAAGGATTGATTTACCGAGAACCAGCTCATGTTCGGAATAAGGTCTGAGCCGAAGAAGATAATTTAGAAGGATCAACTAATGATTGCGTGCATTCACACTCATGTTGACTCAATAAGACCAAAATGACGGTGTCAAAGGTTAACGATGAATATTGCCAGACATATGGAATTATCCATAATTCAGGCCGGCAAGGTAACCAACAGCAGTAGGCTGCAGAGGTCCTTCGGGAGATCGATTAACAATGGGAAGTATGTTGCGAAACACCTGATCAACTAGGGATGAACGAATCCCCGGTAAGTATGAGGATTTATTCATAGGTGTGATCAGGCGGAACAGGACTGCAAGGCAATAGGTTCCGAGAATTCTCGAAATGTCGGATAGTGTTACGATATGTCGGATAGAACCCGAGGGTACTGGGACGAATATAGGAACGACATGTGTAGGTAGTCATCCTTTGGGGTTTAACGGTGGTCAGGGACTGCAAAGCAGTGGCATAATGGTCTCGGAAACTTCGTGGAGTATCTTCGGAGTCTTTTGATGATGACACGCCATCTTCGGGATGTGGGGGGGGGCTCTCCGGGAGGAAGCAGTTACGAGAACCTAATGTCGGAGTTAGTAAAATCGTTTAACCCGAATAGGAGAGAAATTCAGAGTCCCAGAATACAGACGAGGAATAAAAAGAAGCTACACCACCCAAGTGGCGACGTGGGGCCATAAGCCACACAGCCAAGTTAGTAAAACAGTTTTTGACCTCTAGACTCGACTTCGACCAAGGAGTTGGGAAGGGGTTCCTACAGGCAGTCGGCTCTGATACCAACCTGTGACGACCCCGGCCCGACCGTGCACTAATCATACACGCAAATGCACACGATCAAGCCTAAGGACTCACGTGAAGGAATCACAGCACAACTCTAAAACATAAATAAATACATACAAGTTATATATTACAAGCCAGGGGCCTCGAGGGCTCGAATACATAACAAGTGTCATACACATAGTCAGCGGAAGCGTTAGGTATCTGGGTACAGATACAACACAGAACAGAAATAGGCCTTTGTCAAGGCGGGGCAAAAGAAAAGCTACGATCGAAAAGGCGCAGGCCTCCTGCCTGGGACCTCCGATCCTACTCCTGGTCGTCGTCCGCCGGCTCCTCGTAGAAGTACTCGCCGGCCGGGTAGTAGTAAAAGCCAGTCTCGGGCTGGTAGTAGTAGTCGTCAACGGGGGCTGCGGGCACCATGGCTCCGTCGTCTGGTTTATCATGCGGGTAGGACAAAAGAGGAAGCAAAGCAACCGTGAGTACTCATCCAAAGTACTCAGCAAGACTTACATCAGATCTATACTAAGCAATGCATCATTTTCAAAGGAGGCTTTATGTGGGTGGACTAGACTGCAGAAAGCCAGAGTAAAGAAGGGGAAAGCCTAGTCCTGACGAAGACTAGCATCTTCAGGGTCTTGCAGCAATTAGAAGGGTGCAGATTAGTACATCATAATGTAAAGTGTTCATAGTAATATCAACCTCGGCCGGGGATCCTTCCTCGACTCCCTGCGAGAAAGCAATCCCAGAGCCCTATCTCATATCTCAAGTCACCAGTTCTAGTTGTACCGAAGTGGATACAACTCCGAGTGTCCGTTACCGTAGGACAGGCTATCGATAGATGTTTTCTTCCCTGCAGGGGTGCACCAAGTTACCCACCACGCTCGCTTAACTCCGGCCGGACACACCATCAGGTCGTGCCCGCCCTCGGCCAACAATACGACGCAACCCGACCGGAAACCGCCAGAGAGGATCGAGCACGCCGGACTAATCCTATGCCCCCGGAGGTCTTGGCCATCGCCCCGGACACTCCTGCACGTTGCGAGGCCGTTCGGTAGCAGACCTAGCAACCCCTTATACAAGCACGCAGTTGCATCCTGGGTCCAATCCGAACGGGCCGCTCAATCGCTGACGTCGTGACGACTCCGGCTGATGTATACGACGCAGAGCACCCACTCACACCCACGTGGTGGTTAGTGCTATCGGACCCGAAGGCCCCTCGGATCAAATATCCAAATCGCTTAGTGGATTGGGAGCGCGCGGTAACGAGCAGAGCCCACGATACTGTTGGCCCCGTCGTCCCGTCTCGAGGACTTGTGACAAGGACTGTAATGACCGGCCACGCCTCGTAGTTATCTCGCGGGTACCCTCACTGGTCACCCGACTCCACAGCTCACGCCTCAAAGGCACTCGCGGGTACCCCTCTGGGTCAACCCGCCTCCATCCAACATGTGCAGTAGTAACTTCAAAGTGTCTTCAGACGCACGATACCTCTGGCCGCACGCCTTTGTTCCTGGCGACGTCCGGCCTCGGGGATCGATACGTCTTTAAACACGGTATGGTGAAACAGGGCATCCGTGTGGTTTCCATGCCGATGAGGAATCCGAGGAATCACCCTCGTTGGACGCCTATACGACAAGTCCCGTTAAGGTGATACCGGAGGAATCACCCTCGGTGGTAATCACCATAGCGGATGCACGACAAAAGCTAAGTCGGAAGTGGGAAGAGGAATCACCCTCGGTAACCCACAACGAACTAGCTATACTACAGGGACAACATCGGAAGTGAGTTCGGAGGTATCACCCTCGTCACCTGATGTTAACTCTGCGGAGTCGAGCATATTAGGGGGTGTGCGGTGATGTGAAGAAGGTCAGGGGAAGGGGCTCGATCGCTTGATCGAGGCAAGGGTACTATGCGAGGCAACTACGAGAAAGCGGGACCACAACAGTGCTACCCAACCTATACTAAGCAGTTTATGAATAAAGACAGGTATCAACAGTATTGCAAAAACAGGCTATGCAGCAGTAATAGGAGCAGCAGCAGTAGCAGCAATTCTAATGCAAGAATAAGAGAGAATAGACATAGGCGATATCGGAATGATCAAAGGGGGGTTGCTTGCCTGATTGCTCGGTGGCAAAAGCAAGGTCGTCGGAGGGGGAACCAATCACCGGGACGGCGTCGGTCTCTGGAGCGGCGTCAGCGTCGGACTCTACCGAGAGAGAAGAGGGGGGGAAGAAACAGATAAATACACAGAATACAAGCATCACAAAGCGTGCTAGGCTAACGTGCAGTGCAGGGTTGCCTAAAAACATGCCTAAGTTATATTAGTTATTTTTAGGAATTAACTGGAATTATTAACCGGTGTATGTGCACTATTCATCTACCGGAAACGGGCTAAAAGTTGCGGGTTCACCTCCGTAGAGGGTCCCGACAAGGAAACAGATAGCACGGTTGGCTTCGTCTCGTCGTTCTGAGCAACTTTCATGTAGAAAGTTTTTCGATCCGAGCTACGGTTTAAAAGATATGAATTTTCTAAGTTTTTGGCATTTTCTGGAATTATTTTAAATAACAGAAAAGATTTATGACGTCAGCATGTAGTCATCACTGCGTCAGCAGTCAACAGCCGCACTGGTCAGGTCAAACCTGACCAGTGGGTCCCACCTGTCAGCCTCTGTGACTTAACAGAGTATTAAAATAAGCTAACAGTGCTATTTAGTGGGGTGGACCCCACATGTCAGTGAGAGTATTAGTTAAACTAATTAAGTTAATTAACTAACAGTTAAACTAATCCGTTTTATTTATTTATAAAAATATTTTAGCGCACGGGCCCACTCGTCAGTGGGTCAGGGTTGCCCAGTCAGCCTGTTGACTTGGTCAACAGGTCAACGTGGGGCCCCAGGGCCCACTGGCAGTGACCCAGAGGCGGGGCCCACCCAGGCCACGTCGGCCGGCGCCGGAGTGGACTCCGGCGAGCCTCTCGCGCGGCGGCTCGCACGGGACAGCGGCGGGATTCGGCTACGGTGTACCGTTCGAGCCGTGGTTGGGCTCGTTCGGACGCGGGCGCCCGTCCGCACCCGTTGATGCAAACGGCGGCCGCTAACGTGGTCCACAGCGACGGTGGCGACCAGCGCGGCGGCGACCGGAGCTCGAAGCTCGCGGGTGACGGTGACCGAGGCTACGGGGAGGAGATCTAGCGGCATGGACGGCAGCAACGAGGTGACCTGAGCACGCTGCCGTGCTCGGGCGAGCTTGTCAATGGCTTCAGCGTCGGCGGCGAGCTACGCGGCGGAGCCAAGCTCCGGTGATGGAGCTAACGGCGGCTACGGGGTCGAAAACACGTGAAAAAGCGAGGGGAAGGGAGCGTGGGCTTACAGTGAGCCTGTAGGCGAACTCAGTGGGCGCGGGGAAAGCTGGACGGCGCCGGAATCGTCGACGAACGCCGGCGAACCACGGGTTGAAGATGAGCTCGTGGGACTCGCGGCGATGGCTCCCGCCTTCGGCTAGTCAGCGCAGGCGGCGTAGTCGATGTCTGCGATGACGTTGGACATGCCGGAGGGGACAACGAGGCACGGTGGCCGCGGAATCGAGCGGTGGACGGCGGCGGACGCGTTCGGCTCCGCCGGATCTGAGAGGGGAGAGGGGAGGAGAGGCCCAGCGAGAGGGGGAGGAATGGATAGGGATGGAGGGGGAAGAGGGAGGAGCTCCCTCTTATCCTCTCCGCGGCGCTGTGGCGGCAGGTGTCGGCGAGCGCGGCGGCGAGCGCGCGGCGGCCAGCGCGCGCGTGACACGGAGGGGGAGCAGGTAGGAGGAGGGGTGCTGGGCCGGGCTGGGCCACGCCCTGGGCGCCAGGTAAGTTCTTTTAACTCTGTTTTTTTTTTTTCCATTTTGTCAATTTAACAGAGAGTGGAGGAATTATTTAGGGTATCCAAAACATTTTTAGAAAAATGTGGGACTTGGCCCTAAATGTGTCTTGCAAGGTAAGGCACTGCCACAAATATTTTGGAGGCCAAAAGGAATTGTTTGGCATTTTTAGGAATTGGAAAAGTCAGGATAAATGCTGCTGGACTACTGTTTTAAAGTCCAGGGGCATTTTAGGAATTTTGCTGAGGCTGGTTCAACATGACAAATACTCAGGGAAATATTTAGAATATGATGAACATTTTTCCAAGATTTTTGGAACAACTTTATTTTGAATTTTGAATTTGCTTTGAATTCAGAGGGTAATTTGAATTGGGAGCTTAACCACTGTGATTAATTAATGCAAATGATGATAACATGGCATGATTAAGAGGTGATCACTGTGGTGAGAATCTGGGGGTGTTACAGTAACGCTGTGTCGATGCAGTCATGCCGTCGTGGATGACGCGGTCCTTGCCGTCGTCGAGGTCACGTCTTGCAAAGAAGTCTGTCAGAGGACGCTTGGTGTCCATCTTGTGGACGAGATGGCGGCGGTGTGCTGACGATGATGATGATGAAGACTACGTGATGAAGACCTTGGCGATGAAGTGTCAGCAACGTTGAAGCTGCCAGCTTCGATCCGGGCGACACATAGGGGGGGGGGGGGCGCACGTTTTTTGGGAACATGGCAAAAACCCAAAAATGACCCATATGCATGAACCATGGAAAACCTAGCACATACTCAGCCTATGCCGACAGATGGCAAGCCCCGATGAAAGCCAGATGGCAAGACCAAAAGTTCACTGAGTTTTATATATAACAAAGAGCCCGTGGCAACGCACGGGCATTGTACTAGTAAGGCTTTGGATCACATATGAATCCGAACATTTACTGTACACACTGAAGAAAATTATCCTAAAAATTACCAATGACCCCATAGATTATCTCGGCTGGCTTCGCCACTGTGTATAGGCATCGTAGCCTGTTACTACTTTCGCCGGCAGTGGCATCTTTTACTTACCTTTTTGTTGTGCCCCGTTTGTGAGCCAGATTTGGATCTCAGACTATTTGTTACCCATTTTTTAATAATATGGCTGTATGCATCACATTGACGCAGAGGCCGATGGTCATGCTCCTTTTCAAGAAAAGAAATGCCGATTTTCAAGATACCTGGAAATATGTATAGTGCTAGTTCATTACAATTACCTCCTCAAAGAGAAAATTTTCCTGCAAACTAGTGTGAGCTCTGAAAGAACAAAACTGATATCACCCAGGAGATAAGGTTTCAACGCACTGGCAAGAACAACATCTTATACATACCAGCAGTATGACATCCAGAAACTCAGTCTTTCGATTGTGCTAGTTCAAAACTGAAAATCACTTATGCTTAAACAGGATTTTTATTGTAAATAAATAAGGGCACTATATTTGAATCACATTGACGTCTTCATGTGTGTCTTATTATGCAGTCTCTGGTTCGTCGCTGACCATCCTGATAAGAGTTTTGGATGTCATCTGAATTTCGCCCATCCCGTTCAGTACCTGTTACAATGCAAACTGGTCCAAAAAATTTCAGCCTTTTTTAAATTTAGATCCCAGCCCATAGATAAGCCTATGTAGTATAAAACACAATTGAGCCACTCCTAACCCTATTTCTAGTTTCTCCTCCACACTACTTTGTGCGGTGGCTGTACGAAACGGAAGCCGATCGAGGCAGAACCAGCTCCGCGCATACGAGGGGCAGCGTCGTCTCTGCCCATCGCCATCCTCCTCAAGCACTAACCACTTCCCACCCTTCTCCTCAATCTCCTCCTTCCCGGCCACTTAGTTTGGATGAAAGCTCCATGGGCAGTAGGCAATAGCCGTGGCAACCGGGCAAGCGGTGACAGCGCCATGGACTATTGTTGTACTACTATGCCATTGCTTTCGGTTCTGATGCAAAACGTTTTGATGCTTAAATTCATATTTTTCTGGTTTGTTCAATTTTTTGGTCAAATTTCAGTCAATTTTCATCTAAAAATTCAAAGTTTTGTTTCTGCTTTTCGTCCGAGATTTTCTGATAATTTTCCAAAAAAATGAATTTCGCCCCGGACCGGTAAACATCACAAAACAAAATCCAAAACTCTGTTTCCCGATAAAGCACACGGAAACATAGTAGAACAGATTAACTCATCAAAATAGGAAACAGTTATAAGCACGTGCATTGAGTTCAAATAGGAAAGGCTGGGGGATTACAAGTCTCCTGAAATCCAATGCCGTGTTCTTCACAATCCCACAGTTTTACAGAGATAAAAGTCCACATTTGAACCCCTAACTAGCCACAGGGTTTAAAACTCAACCCTGAACTTCAAAACCTGCTAAAATACACCCCAAACTAAACAGGAGGTCCAAAAATCAACTCTGATATAGGTTTTCACCACATTGACTGGTGACTGGGCAGTGCCAACCCAGCAGCCATTGCAACCTAAACATATGGCTGGGAGGAGTAAAAAGATGGCTCGTTCTCTCTCAATCTCTCGTCCAACGGCGTGCTCCTCGTGCGACACTAGGTTGTGCCGCCACATTGCCAGCGGCCTATGAGTTTGTACGCCGCCGGCGATCGGCCATGCTGGACGTCTTCCGCCCTCTCCTTTGTCCCCACTGTGCACATTGCCTTGGTCGCCGCCAACTTTGTCTGCCACCAGCAACGGACCACAACGACACTACACGATGCCTAGTGGAGCTGCTTTATACAACTTGTAGTAGCCACTAATAAAACATGGTGAAGCCTAAAACTAGGTCAGCAAAATCCGGTTGCACTGCACCATGGTGCCCAATCAGTGGTCAAAACCAATTGCCAATGTCAAAACAAATACCACGGTTGATATATTTTTTACCTTTTAACTAGTACGGGGTGCATTTCGAGCGGTTTAGAACCTCAGAGTTGAGTTTTAAACTGTGTGGCTAGTTTCGAGTTGAAATGTGATCTTTTCTATTTTTCAAACGAGAGGAAAACAAGGAGTCCAAGTTCACCATTCTATATAATTACAAACCGGAGAACACTTGTAAATGCAGGGTCACTTCACATTATTACAAGCCCAAGGAACAAAGGCATTCTGTTCACTACTTGCAACAATATATCTCATTAACTAAATCCAAACGCCTGATCGCACTCACCAGAGATCTGCATTAATGCCTTCTAGACCGTGGCCTGATTTTCATGGGACCCTCGTTTTTTATCTCAGTCGACAAGTTTAGCCATTTCTTCAATGTAGGGGGAGTTGTATAAACTGGCAGGCAAAAAATGAAGCACTTTTTGAAGTTAAAGGTTGTATAATGTGGATGGTAATGTTATTATAGTTTGTCCAGATGTCATAAACCTAAGATAACATAGATGCTTTAAACAACCAGTAGATTTGGGCAAAGAAGAGACCATGTGTCCAAACCATAAGCTTACTGAACTTGTTTAACATCTTGTCAAAGACTTGTTCACTTATGTGATTTATGTCATCTTTATTAACACCTTCAGTTATCAGAATACACAAGTGCTTCAATTTGACATTATGTCCAGTTAACATTTACTATACTATCGATTTTTTTTTGAAATAATACTTTTGTATCGGACAAGTGAACTGTCAAGTTGATCTATATTTACCAATTTGACATAACAGTCATGTTATGTTTTGTATGCAAATAATCTAAACTTTTCTCACAAAGAGAGGCATGACTACAAACTTCATCAACTCTAATGGAAACATTGTAACAAGAAACAACATGCAGTCCTCCTTGCTAATAGTAATGCCAAGAATGTAGATAACTAGCCAAAACATGTATTTCTTGCAAATTTGTTTGTTTTGATACTGTTGTAGGGCACGACTTGCAGTAAGTTCGAAAAAAATACTAAAACTGGTGAATTCTTATTCAACTCTAGCTTCACGGCCATCTCCGCTTTCCTACCTAAAGTTGACATCATCTCTCATCATGATTTTAATTCAAACTCAAGGTATATTGGTTCCACTAAAACTCATGGTCTTGATGCATCCCACTTCTGCTATAATATCAGCGTGACTCAAGCAACATACTCCTCGGAGAAAGGTGTGGCTGCTCCCGGGTGTAGGTGCACCCGCATGAACAGTTTACATGAAAAAAAAAATAACAAGATAGAAAAAATTTGAAATTTTTGACATCAAACTAGATCGATAGATTTAGCTTTCTGCAAAATATCGTGACCAAATAACTTTCGAGGAGCCCTCGGCAAAAGAAAAACAAAATCACTCCTCAATAGTGAACAAAACTTTGAACACATATTTTGTTTTTTTCCCCGAGGCCTCCTCGAATGTTATTCATGAATTTTTGCAAGCAACTAAAACTATTGATCATGTTTGTTGTCCCAAAATTTCAGATTTTTTTTTCAAGTGTACTGTTCATGCGGGTGTAGGTGCACCCGGCAGCAGAAAATCCAGTCTCGCCTTGTGCATCAAACTAAGCTAGAAACTCCCTTGTGCATATAGGTTCTGAGTTTGCATGCCGATCGGCTAAAAGAGATGAGGCTAGCTTTTCTACTCCCAGTGTGTGCACTCCCTCTATCTAGGTCGTTCGGTTCTATGTGGACTTCCTCAAGATTGGGACATTACTCTGTCCATGCGTGGTTTGCAGACCATACAAACAGTGATACATGTGGCTACAGGAACAATTTTTGAATTGCATAGTGCACTGTTCGTGATATGTCATCTCAACTTGACATGGCCAGTGTGGTGGTCTGCCGAATACATGACGGCATGTGATTAAAAAACATAGCGAGGCCTTCAAACCAGGTGACTAGTTTATTCATCTCTCTCATCCCATATTACTAACAAGATTAAATATGCCATTAAATATATCCACTTACCCAGTTGACATCCACAAGTCAGTATGTTATTTTTCTCAGTCTTATACTTCGATTTTAAAAAATCAATCACTACAAGCAGTCAAAATGCAGTCATCAGAGGACTGGGCAAAAAAAAATTTATGAGCTGACATGTACATGAAAACGATAGAGCGGCATAACTTTTTTTTCCGGAAAATGGAGCGGCAGAAGGACCATGCACGCCTACAGTGACTTGTCTGCTATGCTTGCCGGCCCTGTCAGCCACAAGCTTAGGATGTAGGGCTGCACAGCTAGGGCGTGAGGGAATAAACCAAACTAATGGCCAGAGATGCTAACACTAATTCTACATACAGTATGTACCAAGACAGTCTCTAGCCCGCATCGTGAAGGAATTGGATGGTCAGGATAAGGGGAGTGGGCACACTTGAGAGTAGCCACACCTTTCCCCAGATTGACCCCACGACATGGACGGACCCTGGCATCCGGGCCATGGAGTACTAGATGGCATGACTACCAAAAGATTCGTTGTCAAGATGTTAACTGGGATAATGCTTCATGTCCAGGATGAAGACTCATGTTCTTACATTGATTGGTTGGGGCCGGCCGTGGCAGGGTTCGACCTTGTTGATGGCATTGTGTCCTTACCGATGTGTTGTCCTTGTCCATCAATCGTTGGTCTTGATATCTAAAATGAAAATCCTTGTGTTGGTGTTTTTGGTTGGGTGTGCCAATGGCGGTGCGAGGACGGTTATTCCTTCTTGGTGGCGTTGTTGCGGAAGAAGTCAACTTAGGTCTTATTTTCATATCTTGTAAAGAGTCTGCGGCTGTCATTACCAGTATTATGTAATTTGTTTGTTAATGATTTACACCTAGTTTAATAAATATGGCTATGTACATCGCATGATGCAGAGGCCGCAGGTTTGAACCTCCTTATAGAAAGAAAGAAAAGAAAAAAATAAATGCACAGCGTGCACAAGTAATAATCACCACATGGGTGAGCCGGGAGTGGACGAATGTGCTCTACTCCTAGTGACGTTTAGTCTCAAGCCCACACCACTCAGAGTATGGAGATTTGAACTGTCCCCTGTGTATATCAAATGTATGTGTAAATATTCGAGTGGTAGGTGTCCATGGTTACAAGATAAATACTCGAGTGGTAGGTCTCCATGGTTACAAGATAAATACTCGAGTGGTAGGTGTCCATGGTTACCATTGAAGTTGGACTCACTTTTTTTTGTGATTCAGTCAGAGTCACTCTTAGCCTACAAATAGCAGCTCAACACTAGGAGTTTTGATTGGAAAATCAATCCGCTGTATAGCTATTACAGTTTGGTTAATTGTAAAAATGAGGTCATATATAGCTAGGTACCTGTACAGGGGAGGATGTTGGGTGCCACACATATTGTGGTAGAAATGAGATGCATTGGGATGGGAACACAAATCCAGTAGCTAACAAATTATCATGAGGTAAACCTGGAAGCGTGTTCTCCATGACATTGTTGTGCTACCGTTTCCAGTGCGGCTCCCTCAATTGGACAGCATGGGAACCAGGTAATACAAGGTCAATAGCTAACAAAGTTCATGCCTGGGCAACAAAGTTGGACAAGCTGAAATGGTGTACGCATGTACTTGCCGATTTCAGGCTCTCTGACTTAATGCTATCCTTAAGCGTTAATGCTCGCTGGACCGGTCTGCATACAGTCATTTCATTTTAGAGATCAAGAAATTATGGGCTCACGTGGCTTTATTCCGTTGAAAATTTAGCGTCATCAAATTAGAATTGCTCATAGTTTAGCTAGTATAGGAATATCTGGTAGTAGCACTGCACGTGGTTGCACTAGGTGCCAGACAGTGTGACTCATGATGTACTAGCGGAGTGTAGTTCGGTTTCTGAGCAACAAAAACCACTTTATTAAAAAGAGGGCAAACTATATTTTTCGTCCCTCAACTCTTTCGAAAGTATAGAAATGGTCCTTCAACTCTAAAACTAGCAAACTTTAGTCCCTCAACTTTTAAAATCGGATAAGTTTAGTCCATCATAACGCTTCGGTGGTATTTTTTGCTGACGTGGAGTGGTTTCTGATTGGAACTGGGTGGGACCAACCTGGCCTGAACTGTTTGTTGTTTAAGAAATAAATAGGAAGACGCGTAAAAATGAATGTGGGTCGACTAACTAGAACTGGGGACCTCGCGCTAAGTGCACGCACGAGCCAGCCAGCAAACTAAGTACGCTTTGCTGAGATGTAAACAGCTACACACAATATTTAGTATGGAAACGCACCTGACAGATATTTTTATAAATTCTTATACTGAGAGATACTTTCTTACATTCTTACACTCGAACACGCAATCTCGTGCTGGGTGCACACACGAGTTAGCTAAGTAAGAAAAATTGTATAAGAACCACTATATTATTTTACCATTTTCGACATTCGTATCTTTGTGGTATAAATTCTTACAGATCAACATAGCTACTCCATTGTCCACATGAGCCCAGAAATAAATAAATTAATAACATATGCAACGGTGATATTCCGTGGCAGCAATATGCACACACCGAAGCTGCTACATGAACAAGCGCCCGACAGTGAGTAGGTCGGTTGTGGTGGCATCGACCTAGTGGGTTGCCTGTATGCAGCCCCTGAAAAGCTTCTCCCAGGCTGGTGACCTCATCGTTATAGCGAGCTATGTCATGTCCTAATGTATCGGGACCTCAGCCCATCGGACCAAGTTTGTGGGTGCGAGCGGGCACATAATCGGTGCGGGTGCTCGTAATAGTTTGGGAGTTGGCAACCGAGATTTCGTGGCAGCTGGCACATACTCGGCGTTGATTTTCGACTCCTTGACACTCATAGCGGTTTTCATAGGTAGGAAGGTGTCCTACTTATCAACTAGCTGAACTCCCTACTTGCCGCAGAGCACTCCTCACAAGGTGGTTTATTAGGTAGCTCTTTTCAGTCACGCGTATTATTGTTAAAAGAATATGAGTAGTTTCGGGATAGGCTACCGTTTTTTTGTGGACATCACAACGGTTCTACGTGGAGTTCTGGCAGGTGATGCTATCTGGAGATCCATCTAGAATATAGTGACTGGAAAAAAATCTTTGTGTTCGGGGTGGAAATAATATTTTGACCTATAAAGTTCAGACTCAACAACGACAAATTTGCGTCATTATCTTGTTAAAGGCGCTTCCTCCATGCGAATGTTCTTGCCTTGACTGGTTGGCCTCGAAAATCATGATGAATATCCTTGTCATGCTCGTCTTTGGTTGGACGTGACGTGAGTGCCTTCACCCTTCTTGAAGGCATTACTGTGGAAGATGTCATTTTTCTTTACCGACTTGGCTTAAATAGACCGATGGTTTCGCGAGCTTTCTCTGATGCTCTCTTAAATCTCACTTTTAAGGCCTTCCAGAGTATTTTTCTTTGTCGAAGTAGATTTAGTTAATTATGGTAGACGACATATGATTCTCACATCCCCAATTAAATGTGTCAAGTAGATTCAATGATGAAGAAGTACTGTTTTAGATCCATATTATCTTAACCCGATCTCTTCTTGTGAGCATGTACATCAACTAACCCTGCCCCCC
>LR738716.1:92707979-92719264 GCA_902687465.1 Secale cereale
CCCCTATGTCTGATTCTAGTATTGACATGGATTCCAGCAGTACACGGTCTTAAGTTTCACACACTTCTTCTATTCATAAGAACCCTTCCATGTCCTCATGCTGGAACAACAAAATAGACGATGGTGCTACATTCCTTAGAGACGTGACATAATGCATCGACGAATTCATCCACGCCTCCATGGACGAACACAAGACTTGCGACAATAAGACCATACCCAAGTTATTTGTGCCAACACTGATACTCGGTCATGACTTGTTCCCTCTTTCCAATGTTCATCATAAAGCCAGTTTTGCTTCATGTTGATCAGATATTTGGTATGCCAAAGGTTACCATGGAGCCGTCAGCTGCTCCAGAGGGTCAAGTTGAAGTGGAAAGCGCTTTGCATTTACAAACTGGTGTGTTCTGGTGGAGGAATGCATTGGCTGCTTGTTGCTTAATGGTTCCCTAGTGCTTGTGTCAGGAGGGTTTGGTTCTTGCACAAGGAGTCTTTGGCAAAAGCAAATGTCTTAACTGAAGTGACCAGATACACATGTGGTTGTTGGGTGCACGTTGTCCAGGTAAGATGGTGTCGTAGGCGATGAGACCATCCTTTTTTTCAGGACCGGGAGAAACCCATCAAGTTCAGTCCGGTTTTGTAAGGACCATGTGACCACCGTGTAGGGGTCAACACTGTGTCGTGTTGTTGTAGTTGTGCCATTGTTAGTGACACATCTTGCACTTATGGTGTCAATTGACGCTAGAGATGCCCATCTTCATCTTGTGGACCAGAGTGTGGCCTTGTGTTGACAATGTTGTTGGTGATGACAATGTTGAGGAAGACCTTGACAATGAAGTGCCTGTGTTGGAATTGCAGCGGGTGTTGACAATCATCATTGTTTGAAGGCGTCCTTTACAGTGACGAAGTGTCGACGCCGTGTCATGCCAAGAAGTCGACAAGTAGATGTCTCTGTCAACACAGGCCAGAAACATGGATGGTGCATGCTGTAGTGGCTTCTCGACACATTTTCTTTCTCGGTGTAAGAGTAGTCATGCAATGCAACTCGTTGCGGATGCTCGGTCAAGTGCAGGAGCAGTTGTGGCGTGTGGGTTTCTTTGTGGAGCGTATCAACATGTGGTACACATGGCCGCCGCTTCCATCCCTCCTCTTTTCTTCTCTTTGACATGCCACCAATTTTAGCATCTCCCACTTACTTGGTGACTTTTCTTTTCAATTTCTTTTTATGCTTTCTTTGGGTGTGTTCGTACTAATGCCCCAGCAGTCTATTTTTCTCTACCACTTACTTGGTGACCAAACACATTACAGTTGTTGAACCTGAAAAGGCGGCTTGCTTGTTTCCATGAGTTAAGAGCAACAACAACCTAAACTTCATTTTTTTTGGCTTCCTTCCAGAGAACAATCCTGTGAGAAAGTATTATCTCTAGAATTTTATCATCGTGTCATCTCATTTCAGTAACCCTCACTTAATTTGTCTGATACTACTACTATGCAATTACGAAAAATCAACAGATGTTCTTTAATTTTTTTAGAGAAGGGGGTTAACCCGCGGCCTCTGCATCAATCGATGCATGCAGACATCTTTATTAATTATTTCACAAAGGACTGACAAGAACAAAAATTGATGTGGGGTCTGAAAGTTACTACGGGTTCATGTATCTCTCTTTGAGATCTCTTGACATTTTCTACCTTGCCAACAGATCAAGATCACATTTCAAATTACTGAAGAATTACCACTAGTAAACAGTTGGTTGCTCACCATCAGATCAGGCGCTTCAACCTACCAAAAGGAAAGGTGATGCCTTGTGCTGCAAATTAAGGGCTTCTTGATTAATTTGGTAATCAAGTTACAACAATTTCCTCCCTGTTTTCATTAACGAAACCAAAGATATGTGAAGAGTTCCCAAACAAAAGCCACACCAAAAATAAAAATTCTCTACATTGGAGGGAAAGCCAGAAGTGAATCACCCACGTTACTGAAAGCACCAAGTATTCCTTCCTTTCCAAATAATAGAAGTTCTAGGTTTGTCCTAAGACAAACTTAATTAAGTTTCACCTTGAGCCAACAGCGGTCGAGGATGTCAGTGATGTCGTCGTACATGGCATGCTTCAGTTTCTCCACCCATCGCCCCATGGTCTGGTTGGTGATGTTCCTCCTATTAGTTTTCGCAAGGAAGTTTCTGAGGTTCCTGAGCTTGACGCTCAGCTCATCGATCTCGCAGTAGACCCTGGTCATCATGGTCCCCTCATCATTGGCCGCCTTGGCAAGCATGTTAGAATGCCATAGCAACCAGACCCCCCCCCCCTCCATGGGTTGCATTTCCGGCAGGGCCGGCCCTGGGGCATGGGCGACGGGGCGACGGCCCAGGGCCCAGGCGAGGGGGGGCACATGATGGAGTATATACATATATTATAGCCCAGCAAAAAGCAAGTAAAAAATTACAATTACAAAAGAATTAAAGAAAAGAAATAGGATGGGCTAGGCGGCCCAGATATAGCTAGCTAGCGATCGCTGATGGATACGCGTAGGCGAAGCGGCGCCGTGACTCACACTCGTTTCGACGTTTCCTTCGTAGGTTCGTCGCCCTCGCCCGCCCGTCGGCCTTCTCGCTCGCTCGGCGGCTTGCTCCGTGGCCCTTGCCGCGTCGCCCTCGCCTCGCCGGCTCGCCGTCGCCGCCACACAGCAGTCCGGCAGGTAGGCGGCAGCCCGGCCAATCGGCCATCCGGCATCCGGCATCGCGGCAATATGGCAATACCTATACAAGTACACATCTGACAGACTGGAAGTCAAGAAGTACGCATCCATGTTCCTGTCCATCCCCAAACCTCAATTTGACAATCTCAGTACTTTATTTATTTTATTTAGTATGTACGTATTGTAATCCAATCTATCAATTTTTTGTCATTCTATGTAACATGTCTAGGGTTCCAATCATCTGATCTATAAATTTCTAATTTTTTGTATGCTCTTTTGTTCTTTTCTTCATGATTTTAGGACATTAGCCTGCCATGTTACCTAAGAAGAAGCAATTGTCGGGTGCTGAAAAAAGGAGGAAAAAGAAAGAAAGCAATCTAAAAATTTCGTTCTTATTTGAGGTAATCATGTCATGTTAGTTTCATTTTGCGATCTTTTTAGTGCCATTGTTTTTATGGAGTCGGTTCGAATTTGGTTATTATTGTTCTCGATGGAGTCATTTGAATTATTATACTCATATATAACACGCATACATATATATTGTCTTAGGACTTAGGACATAGGGGCCCATGTCGTCGAGTTCGCCTAGGGCCTCCCGAAACACAGGGCCGGCCCTGATTTCCGGCTTTGAGCTACACCTGAAAACATGGACTGGATAAAATTAGTCTTCTTTATATTTATTAACAAAGGTTTCTTGCAAACAAGAAGATAGAGAATTGCCTTGAATTAAAATCGAGGAGGAGGTCATCTGATTTAGAGGAAAAGAATAGTATGCTAGTGACATTAGCAAACGGGAGGAGGAGAAGGAGACGGAGAGTGATGGGTCAGAGAGCTCCGGCAACAATAGATCCGGCTCGATCCATTTTCCGTCTTTGACTGGTACTTCCGCAAGAAAGAAGGCAAAGGCGACAGGAAGCGCAAGGCAGCTGTGGATGACTTTTCCCCATAGCTTAGTAGAGTGTGGCAATTTTTGATAGTCTGATGTCATGCAAGATGAAGTAGCAGGACACTACGTGTGGGATCAAGATGTAATTTACGTAGAGGTAGTTTACGATGTATGTGATTGTATGGATTTGATGGTTTTCAAATAATGTACCTGATCATGGAAGCGATCTTTTGAGGGGTGACCGGTCACTTTCTGCGGAAGCACCTGGGCACGTCCGCCGACATCTTGGTGGTCAGATTAGCTAGGTTCGGCTGCAGATGCTCTAACTCCTTTTATAAGTTTTCACTATTTTCCGTTAACCAGAGTTGAGGACCGAAATCTCCAAACTAGTTCTAGTTCCTGTGAATTGAGGACCACATTTTTCGGTTCCGGTATTCCACCTGGTCATTTTGCTTCGGTCAGTCAATTCTCGTATAAGTGAGGCAGCTAGCCTTTGCCTAGAGCATAAGTGGTCCTTAAGAACCTTAGGCGGTCCTATAGTTTAAAATATCATGGGTCTATTGGGGGTATTATATGTGTATTGATATTAATATTGATGAGTTAATGACTATTTACTGCCATTGGAATATGACTTGTTTTGCATACAATTGCAGCATTGCCTGATTTCTTGCTTGAATTAAAGATTTCCTGCTTACGCTGCATAGACGTCAGCTTATGCTTTAGGAAAGAAGCGTGGTCATAACCTAGCACCTAACTATGCCTAATCGCCTCCTAGGCATCGCCTTCTCCACATGTGGTTAATATACCCACCCCTAACTACAGGGAAGTTTAACATAATCCCTCATTCCTTAACAAGGTGTTTGGCTACAATGGGGAAAGGGGATGGGAGTTTACAAGTGGTTTAGTGGGGGATCAAACTTGGGAAGTTGACTTTAAGTCTCAAATCCATGTTTGATGTGTGGTGAAAATTTGTAAGATGAATTTGAGAGAAAGTAACATCTAGACCAGGAAAGAGATATGTGGGAATGGACCACCTAAATTTATTTTCCGCTCCCATCCCTAACCCCCTTACCCTCCAACCAAACAATAGATTTTATGTCTTGTACCACTAAAATTCCCATTCCCCAGCACCAACTCCCCTCAACCAAACAGGCTGTAAGTGTAGGCAATCTCCTATTGAAGTCTTGTTCGTATTAATTCGAAGATATATGAGAGTGCATTATTTGACATCAGATTTTTAGGCACCGTAAAATGTGCTCCCACACGCACCATGTCACTCGCACTACTATGCCACACAACGCAACCACGTTAAAGCACTCACTGCTAACGAGTAGAGTCAGTCAATATATTTGTAGACAGAACTGTCAGAAGCCTCGTTGTAGGTACGGTGTTGCTATAAGTGCGCCGGCCACCCAAACAAGTGAATGACTCATTATGTTCTATCGAGCCTCCTTGTAGGTGTACCTTGCCTTGGATGACTGTTTTGTTCTCTGGATTGGTCGAACAGAAAAGTAATCAAACACACAGAAGTAGCAAAATTGGGGTGTTCAAATCGTGATTGGCCGATACCTTCCTAGTCTTGAAGCCTAGCGCTAGGGTGTCAGCAAGTGATGAGGAGGTAGGTGCATGGTGGCCAGCGGCTAGCGATGCGTGCACGGTGAAGGCTAAGCCAAGGAACAACCTATCTATCTATCTATTTTACATATTATAAAATGCAAAATACGGATCAAAAATAGCGAAATAGGCTAGAAAATTATACATTAATCAGAAACATCCGGCCTCTGATTCTAGTAGATTATTTCCAGTAATAAACGTGAGCAGATAGATTTCAATAACCCAGTAATTAACACGATACCCTTTGCCATGCCTTTGCGCCGCCAGTTCGATCTCATCTCCATGTTCACTACCAAAAGCTGCAAACTGAGGGCCTATTCGGCTTTCCACCGGCTCCGTGGAATTAAAGAATCTGCAGAGCACCTAATTTCCAGCTCCACTATTTTAACCCTGCAGCTCCACCAGCTGAGTCGGGAGCGGAGGGACTCCGAACACTCCCTGAGTATCCGGCGAAAAGGTTCTAGGCGGGCAATAGTCTTTCTCTCGGCAACTATGGTGCCTGCTTGCAGGACGACGGCAGCAACTGTTTTTCCTTGCACCACGAAAGGTTAAGGAGCATGCCAAGGCATTGGAGCAGGCTGCGGGCATCGGTCTTGTAGCACAGAAGGTTAAGGATTTTGTGACTGTATTGGAGCAGGCTGCAGCTGCAGGCAACCGTGGCGACGGCCAGAACCGCAGATGGGACCACGACAATTTCCGATCAGATGTAGCAAACAGGATGAGGTAGTTAGGACAATGCCTATCCTAAATCAATAAAACACAAGCATGACATAGAGTTTCATCTCTTCACAAAGCCTGAAGCTGGGTAAAATCTCGGGTCCTTGTTTCCATCGCATCTAGGCTAATAGGTAGGGACCACCTAACCGACATCTACCGGAATCGACTCCATCGTTAGTGGCCGATAGGGGGCTTTCTATAGAGTCTCCAAGGCGTGATGGGAGTTCAGATTGGATCCGACGCGATCCGCGTGCCGAAACGGGTCTTTGTGTTCAGCGCAATGTTGTTCGTCGCCGACTCGACTGCTCACCTATGATTGTGGAACACACGTGGAAACGGAACTTTCTGTTTACGTGAATATGGAATTTCCGTTTTTGCTATAGACCTATGATTGTTTTGTAGCCCAACCAACAAACAACACACAATGAGTAGTATGGATCATTTGAGGGCCAACTTCTACTACAACACATGTACTTAGCTTAATCACGTATACAATTGTCTAGTACTACTACAATACTACGACAAGTTGCTAACAAAATGATATTATTTTGTAGCCATGTTAACAATTTATTTTTAGTGTATTTCTCTATGATTCATGGGGTTTTAAGTTCGGGTCAACGCCCACTTCTGTTTCCATGTCTACTTTGTATTTGCTCCGTGTCCGTTTCCAGTAGTATCTGTTTCAGTATTCATTTCCGGAGTTTCTGTATTCGTTTCGCTTCTGCAAAAATATATGAAAACAAATATGGTAGCACTCAGTTCCGTCCGTTTCTGCTCCGTTATCATCCCTACCTCCTAGTGCACGCATTGGGCACTTAAGCACCACCGATACACTAAGTGAAGTCCCACCGCCACGCCTTAGCCTACCGCTTTTTGAAGCCTTGCCTACAACTTACTAATTATTGTTTTTCTGTTTTTAGTCTGCCGTTATGAAAAATTTGGGAGTTAGTATCGGTTTATGTGAGTGGGTGGTCAACTTTTTCTGTTATATGGGTACTCGATCTTTTATGAACATTCATTGTAGGTCATCTCTTCCCTAACATGTTCTCATAAATAAGAGTATCCACTCTACTCTTAGTCGGAGTAGACACAGATGTACATGTACATGACTACTCGCCATTCGATATGACTCCACAACAGACAAACACGCAAGACACTGATACGAATTTTGAAGCTGTACTAGTGGTGTAGGACTAGGACTGAGATGCATCAAGAATAGAAACTCGACATGAGGTTTGCTGTAAGGTACGACGTAGCTGGCTCAAAGATGTCTGTTCAAGATGAAATTTGCTGCCCTAGTAGCGTCACTACTGTGTTTGAAGACGCATCATGCTAAACGGCATTGTTTAGCATGATTTATCAGTGTCTTTTGAAATGTAGAAATTTGACATCATTACCAGGGGAATCAACCTTCCCTAACCTCCAGTTTTTCCATATCGAGGATTGTCCAGAATTCACATGTGAAGCTAAATCACCAATGTTGATTTCCTTATATATCGAAGGATGTGAAGAACTGATGTTTGGGTGCGTTGCTAGTAGTGTGGGTTTATTGACCACACTGGATCTGTGTCACATATGAATACAGGGAAACAATCTCAGCACCGGCTAAGCATAGTTTGAGTCAAGTGCTGGTGGATGGCAATGAAGATTATAATCATAAATTCCCTCTGGCATTCATGAAGTTGGCTAGCTTTAAGTCATCTGTATTCAAGCTATGTTCTTTGTTTTGTCCAGCGTGAAATTTTGTATGTTATAAGATACGGCACTTGTCCACCGGCCAGAGAAAGAGTTTCAAAGTTTGGTTTCATGGGAACGCTGGAGATGGGTGGTGCAATAAGCTGACTGGATACGCACACGATCCTCTTGAGCCATCAACATCTTCACATAGGAGTCAGCTCCTGGCAAATATGCAGTTTCTAGAGATAAATGGTTTTGAGAGCTTGTTAGAGGTCTTCAATGTGTCCACATCTCTCAGGGCAATTCAAATCTATGACCTTACTAAGGTTGAGTCCATATTCTTCAGGAGGTTGCTTCAGCAGGGCGATCGAGCATCATCGGTTTTGACAGGAGCAGTGTCATCCTCATCAACCGGAGGCTGCAGGGAAGAGCATTCCCTCCTTCCACGTCTAGAACATCTAAAACTAAAGCAATGGCATAGCTTAACCTCAGCGTTTCTCGATCTTCCCCCACCTTGAAAGCTGCAGATCCCTGTCATCCCTAACTGATAGGCCACTAGCATACCCATTTCTCCAATTTCTCTGCATAACTTCCCTGGTATCAACACACTGGTACCTACAACAGTGACTGGGCAGCTTGCATGAGAAATAACTAGGGACACTTTGGTTGCCTGCATTAGGTCCAGCCAGGCCCGTCCGGAAAGGTCGTTTGGTTGACCGCATTCACTGTTGGACCTGCATAGCACGAACTTTAAAGCGCCTCTGGACCTGCATCACTAGGAACGTTCGATTTGGCCATTTTTCCCCAGTCAGGCCCGAGCAATGTAGGCCACGCACATGGGTGGCTCGATGGATGCAGCCTCGTTGGTTCTCATGCACAGGTGTTTGTGAGTTTGCATGTGGTCTGTTGGTGTAACTCCCAGTGATGCAGGTCCAGAGGTTGACCGCATTCATTGTTGTAGCTTATTCACTTATCAGTCCATTCTAATCTACATAACAGTGCATCAAATCCAGTCAAGCTCTACATGAAAAAATATATATTGATGTTATGGTTCCATTTTTGCGATCGGTTCAAAGTTTCGTCGATCGTAAATATTCAATTTCGTGTTTATGTTTTGAGCTATTTTGGATTAGTTATTTCTAATTCGTCGCGCACGTTCGATCGTTTGAAATTTCTTTTGACAAGTAGCTTTAACTTATAGTTTAACATGACTTTTGTGTTGTACATTTTCTGTTTCAGATCATAGGCATTGTCAATGTGACAACGATGCAGCGGTAACAGAGGCCACAACAGTCAGTAGCACAACTATACCCCGCTCAAGAAGGACATTAGCGAATTGGAGTGCTTGAAATATAAGAAGGATGCTCGTGGAGCAAAGTAGAACCCATTCCAAAACGACATATGAATCACATGAATGTGGAGGTGTTGGAACCGGACGTTGTGATGGTTTAATAACATTGTACTACTACAGTTCCACACCTCCACATATACCCGCTCGGTGTGATGGCTTAAGAGTACAATTGGGTTAGAAAGAAAATATTAAAACAACAAATTTTGAGGCATAACTACAAAATTTGAAAATTCACAATGTACCTTAGTCGCTGAATTAATATTTATTTATCCCTTTGTTTAAAGATTGGAGTCTTCCTTTGATTTCTTCAAGCGAGGTAATGGTTGGCTCGGGCGAGAGCCACACATATACCTGCTCGGTGCCCCATTCGGGCTCCATCCGCTCCACGAGCTAGAAATCGTCGTCAATGAGGTTTTACATGAACACCTTGTGGCTAAAGATGAGACAGACACATGCGCCAACCAAACCCAGCTGTGCACAATTTGCGGAGAAGCTTGCCGGGAACCCAAGGAATAGAACGTGGTCGCGCAAACTCCAGCCGTCCCACACCTCCAACCACATGTTTCCGCCGCTGTTCACTCCTTCTAACACATGCGCCCTCAGTGAGAGAATGCGTGGCATGGCAGGTTGTCGTCGTCACGATATTGGCACCAGTTGCAGTTGACTAGGACAGATACCGACAAAAACCTGCCACATGACTCGAGGGGGTAGCTATAAGGACACCAGTAGTTACTATCCTCAATTGTATCACATGGCAAGACGAGTCTGCTGTTGCAGACCTCCTAGCCATTAGCTTCAAAATCTGTTGTGAGGAGTTGCGAGGAGTACACGTCCCTGTGCACTAGCACTGTAGCACATTGCCTTGGTGGCATGCCGGATCATAAAGCCTCACATTCATGAATGTCCATGCTGTGTCACCAGGACGCATGATAGCCGTCCTTAAGGTGGGTGTGGACAAAGTGTGTGATATCCTCCCAACCAAAGCTGTATAGAAAAACGTGTCGCCGCTATAAAAGATGCCATGCGGGTCCTCCATAGAGTGCTTGATCTCATAGTAATCCGTGAAGCAAGGTAGGAGTGCCTGAAGGGATGGAAGAAGATATTGATCGATCGTAACCTAGCCGGCCAAAGATATACAATCTAACCCGATGAACCACGTAACGTACGTGATTCAAGCATCCGGACCCGTGCATGTTATGATCTGTTTCCCTCACTCCTATCGATCATGACGGTCAGGCTTGCGCCAACAGCCGGCCGTTTCTTCAACCTTCCACCAGATGGCCGGATCTGCGCGGCGACGTCTCCAGCCGGGCCATTGTAAAAGTGGAATATATACTGAGGACTCAGAGTCTGGAGAGGATTACCACATGACAACCAAACTATTCAGAAAAAGTCTGGAGAGGATTAATAAAACTTTGAAAGTATGAGTATGAAGCAACCAAGACCCGTCTCATTCGACCTGCCCGGTTACGGTCGTGTTGAGTATATAGATTGATTAGGAAACATAAGATAGACTAGGATTTGTCCTGCCTTGTCTTGTACTCCAAGTTGATCATTGTACTCATATATATATGCCCACGAGGCTCAAGCAATACATCAACTATTCCACCAATTCCTCTCTCTCCCTTCTAACATGGTATCTATCGCAAGTCGATCCTAAACCCTAGCCGCCACCGCTTCCGCACCCACGCGCCGCCCTCGGGGCGGTCGGCCTTCATGACCGTCGCCGAGGGCCGCGCCGCCCGCACCTAGGGTTCGTCCGCCGGCCGTGTTGGCCGGCTGCCCTAGAGAGTCTTTTTCCCGAGCCATTGCTCCGGTTTTTTCGCTCTCTCGCCGGTCGTTTTGATCGGCGTTTTTCTTTTTGTTTTCCGATCTAATCTTGATCGGTTTGCGTCGCCCGCCGCCGCCGTCGACCCCATGCGCCTCTACTCCGACCCCGGCGCGACCCGCCGGCCTCTCCTCCGACCCGCAGCCACGTGCGCCGAGGCGGCCCGTCCGGGCCAGCCGCCGTCCGCGCGTCGATCCGCCCGTCGCCCTGCGCCGGCCGTCACCGCCCTGCTCCGACCGGAACACCTGCATCGCCCCGACCCGGCGGCCTCGCGCCATGCGATGGCCAATCATAGCCGTCGCTCGCGCGCCGGCCCGCCCATCGATTCACGTCACCCGCCTCCGCCGCGTCTGCACGGCGGCCCGGCGGTCTACCTCGCCGGCCTCGTCCTCGGCTGCATCAGGCTCGTCGTCTGCCTCAACTCGGGCGCCGTTGCTCCGTTGGTCGCTCGGGCCTCGCTGCCGGGGCGCCGGCGCTGCTTTGGCAGCCCGGGTGCCGGCGCTGACGTCCCGTTCTGTCC
>LR738716.1:92733544-92754914 GCA_902687465.1 Secale cereale
AAAAAAAAAAAAGGGGAGTCAGTCCAATCCCGACCCGGAGGAGGACTCGGGCGCACGGAATCAGCCCCGCCTCTAATCATTGCCGTGCCTGTGAGCCACTGCGACCAGCCTGGCGTTCTGTCATGTGAGGAGGATTCAGCTTTTGCTTGGTCCGTTTCTTGTTCCGCCTCGAAGCAATCAATACATATGCACGCTGGGTACAGTCTCCAGATTAAATGAATGGCCACGAGTGAAGTTACCCCTGCCTGGGAGCCGTTTTTTGCCATCGACAGAATACCAATGAGTACGGCTCAGCGACTTGTCCAATCAAAAGGACAGTTAATTTATTGATTTTTTCCGCCGCTGTCGTTCAAAGACGCCAGTGCCTCCGATCGCGACCGGGGGACCCAGTATCAATCGGTTTTGCGTATGTACGTCACGTCGGCCTCGTTAAATCCTCTCAAAGCAGTGCTGATTCAAGGAGAAGCTAGCCAATATAATTAAACAATGGGATAGTACTACAAGCTACTAGTAGTACGAGTCCAGTGCTATATGATGACTTGCTATCATTATTTGGCGTGAGGCAACAAAAACAACTTGAGTTCGAATCCGCCAAAGGACAGAAACGGACACCACAAGGACTCTGCTATGCCTGTTTGCGTAACTCCGTTTCCGAGCCGGGTACAACTTCAGCAGCATCGCTTCTGTGTGGCTGATCGCTGCCGCCACGCGGAACGGATGATCCGTCGTCCGAGCAAATCCAGGTGCTATTTTTTCTTATCTATTTTAACAGCAAATTAATTCATCCGACAACAGTTACTCTTGCATGTAATATTTTTTACACAGGGCGATCATTAAAAGTGGCAGCCGGATCACCGCCAGGATATATCGCGGCTTCATGAACATGCATGCTGCGATCCGGTTTGCATCAAAATGCGACCGCTGGTTCGTCTGTCCGCGCCTACGCGCACTGGCCTTCAATACTGCGTCCGGCTCCCTCGCCGATGAACGTGCGCACGCTACCGCTCCCGTCGACCGGTCCATATTAACACATCGGTGCCGCACCCGTTCTCATAAACCGGTCCAGCAGATACGCATGCGGTTGCTTCACTGTCCGCACCTGCGATTAGCCCGCCCGTGCGTGCCGGTTTAAAATACCGTGACCGACTCATCTGTTCTCGAGGCGAATCAGGTGATATCTGTCCTATTTATTTTTCAATACATATTAATTCATCCGAGCAAAAATACCTCGCCTTGCTGTATTTTACATGCAGAAAAATTATTCATTATAAGTGGTATTATAACACGGAGGTGGAGGCACGCCAAACATTGTTCAACACAAGTGATCGTCGTTATTTCACGCATTTAAGCACCAATTACAGCTATGGCCGGTTCACGCATCCGCACCGGTTTACAACACGGAGGACAACTTGCTCATCTCCGCCGGTTTACAACCCCACAACCGGTTTAACTGTCCGAGCCGCCTCTGATACTGCGGTCGTTTACTGTCCACCCTGTGGTCCGGCCTATTCAACATACCGGTTCAAATACACTCAGGTGATATCCATCTATAATATTATTTTTCTTATTATATATTACTTTTTAAAGAAAACAAGATGCTTTGATCAGTCTATCTGGTTGTGCAGGGCATATGCACAAAGGAGCAATGAAACTCTCAAGAACATAAAGATCTTATCCGGTTCAAGAAGAGGAAAACCTCATAAAAAGGAAAAACCCCGGCCGGGTTAGGAGGAATGTCAGAGGCCCTTGAGGACAGTGGTATCGCCCACACACCTCTTGAATGGCTATATTATGAAATTTTGGGTTCCCTGAACAAATCGGTATCAATCCGCAGTCGGTATCAATCCGGAGTCGGTATCAAATCCGCAGTCGGTATCAATCCGGAGTCGGTATCAAATCCGCAGTCGGTATCAATCCGGAGTCGGTATCAATCCGCAGTCGGTATCAATCCGGAGTCGGTATCAATCCGCGTTCGAATGATGGTCCGGTTCTCTGAACAGTTTTTGAGCCTGGCAGCTCTTTGAAAAAGCCTCGATTGCATAGTTTGATTTACAATAATTGTGTGTTTCTTGATGTTTTTTGTGTTTCATAAACTTTTTTAAAACAAGGGGAACAGCTCCAGAAGTTGACCACCTATCTATAGTGTTACAAGTCTGGGTCATGAACACCAGCGAGAGTTAAACCGGCGTTCATCATAACCCGGATCGACCTTCATGATGAGCCAACAGGTTGGCAGTACACGATCAGTTATAATGACCGGTGTTCATTAAACCGGCCTGGTTTTGACTATAAGTCGCCAGTATGAGACGAAATAATGACCGGTGTTTATTAAACCCGGCCCGATTGTGATCAAACATCATTGGAACCGGTCTTCAAACCGGATTATATTTTTCAATAGCCAAACATGGCTGGATTCCTATTATGGTTATCAATATTATGATTGAGGTCTTCAAAGTCGCTTTAAAGCGCAATGGATATTATTTCAACGATGGAAGTAATTTATTTTACAAAAGGAATAGTCCCGAGTTGCTGCGGGCTTACAACCCGGCACTTGGGGGCTACATTATTCAGATTAAGATTACATCAAATACACAAGTCTCAAGCACACAAACAAGTTGTCTACTTGACACTTGGGGGCTAATGGGCAGTTGAAGCAGTAAAACAACAGCAATTCAAAGACAAAAGTCTCAAGCACACAAACAAGTTGTCTACTTGACACTTGGGGGCTAATGGAAAGATCATTTACTTCATCTGGAAGTACCGGTTCACCTTCTAAATGTAGCTAAACCGGAACTTGGGGGCTACCAATCGCTCCTGACAACAATTCAAGGTACGCAAGTATTCATCCATTATATTGAAAGGCCCGTCTAAACTCAGTTGGTAAAGCACAAAGCTCTTAACCTTGTGGACGTGGATTCAAACCACACGATGGAAGTTACATTATATAGTGTTATTTTTCAATGATTATATCTACAAAAGTCCCTGCTCATTATTGCATAATGACCCGGCACTTGGGGGCTATATGTTGCTATTCAAGTTTACATGATCATATTTTCAAAGTCCCTGCTCATTATTGCATAATGACCCGGCACTTGGGGGCTACATAATATGGAGTATTCAATTTCATAGTGATTGGGATGAACAATCCGGATTTCTTCAAGAATATACAAGGCTATTTTCAATGAAGTATATACAAAGTCCCTGCTCATTATTACATAATGACCCGGCACTTGGGGGCTATAGGTAATATGCATATAAAGGAGGAACATCTTCAAATTTTCAGTTCTGGCAAATCAGATTAATTGTGTGACCCGGCAATTTTGGCAATCATAAACCGGCAAGTTCTACATTTCCAAACCGGTTGGATATCAATGGAATATTTAAAGATCAATATTTTTGTCAAGTCAGAGCATTGGAAGGCCGATTCAAATGGATTCTTTATTTACAATATTTTCTATGCAAGTAAGTTGATTATGAAGCTGGTCTGTTGACCCGGATTTTTAGAAGAAGGAAATGACAAGGACTTAAAGATGATCCGGTGCCGGTTTACAAGAATTCATAACCCGGAGCATGACCTATCAGATTCGCTATTGTGTTATTTTGGAGCATAAAGTTTACCATGGACACATCCAAGCTAAACTTGGGGGCTAATGTCGGGGATATTACCCCGCGATATAAACCGGCCGGAATTATAACCCGGCCGGACTTGGCGGTTTACACTTGGTGATTCACTGGCGATCCGTTATCACCAGACGGTTTACAAGCAAACTGCCTAAATGATATTACTCACTGGTAACCCGGCGTATGGATCGTGGATGACAAGGCCCAAGGCCCAGAAGGCCGGTTCATATTAATTGTGGGCCGGTTTAAGAGGAAGACAAAAGGAATATTCTCCCATAAAGGAAACAAGACTAGGACTCCTTGTAATAGATCAATCCTAGTCCTACTAGGACTAGTCATGTAAACCCGCCCCTTCAACATATATAAGGAGGGGCAGGGCTCCCCAAAGAGGACAAGCTTTAGACAAACCACAAGTAGACAAGTTTCTAGGGTTAGACACCAAGAGCCGGTTTACCGGCGACACCATCATAATGAGATCTAGCCTCAAACAGCACGTAGGGTTATTACCGGATGATGTTTCCCGGGGCCCGAAGCTGTCTAAATTCGTGTCTTGCATTGCGTCTCTCGATTCCGCTCAACCCCTCTCAAGCTACTACATAGATGCGCGCTTCACCATTAAGTCCGTAAACCGGACATCTGCCGTGACAATTCCACGACAGCTCTGGAGTCCCGGAGTGATTTCCACGATTAACGATCCCCAAGGTGTGTTTACTCACAATTTTGGGGTTCCAAAACGATTTCCATGGTTGTTGAAACCCAAGGTGCGCTTACGCGTTGGTCATCAACAGTCGCAGTTTGGGCCGATTCTCGCCCGTTTCTTGGACTATTACTCATTGTTTTGTGGTCCCGGAGTGATTTCCATGATTGAAGAACGTCGGGGTACGTTTACGTGTCGGTCATCAAAACTCACGTTTTTTGTCGATTCTAACCCATTTCGTGGACTATTACTCACCGTTTTGGGGCCCTAAAGCGATTTCGATGGTTGTCGATCCCCAAGGTGCGATTACGTGTCGGTCATCAAGAATCATAGTTTTGGGCGATTCTGTCCCGTTTCTTGGACTATTACTCACTATTTTGGGTTCCCAAAGTGATTTCCATAGTTGTTGAACTCCAAGGTGCGCTTACGTGTCGGTCATCAACACTCGTAGTTTTGGCCGATTCTGGCCCGTTTCATGGTCATGAACAATCATCAAGAATTGTAGTTTTGGGCGATTCTGGCCCGTTTCTTGGACTATTAGTCACTGTTTTGGCTTCCCAAAGTGATTTCCATAGTAGTTGAACACCAAGGTGCGCTTACGTGTCGGTCATCAACACTCGTAGTTTTGGCCGATTTTGGCACGTTTCATGGGCTATTACTCACCGTTTTGGCTCCCGGAGTGCTTTCCACAATTAACGATCCCCGAGGTGCGTTTACGTGTCGGTCATCAACACTCGTAGTTTTGGCCTATTCTGGCCCGCATCGTGGACTATTACTCAACGTTTTGGGGTCCCGAAACGATTTTCATGGTTGCTGAACCCTAGGTTGCCCTTACAACTCGTTCATCAACACTCGCCGTTTTGGCCTATTCTGGCCCGTTTCATGGGGTCAAGGAGAGATTTCCACAATTAACGATCCCCGAGGTGCGTTTACGTGTCGGTCATCAACACTCGTAGTTTTGTCCGATTCTGGCCCGTATGATGGACTATTACTCAACATTTTGGGGTCCGAAACGATTTTCATGGTTGCAGAACCCTAGGGTGCCCTTACGTGTCGTTCATCAACACTCGCCGTTTTGGCCTATTCTGGCCCGTTTCATCGGGTCTAGGAGAGATTTCCACGATTGACACTCGGGGTGCGTTTACGTGTCGGTCATCAACGCTCGCAGTTTTGGCCGATTTGGCCCGTATCATGGACTATTACTCACCATTTTGGTGTCTCAGAGCGATTTTCATGGTTGATGAACCCTAGGGTGCGTTTTCGCATAGGTCATCAACACTCACAGTTTTGGCCGATTCTGGCCCATTTCGTGGACTATTACTCACCATTTTTGGGCCCCGGAGTGATTTTCATGGTTGCTGAACCACAAGGTGTGCTTACGTGTGGTTCATCATCACTCGCCGTTTTGGGCGATTCTGGCCTGTTTCATGGGCTATTACTTACCGTTTTGCCTATTCTGGCCCGTTTTGTCAACAATTACTCGACGTTTGGGGGTCTCGGAGTGATTTTGAAGGTTGCTGAACCACAAGGTGCGCTTACGTGTCATTCATCAGCAATTGTCGTTTTGGCCGATTGTGGCCCGTTTAACTCACCGTTTTGGGGGCCTGAAGCGATTTCCACGATTAACTATCCCCGAGGTGCGTTTACATGTTCGTCATCAATTCTCGCAGTTTCGGCCGATTCTGGACTGTTTCGTGGGCTCACCACTTTGGAGTCCCGGAGTGATTTCCACGATTAACGATCCCCAAGGTGCGTTTACTCACCGTTTTGGGGTTCCAAAACGATATCCATGGTTGTTGAAACCCAAGGTGTGCTTACGTGTAGGTCATCAACAGTCGCAGTTTGGGCCGATTCTGGCCCGTTTCTTGGACTATTACTTATTGTCTTGTGGTCCCGGAGTGATTTCCATGATTGAAGAACGCCGGGGTACGTTTACGTGTCGGTCATCAAAACTCACGTTTTTTGTCGATTCTGACCCGTTACGTGGACTATTACTCACTGTTTTGGGGTCCCAAAGTGATTTCCATGGTTGTCGAACCCCAAGGTGTTCTTACGTGTTGGTCATCAAGACTCACAGTTTGGGTTGATTTTGGCACGTTTTTTGGATTATTACTCAGTTTTGGGGTCCCGTAGTGATTTCCATGATTGACGAACCCCGGGGTGCGTTTACGTGTCGGTCACCAATACTCACGGTTTTTGTCGATTCTAACCCATTTCGTGGACTATTACTCACCGTTTTGGGGCCCTAAAGCGATTTCGATGGTTGCCGATCCCCAAGGTGCGATTACGTGTCGGTCATCAAGAATCATAGTTTTGGGCGATTCTTTCCCGTTTCTTGGACTATTACTCACTGTTTTGGGTTCCGAAGTGATTTCCATATTTGTTGAACACCAAGGTGCGCATACGTGTCGGTCATCAACACTCGTAGTTTTGGCCGATTCTGGCCCGTATCATGGTCATCAACAATCATCAAGAATTGTAGTTTTGGGCGATTCTGGCCCGTTTTTTGGACTATTACTCACTATTTTGGGTTCCCAAAGTGATTTCCATAGTTGTTGAACACCAAGGTGCGCTTACGTGTCGGTCATCAACACTCGTAGTTTTGGCCGATTTTTGGCACGTTTCATGGGCTATTATCACCGTTTTGGCTCCCGGAGCGATTTCCACAATTAGCGATCCCCAAGGTGCCTTTACGTGTCGGTCATCAACACTCGTAGTTTTGTCCGATTCTGGCCCGTATCATGGACTATTACTCAACGTTTTGGGGTCCCGAAACCATTTTCATGGTTGCTGAACCCTAGGGTGCCCTTACGTGTCGTTCATCAACACTCGCCGCTTTGGCCTATTCTGGCCCGTTTCATGGGGTCTAGGAGCAATTTCCATGATTGACAAACATTGGGGGTGCGTTTATGTGTCGGTCATCAATACTCGTAGTTTTGGCCGATTCTGGCCCGTTTCATGGTCATCAACAATCATCAAGAATCGTAGTTTTGGGCGATTCTGGGCCGTTTCTTGGACTAGTACTCACTGTTTAGGGTTCCCAAAGTGATTTCCTTAGTTGTTGAACACCAAGGTGCGCTTACGTGTCGGTCATCGGCACTCGTAGTTTTGGCCAATTTTGGCACGTTTCAAGGGCTATTACACACCGTTTTGGCTCCCGGAGCGATTCCCACAATTAACGATCCCCGATGTGTGTTTACGTGTCGGTCATCAACACTCGTAGTTTTGTCCGATTCTGGCCCGTATCGTGGACTATTACTCAACATTTTGGGGTTTGAAACGATTTTCATGGTTGCAGAACCCTAGGGTGCCCTTACGTGTCGTTCATCAACACTCGCCGTTTTGGGCTATTCTGGCCCGTTTCATGGGGTCTAGGAGCGATTTCCACGATTGACAAACACTGGGGGTGCGTTTACGTGTCGGTCATCAACGCTCGCAGTTTTGGCCGATTTGGCCCGTATCATGGACTATTACTCACCATTTAGGTGTCTCAGAGCGATTTTCATGGCTGATGAACCCTAGGGTGCGTTTTCGCATCGGTCATCAACACTCATAGTTTTGGCCGATTCTGGCCCATTTCGTAGACTATTACTCACCATTTTTGGGCCCCAGATTGATTTTCATGGTTGCTGAACCATAAGGTGCGTTACGTGTGGTGCATCATCACTCGCCGTTTCGGGCGATTCTGGCCTGTTTCATGGGCTATTACTTACTGTTTTGCCTATTCTGGCCAGTTTCGTCAACAATTACTCGGCGTTTGGGGGTCTCGGAGTGATTTTGAAGGTTGCTGAACCACAAGGTGCGCTTACGTGTCATTCGTCAGCAATTGCCGTTTTGGCCGATTGTGGCCCGTTTAACTCACCGTTTTGGGGGCTTACGTGTGCTTACGTGTCATTCGTCAGCAATTGCCGATTTGGCCGATTGTGGCCCGTTTAACTCACCGTTTTGGGGGCCTGAAGCGATTTCCACGATTAACAATCCCCGAGGTGCGTTTACATGTTCGTCATCAAAACTCGCAGTTTCGGCCGATTCTGGACTGTTTCGTGGGCTCACCACTTTGGAGTCCCGGAGTGATTTCCACGATTAACGATCCCCAAGGTGCGTTTACTCACCGTTTTGGGGTTCCAAAACGATTTCCATGGTTGTTGAAACCCAAGGTGCGCTTACGGGTCGGTCATCAACAGTCGCAGTTTGGGCCGATTCTGGCCCGTTTCTTGGACTAGTACTCATTGTTTTGTGGTCCCGGAGAGATTTCCATGATTGAAGAACGCCGGGGTACGTTTACGTGTCGGTCATCAAAACTCACGTTTTTTGTCGATTTTGACCCGTTTCGTGGACTATTACGCACTTTTTTGGGGTCCCAAAGTGATTTCCATGGTTGTCGAACCCCAAGGTGTGCTTACGTGTTGGTCGTCAAGACTCACAGTTTGGGTCGATTCTGGCATGTTTCTTGGACTATTACTCAGTTTTGGGGTCCCGAAGTGATTTCCATGATTGATGAACCCTTGGGTGCGTTTACGTGTCGGTCACCAATACTCACGGTTTTTGTCGATTTTAACCCATTTCATGGACTATTACTCACCGTTTTGGGGCCCTAAAGCGATTTTGATGGTTGTCGATCCCCAAGGTGCGATTACGTGTCGGTCATCAAGAATCTTCGTTCTGGGCGATTTTGGCCCGTTTCTTGGACTATTACTCACTGTTTTGGGTTCCCAAAGTGATTTCCATAGTTGTTGAATCCCAAGGTGCGCTTACGTGTCGGTCATCAACACTCGTAGTTTTGGCCTATTCTGGCCCGTTTCATGGTCATCAACAATCATCAAGAATCATAGTTTTGGGTGATTCTGGCCCGTTTCTTGGACTATTACTCACTGTTTTGGGTTCCCAAAGTGATTTCCATAGTTGTTGAACACCAAGGTGCGCTTACGTGTCGGTCATCAACACTCGTAGTTTTGGCCGATTTTGGCACGTTTCATGGGCTATTAGTTACCGTTTTGGCTCCGGGAGTGCTTTCCACAATTAACGATCCCCGAGGTGCATTTACGTGTCGGTCATCAACACTCGTAGTTTTGGCCTATTCTGGCCCGCATCGTGGACTAGTTCTCAACGTTTTGGGGTCCCGGAACGATTTTCATGGTTGCTGAACCCTAGGGTGCCCTTACAAGTCGTTCATCAACACTCGCCGTTTTGGCCTATTCTGGCCCGTTTCATGGGGTCTAGGAGCGATTTCCACCATTGACAAACACTGGGGGTGCCTTTACGTGTCGGCCATCAATACTCGCAGTTTTGGCCGATTTGGCCCGTATCATGGACTATTACTCACCGTTTTGGTGTCTCAGAGCGATTTTCATGGCTGATGAACCCTAGGGTGCGTTTTCGCATCGGTCATCAACACTCACAGCTTTTGCCGATTCTGGCCCACTCACCATTTTTGGGCCCCTGAGTGATTTTCATGGTTTTTGAACCACAAGGTGCGCTTACGTGTGGTTCATCATCACTCGCCATTTTGGGCGATTCTGTCCTGTTTCATGGGCTATTACTTACCGTTTTGGCCTATTCTAGCCCGTTTCGTCGACAATTACTCAGCGTTTGGGGGTCTCGGAGTGATTTTCAAGGTTGCTGAACCACAAGGTGCGCTTACGTGTCATTCATCAGCAATTGCTGTTTTGGCCGATTGTGGCCCGTTTAACTCACCGTTTTGGGGGTCTGGATCGATTTCCACGATTAACATTCCCTGAGGTGCGTTTACATGTTCGTCATCAAAACTCGCAGTTTCGGCCGATTCTGGACTGTTTCGTGGGCTCACCGCTCTGAGTCCCGGAGTGATTTCCACGATTAACGATCCCCAAGGTGTGTTTACTCACCATTTTGGGGTTCCAAAACGATTTCCATGGTTGTTGAAACCCAAGGTGCGCTTACGCGTTGGTCATCAACAATCGCAGTTTGGGCCGATTCTCGCCCGTTTCTTGGACTATTACTCATTGTTTTGTGGTCCCGGAGTGATTTCCATGATTGAAGAACGTCGGGGTACGTTTACGTGTCGGTCATCAAAACTCACGTTTTTTGTCGATTCTAACCCATTTCGTGGACAACTCACCGTTTTGGGGCCCTAAAGCGATTTCGATGGTTGTCGATCCCCAAGGTGCGATTACGTGTCGGTCATCAAGAATCATAGTTTTGGGCGATTCTGGCCCGTTTCTTGGACTATTACTCACTATTTTGGGTTCCCAAAGTGATTTCAATAGTTGTTGAACTCCAAGGTGCGCTTACGTGTCGGTCATCAACACTCGTAGTTTTGGCCGATTCTGGCCCGTTTCATGGTCGTCAACAATCATCAAGAATTGTAGTTTTGGGCGATTCTGGCCCGTTTCTTGGACTATTAGTCACTGTTTTGGCTTCCCAAAGTGATTTCCATAGTAGTTGAACACCAAGGTGCGCTTACGTGTCGGTCATCAACACTCGTAGTTTTGGCCGATTTTGGCACGTTTCATGGGCTATTACTCACCGTTTTGGCTCCCGGAGTGCTTTCCACAATTAACGATCCCCGAGGTGCGTTTACGTGTCGGTCATCAACACTCGTAGTTTAGGCCTATTCTGGCCCGCATCGTGGACTATTAGTCAACGTTTTGGGGTCCCGAAACGATTTTCATGGTTGCTGAACCCTAGGTTGCCCTTACAAGTCGTTCATCAACACTCGCCGTTTTGGCCTATTCTGGCCCGTTTCATGGGGTCTAGGAGCGATTTCCACCATTGACAAACACTGGGGGTGCCTTTACGTGTCGGTCATCAATACTCGCAGTTTTGGCCGATTTGGCCCGTATCATGGACTATTACTCACCGTTTTGGTGTCTAAGAGCGATTTTCATGGCTGATGAACCCTAGGGTGCGTTTTCGCATCGGTCATCAACACTCACAGCTTTTGCCGATTCTGGCCCACTCACCATTTTTGGGCTCCTGAGTGATTTTCATGGTTTTTGAATTACAAGGTGCGCTTACGTGTGGTTCATCATCACTCGCCGTTTTGGGCGATTCTGGCCTGTTTCATGGGCTATTACTTCCCGTTTTGGCCTATTCTGGCCCGTTTCGTCGGCAATTACTCAGCGTTCGGGGGTCTCGGAGTGATTTTCAAGGTTGCTGTTTTGGCCGATTGTGGCCCGTTTAACTCACCGTTTTGGGGGCCTGGATCGATTTCCACGATTAACATTCCCCGAGGTGCGTTTACATGTTCGTCATCAAAACTCGTAGTTTCGGCCGATTCTGGACTCTTTCGTGGGCTCACCGCTTTGGAGTCCCGGAGTGATTTCCACGATTAACGATCCCCAAGGTGTGTTGAAACACGGGGTGCGCTTACGTGTCGGTCATCAACACTCGTAGTTTTGGCCGATTATGGCCCGTTTCATGATCATCAACAATCATCAAGAATCGTAGTTTTGGGCGATTCTGGCCCGTTTCTTGGACTATTACTCACTGTTTTGGATTCCCAAAGTGATTTCCATAGTTGTTGAACACCAAGGTGCGCTTACGTGTCGGTCATCAACACTCGTAGTTTTGGCCGATTTTGGCACGTTTCATGGGAACTCACCGTTTTGGCTCCCGGAGCGATTTCCACAATTAACGATCCCCGAGGTGCGTTTACGTGTCAGTCATCAACACTTGTAGTTTTGGCCGATTCTGGCCCATATCGTGGACTATTACTCAGCGTTTTGGGGGCTCGAAACGATTTTGATGGTTGCTGAACCCTAGGGTGCCCCTACAAGTCGTTCATCAGCACTCGCCGTTTTGGCCTATTCTGGCGCGTTTCAGGGGGTCTAGGAGCGATTTCCACGATTGACAAACACAGGGGATGCGTTTACGTGTCGGTCATCAACACTCACGTTTTTTGTCGATTCTGACCTGTTTCGTGGACTATTACTCACAGTTTTGGGGTCCCAAAGCGACTTCCGTGGTTGTCGAACCCCAAGGTGTGCTTACGTGTTGGTCGTCAAGACTCGCAGTTTGGGTCGATTATGGCACGTTTCTTGGACTATTACTCAGTTTTGGGGTCCCGAAGTGATTTCCATGATTGACGAACCCCGGGGTGCGTTTATGTGTCGGTCACCAATACTCACGGTTTTTGTCGATTATAACCCATTTCGTGGACTATTACTCACCATTTTGGGGCCCCAAAGCGATTTCGATGGTTGTCGATCCCCAAGGTGCGATTACGTGTCGGTCATCAAGAATCTTAGTTTTGGGCGACTCTGGCCCGTTTCTTGGACTATTACTCACTGTTTTGGGTTCCCAAAGTGATTTCCATAGTTGTTGAACCCCAAGGTGCGCTTACTTGTCGGTCATCAACACTCGTAGTTTTGGGCGATTCTGGCCCGTTTCATGGTCATCAACAATCATCAAGAATCGTAGTTTTGGGCGATTCTGGCCCGTTTCTTGGACTATTACTCACTGTTTTCGGTTCCCAATGTGATTTCCATAGTTGTTGAACACCAAGGTGCGCTTACGTGTCGGTCATAAACACTCGTAGTTTTGGCCGATTTTGGCACGTTTCATGGGAACTCACCGTTTTGGCTCCCGGAGCGATTTCCACAATTAACGATCCCCGAGGTGCGTTTACGTGTCAGTCATCAACACTTGTAGTTTTGGCTGATTCTGGCCCATATCGTGGACTATTACTCAACGTTTTGGGGTCTCGAAACGATTTTGATGGTTGCTGAACCCTAGGGTGCCCCTACAAGTCGTTCATCAGCACTCGCCGTTTTGGCCTATTCTGGCCCGTTTCAGGGGGTCTAGGAGCGATTTCCACGATTGACAAACACAGGGGGTGCGTTTACGTGTCGGTCATCAACACTCATGTTTTTTGTCGATTCTGACCTGTTTCGTGGACTATTACTCACAGTTTTGGGGTCCCAAAGCGACTTCCGTGGTTGTCGAACCCCAAGGTGTGCTTACGTGTTGGTCGTCAAGACTCACAGTTTGGGTCGATTCTGGCACGTTTCTTGGACTATTACTCAGTTTTGGGGTCCCGAAGTGATTTCCATGATTGACGAACCCCGGGGTGCGTTTACGTGTCGGTCACCAATACTCATGGTTTTTGTCGATTATAACCCATTTCGTGGACTATTACTCACCGTTTTGGGGCCCCAAAGCGATTTCGATGGTTGTCGATCCCCAAGGTGCGATTACGTGTCGGTCATCAAGAATCTTAGTTTTGGGCGACTCTGGCCCGTTTCTTGGACTATTACTCACTGTTTTGGGTTCCCAAAGTGATTTCCATAGTTGTTGAACCCCAAGGTGCGCTTACGTGTCGGTCATCAACACTCGTAGTTTTGGGCGATTCTGGCCCGTTTCATGGTCATCAACAATCATCAAGAATCGTAGTTTTGGGCGATTCTGGCCCGTTTCTTGGACTATTACTCACTGTTTTCGGTTCCCAAAGTGATTTCCATAGTTGTTGAACACCAAGGTGCGCTTACGTGTCGGTCATCAACACTCGTAGTTTTGGCCGATTTTGGCACGTTTCATGGGAACTCACCGTTTTGGCTCCCGGAGCGATTTCCACAATTAACGATCCTCGAGGTGCGTTTACGTGTCAGTCATCAACACTTGTAGTTTTGGCCGATTCTGGCCCATATCGTGGACTATTACTCAACGTTTTGGGGTCTCGAAACGATTTTGATGGTTGCTGAACCCTAGGGTGCCCCTACAAGTCGTTCATCAGCACTCGCCGTTTTGGCCTATTCTGGCCCGTTTCAGGGGGTCTAGGAGCGATTTCCACGATTGACAAACACAGGGGGTGCGTTTACGTGTCGGTCATCAACACTCACGTTTTTTGTCGATTCTGACCTGTTTCGTGGACTATTACTCACAGTTTTAGGTCCCAAAGCGACTTCCGTGGTTGTCGAACCCCAAGGTGTGCTTACGTGTTGGTCGTCAAGACTCGCAGTTTGGGTCGATTCTGGCACGTTTCTTGGACTATTACTCAGTTTTGGGGTCCCGAAGTGATTTCCATGATTGACGAACCCCGGGGTGCGTTTACGTGTCGGTCACCAATACTCACGGTTTTTGTCGATTATAACCCATTTCGTGGACTATTACTCACCGTTTTGGGGCCCCAAAGCGATTTCGATGGTTGTCGATCCCCAAGGTGCGATTACGTGTCGGTCATCAAGAATCTTAGTTTTGGGCGACTATGGCCCGTTTCTTGGACTATTACTCACTGTTTTGGGTTCCCAAAGTGATTTCCATAGTTGTTGAACCCCAAGGTGCGCTTACGTGTCGGTCATCAACACTCGTAGTTTTGGGCGATTCTGGCCCGTTTCATGGTCATCAACAATCATCAAGAATCGTAGTTTTGGGTGATTCTGGCCCCTTTCTTGGACTATTACTCACTGTTTTGGGTTCCCAAAGTGATTTCCATAGTTGTTGAACACCAAGGTGCGCTTACGTGTCGGTCATCAACACTCGTAGTTTTGGTCGATTTTGGCACGTTTTATGGGCTATTACTCACCGTTTTGGCTCCCGGAGTGATTTCCACAATTAACGATCCCCGAGGTGCGTTTACGTGTCGGTCATCAACACTCGTAGTTTTGCTCGATTCTGGCCCGTATCGTTGACTATTACTCAACGTTTTGGGGTCCAGAAACGATTTTAATGGTTGCTGAACCCTAGGGTGCCCTTACGTGTCGTTCATCAACACTCGCCGTTTTGGCCTATTCTGGCCCGTTTCATGGGGTTTAGGAGAGATTTCCACGATTGACAAACACTGGGGGTGCGTTTACGTGTCGGTCATCAACACTCACGTTTTTTGTCGATTCTGAACCGTTTCGTGGACTATTACTCACAATTTTGGGGTCCCAAAGCGATTTCCGTGGTTGTCGAACCCCAAGGTGTGCTTACGTGTTGGTCGTCAAGACTCGCAGTTTGGGTCGATTCTGGCACGTTTCTTGGACTATTACTCAGTTTTGGGGTCCCGAAGTGATTTCCATGATTGACGAACCCCGGGGTCCGTTTACGTGTCGGTCACCAATACTCACGGTTTTTGTCGATTCTAACCCATTTCGTGGACTATTACTCACCGTTTTGGGGCCCCAAAGCGATTTCGATGGTTGTCGATCCCCAAGGTGCGATTACGTGTCGGTCATCAAGAATCTTAGATTTGGGCGACTCTGGCCCGTTTCTTGGACTATTACTCACTGTTTTGGGTTCCCAAAGTGATTTCCATAGTTGTTGAACCCCAAGGTGCGCTTACGTGTCGGTCATCAACACTCGTAGTTTTGGGCGATTCTGGCCCGTTTCATGGTCATCAACAATCATCAAGAATCGTAGTTTTGGGCGATTCTGGCCCGTTTCTTGGACTATTACTCACTGTTTTGGGTTCCCAAAGTGATTTCCATAGTTGTTGAACACCAAGGTGCGCTTACGTGTCGATCATCAACACTCGTAGTTTTGGTCGATTTTGGCACGTTTCATGGGCTATTACTCACCGTTTTGGCTCCCGGAGCGATTTCCACAATTAACGATCCCCGAGGTGCGTTTACGTGTCGGTCATCAACACTCGTAGTTTTAGCCGATTCTGGCCCGTATCGTGGACTATTACTCAACGTTTTGGGGTCCAGAAACGATTTTCATGGTTGCTGAACCCTAGGGTGCCCTTACGTGTCGTTCATCAACACTCGCCGTTTTGGCCTATTCTGGCCCATTTCAAGGGGTCTAGGAGAGATTTCCACGATTGACAAACACTGGGGGTGCGTTTACGTGTCGGTCATCAACACTCACGTTTTTTTGTCGATTCTGACCCGTTTCGTGGACTATTACTCACAATTTTGGGGTCCCAAAGCGATTTCCGTGGTTGTCGAACCCCAAGGTGTGCTTACGTGTTGGTCGTCAAGACTTGCAGTTTGGGTCGATTCTGGCATGTTTCTTGGACTATTACTCAGTTTTGGGGTCCCGAAGTGATTTCCATGATTGACGAACCCCGGGGTCCGTTTACGTGTCGGTCACCAATACTCACGGTTTTTGTCGATTCTAACCCATTTCCTGGACTATTACTCACCGTTTTGGGGCCCCAAAGCGATTTCGATGGTTGTCGATCCCCAAGGAGCGATTACGTGTCGGTCATCAATAATCTTCGTTCTGGGCGATTCTGGCCCGTTTCTTGGACAATTACTCACTGTTTTGGGTTCCCAAAGTGATTTCCATAGTTGTTGAACACCAAGGTGCGCTTACGTGTCGGTCATCAACACTCGTAGTTTTGGCCGATTTTGGCACGTTTCATGGGCTATTACTCACCGTATTGGCTCCCGGAGCGATTTCCACAATTAACGATCCCCGAGGTGCGTTTACGTGTCGGTCATCAACACTCGTAGTTTTACCCGATTCTGGCCCGTATCGTGGACTATTACTCAACGTTTTGGGGTCCCGAAACGATTTTCATGGTTGATGAACCCTAGGGTGCCCTTACGTGTCGTTCATCAACACTCGCCGTTTTGGCCTATTCTGGCCCATTGCAGGGGGTCTAGGAGCGATTTCCACGATTGACAAACACTGGGGGTGCGTTTATGTGTCGGTCATCAACACTCCCGTTTTTTGTCGATTCTGACCCATTTCGTGGACTATTACTCACAGTTTTGGGGTCCCAAAGCGATTTCCGTGGTTTTCGAACCCCAAGGTGTGCTTACGTGTTGGTCGTCAAGACTCGCAGTTTGGGTCGATTCTTGCACGTTTCTTAGACTATTATTCAGTTTTGGGGTCCCCAAGTGATTTCCATGATTGACGAACCCCGGGGTGCGTTTACGTGTCGGTCACCCATACTCACGGTTTTTGTCGATTCTAACCCATTTCGTGGACTATTACTCGCCGTTTTGGGGCCCCAAAGCGATTTCGATGGTTGTCGATCCCCAAGGTGCGATTACGTGTCGGTCATCAATAATCGTAGTTTTGGGCGATTCTGGCCCGTTTCTTGGACTATTACTCACTGTTTTGGGTTCCCAAAGTGATTTCTATAGTTGTTGAACCCCAAGGTGCGCTTACGTGTCGGTCATCAACACTCGTAGTTTTGGCCGATTCTGGCCCATTTCATGGTCATCATCAATCATCAAGAATCGTAGTTTTGGGCGATTCTAGCCCATTTCTTGGACTATTACTCACTGTTTTGGGTTCCCAAAGTGATTTCCATAGTTGTTGAACACCACGGTGCGCTTACGTGTCGGTCATCAACACTCGTAGTTTTGGTCGATTTTGGCACGTTTCATGGGCTATTACTCACCGTTTTGGCTCCCGGACTGATTTCCACAATTAACGATCCCCGAGGTGCGTTTACGTGTCGGTCATCAACACTCGTAGTTTTGTCCGATTCTGGCCCGTATCGTGGACTATTACTCAACGTTTTGGGGTCCAGAAACGATTTTCATGGTTGCTGAACCCTAGGGTGCCCTTATGTGTCGTTCATCAACACTAGCCGTTTTGGCCTATTCTGGCCCGTTTAATGGGGTCTAGGAGAGATTTCCACGATTGACAAACATTGGGGGTGCGTTTACGTGTCGGTCATCAACACTCACGTTTTTTGTCGATTCTGACCCGTTTCGTGCACTATTACTCACAATTTTGGGGTCCCAAAGCGATTTCCGTGGTTGTCGAACCCCAAGGTGTGCTTACGTGTTGGTCGTCAAGACTCGCAGTTTGGGTCGATTCTGGCACGTTTCTTGGACTATTACTCAGTTTTGGGGTCCCGAAGTGATTTCCATGATTGACGAACCCCGGGGTCCGTTTACGTGTCGGTCACCAATACTCACAGTTTTTGTCGATTCTAACCCATTTCGTGGACTATTACTCACCGTTTTGGGGCCCCAAAGCGATTTCGATGGTTGTCGTTCCCCAAGGAGCGATTACGTGTCGGTCATCAAGAATTTTCGTTCTGGGCGATTCTGGCCAGTTTCTTGGACTATTACTCATTGTTTAGGGTTCCCAAAGTGATTTCCATAGTTGTTGAACACCAAGGTGCACTTACGTGTCGGTCATCAACACTCGTAGTTTTGGCCGATTTTGGCACGTTTCATGGGCTATTACTCACCGTATTGGCTCCCGGAGCGATTTCCACAATTAACGATCCCCGAGGTGCGTTTACTTGTCGGTCATCAACACTCGTAGTTTTACCCGATTCTGGCCCGTATCGTGGACTATTACTCAACGTTTTGGGGTCCCGAAACAATTTTCATGGTTGATGAACCCTAGGGTGCCCTTACGTGTCGTTCATCAACACTCGCCGTTTTGGCCTATTCTGGCCCGTTGCAGGGGGTCTAGGAGCGATTTCCACGATTGACAAACACTAGGGGTGCGTTTACGTGTCGGTCATCAACACTCCCGTGTTTTGTCGATTCTGACCCATTTCGTGGACTATTACTCACAGTTTTGGGGTCCCAAAGCGATTTCCGTGGTTTTCGAACCCCAAGGTGTGCTTACGTGTTGGTCGTCAAGACTCGCATTTTGGGTCGATTCTTGCACGTTTCTTGGACTATTATTCAGTTTTGGGGTCCCGAAGTGATTTCCATGATTGACGAACCCCGGGGTGCGTTTATGTGTTGGTCACCAATACTCACGGTTTTTGTCGATTCTAACCCATTTCGTGGACTATTACTCACCGTTTTGGGGCCCCAAAGCGATTTCGATGGTTGTCGATCCCCAAGGTGCGTTTACGTGTCGGTCATCAATAATCGTAGTTTTGGGCGATTCTGGCCCGTTTCTTGGACTATTACTCACTGTTTTGGGTTCCCAAAGTGATTTCCATAGTTGTTGAACCCCAAGTTGCGCTTACGTGTTGGTCATCAACACTCGTAGTTTTGGCCGATTCTGGCCCATTTCATGGTCATCAACAATCATCAAGAATCGTAGTTTTGGGCGATTCTGGCCCGTTTCTTGGACTATTACTCACTGTTTTGGGTTCCCAAAGTGATTTCCATAGTTGTTGAACACCAAGGTGCGCTTACGTGTCGGTCATCAACACTCGTAGTTTCGGTCGATTTTGGCACGTTTCATGGGCTATTACTCACCGTTTTGGCTACCGGAGTGATTTCCACAATTAACGATCCCCGAGGTGCGTTTACGTGTCGGTCATCAACACTCATAGTTTTGTCCGATTCTGGCCCGTATCGTGGACTATTACTCAACGTTTTGGGGTCCAGAAACGATTTTCATGGTTGCTGAACCCTAGGGTGCCCTTACGTGTCGTTCATCAACACTCGCCGTTTTGGCCTATTCTGGCCCGTTTCATGGGGTCTAGGAGAGATTTCTACGATTGACAAACACTGGGGGTGCGTTTACGTGTCGGTCATCAACACTCATGTTTTTTGTCGATTCTGACCCGTTTCGTGGACTATTACTCACAATTTTGGGGTCCCAAAGCGATTTCCGTGGTTGTCGAACCCCAAGGTGTGCTTACGTGTTGGTCGTCAAGACTCGCAGTTTGGGTCGATTCTGGCACGTTTCTTGGACTATTACTCAGTTTTGGGGTCCCGAAGTGATTTCTATGATTGACGAACCCCGGGGTCCGTTTACGTGTCGGTCACCAATACTCACGGTTTTTTTCGATTCTAACCCATTTCGTGGACTATTACTCACCGTTTTGGGGCCCCAAAGCGATTTTGATGGTTGTCGATCCCCAAGGAGCGATTACGTGTCGGTCATCAAGAATCTTCGTTCTGGGCGATTCTGGCCCGTTTCTTGGACTATTACTCACTGTTTAGGGTTCCCAAAGTGATTTCCATAGTTGTTGAACACCAAGGTGCACTTATCGGTCATCAACACTCGTAGTTTTGGCCGATTTTGGCACGTTTCATGGGCTATTACTCACCGTATTGGCTCCCGGAGCGATTTCCACAATTAACGATCCCCGAGGTGCGTTTACGTGTCGGTCATCAACACTCGTAGTTTTACCCGATTCTGGCCCGTATCGTGGACTATTACTCAACGTTTTGGGGTCCCGAAACAATTTTCATGGTTGATGAACCCTAGGGTGCCCTTACGTGTCGTTCATCAACACTCGCCGTTTTGGCCTATTCTGGCCCGTTGCAGGGGGTCTAGGAGCGATTTCCACGATTGACAAACACTGGGGGTGCGTTTACGTGTCGGTCATCAACACTCCCGTTTTTTGTCGATTCTGACCCATTTCGTGGACTATTACTCACAGTTTTGGGGTCCCAAAGCGATTTCCGTGGTTTTCGAACCCCAAGGTGTGCTTACGTGTTGGTCGTCAAGACTCGCAGTTTGGGTCGATTCTTGCACGTTTCTTGGACTATTATTCAGTTTTGGGGTCCCGAAGTGATTTCCATGATTGACGAACCCCGGGGTGCGTTTACGTGTTGGTCACCAATACTCACGGTTTTTGTCGATTCTAACCCATTTCGTGGACTATTACTCACCGTTTTGGGGCCCCAAAGCGATTTCGATGGTTATCGATCCCCAAGGTGCGATTACGTGTCGGTCATCAATAATTGTTGTTTTGGGCGATTCTGGCCCGTTTCTTGGACTATTACTCACTGTTTTGGGTTCCCAAATTGATTTCCACAGTTGTTGAACCCCAAGGAGCGCTTACGTGTCGGTCATCAACACTCGTAGTTTTGGCCGATTCTGGCCCATTTCATGGTCATCAACAATCATCAAGAATCGTAGTTTTGGGCGATTCTGGCCCGTTTCTTGGACTATTACTCACTGTTTTGGGTTCCCAAAGTGATTTCCATAGTTGTTGAACACCAAGGTGCGCTTACGTGTCGGTCATCAACACTCGTAGTTTTGGTCGATTTTGGCACGTTTCATGGGCTATTACTCACCGTTTTGGCTACCGGAGTGATTTCCACAATTAACGATCCCCGAGGTGCGTTTACGTGTCGGTCATCAACACTCGTAGTTTTGTCCGATTCTGGCCCGTATCGTGGACTATTACTCAACGTTTTGGGGTCCAGAAACGATTTTCATGGTTGCTGAACCCTAGGGTGCCCTTACGTGTCGTTCATCAACACTCGCCGTTTTGGCCTATTCTGGCCCGTTTCATGGGGTCTAGGAGAGATT
>LR738716.1:92789858-92803773 GCA_902687465.1 Secale cereale
CTATTCTGGCCCGTTTCAGGGGGTCTAGGAGCGATTTCCACGATTGACAAACACTGGGGATGCGTTTACGTGTCGGTCATCAACACTCGCAGTTTTGGCCGATTTGGCCCGTATCATGGACTATTACTCACCGTTTTGGTGTCTCAGAGCGATTTTTATGCCTGATGAACCCTAGGGTGCGTTTTCGCATCGGTCATCAACACTCACAGTTTTGGCCGATTCTGTCCCATTTCGTGGACTATTACTCACCATTTTTGGGCCCGGAGTGATTTTCATGGTTGGTGAACTACAAGGTGCGCTTACGTGTGGTTCATCATCACTCGCTGTTTTGGCCTATTCTGGCCCGTTTCAGGGGGTCTAGGAGCGATTTCCATGATTGACAAACACTAGGGGTGCGTTTACGTGTTGGTCATCAACACTCACGTTTTTTGTCGATTCTGACCCGTTTGGTGGACTATTACTCATAGTTTTGGGGTCCCAAAGCGATTTCCGTGGTTGTCGAACCCCAAGGTGTGCTTACGTGTTGGTCGTCAAGACTCGAAGTTTGGGTCGATTCTGGCACGTTTCTTGGACTATTACTCAGTTTTGGGGTCCCGAAGTGATTTCCATGATTGACGAACCCCGGGGTGCGTTTACGTGTCGGTCACCAATACTCACGGTTTTTGTCGATTCTAACCCATTTCGTGGACTATTACTCACCGTTTTGGGGCCCCAAAGCGATTTCGATGGTTGTCGATCCCCAAGGTGCGATTACGTGTCGGTCATCAAGAATCTTAGTTTTGGGCGATTCTGGCCCGTTTCTTGGACTATTACTCACTGTTTTGGGTTCCCATAGTGATTTCCATAGTTGTTGAACCCCAAGGTGCGCTTATGTGTCGGTCATCAACACTCGTAGTTTTGGCTGATTCTGGCCCGTTTCATGGTCATCAACAATCTTCAAGAATCGTAGTTTTTGTCGATTCTGACCCGTTTCTCTGACTATTACTCACAATTTTGGGGTCCCAAAGCGATTTCCGTGGTTGTCGAACCCCAAGGTGTGCTTACGTGTTGGTCGTCAAGACTCGCAGTTTGGGTCGATTCTGGCACGTTTCTTGGACTATTACTCAGTTTTGGGGTCCCGAAGTGATTTCCATGATTGACGAACCCCGAGGTGCGTTTACGTGTCGGTCATCAACACTCGTAGTTTTGTCTGATTCTGGCCCGTATCGTGGACTATTACTCAACGTTTTGGGGTCCCAAAACGATTTTCATGGTTGCTGAACGCTAGGGTGCCCTAACGTGTCGTTCATCAACACTCGCCGTTTTGGCCTATTCTGGCCCGTTTCATGGGGTCGAGGAGCGATTTCCATGATTGACAAACACTGGGGGTGCGTTTACGTGTCGGTCATCAACACTCTCAGTTTTTGCCGATTTGGCCCGTATCATGGACTATTACTCACCGTTTTGGTGTCTCGGAGCGATTTTCATGGCTGATGAACCCTAGGGTGCGTTTTCGCATCGGTCATCAACACTCACAGTTTTGGCCGATTCTGGCCCATTTCGTGGACTATTACTCACAATTTTGGGGTCCCAAAGCGATTTCCGTGGTTGTCGAACCCCAAGGTGTGCTTACGTGTTGGTCGTCAAGAGTCGCAGTTTGGGTTGATTCTGGCACTATTATTGGACTATTACTCAGTTTTGGGGTCCCGATGTGATTTCCATGATTGACGAACCCCGGGGTGCGTTTACGTGTCGGTCACCAATACTCACGGTTTTTGTCGATTCTAACCCATTTCGTGGACTATTACTCACCGTTTTGGGGCCCCAAAGCGATTTCGATGGTTGTCGATCCCCAAGGTGCGATTACGTGTCGGTCATCAAGAATCTTCGTTCTGGGCGATTCTGGCCCGTTTCTTGGACTATTACTCACTGTTTTGGGTTCCCAAAGTGATTTCCATAGTTGTTGAACACCAAGGTGCGCTTTCGTGTCGGTCATCAACACTCGTAGTTTTGTCTGATTCTGGCCCGTATCGTGGACTATTACTCAACGTTTTGGGGTCCCGAAACGATTTTCATGGTTGCTGAACCCTAGGGTGCCCTTACGTGTCGTTCATCAACACTCGCCGTTTTGGCCTATTCTGGCCCGTTTCAGGGGGTCTAGGAGCGATTTCCACGATTGACAAACACTGGGGGTGCGTTTATGTGTCGGTCATCAACACTCGCAGTTTTGGCCGATTTGGCCCGTATCATGGACTATTACTCACCGTTTTGGTGTCTCAGAGCGATTTTCATGGCTGATGAACCCTAGGGTGCGTTTTCGCATCCGTCATCAACACTCACAGTTTTGGCCGATTCTGTCCCATTTCGTGGACTATTACTCACCATTTTTGGGCCCGGAGTGATTTTCATGGTTGCTGAACCACAAGGTGCGCTTACGTGTGGTTCATCATCACTCGCCGTTTTGGCCTATTCTGGCCCGTTTCAGGGGGTCTAGGAGCGATTTCCACGATTGACAAACACTGGGGGTGCGTTTACGTGTCGGTCATCAACACTCACGGTTTTTGTCGATTCTGACCCGTTTGGTGGACTATTACTCACAGTTTTGGGGTCCCAAAGCGATTTTCGTGGTTGTCGAACCCCAAGGTGTGCTTACGTGTTGGTCGTCAAGACTCGCAGTTTGGGTCGATTCTGGCACGTTTCTTGGACTATTACTCAGTTTTGGGGTCCCGAAGTGATTTCCATGATTGACAAACCCCAGGGTGCGTTTACGTGTCGGTCACCAATACTCGATGTTTTTGTCGATTATAACCCATTTCATGGACTATTACTCACCGTTTTGGGGCCCCAAAGCGATTTCGATGGTTGTCGATCCCCAAGGTGCGATTATGTGTCGGTCATCAAAATCCTAGTTTTGGGCGATTCTGGCCCGTTTCTTGGACTATTACTCACTGTTTTGGGTTCCCAAAGTGATTTCCATAGTTGTTGAACCCCAAGGTGCGCTTACGTGTCGGTCATCAACACTCGTAGTTTTGGCTAATTCTGGCCCGTTTCATGGTCATCAACAATCTTCAAGAATCGTAGTTTTTGTCGATTCTGACCCGTTTCTCTGACTATTACTCACAATTGGGGGGTCCCAAAGCGATTTCCGTGGTTGTCGAACCCCAAGGTGTGCTTACGTGTTGGTCGTCAAGACTCGCAGTTTGGGTCGATTCTGGCACGTTTCTTGGACTATTACTCAGTTTTGGGGTCCCGAAGTGATTTCCATGATTGACGAACCCCGAGGTGCGTTTACGTGTCGGTCATCAACACTCGTAGTTTTGTCCGATTCTGGCCCGTATCATGGACTATTACTCAACGTTTTGGGGCCCCGAAACGATTTTCATGGTTGCTGAACCCTAGGGTGCCCTAACGTGTCGTTCATCAACACTCGCCGTTTTGGCCTATTCTGGCCCGTTTCATGGGGTCTAGGAGCGATTTCCATGATTGACAAACACTGGGGGTGCGTTTACGTGTCGGTCATCAACACTCGCAGTTTTTGCCGATTTGGCCCGTATCATGGACTATTACTCACCGTTTTGGTGTCTCGGAGCGATTTTCATGGCTGATGAACCCTAGGGTGCGTTTTCGCATCGGTCAATAACACTCACAGTTTTGGCCGATTCTGGCCCATTTCGTGGACTATTACTCACAATTTTGGGGTCCCAAAGCGATTTCCGTGGTTGTCGAACCCCAAGGTGTGCTTACGTGTTGGTCGTCAAGACTCGCAGTTTGGGTTGATTCTGGCACGTTTCTTGGACTATTACTCAGTTTTGGGGTCCCGAAGTGATTTCCATGATTGACGAACCCCGGGGTGCGTTTACGTGTCGGTCACCAATACTCACGGTTTTTGTCGATTCTAACCCATTTCTTGGACTATTACTCACCGTTTTTGGGCCCCAAAGCGATTTCGATGGTTGTCGATCCCCAAGGTGCGATTACGTGTCGGTCATCAAGAATCTTCGTTCAGGGCGATTCTGGCCCGTTTCTTGGACTATTACTCACTGTTTTGGCTCCCCAAAGTGATTTCCATAGTTGTTGAACACCAAGGTGCACTTTCGTGTCGGTCATCAACACTCGTAGTTTTGTCTGATTCTGGCCCGTATCGCGGACTATTACTCAACGTTTTGGGGTCCCGAAACGATTTTCATGGTTGCTGAACCCTAGGGTGCCCTTACGTGTCGTTCATCAACACTCGCCGTTTTGGCCTATTCTGGCCCTTCAGGGGGTCTAGGAGCGATTTCCACGATTGACAAACACTGGGGGTGCGTTTACGTGTCGGTCATCAACACTCGCAGTTTTGGCCGATTTGGCCCGTATCATGGACTATTACTCACCGTTTTGGTGTCTCAGAGCGATTTTCATGGCTGATGAACCCTAGGGTGCGTTTTCGCATCGGTCATCAACACTCACAGTTTTGGCCGATTCTGTCCAATTTTGTGGACTATTACTCACCATTTTTGGGCCCGGAGTGATTTTCATGGTTGCTGAACCAGAAGGTGCGCTTACGTGTGGTTCATCATCACTCGCCGTTTTGGCCTATTCTGGCCCGTTTCAGGGGGTCTAGGAGCGATTTCCACGATTGACAAACACTGGGGGTGCGTTTACGTGTCGGTCATCAACACTCACGGTTTTTGTCGATTCTGACCCGTTTGGTGGACTATTACTCACAGTTTTGGGGTCCCAAAGCGATTTCCGTGGTTGTCGAACCCCAAGGTGTGCTTACGTCTTGGTCGTCAAGACTCGCAGTTTGGGTCGATTCTGGCACGTTTCTTGGACTATTACTCAGTTTTGGGGTCCCGAAGTGATTTCCATGATTGTCGAACCCCGAGGTGCGTTTACGTGTCGGTCATCAACACTCGAATTTTGTCCGATTCTGGCCCGTATCGTGGACTATTACTCAACGTTTTGGGGCCCCGAAACGATTTTCATGGTTGCTGAACCCTAGGGTGCCCTAACGTGTCGTTCATCAACACTCGCCGTTTTGGCCTATTCTGGCCCGTTTCATGGGGTCTAGGAGCGATTTCCATGATTGACAAACACTGGGGGTGCGTTTACGTGTCGGTCATCAACACTCGCAGTTTTTGCCGATTTGGCCCGTATCATGGACTATTACTCACCGTTTTGGTGTCTCGAAGCGATTTTCACGGCTGATGAACCCTAGGGTGCGTTTTCGCATCGGTCATCAACACTCACAGTTTTGGCCGATTCTGGCCCATTTCGTGGACTATTACTCACAATTTTGGGCTCCCAAAGCGATTTCCGTGGTTGTCGAACCCCAAGGTGTGCTTACGTGTTGGTCGTCAAGACTCGCAGTTTGGGTTGATTCTGGCACGTTTCTTGGACTATTACTCAGTTTTGGGGTCCCGAAGTGATTTCCATGATTGACGAACCCCGGGGTGCGTTTACGTGTCGGTCACCAATACTCACGGTTTTTGTCGATTCTAACCCATTTCTTGGACTATTACTCACCGTTTTGGGGCCCCAAAGCGATTTTGATGGTTGTCGATCCCCAAGGTGCGATTACGTGTCGGTCATCAAGAATCTTCGTTCTGGGCGATTCTGGCCCGTTTCTTGGACTATTACTCACTGTTTTGGGTTCCCAAAGTGATTTCCATAGTTGTTGAACACCAAGGTGCGCTTTCGTGTCGGTCATCAACACTCGTAGTTTTGTCTGATTCTGGCCCGTATCGTGGACTATTACTCAACGTTTTGGGGTCCCGAAACAATTTTCATGGTTGCTGAACCCTAGGGTGCCCTTACGTGTCGTTCATCAACACTCACCGTTTTGGCCTATTCTGGCCCGTTTCAGGGGGTCTAGGAGCGATTTCCACGATTGACAAACACTGGGGGTGCGTTTACGTGTTGGTCATCAACACTCGCAGTTTTGGCCGATTTGGCCCGTATCATGGACTATTACTCACCGTTTTGGTGTCTCAGAGCGATTTTCATGGCTGATGAACCCTAGGGTGCGTTTTCGCATCGGTCATCAACAGTCACAGTTTTGGCCGATTCTGTCCCATTTCGTGGACTATTACTCACCATTTTTGGGCCCGGAGTGATTTTCATGGTTGCTGAACCACAAGGTGTGTTTACGTGTGGTTCATCATCACTCGCCGTTTTGGCCTATTCTGGCCCGTTTCAGGGGGTCTAGGAGCGATTTCCACGATTGACAAACACTGGTGGTGCGTTTACGTGTCGGTCATCAACACTCACGGTTTTTGTCGATTCTGACCCGTTTGGTGGACTATTACTCACAGTTTTGGGGTCCCAAAGCGATTTCCGTGGTTGTCGAACCCCAAGGTGTGCTTACGTGTTGGTCGTCAAGACTCGCAGTTTGGGTCGATTCTGGCACGTTTCTTGGACTATTACTCAGTTTTGGGGTCCCGAAGTGATTTCCATGATTGACAAACCCCGGGGTGCGTTTACGTGTCGGTCACCAATACTCACGGTTTTTGTCGATTCTAACCCATTTCATGGACTATCACTCACCGTTTTGGGGCCCCAAAGCGATTTCGATGGTTGTCGATCCCCAAGGTGCGATTACGTGTCGGTCATCAAGAATCTTAGTTTTGGGCGATTCTGGACCGTTTCTTGGACTATTACTCACTGTTTTGGGTTCCCAAAGTGATTTCCATAGTTGTTGAACCCCAAGGTGCGCTTACGTGTCGGTCATCAACACTCGTAGTTTTGGCTGATTCTGGCCCGTTTCATGGTCATCAACAATCTTCAAGAATCGTAGTTTTTGTCGATTCTGACCCGTTTATCTGACTATTACTCACAATTTTGGGGTCCCAAAGCGATTTCCGTGGTTGTCGAACCCCAAGGTGTGCTTATGTGTTGGTCGTCAAGACTCGCAGTTTGGGTCGATTCTGGCACGTTTCTTGGACTATTACTCAGTTTTGGGGTCCCGAAGTGATTTCCATGATTGACGAACCCCGAGGTGCGTTTACGTGTCGGTCATCAACACTCGTAGTTTTGTCCGATTCTGGCCCGTATCGTGGACTATTACTCAACGTTTTGGGGCCCTGAAACGATTTTCATGGTTGCTGAACCCTAGGGTGCCCTAACGTGTCGTTCATCAACACTCGCCGTTTTGGCCTATTCTGGCCCGTTTCATGGGGTCTAGGAGCGATTTCCATGATTGACAAACACTGGGGGTGCGTTTACGTGTCGGTCATCAACACTCGCAGTTTTTGCCGATTTGGCCCGTATCATGGACTATTACTCACCGTTTTGGTGTCTCGGAGCGATTTTCTTGGCTGATGAACCATAGGGTGCGTTTTCGCATCGGTCATCAACACTCACAGTTTTGGCCGATTCTGGCCCATTTCGTGGACTATTACTCACAATTTTGGGGTCCCAAAGCGATTTCCGTGGTTGTCGAACCCCAAGGTGTGCTTACGTGTTGGTCGTCAAGACTCGCAGTTTGGGTTGATTCTGGCACGTTTCTTGGACTATTACTCAGTTTTGGGGTCCCGAAGTGATTTCCATGATTGACGAACCCCGGGGTGCGTTTACGTGTCGGTCACCAATACTCACGGTTTTTGTCGATTCTAACCCATTTCTTGGACTATTACTCACCGTTTTTGGGCCCCAAAGCGATTTTGATGGTTGTCGATCCCCAAGGTGCGATTACGTGTCGGTCATCAAGAATCTTCGTTCTGGGCGATTCTGGCCCGTTTCTTGGACTATTACTCACTGTTTAGGCTTCCCAAAGTGATTTCCATAGTTGTTGAACACCAAGGTGCGCTTTCGTGTCGGTCATCAACACTCGTAGTTTTGTCTGATTCTGGCCCGTATCGTGGACTATTACTCAACGTTTTGGGGTCCCGAAACGATTTTCATGGTTGCTGAACCCTAGGGTGCCCTTACGTGTCGTTCATCAACACTCACCGTTTTGCCCTATTCTGGCCCGTTTTAGGGGGTCTAGGAGCGATTTCCACTATTGACAAACATTGGGGGTGCGTTTACGTGTCGGTCATCAACACTCGCAGTTTTGGCCGATTTGGCCCGTATCATGGACTATTACTCACCGTTTTGGTGTCTCAGAGCGATTTTCATGGCTGATGAACCCTAGGGTGCGTTTTCGCATCGGTCATCAACACTCACAATTTTGGCCGATTCTGTCCCATTTCGTGGACTATTACTCACCATTTTTGGGCCCGGAGTGATTTTCATGGTTGCTGAACCACAAGGTGCGCTTACGTGTGGTTCATCATCACTTGCCGTTTTGGCCTATTCTGGCCCGTTTCAGGGGGTCTAGGAGCGATTTCCACGATTGACAAACACTGGGGGTGCGTTTACGTGTCGGTCATCAACACTCATGGTTTTTGTCCATTCTGACCCGTTTGGTGGACTATTACTCACAGTTTTGGGGTCCCAAAGCGATTTCCGTGGTTGTCGAACTCCAAGGTGTGCTTACGTGTTGGTCGTCAAGACTCGCGGTTTGGGTCGATTCTGGCACGTTTCTTGGACTATTACTCAGTTTTGGGGTCCCGAAGTGATTTCCATGATTGACAAACCCCGGGGTGCGTTTACGTGTCGGTCACCAATACTCACGGTTTTTGTCGATTCTAACCCATTTCATGGACTATCACTCACCGTTTTGGGGCCCCAAAGCGATTTCGATGGTTGTCGATCCCCAAGGTGCGATTACGTGTCGGTCATCAAGAATCTTAGTTTTGGGCGATTCTGGCCCGTTTCTTGGACTATTACTCACTGTTTTGGGTTCCCAAAGTGATTTCCATAGTTGTTGAACCCCAAGGTGCGCTTACGTGTCGGTCATCAACACTCGTAGTTTTGGCTGACTCTGGCCCGTTTCATGGTCATCAACAATCTTCAAGAATCGTAGTTTTTGTCGATTCTGACCCGTTTATCTGACTATTACTCACAATTTTGGGGTCCCAAAGCGATTTCCGTGGTTGTCGAACCCCAAGGTGTGCTTACGTCTTGGTCGTCAAGACTCGCAGTTTGGGTCGATTCTGGCACGTTTCTTGGACTATTACTCAGTTTTGGGGTCCCGAAGTGATTTCCATGATTGTCAAACCCCGAGGTGCGTTTACGTGTCGGTCATCAACACTCGTAGTTTTGTCCGATTCTGGCCCGTATCGTGGACTATTACTCAACGTTTTGGGGCCCCGAAATGATTTTCATGGTTGCTGAACCCTAGGGTGCCCTAACGTGTCGTTCATCAACACTCGCCGTTTTGGCCTATTCTGGCCCGTTTCATGGGGTCTAGGAGCGATTTCCATGATTGACAAACACTGGGGGTGCGTTTACGTGTCGGTCATCAACACTCGCAGTTTTTGCCGATTTGGCCCGTATCATGGACTATTACTCACCGTTTTGGTGTCTCGGAGCGATTTTCATGGCTGATGAACCCTAGGGTGCGTTTTCGCATCGGTCAATAACACTCATAGTTTTGGCCGATTCTGGCCCATTTCGTGGACTATTACTCACAATTTTGGGGTCCCAAAGCGATTTCCGTGGTTGTCGAACCCCAAGGTGTGCTTACGTGTTGGTCGTCAAGACTCGTAGTTTGGGTTGATTCTGGCACGTTTCTTGGACTATTACTCAGTTTTGGGGTCCCGAAGTGATTTCCATGATTGACGAACCCCGGGGTGCGTTTACGTGTCGGTCACCAATACTCACGGTTTTTGTCGATTCTAACCCATTTCTTGGACTATTACTCACCGTTTTTGGGCCCCAAAGCGATTTCGATGGTTGTCGATCCCCAAGGTGCGATTACGTGTCGGTCATCAAGAATCTTCGTTCTGGGCGATTCTGGCCCGTTTCTTGGACTATTACTCACTGTTTTGGCTCCCCAAAGTGATTTCCATAGTTGTTGAACACCAAGGTACACTTTCGTGTCGGTCATCAACACTCGTAGTTTTGTCTGATTCTGGCCCGTATCGTGGACTATTACTCAACGTTTTGGGGTCCCGAAACGATTTTCATGGTTGCTGAACCCTAGGGTGCCCTTACGTGTCGTTCATCAACACTCGCCGTTTTGGCCTATTCTGGCCCGTTTCAGGGGGTCTAGGAGCGATTTCCACGATTGACAAACACTGGGGGTGCGTTTACGTGTCGGTCATCAACACTCGCAGTTTTGGCCGATTTGGCCCGTATCATGGACTATTACTCACCGTTTTGGTGTCTCAGAGCGATTTTCATGGCTGATGAACCCTAGGGTGCATTTTCGCATCGGTCATCAACACTCACAGTTTTGGCCGATTCTGTCCCATTTTGTGGACTATTACTCACCATTTTTGGGCCCGGAGTGATTTTCATGGTTGCTGAACCAGAAGGTGCGCTTACGTGTGGTTCATCATCACTCGCCGTTTTGGCCTATTCTGGCCCGTTTCAGGCGGTCTAGGAGCGATTTCCACGATTGACAAACACTGGGGGTGCGTTTACGTGTCGGTCATCAACACTCACGGTTTTTGTCGATTCTGACCCTTTTGGTGGACTATTACTCACAGTTTTGGGGTCCCAAAGCGATTTCCGTGGTTGTCGAACCCCAAGGTGTGCTTACGTCTTGGTCGTCAAGACTCGCAGTTTGGGTCGATTCTGGCACGTTTCTTGGACTATTACTCAGTTTTGGGGTCCCGAAGTGATTTCCATGATTGTCGAACCCCGAGGTGCGTTTACGTGTCGGTCATCAACACTCGTAGTTTTGTCCGATTCTGGCCCGTATCGTGGACTATTACTCAACGTTTTGGGGCCCCGAAACGATTTTCATGGTTGCTGAACCCTAGGGTGCCCTAACGTGTCGTTCATCAACACTCGCCGTTTTGGCCTATTCTGGCCCGTTTCATGGGGTCTAGGAGCGATTTCCATGATTGACAAACACTGGGGGTGCGTTTACGTGTCGGTCATCAACACTCGCAGTTTTTGCCGATTTGGCCCGTATCATGGACTATTACTCACCGTTTTGGTGTCTCGGAGCGATTTTCATGGCTGATGAACCCTAGGGTGCGTTTTCGCATCGGTCAATAACACTCACAGTTTTGGCCGATTCTGGCCCATTTCGTGGACTATTACTCACAATTTTGGGGTCCCAAAGCGATTTCCGTGGTTGTCGAACCCCAAGGTGTGCTTACGTGTTGGTCGTCAAGACTCGCAGTTTGGGTTGATTCTGGCACGTTTCTTGGACTATTACTCAGTTTTGGGGTCCCGAAGTGATTTCCATGATTGACGAACCCCGGGGTGCGTTTACGTGTCGGTCACCAATACTCACGGTTTTTGTCGATTCTAACCCATTTCTTGGACTATTACTCACCGTTTTTGGGCCCCAAAGCGATTTCGATGGTTGTCGATCCCCAAGGTGCGATTACGTGTCGGTCATCAAGAATCTTCGTTCAGGGCGATTCTGGCCCGTTTCTTGGACTATTACTCACTGTTTTGGCTCCCCAAAGTGATTTCCATAGTTGTTGAACACCAAGGTGCACTTTCGTGTCGGTCATCAACACTCGTAGTTTTGTCTGATTCTGGCCCGTATCGCGGACTATTACTCAACGTTTTGGGGTCCCGAAACGATTTTCATGGTTGCTGAACCCTAGGGTGCCCTTACGTGTCGTTCATCAACACTCGCCGTTTTGGCCTATTCTGGCCCTTCAGGGGGTCTAGGAGCGATTTCCACGATTGACAAACACTGGGGGTGCGTTTACGTGTCGGTCATCAACACTCGCAGTTTTGGCCGATTTGGCCCGTATCATGGACTATTACTCACCGTTTTGGTGTCTCAGAGCGATTTTCATGGCTGATGAACCCTAGGGTGCGTTTTCGCATCGGTCATCAACACTCACAGTTTTGGCCGATTCTGTCCAATTTTGTGGACTATTACTCACCATTTTTGGGCCCGGAGTGATTTTCATGGTTGCTGAACCAGAAGGTGCGCTTACGTGTGGTTCATCATCACTCGCCGTTTTGGCCTATTCTGGCCCGTTTCAGGGGGTCTAGGAGCGATTTCCACGATTGACAAACACTGGGGGTGCGTTTACGTGTCGGTCATCAACACTCACGGTTTTTGTCGATTCTGACCCGTTTGGTGGACTATTACTCACAGTTTTGGGGTCCCAAAGCGATTTCCGTGGTTGTCGAACCCCAAGGTGTGCTTACGTCTTGGTCGTCAAGACTCGCAGTTTGGGTCGATTCTGGCACGTTTCTTGGACTATTACTCAGTTTTGGGGTCCCGAAGTGATTTCCATGATTGTCGAACCCCGAGGTGCGTTTACGTGTCGGTCATCAACACTCGAATTTTGTCCGATTCTGGCCCGTATCGTGGACTATTACTCAACGTTTTGGGGCCCCGAAACGATTTTCATGGTTGCTGAACCCTAGGGTGCCCTAACGTGTCGTTCATCAACACTCGCCGTTTTGGCCTATTCTGGCCCGTTTCATGGGGTCTAGGAGCGATTTCCATGATTGACAAACACTGGGGGTGCGTTTACGTGTCGGTCATCAACACTCGCAGTTTTTGCCGATTTGGCCCGTATCATGGACTATTACTCACCGTTTTGGTGTCTCGGAGCGATTTTCATGGCTGATGAACCCTAGGGTGCGTTTTCGCATCGGTCATCAACACTCACAGTTTTGGCCGATTCTGGCCCATTTCGTGGACTATTACTCATAATTTTGGGGTCCCAAAGCGATTTCCGTGGTTGTCGAACCCCAAGGTGTGCTTACGTGTTGGTCGTCAAGACTCGCAGTTTGGGTTGATTCTGGCACGTTTCTTGGACTATTACTCAGTTTTGGGGTCCCGAAGTGATTTCCATGATTGACGAACCCCGGGGTGCGTTTACGTGTCGGTCACCAATACTCACGGTTTTTGTCGATTCTAACCCATTTCTTGGACTATTACTCACCGTTTTTGGGCCCCAAAGCGATTTCGATGGTCGTCGATCCCCAAGGTGCGATTACGTGTCGGTCATCAAGAATCTTCGTTCTGGGCGATTCTGGCCCGTTTCTTGGACTATTACTCACTGTTTTGGGTTCCCAAAGTGATTTCCATAGTTGTTGAATACCAAGGTGCGCTTACGTGTCGGTCATCAACACTCATAGTTTTGGCCGATTTTGGCACGTTTCATGGTCTATTACTCACCGTATTGGCCCCCGGAGCGATTTCCACAATTAACGATCCCCGAGGTGCGTTTACGTGTCGGTCATCAACACTCATAGTTTTGTCTGATTCTGGCCCGTATCGTGGACTATTACTCAACGTTTTGGGGTCCCGAAAGATTTTCATGGTTGCTGAACCCTAGGGTGCCCTTACGTGTCGTTCATCAACACTTGCCGTTTTGGCCTATTCTGGCCCGTTTCATGGGGTCTAGGAGCGATTTCCACGATTGACAAACACTGGGGGTGCGTTTACGTGTCGGTCATCAACACTCGCAGTTTTGGCCGATTTGGCCCGTATCATGGACTATTACTCACCGTTTTGGTGTCTCAGAGCGATTTTCATGGTTGATGAACCCTAGGGTGCGTTTGCGCATCGGTCATCAACACTCACAGTTTTGGCCGATTCTGTCCCATTTCGTGGACTTTTACTCACCATTTTTGGGCCCGGAGTGATTTTCGTGGTTGGTGAACCACAAGGTGCGCTTACGTGTGGTTCATCATCACTCGCCGTTTTGGCCTATTCTGGCCCGTTTCAGGGGGTCGTGGAGCGATTTCCACGATTGACAAAACACTGGGGGTGCGTTTACGTGTCGGTCATCAACACTCGTAGTTTTGGCCGATTCTGGCCCGTTTCATGGTCATCAACAATCATCAAGAATCATAGTTTTGGTCGATTCTGGCCCGTTTCTTGGACAATTACTCACTGTTTTGGGTTCCCAAAGTGATTTCCATTGTTGTTGAACACCAAGGTGCGCTTACGTGTCGGTCATCAACACTC
>LR738716.1:92825317-92837043 GCA_902687465.1 Secale cereale
GCGTTTACGTGTCGGTCATCAACACTCGTAGTTTTGGACGATTCTGGCCCGTTTCATGGTCATCAACAATCATCAAGAATCGTAGTTTTGGCCTATTCTGGCCCGTTTCTTGGACTATTACTCACTGTTTTGGGTTCCCAAAGTGATTTCCATAGTTGTTGAACACCAAGGTGCGCTTACGTGTCGGTCATCAACACTCGTAGTTTTGGCCGATTTTTGGCACGTTTCATGGGCTATTACTCACCGTTTTGGCTCCCAGAATGATTTCCACAATTAACGATCCCCGAGGTGCGTTTATGTGTCGGTCATCAACACTCGTAGTTTTGTCCGATTCTGCCCCGTATCGTGGACTATTACTCAACGTTTTGGGGTCCCGAAACAATTTTCACGGTTGCTGAACCCTAGGGTGCCATTACATGTCGTTCATCAACACTCGCCGTTTTGGCCTATTCTGGCCCGTTTCATGGGGTCTAGGAGCGATTTCCATGATTGACAAACATTGGGGGTGCGTTTACGTGTCGGTCATCAACACTCCGAGTTTTGGCCGATTCTGGCCCGTTTCATGGTCATCAACAATCATCAAGAATCGTAGTTTTGGGCGATTCTGGCCCGTTTCTTGGACTATTACTCATTGTTTTGGGTTCCCAAAGTGATTTCCATAGTTGTTGAACACCAAGGTGCGCTTACGTGTCGGTCATCAACACTCGTAGTTTTGGCCGATTTTGGCACGTTTCATGGGCTATTACTCACCGTTTTGGCTCCCGGAACGATTTCCACAATTAACGATCCCCGAGGTGCGTTTACGTGTCGGTCGTCAACACTCGTAGTTTTGTCCGATTCTGGCCCGTATCGTGGACTATTACTCAATGTTTTGGGGTCCCCAAATGATTTTCATGGTTGCTGATCCCTAGGGTGCCCTTACATGTTGTTCATCAGCACTCGCCGTTTTGTGGCCTATTCTGGCCCGTTTCTTGGACTATTACTCACTGTTTTGGGTTCCCAAAGTGATTTCCATTGTTGTTGAACACCAAGGTGCGCTTACGTGTCGTTCATCAACACTCGTAGTTTTGGCCGATTTTGGCACGTTTCATGGGCTATTACTCACCGTTTTGGCTCCCTGAACGATTTCCACAATTAACGATCCCCGAGGTGCGTTTACGTGTCGGTCATCAACACGCGTAGTTTTTGTCCGATTCTGGCCCGTATCGTGGACTATTACTCAACGTTTTGGGGTCCCGAAACAATTTTCATGGTTGCTGAACCCTAGGGTGCCCTTACGTGTCGTTCATCAACACTCGCCGTTTTGGCCTATTCTGGCCCGTTTCATGGGGTCTAGGAGCGATTTCCATGATTGACAAACATTGGGGGTGCGATTACGTGTCGGTCATTAACACTCCGAGTTTTTGCCGATTCTGGCCCGTTTCATGGTCATCAACAATCATCAAGAATCATAGTTTTGGGCGATTCTGGCCCGTTTCTTGGACTATTACTCACTGTTTTGGGTTCCCAAAGTGATTTCCATAGTTGTTGAACACCAAGGTGCGCTTACGTGTCGGTCATCAACACTCGTAGTTTTGGCCGATTTTGGCACGTTTCATGGGCTATTACTCACCGTTTTGGCTCGCGGAACGATTTCCACAATTAACGATCCCCGAGGTGCGTTTACGTGTCGGTCATCAACACTCGTAGTTTTGGACGATTCTGGCCCGTTTCATGGTCATCAACAATCATCAAGAATCGTAGTTTTGGGTGATTCTGGTCCGTTTCTTGGACTATTACTCACTGTTTTGGGTTCCCAAAGTGATTTCTATAGTTGTTGAACACCAAGGTGCGTTTACGTGTGATACGTCCAAAACGTATCTATAATTTCTGCTTGTTCCATGCCTCTTTTGGGTGATATTGCTATGATATTTATACACTTCCATACACTTTTGATCATATTTGGACTAACTTATTAACTCAGTGCACCCCAGTGCCAGTTTCTATTTTCGGCTGTTTTTGTATTTCAGGTTTTCACGTTACGAGAACTGCCAGGAAAAATCCAGAAAAATTATATAAAAAATCAGTGTTCCAGAAACTACCGTGCGCCCGAAGGACAGCCGGGGGGGGGGGCCACCAGGGCTCCAGGCGCCCTGGCGGCGCCCCCCCTGGGCCGCGCCGTGGGGGCGCCTGGTCCCCCCGAGGCTGCTCCGATGCCCCCCTTTGGCATATATTTAAAGCGTCTCCCGAAACCCTTGAGGGAGGAACTCTTTTCGCGATCTCATCTCTGTTCCGCCGCCGCCGCTTCCAAGATCGGGAGCACCAGGAGAACTCTTCCCGGCACCCTGCCGGAGGGGAGGATCACCACCGGGAGCCTGTCCACCACCATGGACGCCTCCCGGATGAGTCGTGAGTAGTCTCCCTTGGACCATGAGTCCATGACCAGTAGCTATGTGATGTTCTCCTCCCGTTCTTGTGCTTCACTAATTAATCCTCGTGAGCTGCCCTACATGATCGAGGCACATATGTAATCCTTCTGATGTTGCTATGATGAGTTTGCTGGGAGCCGATGGATTATGAGATTATGTTCAGATTGTGCTTGAGTAATATATTTGATCTACCTCTTTTATATTTATGTTCGTAAGTAATTCTTGCATGTTCTCCGTTGGTATTTATTGCTTTGGCCAAGTAATAGGTAGTGACTCCAAGAGGGAACGTTATGCTTGATTGTGGGTTCATGCCCCTCGATGACTAGTTTGAGTGACAGAAACATGAGTCTAGGGGATGTGCTGTTGCCACAAGGGGGAAAACAACGGTGCTTGTGCCCGCGGGTGCAAGGATTGTTTACTTTACGCAATTTTAATGCAGTTGTCTGTTGCATTGAGTTTACACTATGGGTGGGACTTGCAACTTAATACCAGCGAGATGTTCTGGATAGACATCTCAAGGTGGATGATTAGTAGTAGATATTGATGGATTTCGGTCTACTTACTTTGGCGTACCGCCCATGCTTTGAACCTCAACCTTTCTTGCAATGTAGTCAGCATTGGTTTGCGCACATGGTCCTGTCAATTGCCCAGCTGTAATTCGTTTACCTCACATAGTTGTTTAATCGTCTTTTGGGAGAGAGACATCACTAGTGAACATCATGAGACTCCGGTCCATATTACCATTATTGATCACATCCGCTATTTACTTTTCGCTTTTATTTACTATTGCAATTATATCCATCACTACTATCACTTGCGTTTAATCCTTTGTGAACTACAAGGCCGGAAGGATTGACAACCTCTCTGTACTCGTTGGGAGCAAAGTTATTTGTATCTGTGTGCAGGTCCACGTTGATTGCTAATATCTGGCGCCGTAGCAGTTGACACCTTCTTGTTGAACCTAGGAGTCTCTGGGGATTCGATCCTTGGTATCTTTGCCTAGGGAAAAACTTCCGCAACACTACATCTCACACCTTCCACTTGGGGTAACCAACGAGGGGCGAGAAGCCTTGCAAGAGTTTTTCTGGCGCCGTTGCCGGGGACTCCACTCTTCAAGATAGGGGAGTTGCACGCTATCTTTTACCTTTGCTTTTAGTCTTGTTAGTTTACCTTTCAGTTTTTGCTTTAGTATCTTTTATCGAAAATCACAAAAATAGTTTCTTGCTTGCTTGCTACTATGGGTTCCACCGAGAACACCAAGTTGTGTGACTTCACTAGTCACAACAACGATGACTTTATCAGCACACCTATCACTACACCTGCCACTTCAGCACCTTCATATGAAATTAAACCTGCTTTACTGAATCTAGTTATGAAAGATCAATTCTCCGGTGCTGGAGATGATGCTGCTTTACACTTGAACAACTTTGTTGAACTTTGTGATATGCAAAAGTACCAAGAAATAGATGGTAATATTGTTAAGCTTAAGCTTTTTCCTTTCTCCTTGAGAGGAGGAGCTAAAATTTGGTTTCAGTCTTTGCCTAGAAATAGCATAGATTCATGGGACAAGTGCGAAGATGCTTTTATTGGAAAATACTATCCACCTGCTAAAATTATCCAACTGAGAAGTAACATAATGAATTTTAAACAATTGGATAATGAACACGTTGCCCAAGCTTGGGAACATATGAAATCTCTTATCAAGAACTGCCCTACTCATGGTTTGACTACTTGGATGGTTATCCAAACTTTTTATGCAGGCTTGAACTTTACCTCGCGGAACTTGTTAGATTCGGCCGCGGGAGGAACCTTTATGTCAACTACACTTGGTGCTGCCACGAAGCTTCTCGATGAGATTATGACCAACTATTCCCAATGGCACACCGAACGTGCTCCAACAGGTAGGAAGGTAAACTCTGTCGAGGAAATTTCCTCCCTTAATGAAAAAGTTGACTTGATCATGTCTCTACTTTCGAAGCAATCCTTCGTTGATCCTCGTGATGTTCCTTTAAATTCTTTGATTGCTCAAGAACAAGTAGATGTGAACTTTATCTCTAGAAACAATTTTAACAACAATGCTTATAGGAGTAATTTTGGTAGCAATCCTAGACCGTTCCCCTCTAATTCTTATGGGAACAACAATGCTTATCCTAGCACCAAGAACTCCAATACTGAACTAGAGATTATGCTTAAAGATTTCATCACTACCCAAAAAGCCTTTAATAAGAGTGTAGAAGAAAAACTACATAAACTAGATGATCTCTCTTTGAAGGTAGACCATTTAGCCAATGAGATAGAATTGCTTAAAATTAAAACTTCTCCTCTTGAGGAGAGGAAGGTCACTCCTATTGATGCTACTCAAGTGCAAATTAATGAAAATATTAGGATGATGGCTAAACTTAAAGAAAGATGGGCTAGAGAAAGGGAGGAAGAGGATAGAATTAAGAGCCTTCCTACCCACCACACTATTGCTACTATCCAAGTTGTGGAGGATATCCAAACTCTTAGCACCCAATGTACTCTTGGTCCCATTGGACCTATTAATGGTGATGCTATGACTATAGAAACTACCAAACATGTGAACCTAAAGGACACCACTACCACTTTACTTGATGCTAGTGACCTTGATTTTGATAATTGCACTCTTACCGAAGTTATTGATTTCCTTCACAAGATGTCTAGAGATCCCCGCACTAGCACGCTTAACCTTGCCTTCACTGAGCATATCACTAATGCTCTCATCAAAGCTAGGGAGGAGAAACTTAGAGTAGAAGCCTCCATACCTAGAAAGCTAGAAGATGGTTGGGATCCTATGATTAAAATTAAGATAAACGACTTCTCTTGCTATGCATTATGTGATGTTGGAGCTAGTACCTCTGTTATGCCCAAAAGAATATATGATATGCTTAAATTGAAACCTTATGATTCTTGTTCTTTTGGTGTTCGTCTCGTTAATTCTTCCACAAAGAAACCTTTGGGGAGGATCGACGATGTTCTTATCGTTGTCAATGATAATTATGTTCCCGTTGATTTTACTATTATGGATATTGAATGTGATCCTTCTTGTCCAATTATTTTGGGACGTCCCTTTTTACGCACCGTTGGTGCTATCATTGACATGAAAGAGGGGAATATAAAATTTCCGTTTCCTCTCAAGAAAGGGATGGAACACTTCCCTCGAAAGAAGATCAAGTTACCTTTTGAGTCCGTTGTACGGGCTAGCTATTCTTTTACTCTTGATAAAACTTGATCTATATGCATTATGCCTAGCTTAAAGGCATAAAAGAAAGCGCTTTTGGGAGGCAGCCCACATGAATAAATTTATTTTGCTTTTGTTGTGTCTTGATGTTGTTACTACTGTAGCATCATCATTGTATCTTTGCTTTCCAATTTTGTGCCAAGTGTAGCCTCTGATTGCTAGAATGTTCAAAAGTTGTGAGGTGCTGCCCAGGAAACAGATTCTGTCCTTGGATAGAAAAATTCGTATAAAATCACCAAATCATCTTTTTGGTCTGAATGTTTTCGACAGCGTGTTCTATATAATTGTCTTTCGTGCGTCTGTTCTGAGTTTTTTTATTAGAGTTGCAGAAGTGCCCCGAACAAATCAATTACTACCTGATGTTCTGTTTTTCACAGATTCTGTCCTGTTTTGCTTTTCCTTCATTTTGCAAACCAAGAGCTTGCTTTTTCTTTGCAAAAAACCTTTTGGCAATCTTGAGAAACAGTAGACCTTCAAGAATATCTTTATTTCCAGCAAGGTATAATTATTTTATTATGGGTACTAACCTCGCTAATCAGATTATGATGAGTTATGTATGAAGGGAGTTTTCAAGTGTGCGAGGGAAGATGATAAAAAGATTCAGGAGTGTCAAGCGCTCAAGCTTGGGGATGCCCCCATGCACCCCCAAGAAATATTCAAGGAGACTCAAGCGTCTAAGCTTGGGGATGCCCCCGTGCATCCCCTTCTCCATCAACATTATCAGTTCGTCTTTCGTTCCACTATATTTTAATCACTTCATGTGTTATGTGCTATGCTTGGAGCGTCTTGCTTTTAGATTTTTTTAGTTTTTCATAACGAGTCGGAACTCAGCTTTCTTTATGTGGGAGAGAAACAAGCTCCACTTCTACCTAGAACATAACATTGAATTATCATGTCTATCCTTGCTGTGTGTGTTCTTTGTCTTTTAATAGCTATTATCATGTTCAGCTCTTAGCTTTCATGCTTATCTTTTCAAGAGCTTTTGTTTAGTTGGTTGCTTGAACTCTCTTTAATTAACATGCTCACCTTATTAAGAGAGTTTGCTTCCGTTGCATTGGTTGATGTGTCTATGATAAGATGCTACGTGCATGATGGCGCTTAGTAGTTCATGTTTTCTTATGGTTAGTCTCAAATAACTGGAGGGTTCCCAATGTGTTATTGGAGTACCAACATGATTTGTTTGCCTATGATGTGGTATGGTTTAGTAATATCTTCCTTCGAGAATTTATTTTGATTGACTTGGCGTATGCTCACGCATATTTAAGACTGTAAAGAAAGTCTGTCAAGCCTTGATGATCTTTTGTTTCTGAGTAGCGATATAACTACCATGCCTGATTCAATGTTGCTTTGTCGCTCTGCATGATTATGACCATCATTGCTCTCTTAGTTGGTCGCTCCCAGTCTTTTGCTAACCTTCGCATGTACTAAGCGGACTGACTGCTTGTGCATCCACATCCTTTAATCCAGTTATGCCATATGAGTCCACCATACCTTCCTACTTGGTATTTACCTGCCATTCCTAACGGAGACTTGCATGTGCCATCTCGAAATTATTCAAAGAAAAAGCATTCTTATTTTGTGCCTCTGTTGTAAGTTCATGAGGAAGTAGTGGCTAATTCATGACCTTTTTAAGTTGGACAAGCTTCACCCCGGGATTGCATGTATAATGTGCAAACCCATAATACGAGAAGGAACTGGCATTGAGTGCGCCCGGCTCAAAAAGATAATATAACAAACAAACCCTCCTTCACACTTTGTTAATGAGAAATCAGAAAACTTTGGCAGTGATAAACAAAGGAAATTAAGAGGATGTGATCGTCCTCATTCGGGAGCCGTTCCTCGAAACTTGTCCATCTCGAAAAGTGATCGAGTTATCTGCTAGCATTCGTTGACGAAACATGCATGATCTAAAATAAATTATTACCTCTGTCTTAAAGCCAAGAGCTCTGGTACATGTTTTGTCTTTGTTTCCGACTACGGGTTTTCAACCTTGCCAACAAAAGCCACGGTTCGAGAGTGTCCACCTTCTTTTAAAAGCACCAACTACTGAGAGCATGATTGTCATTCTGAGTGTAATGTGCATTGTCCCAAAGTAGCATTGTCTTTTACATGATTGTGATATCGTTTATTCTGAAATCATTGTATCTAGTCATCACTTAAACCTTGGAGGTGCCCCTGCATTTATGTTTTGCTTCACTAAAGGGGGCAAGCTAGATATCACTTTATCATATTTGCACATCATGTTCATTGCAAATCTATTTGATGTTTCAGTATCATATTGTAAAACTTTCAGTCCTTTGTGATTTTCTCATGAGGCAAATTAATTACTATAGATTCATTGTCTCAGTAAGATTTTGTCATATGACTATGAAAAAGTCCTATATGGTTAATAGCATGTCACCACAGAAATTATTCTTGTTATCATTTACCTACTTGAGGACGAGCAGGAATTAATCTTGGGGATGTTGATACGTCCAAAACGTATCTATAATTTCTGCTTGCTCCATGCCTCTTTTGGGTGATATTGCTATGATATTTATACACTTCCATACACGTTTGATCATATTTGGACTAACCTATTAACTCAGTGCACCCCAGTGCCAGTTTCTGTTATCGGTTGTTTTTGTATTTCAGGTTTTCACGTTACGGGAACTGCCAGGAAAAATCCAGAAAAATTATATTAAAAATCAGCGTTCCAGAAACTACCGTGCACCCGAAGGACAGCCGGGGGGGGGGGGCACCAGGGCTCCAGGCGCCCTGGCGGCGCCCCCCCGGGCCGCGCCGGGGGGGCGCCTGGGCCGCGCCGGGGGGGGCGCCTGGGCCCCCCGAGGATCCTCCGATGCCCCCCTTTGGTATATATTTAAAGCGTCTCCCGAAACCCTTGAGGGAGGAACTCTTTTCGCGATCTCATCTCTGTTCCGCCGCCGCCGCCGCTTCCAAGATCGGGAGCACCAGGAGAACTCTTCCCGGCACCCTGCCGGAGGGGAGGATCACAACCGAGAGCCTCTCCACCACCATGGATGCCTCCCGGATGAGTCGTGAGTAGTCTCCCTTGGACCATGAGTCCATGACCAGTAGCTATGTGATGTTCTCCTCCAGTTCTTGTGCTTCACTAATTAGTCCTCGTGAGCTGCCCTACATGATCGAGGCACATATGTAATCCTTCTGCTGTTGCTATGATGAGTTTGCTGGGATCCGATGGATTATGAGATTATGTTCAGATTGTGCTTGAGTAATATATTTGATCTACCTCTTTTATATTTATGTTCGTAAGTAATTCTTGCATGTTCTCCGTTGTTATTTATTGCTTTGGCCAAGTAATAGGTAGTGACTCCAAGAGGGAACGTTATGCTTGATTGTGGGTTCATGCCCCTCGATGACTAGTTTGAGTGACAGAAACATGAGTCTAGGGGATGTGCTGTTGCCACAAGGGGGAAAACAACGGTGCTTGTGCCCGCGGGTGCAAGGATTGTTTACTTTACGCAAAGTTCTTTTAATGCAGTTGTCTGTTGCATTGAGTTTACACTATGGGTGGGACTCGCAACGTAATACCAGCGAGATGTTCTGGATAGATATCTCAAGGTGGATGATTAGTAGTAGATATTGTTGGATTTCGGTCTACTTACTTTGGCGTACCGCCCATGCTATGAACCTCAACCTTTCTTGCAATGTAGTCAGCATTGGTTTGCGCACATGGTCCTGTCAATTGCCCAGCTGTAATTCGTTTACCTCACATAGCTGTTTTATCGTCTTTTGGGAGAGAGACATCACTAGTGAACATCATGAGACTCCGGTCCATATTACCATCATTGATCACATCCGCTATTTACTTTTCGCTTTTATTTACTATTGCAATTATATCTATCACTACTATCACTTGCGTTTAATCCTTTGTGAACTACAAGGCCGGAGGGATTGACAACCTCTGTGTACTCGTTGGGAGCAAAGTTATTTGTATCTTTGTGCAGGTCCACGTTGATTGCTAATATCTGGCGCCATAGCAGTTGACACCTTCTTGTTGAACCTAGGAGTCTCTGGGGATTCGATCCTTGGTATCTTTGCCAAGGGAAAAACTTCCGCAACACTACATCTCACACCTTCCACTTGGGGTTACCAACGAGGGGCGAGAAGCCTAGCAACGTGTCGGTCATCAACACTCGTAGTTTTGGCCGATTTTTGGCACGTTTCATGGGCTATTACTCACCGTTTTGGCTCCCGGAACGATTTCCACAATTAACGATCCCCGAGGTGCGTTTACGTGTCGGTCGTCAACACTCGTAGTTTTGTCTGATTCTGGCCCGTATCGTGGACTATTACTCAACGTTTTGGGGTCCCGAAATGATTTTCATGGTTGCTGAACCCTAGGGTGCCCTTACATGTCGTTCATCAACACTCGCCGTTTTGGCCTATTCAGGCCCGTTTCTTGGACTATTACTCACTGTTTTGGGTTCGCAAAGTGATTTCCATTGTTGTTGAACACAAAGGTGCGCTTACGTGTCGGTCATCAACACTCGTAGTTTTGGCCGATTTTGGCATGTTTCATGGGCTATTACTCACCGTTTTGGTTCCCTGAACGATTTCCACAATTAACGATCCCCGAGGTGCGTTTATGTGTCGGTCATCAACACTCGTAGTTTTGTTCGATTCTGGCCCGTATCGTGGACTATTACTCAACGTTTTGGGGTCCCGAAACAATTTTCATGGTTGCTGAACCCTAGGGTGCCATTACATGTCGTTCATCAACACTCGCCGTTTAGGCCTATTCTGGCCCGTTTCATGGGGTCTAGGAGCGATTTCCATGATTGACAAACATTGGGGGTGCGTTTACGTGTCGGTCATCAACACTCCGAGTTTTGGCCGATTCTGGCCCATTTCATGGTCATCAACAATCATCAAGAATCGTAGTTTTGGGCGATTCTGGCCCGTTTCTTGGACAATTACTCACTGTTTTGGGTTCCCAAAGTGATTTCCATAGTTGTTGAACACCAAGGTGCGCTTACGTGTCGGTCATCAACACTCGTAGTTTTGGCCGATTTTGGCACGTTTCATGGGCTATTACTCACCGTTTTGGCTCCCGGAACGATTTCCACAATTAACGATCCCCGAGGTGCGTTTACGTGTCGGTCATCAACACTCGTAGTTTTGTCCGATTCTGGCCCGTATCATGGACTATTACTCAACGTTTTGGGGTCCTGAAACGATCTTCATGGTTGCTGAACCCTAGGGTGCCCTTACGTGTCGTTCATCAACACTCGCCGTTTTGGCCTATTATGGCCCGTTTCATGGGGTCTAGGAGCGATTTCCACGATTGACAAACATTGGGGGTGCGTTTACGTGTCGGTCATCAACACTCGTAGTTTTGGCCGAGTCTGGCCCGTTTCATGGTCATCAACAATCATGAAGAATCGTAGTTTTGGGCGATTCTGGCCCGTTTCTTGGACTATTACTCACTGTTTTGGGTTCCCAAAGTGATTTCCATAGTTGTTGAACACCAAGGTGCGCTTACGTGTCGGTCATCAACACTCGTAGTTTTGGCCGATTATGGCACGTTTCATGGGCTATTACTCACCGTTTTGGCTCCCGGAACGATTTCCAAAATTAACGATCCCCGAGATGCATTTACGTGTCGGTCATCAACACTCGTAGTATTGGACGATTCTGGCCCGTATCGTGGACTATTACTCAACGTTTTGGGGTCCCTAAACGATTTTCATGGTTGCTGAACCCTAGGGTGCCCTTACGTGTCGTTCATCAACACTCGCCGTTTTGGCCTATTCTGGCCCGTTTCATGGGGTCTAGGAGCGATTTCCATGATTGACAAACATTGGGGGTGCGTTTATGTGTCGTTCATCAACACTCTTAGTTTTGGCCGATTCTGGCCCGTTTCATGGTCATCAACAATCATCAAGAATCGTAGTTTTGGGCGATTCTGTCCCGTTTCTTGGACGATTACTCACTGTTTTGGGTTCCCAAAGTGATTTCCATAGTTGTTGAACACCAAGGTGCGCTTACGTGTCGGTCATCAACACTCGTAGTTTTGGCCGATTTTGGCACGTTTC
>LR738716.1:92837167-92858084 GCA_902687465.1 Secale cereale
CGTGGACTATTACTCAACGTTCTGGGGTCCCGAAACAATTTTCATGGTTGATGAACTCTAGGGTGCCCTTACATGTCGTTCATCAAGACTCGCCGTTTTGGCCTATTCTGGCCCATTTCATGGGGTCTAGGAGCGATTTCCATGATTGACAAACATTGGGGGTGCGTTTACGTGTCGGTCATCAACACTCCGAGTTTTGGCCGATTCTGGCCCGTTTCATGGTCATCAACAATCATCAAGAATCGTAATTTTGGGCGATTCTGGCCCGTTTCTTGGACTATTACTCACTGTTTTGGGTTCCCAAAGAGATTTCCATAGTTGTTGAACACCAAGGTGCGCTTACGTGTCGGTCATCAACACTCGTAGTATTGGCTGATTTTGGCACGTTTCATGGGCTATTACTCACCGTTTTGGCTCCCGGAACGATTTCCACAATTAACGATCCCCGAGGTGCGTTTACGTGTCGGTCGTCAACACTCGTAGTTTTATCCGATTCTGGCCCGTATCGTGGACTATTACTCAACGTTTTGGGGTACCGAAATGATTTTCATGGTTGCTGAACCCTAGGGTGCCCTTACATGTCGTTCATCAACACTCGCCGTTTTGGCCTATTCTGGCCCGTTTCTTGGACTATTACTCACTATTTTGGGTTCCCAAAGTGATTTCCATTGTTGTTGAACACCAAGGTGCGCTTATGTGTCGGTCATCAACACTCGTAGTTTTGGCCGATTTTGGCACGTTTCATGGGCTATTACTCACAGTTTTGGCTGCCTGAACGATTTCCACAATTAACGATCCCCGAGGTGCGTTTACGTGTCGGTCATCAACACTCGTAGTTTTGTCCGATTCTGGCCCGTATCGTGGACTATTACTCAACGTTTTGGGGTCCCGAAACAATTTTCATGGTTGCTGAACCCTAGGGTGCCCTTACATGTCGTTCATCAAGACTCGCCGTTTTGGCCTATTCTGGCCCATTTCATGGGGTCTAGGAGCGATTTCCAGGATTGACAAACATTGGGGGTGCGTTTACGTGTCGGTCATCAACACTCCGAGTTTTGGCCGATTCTGGCCCGTTTCATGGTCATCAACAATCATCAAGAATCGTAGTTTTGGGCGATTCTGGCCCGTTTCTTGGACTATTACTCACTGTTTTGGGTTCCCAAAGAGATTTCCATAGTTGTTGAACACCAAGGTGCGCTTACGTGTCGGTCATCAACACTCGTAGTTTTGGCCGATTTTGGCACGTTTCATGGGCTATTACTCACCGTTTTGGCTCCCGGAACGATTTCCACAATTAACGATCCCCGAGGTGCGTTTACGTGTCGGTCGTCAACACTCGTAGTTTTATCCGATTCTGGCCCGTATCGTGGACTATTACTCAACGTTTTGGGGTCCCGAAACGATCTTCATGGTTGCTGAACCCTAGGGTGCCCTTACGTGTCGTTCATCAACATTCGCCGTTTTGGCCTATTCTGGCCCGTTTCATGGGGTCTAGGAGCGATTTCCACGATTGACAAACATTGGGGGTGCGTTTACGTGTCGGTCATCAACACTCGTAGTTTTGGCCGATTCTGGCCCGTTTCATGGTCATCAACAATCGTGAAGAATCGTAGTTTTGGGCGATTCTGGCCCGTTTCTTGGACTATTACTCACTGTTTTGGGTTCCCAAAGTGATTTCCATAGTTGTTGAACACCAAGGTGCGCTTACGTGTCGGTCATCAACACTCGTAGTTTTGGCCGATTTTGGCACGTTTCATGGGCTATTACTCACCGTTTTGGCTCCCGGAACGATTTCCACAATTAACGATCCCCGAGGTGCATTTACGTGTCGGTCATCAACACTCGTAGTTTTGTCCGATTCTGGCCCGTATCGTGGACTATTACTCATCGTTTTGGGGTCCCGAAACGATTTTCATGGTTGCTGAACCCTAGGGTGCCCTTACGTGTCGTTCATCAACACTCGCCGTTTTGGCCTATTCTGGCCCGTTTCATGGGGTCTAGGAGCGATTTCCACGATTGACAAACACTCGGGGTGCGTTTACGTGTCGGTCATCAACACTCACAGTTTTGGCCGATTTGGCCCGTATCATGGACTATTACTCATCGTTTTCGTGTCTCAGAGCGATTTCCGTGGCTGATGAACCCTAGGGTGCGTTTCGCATCGGTCATCAACACTCATAGTTTTGGCCGATTCTGGCCCATTTCGTGGACTATTACTCACCATTTTTGGGCCCGGAGTGATTTTCATGGTTGTTGAACCATAAGGTGCACTTAGGTGTGGTTCATCATCACTCGCCGTTTTGGCCTATTCTGGCCCGTTTCAGGGGGTCGTGGAGCGATTTCCACGATTGACAAACACTGGGGATGCGTTTACGTGTCGGTCATCAACACTCGTAGTTTTGGCCGATTCTGGCCCGTTTCATGGTCATCAACAATCATCAAGAATCGTAGTTTTGGGCGATTCTGGCCCGTTTCTTGGACTATTACTCACTGTTTTGGTTTCCCAAAGTGATATCCATAGTTGTTGAACACCAAGGTGTGCTTACGTGTCGATCATCAACACTCGTAGTTTTGGCCGATTTTGGCACGTTTCATGGGCTATTACTCACCGTTTTGGCTCCCGGAACGATTTCCACAATTAACGATCCACGAGGTGCGTTTACGTGTCGGTCATCAACACTCGTAGTTTTGTCCGATTTTGGCCCGTATCGTGGACTATTACTCAACGTTTTGGGGTCCCGAAACGATTTTCATGGTTGCTGAACCCTAGGGTGCCCTTACGTGTCATTCATCAACACTCGCCGTTTTGGCCTATTCTGGCCCGTTTCATGGGGTCTATGTGCGATTTCCACGATTGACAAACATTGGGGGTGCGTTTACGTGTCGGTCATCAACACTCGTAGTTTTGGCCGATTCTGGCCCGTTTCATGGTTATCAACAATCATCAAGAATCGTAGTTTTGGGCGATTCTGGCCCGTTTCCGGGACTATTACTCACTGTTTTGGGTTCCCAAAGTGATTTCCATAGTTTTTGAACACCAAGGTGCGCTTACGTGTCGGTCATCAACACTCGTAGTTTTGGCCGATTTTGGCACGTTTCATGGGCTATTACTCACCGTTTTGGCTCCCGGAACGATTTCCACAATTAACGATCCCCGAGGTGCGTTTACGTGTCGGTCATCAACACTCGTAGTTTTGTCCGATTCTGGCCCGTATCGTGGACTATTACTCAACGTTTTGGGGTCCCGAAACGATTTTCATGGTTGTTGAACCCTAGGGTGCCCTTACGTGTGGTTCATCAACACTCGCCGTTTTGGCCTATTCTGGCCCGTTTCATGGGGTCTATGAGCGATTTCCACGATTGACAAACATTGGGGGTGCGTTTACGTGTCGGTCATCAACACTCGTAGTTTTGGCCGATTCTGGCCCGTTTCATGGTCATCAACAATCATCAAGAATCGTAGTTTTGGGCGATTCTGGCCCGTTTGTTGGACTATTACTCACTATTTTGGGTTCCCAAAGTGATTTCCATAGTTGTTGAACACCAAGGTGCGCTTACGTGTCGGTCATCAACAGTCGTAGTTTTGGCCGATTTTGGCACGTTTCATGGGCTATTACTCACCGTTTTGGCTCCCGGAACGATTTCCAGAATTAACGATCCCCGAGGTGCGTTTACGTGTCGGTCATCAACAGTCGTAGTTTTGTCCGATTCTGGCCCGTATTGTGGACTATTACTCAACGTTTTGGGGTCCCGAAACGATTTTCATGGTTGCTGAACCCTAGGGTGCCCTTACGTGTCATTCATCAACACTCGCCGTTTTGGCCTATTCTGGCCCGTTTCATGGTGTCAGGACCCCGATCCTAAGTCACACAGGTCTAGCCTGTAACACATCATATCACTTTGCGGCCTCACGCACGGTATCCCCACGGGTGCCACCTTACCTTGCCCGGGACCGTTTGCGCATTTTGGCACACGTATATGATAGTGTCGCTAGCATCCATATGACAGAGAACCCGGGCCGACATGACTAGTTATAAACCAAAAGTGGCACTAAATTACAGAGACAGGCATACATGACCCAGCAACGAACGTGTCGGTCATCAACGTATGAACCCAAGTCGTAGCAAGCTACAAGGACTTAAAGGAACAACGCGTGACATTTCCCCTAAGGGACAGACACAGGAACGAAGAAGGACACATGCCGGCCAGCCTAAGTGTTCCGGAGCAGTAGCAAGCTACCAAGGCTCAGTGGAAGCACCAGGAGACATTTCCCTGTAAGATAGGCTACCAAAGGTAAACAACTAGGTGTCGGATCCCACACATAGCAATACACATTACACGTACGCATAACATGCAAGTATGTGCTGCACAACATGGCATCACAACATAACTCAACAACTCATATAGATAAGGCCCAGAAGAGCCATCATAGCATTTATTACAAACAGAGGTCACATGACCCAACATACAGAGCATACAGGCAACGGAAGCATTACATGTCTGAGTACAGACATCTACAAATGAAAAAGACTAAGAAGCCTGACTATCTAACAGACCCTCCCAAGGGTACAAGAACGTAGCTGAGGTAACAAGCTAAACGTCGAAGTCCACGCGGAACCACTAGCGAGACTGAAGTCTCTCTGCAAAAACATAAATTAAGCAAACGTGAGTACAAAGGTACTCAGCAAGACTTACATCAGAACTAGCTACATATGCATCAGTATCAACAAAGGGGTGGTGGAGTTTGACTGCAGCAAGCCAGCTTTGACTCGGTGGCTATCCTGAACTACGACTGCAAGTAACTCTTTTGAGGTGGTGCACACGAGTCCACATATTCACCAATCAATACACCACTATGGATCCGCTCCCGTCTCCCTACGTGAAGGCCATCCATAGCACTCACGCTTATCTTGCGCGTTTTAGAGTATCCACTTTCACTTGTCTATGAACTGTAATAGGCAACCCAGAAGTCCATTACCGCGGAAACGGCTATTCGAATAGATTATATTTAACCCTGCAGGGGTGTACTTCTTCACACATGTTTCCACCACTTAGCGTCTGCACACGACATGTGCTCGGTAGACTTCAAGCGAAAGCCGACGTGGGTGTAGACCACGACCTAACCAACCACTCAAGTCTCTCGTCCAGGTTTATCGCCTATTTGGGTTCCATCCGTGGGGAGATCCGGCCGGGGTGTCGCTCACGGCCCCAAACGATGTGTACAGGGTTCCCGCGTCACCAAACGGGCGACCGGTACACCGTGCCACGTACCTGCCGTGTCACAGTCCACCCCGAGGGTCAGCACTGTGCACGACCTCCAGTAAACTACAAACACCAGAAACTAGTTGCAACTCCTGGACAGAGAACAAGGGCAGTCAATAAGTCGAGCGGGGTCATATTTCAGGGCCCAATGTATGGTAGTAGCGGTTTCATGGATCAACCAACACAGAACTCAGTTCCTGAGGACGGTTTCAATGAGACAACCCACCATGTACTCCTACATGGCCTCTCATCGCTACCTTTACCAAATCGTGTTCACACACTTAGCTCACACACATTAGGACATGTTCGTCACCATTCCAATTCATCCCCGATGAATCAGGCCTGACACAACTCTAAGCAATAGCAGGCATAACCAGAAAGCATCAATGAGTAGGCACAACATGGCTCAAACAACTCCTATTCATACTAGTGGGTTTCAACTATTTACTGTGGCAATGACGGGTCATGCAGTGGAAAGGGGTTCAACTACCGCAGCAGGTAACAATTGAAGCGTTGTTGTCCTAATGCAGTAAAGGAGAGCAAGAGCGAGAGGGTGGGATTGTATCGGAATGCTCAATGGGGTTTTGCTTGCCTGGCACTTCTGAAGATAACATTGGGTCTTCATCGGTGTCATCGAACTCATCGTCGGAACGTCGTCTACTGAGAGGGGACAAAACCGACAAACAGAGAAAGAACACAATCAATGCAATGCGACAATATGATGCATGATCATGACATGGCAATATGCTGTTTATTGAGCTAATGCAACTAGCAACACAATTGAATGAAGTTGGTTTGAACCAAAGGTTCAAATTCAAACTTCATATGTGATTATTTAAATGCCATTTAATTGATTTGACCGGATCAGCAGGTTTAACTTGTTCAAACATGCATGAAAATGTCATAAACAGATTCCTTGAATTTTTCTGATCATTTTTCATATATAAATTATTTTCATCTGAGCTACGGTTGATTTTATATGATTTTTACAAGTTTTGGCTATTTTCTGAAATAAATAAATCATTTAAGATTTATTTTAAAATACAGAAACACTTTACTACGTCAGCATGACCACATGCTGACGTCAGCAGGTCAACAGGGCTGTTCGGGTCAACCTGACCAGTGGGTCCCACTGGTCAGTCTCTCAGGGCTAACTAAACGTTTTAAAACTAAACTAAAGATTAACAGAGTCTGGGCCCCACGTGTCAGTGACACATCTAACTAACAGGGTTAGTTAGCCTTAAGTTAATACTAACTAAACTGTCAGTGGGCCCAGGGCCCACATGTCAGTGTCCAATCTAACTAACAGAGATTAATAACACTAAACTAAACCTAAACCGTAATTAGTTAGGGACCTGGGTCCACCTGTCATTGAGAGAGAGGGGTCAAATCTCACCGGTCAAAGCGGTCAACCCGCCGGCGTTTAGCCACCGGCGAGGCTAGACGCGGCGGAGCGCGTCGGGTTTCACCTACAGGGGTTCTTTTGGCGCGCAGAGAGCAGCTATGGGAAGAGGACGGAGTGGCGCATCCAACGGTGGCGTTGGCGGAGGCTGGGGTGGCCGGAGTTATCGCCGGCGACGAGGTCCGCGGCGGCTGAAGCTCTGGTGGCGACGGGTCCAACGAAACGGTGCTCGGGAGGAGCTGCGATTTGCGCCTACGGCCTCTACGAGTGCTCGCGAACTCGTTGGACTAGGTGGTGTGACCAAAAGGTCACCGGAGTGGCGCCGGCGACCAGCCCGAGCGGCGGCGAGCTTCGGCTTCAGTCGAAGCAGTGGCTACGGTGGTCAGGAGGCAAGGGGAGGAGGGGCAAACGACGGAGGAGCTCACGGTGGGTGCAGAGGCGTCGACGTGGGCTCGGGGGAAGCTCGGAGCAGAGCAGGGCGTCGAGGAGGATCTCCGGTGGCCGGAGCTTCAAGACGAGGTCGGGGAAGACGCCCAGAGGCTCCCGAGCTCGCGTGCGTGGGCGTGCAGATTCACGGGTCCGTGGCGGAGCTCGTAGACATGTCGAGGGGACGAGGGGGAGGCGGTCGCTGCGGCTACGACGGACGGCGGCGACGAGCTCCGCTCGGACGCGGGAGGAAGAGAGAGTAGAGGAGGGGGAGGCACCGAAAAGAGTGGGAGAAGTCCAGGGGGGTGCCAGGGGTGTCGTGGCGCTCGTCCAGGGCGTCGGGGAGGAAGCAGGCAGGCTGGAGGTGGCCGTCGGTGGCCGTGCGCGTGCTGGCGCGCCGCGGGCACACGCCCTCGTGCCTTCTGGCACGAGGTAGACGACAGAGGAGGCCCAAGTGGGCTGGGCCGCACAGGAGCTGGGCCGTGCAGGTAAAGGCCAGGTGGGCTTCCTCTCTCTCTGTCTTTTCTGATTTAGTTTCTGTTTTCTATTATCTATTTCTTTTGTAGCTTTGTGGCTTTTCTAAAAATGCTTAGGCACTTTCAAAACTCACCAAACTGCTCATGCCCTCTGTTTAGCATATAACCAACATGGAACATTTCAGTTTGGGATTATTTGAGTATTTAAAATAATATATAAAATTTAAATGCCCAAATGCAAATAAGATATGATTTAATCCAAAAATCCAGAATGGTCCTAGAAATATGTGCAACATTTTTGGCAGAGGTTTTTAATCAATCCAAAAATGATGAACTTTTCCAAAAAGCATTTTGGGTTCATTGAAAAAGATTTGAATTTTGAACCTAGTTGGTTTCATCTGGTGCTAGGGTTTAGTCATCCCCATTTCAGTTTAAGAGAAATTTAAACATGATGCAACACAAGACTAACTGGACCAGAGCAGACCAGAACTGGGGATGTGACAACTCACCCCTACTAAACAAGAATCTCGTCCCGAGATTCAGGACGTGAGATAAGAAATCAGAGGGGACACTATCTAACACAATCTTCTCGATCCAGTTTCCCTCCTCGAAATTGTTGATTCATTGCATCATGTAAATCTTGGCATCCTTGATTTCGAGATCTTTGTCCAAACGGTGACGATGAGAGAAACTCTACAAAATTGATCTTCCGAAAGATCGAGCAATTCAAGATCAGCTTATGGAGTGAGACGTTGAAACATCTCTTGAGCTGAGACACGGAGTACACCTCCAGGGGGATGGAATGAAACAAACGATGAAGGTTCACCTAGTGGCAATAATTCCACACCTAAGAAAATGGTGATCGATGTCACCAGGCGGGGTACCTTAGTGAAGGTGACTCGTAGAGTTACTCCCTTAAGTGGCAAAAAGAATTACTTTTGATATAGAGATCATTGAGATTCCCTATACCAGCCTAAGGCAAACACAATCAATCGTTTGACGGAGTCCGAAGGAATGACATTCTCGGCCAGAATGGATGATGTGGATTGCCTTGTAAAAGACAATGCCAAGGTTGATTTTTCTTATCACCGGAAATGGATGGGATCCATGGTAAAATGGCACATTGGCGGTGCAAGTTGGGAACAAAATGCAAATGCTGGGAATGATTCTGGTAACTGGGGTAAATCCCAACAGTAGAGAGTAAATCTACTCTTGAGAGGTTATAGCATAAGCAAGAGAACGGGGAGCAATCCCGGTTGGTGTCGAGGATAATACCTAGTGCTTGTGCGTGCTCTCAAGAACTTGGGTATTCCCATATTCATCAAGGTTTTTCCAATATCCGTGTCAAGGATCCTGGCAACATCACATACTACCATGATGAATACCGATGGACGATGCAGATGCAAAGGAAGATAACACTTTCCTAGATTTCACCTTAACGTAGTCAAGGGCAAAACCTGGATGATCGATCGAGAGACATTTAGCACTCCGCTTCTAATGTTCTCCTTGGTGTACTAGGTACCACGGTCAATGCTTAAATGCATCAACATGGCCATCAAGTAAGGGTCGGACTTCGGAAGCACAAAAAAGTCCATAAGGAACAACTAGGGAGTAATTCCTACGAAGTCCTTATGGGAAGGTGGCCAATTTCTTCAATCAAGATACTACAACAATAGGTCTTCCGGCTAGGTGTGTTGGCCACGACATCCACTTTACCGGTAATCGAGAGACCAATATTATAGTTTTTGGGAGATGTTCCAACCATCATATCTGCCTGAGATTCAGTTCTGGTTGGTCCAGGATATTCCAGACTCATCGAGTCTAGAAAGAAAGATGAACGTTTGCACGCAAATCGATGAGACGGCGTTGCGAAATTCTCAGGAATGAACTACAATAGCAAGCTCCAAAACATGAGCTGGTTCTGCTACAAAACCTGTGAACACGTTGTCCCAGACAAACGTGACCACATAGTAGTCTTATAATAAAAGACTATCGAGTTCAGATTGGGAATCATCATTGGAGATAACGAAGTCTTGTGCATGTCCGTCCGGGCCCTTCAGGAATAGCATTTGAACTTCTTTTCTTTGAACAAATCAATCAGTGGCTTGGTGTGCTAGGGATACATACAGAATGAAGATGATCAGTCTATCAGACCATAGAATACTTCGCACGTAAGCATGACTGACTTGGGATGACTCCAGAGGAGGTAGAAACATGCTTTCTCGAATTCACGGCGGCAACTTGCATCAAATGCTCATGATTTAGAGGAAGTCACTTCTTTCTTCCGTACATATGCTTCACGAACGGGTCATGAAGATAATGCTTATAAAAGTTTCCAATACTAACTGGATGTTCAACATAGATCATGGAGAAGATAACAATGTTGCTGATGGGCTCAACAACAATTCATCCAGGTTTCCATGGAGATGGAATTCCATGACAATGTGAACAAAGTGATAGCATTGGTCAGACCAATAGATGTAATGGTGTATGCTCGAGGGATCAACCACGAGTAAGACAACGTTACGAATATCGTTGGTTCTGATTTGATTCGAGGATAGCCCACACTCAAATCAAAGTTTTGGACAAGATAATAAATCCACAAATGATCACGGGGATCAATTGGAGAAGATATCATCTATCTTCAATACACACACAAGATATCCCTTTGGAGTGAGCTATGTGGGTTAAGCTTTTATCTTCCAACTCTCCAAGTTGTTGTTTAGCTTAACCAACTAGTTCGGGGTACCCAACACAGATTCTTGGAGAAGTGGTGGTTCATAAGAAACCAACTTGATCACGAACTCAACATAGCGGTCAGGTGACAACCTGGTAATACTTCCGAGAAGATATTCGGAAAATCAGGAACCACCGCTATGTTACTAAGCTCGGGAACAATCTTGCTCTTCAAGGCAAGACGATATGATCAAATGAGCAAGGTCTTAACAAAATCCTAACTCATCAATCAAAGAGTGCACCAGGAAAGTGGACTAGGTAGCACAATCAATCTTAGAATGGTAATTAGTAACTAACACACTAAGAATGAAATTGTTGTCCTTTAACCGCCAAGCAATGAGATTGCTAGGGGTATTGATTTCACACATCACAATTCACTTGTCAGCATTCCGGTTATAATAACACGGAGACCGAGGAATGAACGATAATTGCGAGAAGTATCACCTTATCAAAAGTTCATAGGAGGTGGTGCAATTCTCATGACATTCTTGACATAAAGATGGTAATACTCCAGAATAGAACAGTTTAGAAGCTGGATTAGCGTTCTTTATCTGCGAAGTACAACTTCTTTGACCCAATCCTGGATATGGATAAGGTGCTGGAGTTTGTTTCTCCTAGTCATTCCAGAATAGAATGGCTTGACGGACCACAAGAGTAAAAGGCATCGATGAACACAAGTGCACGACTACTCCTGACTATCAACTGATAGACGAAGGTCATAAAGCAGCTGAAAAGGGACAGCTCAAAGAACATATAACTTCTGAGTTGTGGATGCATAGATTAACATGTTGAACGAGTTCAACATATTTCTTCTGGATAACCCATGCAGAAAATAGAATTGGCAGAGTCACAATATGAATGGAGTACTACTCAGGAGCACTCTGGTTGTGATCTTTTGGTTCAGAAGAACTTCTGCCATGATGGTTCATGGTATTGGAAGAACGATAACCACGGACCTCGAGGACTATCACAAGGTTACTAATATCCTAAAGGAACGAGCAAATACTGTCAACATGAAGTAAGTAGGGTGAAGCTCGGGTTAGAGAACCCAGGAATATAATGCCTACTAACTAAATGGCATCACGGGATGCTTTCGAGAATAATGGCCAGAATCATCACACTGAGAATATAAAGCATTGCTAGATTGCTGGGTGATCCTCTAAGACACCTAGGGTCATAGTAATAATTCCAACATATATGTCGAGGTAACAGAGTACCTCAACACACTGACTAGTGTGATTAATCTGGTCTAAAAGGACATTAAGAACAGGTAGGAATGATTTGCAAGTGCATCAGACTATTTAGAAACATGGGATGACTCGGACAGCATAACGACTGTAATTGCTCGAAAATACTTTTGAGATCCAAGCAAAAGGGTAGCATAACCACCCAACATCATAATGTCAAGGTTCTGAGATCAACAATTGAACACACAGAGGAAAAATAAACTGAACTGAGAGTTGAATCCACAATAACGTGATCCTGATAAATAGAATGAGAATCCTAGTTCTTAATCCCCGTAGAAAGAAGAAGGTGACTTAGATCAGAAGGTCATAGGGCAAAGGAGTAAAAAGAGCCTTACGTTCCCTTCCACAAACAATTCCCTTACATAACTAAAGAGTTTCTAGACACGACTTCGACCAGTTTGGCTTGCTAATCCTACAGGCAGTCAGGCTCTGATACCAAAGCTGTCAGGACCCCGATCCTAAGTCACACAGGTCTAGCCTGTAACACATCATATCACTTTGCGGCCTCACGCACGGCATCCCCACGGGTGCCACCTTACCTGGCCCGGGACCATTTGCGCATTTTGGCACACGTATATGATAGTGTTGCTAGCATCCATATGACAGAGAACCCGGGCCGACATGACCAGTTAGAAACCAAAAGTGGCACTAAATTACAGAGACAGGCATACATGACCCAGCAACGAACGTGTCGGTCATCAACGTATGAACCCAAGTCGTAGCAAGCTACAAGGACTTAAAGGAACAACGCGTGACATTTCCCCTAAGGGACAGACACAGGAACGAAGAAGGACACATGCCGGCCAGCCTAAGTGTTCCGGAGCAGTAGCAAGCTACCAAGGCTCAGTGGAAGCACCAGGAGACATTTCCCTGTAAGATAGGCTACCAAAGGTAAACAACTAGGTGTCGGATCCCACACATAGCAATACACATTACACGTACGCATAACATGCAAGTATGTGCTGCACAACATGGCATCACAACATAACTCAACAACTCATATAGATAAGGCCCAGAAGAGCCATCATAGCATTTATTACAAACAGAGGTCACATGACCCAACATACAGAGCATACAGGCAGCGGAAGCATTACATGTCTGAGTACAGACATCTACAAATGAAAAAGACTAAGAAGCCTGACTATCTACCAGACCCTCCCAAGGGTACAAGAACGTAGCTGAGGTAACAAGCTAAACGTCGAAGTCCACGCGGAACCACTAGCGAGACTGAAGTCTCTCTGCAAAAACATAAATTAAGCAAATGTGAGTACAAAGGTACTCAGCAAGACTTACATCAGAACTAGCTACATATGCATCAGTATCAACAAAGGGGTGGTGGAGTTTGACTGCAGCAAGCCAGCTTTGACTCGGTGGCTATCCTGAACTACGACTGCAAGTAACTCTTTTGAGGTGGCGCACACGAGTCCACATATTCACCAATCAATACACCACTATGGATCCGCTCCCGTCTCCCTACGAGAAGGCCATCCATAGCACTCACGCTTATCTTGCGCGTTTTAGAGTATCCACTTTCACTTGTCTATGAACTGTAATAGGCAACCCAGAAGTCCATTACCGCGGACACGGCTATTCGAATAGATTATATTTAACCCTGTAGGGGTGTACTTCTTCACACATGTTTCCACCACTTAGTGTCTGCACACGACATGTGCTCGGCAGACTTCAAGCGAAAGCCGACGTGGGTGTAGACCACGACCTAACCAACCACTCAAGTCTCTCGTCCAGGTTTATCGCCTATTTGGGTTCCATCCGTGGGGAGATCCGGCCGGGGTGTCGCTCACGGCCCCAAACGATGTGTACAGGGTTCTCGCGTCACCAAACGGGCGACCGGTACACCGTGCCACGTACCTGCCGTGTCACAGTCCACCCCGAGGGTCAGCACTGCGCACGACCTCCAGTAAACTACAAACACCAGAAACTAGTTGCAACTCCTGGACAGAGAACAAGGGCAGTCAATAAGTCGAGCGGGGTCATATTTCAGGGCCCAATGTGTGGTAGTAGCGGTTTCATGGATCAACCAACACAGAACTCAGTTCCTGAGGACGGTTTCAATGAGACAACCCACCATGTACTCCTACATGGCCTCTCATCGCTACCTTTACCAAATCGTGTTCACACACTTAGCTCACACACATTAGGACATGTTCGTCACCATTCCAATTCATCCCTTATGAATCAGGCCTGACACAACTCTAAGCAATAGCAGGCATAACCAGAAAGCATCAATGAGTAGGCGCAACATGGCTCAAACAACTCCTATTCATACTAGTGGGTTTCAACTATTTACTGTGGCAATGACGGGTCATGCAGTGGAAAGGGGTTCAACTACCGCAGCAGGTAACAATTGAAGCGTTGTTGTCCTAATGCAGTAAAGGAGAGCAAGAGCGAGAGGGTGGGATTGTATCGGAATGCTCAATGGGGTTTTGCTTGCCTGCCACTTCTGAAGATAACATTGGGTCTTCATCGGTGTCATCGAACTCATTGTCGGAACATCGTCTACTGAGAGGGGACAAAACCGACAAACAGAGAAAGAACACAATCAATGCAATGCGACAATATGATGCATGATCATGACATGGCAATATGCTGTTTATTGAGCTAATGCAACTAGCAACACAATTGAATGAAGTTGGTTTGAACCAAAGGTTCAAATTCAAACTTCATATGTGATTATTTAAATGCCATTTAATTGATTTGACCTGATCAGCAGGTTTAACTTGTTCAAACATGCATGAAAATGTCATAAACAGATTCCTTGAATTTTTCTGATCATTTTTCATATATAAATTATTTTCATCTGAGCTACGGTTGATTTTATATGATTTTTACAAGTTTTGGCTATTTTCTGAAATAAATAAATCATTTAAGATTTATTTTAAAATCCAGAAACACTTTACTGCATCAGCATGACCACATGCTGACGTCAGCAGGTCAACAGGGCTGTTCGGGTCAACCTGACCAGTGGGTCCCACTGGTCAGTCTCTCAGGGCTAACTAAACGTTTAAAACTAAACTAAAGATTAACAGAGTCTGGGCCCCACGTGTCAGTGACACATCTAACTAACAGGGTTAGTTAGCCTTAAGTTAATACTAACTAAACTGTCAGTGGGCCCAGGGCCCACATGTCAGTGTCCAATCTAACTAACAGAGATTAATAACACTAAACTAAACCTAAACCATAATTAGTTAGGGACCTGGGTCCACCTGTCATTGAGAGAGAGGGGTCAAATCTCACCGGTCAAAGCAGTCAACCCGCCGGCGTTTAGCCGCCGGCGAGGCTAGACGCGGCGGAGCGCGTCGGGTTTCACCTACAGGGGTTCTTTTGGCGCGCAGAGAGCAGCTATGGGAAGAGGACGGAGTGGCGCATCCAACGGTGGCGTTGGCGTAGGCTGGGGTGGCCGGAGTTATCGCCGGCGACGAGGTCCGCGGCGGCTGAAGCTCTGGTGGCGACGGGTCCAACGAAACGGTGCTCGGGAGGAGCTGCGGTTTGCGCCTACGGCCTCTACGAGTGCTCGCGAACTCGTTGGACTAGGTGGTGTGACCAAAAGGTCACCGGAGTGGCGCCGGCGACCAGCCGGAGCGGCGGCGAGCTTCGGCTTCAGTCGAAGCAGTGGCTACGGTGGTCAGGAGGCAAGGGGAGGAGGGGCAAACGACGGAGGAGCTCACGGTGGGTGCAGAGGCGTCGACGTGGGCTCGGGGGAAGCTCGGAGCAGAGCAGGGCGTCGAGGAGGATCTCCGGCGGCCGGAGCTTCAAGACGAGGTCGGGGAAGACGCCCAGAGGCTCCCGAGCTCGCGTGCGTGGGCGTGCAGATTCACGGGTCCGTGGCGGAGCTCGTAGACATGTCGAGGGGACGAGGGGGAGGCGGTGGCTGCGGCTACGACGGACGGCGGCGACGAGCTCCGCTCGGACGCGGGAGGAAGAGAGAGTAGAGGAGGGGGAGGCACCGAAAAGAGTGGGAGAAGTCCAGGGGGGTGCCAGGGGTGTCGTGGCGCTCGTCCAGGGCGTCGGGGAGGAAGCAGGCAGGCTGGAGGTGGCCGTCGATGGCCGTGCGCGTGCTGGCGCGCCGCGGGCACACGCCCTCATGCCTTCTGGCACGAGGTAGACGACAGAGGAGGCCCAAGTGGGCTGGGCCGCACAGGAGCTGGGCCGTGCAGGTAAAGGCCAGGTGGGCTTCCTCTCTCTCTGTGTTTTCTGATTTAGTTTCTGTTTTCTATTATCTATTTCTTTTGTAGCTTTGTGGCTTTTCTAAAAATGCTTAGGCACTTTCAAAACTCACCAAACTGCTCATGCCCTCTGTTTAGCATATAACCAACATGGAACATTTCAGTTTGGGATTATTTGAGTATTTAAAATAATATATAAAATTTAAATGCCCAAATGCAAATAAGATATGATTTAATCCAAAAATCCAGAATGGTCCTAGAAATATGTGCAACATTTTTGGCAGAGGTTTTTAATCAATCCAAAAATGATGAACTTTTCCAAAAAGCATTTTGGGTTCATTGAAAAAGATTTGAATTTTGAACCTAGTTGGTTTCATCTGGTGCTAGGGTTTAGTCATCCCCATTTCAGTTTAAGAGAAATTTAAACATGATGCAACACAAGACTAACTGGACCAGAGCAGACCAGAACTGGGGATGTGACACATGGGGTCTAGGAGCGACTTCCATGATTTACAAACATTGGGGGTGCGTTTACGTGTCGGTCATCAACACTCGTAGTTTTGGCCGATTCTGGCCCGTTTCATGGTCATCAACAATCATCAAGAATCGTAGTTTTGGGCGATTCTGGCCCGTTTCTTGGACTATTACTCACTGTTTTGGGTTCCCAAAGTGATTTCCATAGTTGTTGAACACCAAGGTGCGCTTACGTGTCGGTCATCAACACTCGTAGTTTTGGCCGATTTTGGCACGTTTCATGGGCTATTACTCACCGTTTTGGCTCCCGGGGCGATTTCCACAATTAACGATCCCCGAGGTGCGTTTACGTGTCGTTCATCAACACTCGTAGTTTTATCCGATTCTGGCCCGTGTCGTGGACTATTACTCAACGTTTTGGGGTCCGAAACTATTTTCATGGTTGCTGAACCCTAGGGTGCCCTTACGTGTCGTTCATCAACACTCGCCATTTTGGCCTAGTCTGGCCCGTTTCATGGGGTCTAGGAGTGATTTCCATGATTGACAAACACTGGGGTGCGTTTACGTCTCGGTCATCAACACTCGCAGTTTTGGCCGATTTGGCCCGTATCATGGACTATTACTCACTGTTTTGGTGTCTCGGCGCAATTTTCATGGCTGATGAACCCTAGGGTGCGTTTTCGCATCGGTCATCAACACTCACAGATTTGGCCGATTCTGGCCCATTTCGTGGACTATTACTCACCATTTTTGGGCCCCGGAGTGATTTTCATGGTTGCTGAACCACAAGGTGCGCTTACGTAGTTTTGGCCGATTCTGGCCTGTTTCATGGGCTATTACTTACCGTTTTGCCTATTCTGGCCCGTTTCGTCAACAATTACTTAGCGTTTGGGCGTCTCGGAGTGATTTTCAAGGTTGCTGAACCACAAGAATCGTAGTTTTGGGCGATTCTGGCCCGTTTCTTGGACTATTACTCACTGTTTTGGGTTCCCAAAGTGATTTCCATATTTGTTGAACACCAAGGTGCGCTTACGTGTCGGTCATCAACACTCATAGTTTAGGCCGATTTTGGCACGTTTGATGGGCTATTACTCACCGTTTTGGCTCCAAGAGCGATTTCCACAATTAATGATCCCCGAGGTGCGTTCACGTGTCGGTCATCAACACTCGTAGTTTTGGCCGATTCTGGCCCATATCATGGACTATTACTCAACGTTTTGGTGTCCCGAAACGATTTTCATGATTGCTGAACCCTAGGGTGCGCTTACAAGTCGTTCATCAACACTCGCCGTTTTGGCCTATACTGGCCCGTTTCAGGGGGTCTTGGAGCGATTTCCACGATTGACAAACACTAGCGGTGCGTTTACGTGTCGGTCATCAACACTCCTAGTTTTGGCCGATTCCGGCCCGTTTCATGGTCATCAACAATCATCAAGGATCGTAGTTTTGGGCGATTCTGGCCCGTTTCTTGGACTATTACTCACTGTTTTGGGTTCCCAAAGAGATTTCCATTGTTGTTGAACACCAAGGTGCGCTTACGTGTCGGTCATCAACACTCGTAGTTTTGGCCGATTTTGGCACGTTTCATGGGCTATTACTCACCGTTTTGGCTCCAGGAGCGATTTCCACAATTAACGATCCCCGAGGTGCGTTTATGTGTCGGTCATCAACACTCGTAGTTTTGTCCGATTCTGGCCCGTATCGTGGACTATTAATCAACATTTTGGGGTCGCGAAATGATTTTCATGGTTGCTGAACCCTAGGGTGCCCTTACAAGTCGTTCATCAACACTCGCCGTTTTGGCCTATTCTGGCCCATTTCATGGGGTCTAGGAGCGATTTCCACGATTGACAAACACTGGGGGTACGTTTACGTGTCGGTCATCAACAGTCGCATTTTTGGCCGATTTGGCCCGTATCATGGACTATTACTCACCGTTTTGGTGTCTCGGAGCGATTTTCATGGCTGATGAACCCTAGGGTGCATTTTCGCATCGGTCATCAACACTCACAGTTTGGGCCGATTATGTCTCATTTCGTGGACTATTACTCACCATTTTTGGGCCCCGGAGTGATTTTCATGGTTCTTGAACCACAAGGTGCGCTTACGCGTGGTTCATCATCACTCGCCGTTTTGGGCGATTCTGGCCTGTTTCATGGGCTATTACTTAACGTTTTGGCATATTCTGGCCCGTTTCGTCGACAATTACTCAGCGTTTGGGGGTCTCGGAGTGATTTTCAAGGTTGCTGAACCACAAGGTGCGCTTACGTGTCATTCATCAGCAATTTTGTTTTGGCCCATTGTGGCCCATTTAACTCACCGTTTTGGGGGCCTGGATCGATTTCCACGATTAACAATCCCCGAGGTGCGTTTACATGTTCGTCATCAAAACTCGCAGTTTCGGCCGATTCTGGACTGTTTCGTGGGCTCACCGATTTGGAGTCCCGGAGTGATTTCCACGATTAACGATCCCCAAGGTGTGTTTACTCACCGTTTTGGGGTTCCAAAACGATTTCCATGGTTGTTGAAACCCAAGGTGCGCTTACGTGTCGGTCATCAACAGTCGTAGTTTGGGCCGATTCTGGCCCGTTTCGTGGACTATTACTCATTGTTTTGTGGTCCCGTAGTGATTTCCATGATTGAAGAACGCCGGGGTACGTTTACGTGCCGGTCATCAAAACTCAGGTTTTTTGTCGATTCTGACCCGTTTTCTGAACTATTACTCACAGTTTTGGGGTCCCAAAGCGATTTCCATGGTTGTCGAGCCCCAGGGTGTGCTTACGTGTTGGTCGTCAAGACTCGCAGTTTGGGTCAATTCTGGCACGTTTCTTGGACTATTACTCAGTTTTGGGGTCCCGAAGTGATTTCCATGATTGACGAACCCCGGGGTGCGTTTACGTTTCGGTCACCAATACTCATGGTTTTTGTCGATTCTAACCCATTTCGTGGACTATTACTCACCGTTTTGGGGCCCCAAAGCGATTGCGATGGTTGTCGAGCCCCGAGGTGCGATTACGTGTCGGTCATCAAGAATCGTAGTTTTGGGCGATTCTGGCCCGTTTTTTGGACTATTACTCACTGTTTTGGGTTCCCAAGGTGATTTCCATAGTTGTTGAACACCAAGGTGCGCTTACGTGTCGGTCATAAACACTCATAGTTTAGGCCGATTTTGGCACGTTTCATGGGCTATTACTCACAGTTTTGGCTCCCAGAGCGATTTCCACAATTAACGATCCCCGAGGTGCGTTTACGTGTCGGTCATCAACAGTCGTAGTTTTGGCCGATTCTGGCCCATATCGTGGACTATTACTCAACGTTTTGGGGTCCCGAAACGATTTTCATGGTTGCTGAACCCTAGGGTGCCCTTACAAGTCGTTCATCAACACTCGCCGTTTTGGCCTATTCTGGCCCGTTTCAGGGGGTCTAGGAGCGATTTCCACGATTGACAAACACTAGGGGTGCCTTTACGTGTCGGTCATCAACACTCGTAGTTTTGGCCGATTCCGGCCCATTTCATGGTCATCAACAATCATCAAGGATCGTAGTTTTGGGCGATCATGGCCCGTTTCTTGGACTATTAGTCACTGTTTTGGGTTCCCAAAGTGATTTCCATTGTTGTTGAACACCAAGGTGCGCTTACGTGTCGGTCATCAACACTCGTAGTTTTGGCCGATTCTGGCCCGTATCGTGGACTATTACTCAAGACCTTGGGGCCGCGAAACGATTTTCATGGTTGCTGAACCCTAGGGTGCCCTTACAAGTCGTTCATCAACACTCGCCGTTTTGGCCTATTCTGGCCCGTTTCATGGGGTTTAGGAGTGATTTCCACGATTGACAAACACTGGGGGTGCGTTTACGTGTCGGTCATCAACACTCGCATTTTTGGCCGATTTGGCCCGTATCAAGGACTATTACTCACCGTTTTTGGTGTCTCAGAGCGATTTTCATGGCTGATGAACCCTAGGGTGCGTTTTCGCATCGGTCATCAACACTCATAGTTTTGGCCGATTCTGGCCCATCAACACTCACCATTTTTTGTCCCCGGAGTGATTTTCATGGTTGTTGAACCACAAGGTGCGCTTACGTGTGCTTCATCATCGCTCGCCGTTTTGGGCGATTCTGGCCTGTTTCATGGGCTATTACTTAACGTTTTGGCATATTCTGGCCCGTTTCGTCGACAATTACTCAGCGTTTGGGGGTCTCGGAGTGATTTTCAAGGTTGCTGAACCACAAGGTGCGCTTACGTGTCATTCATCAGCAATTGCTGTTTTGGCCAATTGTGGCCCGTTTAACTCACCGTCTTGGGGGCCTGGATCGATTTCCACGATTAACATTCCCCGAGGTGCGTTTACATGTTCGTCATCAAAACTCGCAGTTTCGGCCGATTCTGGACTGTTTCGTGGGCTCACCGCTTTGGAGTCCCGGAGTGATTTCCACGATTAACGATCCCCAAGATGTGTTTAGTCACCATTTTGGGGTTCCAAAACGATTTCCATGGTTGTTGAAACCCGAGGTGCGCTTACGTGTCGGTCATCAACACTCGTAGTTTGAGCCATTTCTGACCCGTATAGTGGACTATTACTCACCGTTTTGGGGTCCTGGGGCGATTTTCATGACTGATGAACCTCGAGGTGCGTTTCTGGCCCGTTTCTTGGACTATTACTCACTGTTTTGGGTTCCCAAAGTGATTTCCATTGTTGTTGAACACCA
>LR738716.1:92860252-92884894 GCA_902687465.1 Secale cereale
TGGACTATTACTCACTGTTTTGGGTTCCCAAAGTGATTTCCATAGTTGTTAAACACCAAGGTGCGCTTACGTGTCGGTCATCAACACTCGTAGTTTTGGCCGATTTTGGCACGTTTCATGGGCTCTTACTCACCGTTTTGGCTCCCAGAGCGATTTCCACAATTAACGATCCCCAAGGTGCGTTTACGTGTCAGTCATCAACACTCGTAGTTTTGGCCGATTCTGGCCCATATCGTGGACTATTACTCAACGTTTTGGGGTCCCGAAACGATTTTCATGGTTGCTGAACCCTAGGGTGCCCTTACAAGTCGTTCATCAACACTCGCCGTTTTGGCCTATTCTGGCCCGTTTCAGGGGGTCTAGGAGCGATTTCCACGATTGACAAACACTGGGGGTGCGTTTATGTGTCGGTCATCAACACTCGTAGTTTTGGCCGATTCTGGCCCGTTTCATGGTCATCAACAATTATCAAGAATCGTAGTTTTGGGCGATTCTGGCCCGTTTCCTGGACTATTACTCACTGTTTTGGGTTCCCAAAGTGATTTCCATTGTTGTTGAACACCAAGGTGCGCTTACGTGTCGGTCATCAACACTCGTAGTTTTGGCCGATTTTGGCACGTTTCATGGGCTATTACTCACCGTTTTGGCTCCAAGAGCGATTTCCACAATTAACGTTCCCCGAGGTGCGTTTACGTGTCGGTCATCAACACTCGCAGTTTTGGCCGATTTGGCCCGTATCATGGACTATTACTCACCGTTTTGGTGTCTCGGAGCGATTTTCATGGCCGATGAACCCTAGGGTGCATTTTCGCATCGGTCATCAACACTCACAGTTTTGGCCGATTCTGGCCCATTTCGTGGAATATTACTCACCATTTTTGGGCCCCGGATTAATTTTCATGGTTTTTGAACCACAAGGTGCGCTTACGTGTGGTTCATCATCACTCGCCGTTTTGGGCGATTCTGGCCTGTTTCATGGGCTATTACTTACCGTTTTCGCCTATTCTGGCCCGTTTCGTCGACAATTACTCAGCGTTTGGGGGTCTCGGAGTGATTTTCAAGGTTGCTGAACCACAAGGTGCGCTTACGTGTCATTCATCAGCAATTGCCGTTTTGGCCGATTGTGGCCCGTTTAACTCACCGTTTTGGGGGCCTGGATCGATTTCCACGATTAACAATCCCCGAGGTGCGTTTACATGTTCGTCATCAAAACTCGCAGTTTCAGCCGATTCTGGACTGTTTCGTGGGCCCACCGCTTTGGAGTCCCGGAGTGATTTCCACGATTAACTATCCCCAAGGTGTGTTTACACACCGTTTTGGGGTTCCAAAACGATTTCCATGGTTCTTGAAAGGGTCTTTTACATTTGTGTCCCTAACTCGAACCCACTACTCATATTTGCCCCTAAGTTCGAAGCATGCTCAAATTTACCCCTCTGCCGTTACGTACCCTTACAGAAATGCCCTTCCGTGCCGTTTCCGTCCGGTCAAACCCACTTGACCGTCTACTAGACTTTTTCTGGACAGATTTGCCCTTCTATGCATGTGTCACTTACACGTGGGTCCTACCCAGAGTTAAAAAAGAAAAAAAACTCTCTCACCCTCAAACTCACTTACAGTGGGGCCAATCCTAGAAAAACAAACTTATAAAAAATAAAAATAGAACTATATATCCATGTTGGCCATGGGACCCAGACCCAGACCCACCGGCGGCTGATGTTCCTGGCCGTGAGCGGCTGCGCTCACCGGCGGCTCGCTGTAGAGGCCCGGACGACGGCGGGAGGAGGTCGCAAGGCATGTGAGCTGCCCGATCTGTGCGAGGCACGCAGAACACACTGGGCGTGGTAGGTGTAGATGGGAGCGCGCACAGCTGAGCTTTCCGTGGTTGGTCATGGCGGCCGTCGTCGGGCAGGGGGCTCTGGGTATGGAATCAGTCGGGGGAAGATGGGAGTAGGAGCTCGAGCTTTCCGCGGCGACGACACATAAGTCGGGTGGTTCACTGGTGGCTCGGGGCGGCCGAATTTAGGAGGGGAGAGCACGGCCGCGACGAAGTTCATGGTCCCGGGAGCCATCTAGGAGCGGCCCCAGGCTTAATTCAGTGCGCGAGGCGGAGGAGAGGCGCCCAACGGAGCTCATGGACATGCTCATACTGCTGGATCTGGACTCCGGCCGCGGTGGCTAGCGACGGCGTCAGCGGCAGGCGCTCTCAGGCGCTCTCAGGCGATAGCTCCAATGATAGCTGCGGGCAGAAGCTCCACCCCCTCCGCTAGGCCAGCCCTAGCCTGCCACGATGGTCCTCGTAGCAGGCGCGCTGCCCCTCGCCGGCGATGGCCACAAGCCGAGCCTCAATGCCGCGCCATGACCAGGGAGTCAGAGGGAGAGAGTTTTTTATTTTTATTTTGTTCTTTTATGTTGGCCGGGGTCCACTTGTAAGTGAGAGTGAAGGGATGACAGAGTTTTTTCCCTTTTCCTACGTAGGTCCCGCCTGTAAGTGGCATGGGCATAGAGAGGGGCAACAATGTCTAGCAAACGTCAAAATAACAGTCAAAGCCCTTTGACCAGACGGAAACGGCACGGAAGGGCATTTCTGTAATGGCACCTAACGGCAGAGGGGCAAATTTGAGCATGCTTCGAAATTAGGGGTAAATATGAGTAGGTGGTTCGAGTTAGGGACAGAAATGCAAATGGCCCTTCTTGAAACCCAAGTTGCGCTTACGTGTCGGTCATCAACAGTCGCAGTTTGGGCCGATTCTGGCCCGTTTCTTGGACTATTACTCATTGTTTTGTGGTCCCGTAGTGATTTCCATGATTGAAGAACGCCGGGGTACGTTTACGTGCCGGTCATCAAAACTCACGTTTTTTGTCGATTCTGACCCGTTTCATGGACTATTACTCACAGTTTTGGGGTCCCAAAGCGATTTCCATGGTTGTCGAACCCCAGGGTGTGCTTACGTGTTGGTCGTCAAGACTCGCAGTTTGGGTCGATTCTGGCACGTTTCTTGGACTATTACTCAGTTTTGGGGTCCCGAAGTGATTTCCATGATTGACGAACCCTGGGGTGCGTTTATGTGTCGGTCACCAATACTCACGGTTTTTGTCGATTCTAACCCATTTCGTGGACTATTACTCACCGTTTTGTTGCCCCAAAGCGATTTCGATGGTTGTCGATCCCCAAGGTGCGATTACGTGTCGGTCATCAAGGATCTTAGTTTTGGGCGATTCTGGCCCGTTTCTTGGACTATTACTCACTGTTTTGGGTTCCCAAAGTGATTTCTATAGTTGTTGAACCCCAAGGTGTGCTTACGTGTCGGTCATCAACACTCGTAGTTTTGGCCGATTCTGGCCCGTTTCATGGTCATCAACAATCATCAAGAATCGTAGTTTTGGGCGATTCTGGCCCGTTTCTTGGACTATTACTCACTGTTTTGGGTTCCCAAAGTGATTTCCATAGGTGTTGAACACCAAGGTGCGCTTACGTGTCGGTCATCAACACTCGCAGTTTTGGCCGATTTTGGCACGTTTCATGGGCTCTTACTCACCGTTTCGGCTCCCAGAGCGATTTCCACAATTAACGATCCCCAAGGTGCGTTTACGTGTCGGTCATCAACACTCGTAGTTTTATCCAAACTTTAAAATGAGGCCTATCTCTGTAAAGAAAAATATAGTATACGGGCTGGCCTTTGACACGTGCAAGGCTCTCATGTAAAATGTGGCGTCTCCTTAGTTAGTTTTGGAAGTGTTTGCTTATATTTCAATAATAACCACTGATTGCCCTGCAAAAACAATAATTAACTACAGTATTGAACATATCATATAAATGTTATATACACTTTTGATTGGTTTTGTTTATCTACGCTCATTGGATGCATAACAACTGGATGGAAACTACTACGGAGTACTTCACATGAGGACAATATTGAACTGAAGAAAACATCTTGTGCATATTTTTTGTACCCACACTATATACTTTGTATGGCATCTTAGTATGACACATCAAACAGAAACAATACACAAATTATAGAAAGAAGTTGAAGTAAAAGTACCTAAAGAATCAATGATGGGTTTGTCACTTGTGTCATGTTTTGCTGTTCACTGCGAGAATGAAAATCCCTTGCAAATCCAAATCGTGTGCTATGCCTTAATAACATGGATCCAAATACCTTGGAAGAGCTTGCCCTTGAAGGGTTGATCAGCCCCGATGGATGTGGCTGCCAACAATCCCCTTCTGCTGCCCAACTTCTTGAACTCTCTCTCAAACATACTGAATGTGGGGATCACGGGAGGACTAGATGGAATCAGAATGGATGGACAGTAGGGAGAGAAATAAGCAAACTCAGAATAAAAAATGTCATCTAAGAATGCCATCATTATGTGATCGGGGAAGAAGATGAAGTTCTTGGTGCTGTCGTCCTGATCGAAGAATCGAACGGCGCCATGGAAACCAAAGAGACCTCGAGCCGGCGCTAGAGCCTGGTCCCTGGACGACGGATTGACGCATCAATCTGGGCGATCGGGTAATCTACTGGCCCAGAAACAAATTAAGCTTCACGCAAGCAACTGGCCTGCTCCTAGCTACGCAATAGGCTGCACTGCAGTTTCCAAAATCGCGGGCCCCTGGAAAGCGGAGGCGCTGTGTCGGCGTACATGTGGCACTCCCATGGGCTCGGGCCTGAATCAATCTATGATGTAAACATGAACCTGTACAAATCAAGTACTCCTTGCTATTAGCATAACTTTTGCACCGTGAATACAATTGTAGTCTAACTACCAAATATACCAACTAAAAGTTATGCATAGCGTTACACATTATTTCAAGAAAGCTGGGAAGCTGATATGCTAAACATCACATTATAGAAAATTATGCAAGGTCTCAGTAACATAGCTTATTTAATGCTGAAACTCAGAAGATATATAAAATATAGCAGGAAGTTAACTGGAGTTCTGGTGGTCATACATACAAAATGACTTAATATATGCAAAAATCAACAAATTAATTACTTTGGCGAGCATGGACTGAGATCGAAAACCAGCTGTAAATTGAGCTACTAATAATTTAATATCAATAGTCAACTGGGTGGCTGGTGTTTCAGTTATTGACATAGCAGGATTCCATATTGCCACTGGAGGCCATGAAGACCACCCCCTCGTGACTCTTCTCCACTCCATACAGGGCATAACAGGGTTAACAACGGTGCTCATAGAAACACATATACCCCACCAATTACTTCATCAGCTAATCTATATAAAGAAAATTCATCGGGCTTTCACGAAAAATCAACACTCTAGCTAGCTACACAACACATAATGGAATCTTGAGATAAAGGCTTACTCGCCAGGGTCGAGGCAGGAGTGACGGCCAATGATCCAGAACAGAGTTGGGGGTGTTTAATCGCCTCCCTATAAAGCCGCCGGTAGCGTCGTTGCTCCACATCTCCATGGATGCTTTGTCCCGAACAGTAACAAGGCTGTCCACTAGCAATTCCTCCCTGCACGTCTATAGGAGAAGAGCAGAGCATAGGTTAGAGAAAGAGGGAGAGAGAGGACGAAGCACGGGGAGGGGATTCACTCACCGGACGAGATGAGGACGACATGGCCTCCGGCACCGGAGCCGACGCCCGAAACCCTAGCCATGGGGGGAGGGTCGCAGGTGGGCTTTGGTGGTCGCGAGTGCCAGATCTTGCCGGATGGGAAAGCGCCGCGGTGCAAGGGGACCTCGAGCTGTGCTTTGCGGTCATAGGGCTCTACGGACGTCGGCCTAAATCAGCCACCGCAGTTGGCGGAACGAAGAGACGCGTGGGGAGAGAGGGATGGGACGCGAGAGGGATGGGTTTGTTGTGGATGCGGCAGGTCCGTCGGCTTCCAATGCTGCGAGGTGGGAGGAGGCAATGGGGAGGGCCGGCGGCGAGGTGGGTCGGAGGAGGGGGACGAGGTGGTGGGAGGCGGCGGTTCGGGAGAGATGAGGGTAATCGGGGGATCTGTTCCTTTTTTTTAGAACGGGAGCTCTATTTTTATCGCAACTCTATTTTTCATGTGTAGAGTCATGAGCTGTAAATATAAATCTGGAACGCATATCCTTCAACGCTTATATCCGTATCTATTGTGAATCTTACAACATATAGTTAAAATGTTGTAGAAGTTGCGTAGCTTTATAGGGGGTGTCCTTGTAGTGCGAAGTGATTTCCATGATTGACGAACCCCGGGGTGCTTTTACGTGTCGGTCACCAATACTCACGGTTTTTGTCGATTCTAACCCATTTCGTGGACTATTACTCACCGTTTTTGGGCCCCAAAGCGATTTCGATGGTTGTCGATCCCCAAGGTGCGATTGCGTGTCGGTCATCAACAATCATATTTTTGGGCTATTTTGGCCTCTTTCTTGGACTATTACTCACTGTTTTGGGTTCCCAAAGTGATTTCCATAGTTGTTGAACCCCAAGGTGCGCTTACGTGTCGGTCATCAACAATAATAGTTTTGGCCGATTCTGGCCCGTTTCATGGTAATCAACAATCATCAAGAATCGTAGTTTTGGACAATTGCCGTTTACGTGTCATTCATCAGCAATTGCCGTTTTGGCCGATTATGGCCCATTTAACTCACCGTTTTGGGGGCCTGGAGCGATTTCCACGATTAACAATCCCCGAGGTGCGTTTACATGTTCGTCATCAAAACTCGCAGTTTCGGCCGATTCTGGACTGTTTCATGGGCTCACCGCTTTGGAGTCTCGGAGTGATTTCCACGATTAACGATCCCCAAGGTGCGTTTACTCACCGTTTTGGGGTTCCAAAACGATTTCCATGGTTGTTGAAACCAAAGGTGCGCTTACGTGTCGGTCATCAACAGTCGCAGTTTGGGCCGATTCTGGCCCGTTTCTTGGACTATTACTCACTGTGTTGTGGTCCCGGAGTGATTTCCATGATTGAAGAACGCCGGGGTACGTTTACGTGTGGGTCATCAAAATTCATGTTTTTTGTTGATTCTGACCCGTTTCGTGGACTATTACTCACTGTTTTGGGGTCCCAAAGCGATTTCCATGGTTGTCGAACCCCAAGGTGTGCTTTCGTGTTGGTCGTCAAGACTCGCAGTTTGGGTCGATTCTGGCACGTTTCTTGGACTGTTACTCAGTTTTGGGGTCCCGAAGTGATTTCCATGATTGACGAACCCCGGGGTGCGTTTACGTGTCGGTCACCAATACTCACGGTTTTTGTCGATTCTAACCCATTTCGTGGACTATTACTCACCGTTTTGGGGCCCCAAAGCGATTTCGATGGTTGTCGATCCCCAAGGTGCGATTACGTGTCGGTCATCAAGAATCATATTTTGGGCTATTTTGGCCTGTTTCTTGGACTATTACTCACTGTTTTGGGTTCCCAAAGTGATTTCCATAGTTGTTGAACCCCAAGGTGCGATTACGTGTCGGTCATCAACAATAATAGTTTTGGACGATTCTGGCCCGTTTTATGGTAATCAACAATCATCAAGAATCGTAGTTTTGGACGATTCTGGCCCGTTTCTTGGACTATTACTCACTGTTTTGGGGTCCCAAAGCGATTTCCATGGTTGTTGAACACCAAGGTGCGCTTACGTGTCGGTCATCAACACTCGTAGATTTGGCCGATTTTGGCACGTTTCATGGGCTATTACTCACCATTTTGGCTCCCGGAGCGATTTCCACAATTAGCAATCCCCGAGGTGCGTTTACGTGTCGGTCATCAACACTCATAGTTTTTTCCGATTCTGGCCCGTATCGTGGACTACTACTCAACATTTTGGGGCCCCGAAACGATTTTCATGGTTGCTGAACCCTAGGGTGCCCTTACGTGTCGTTCATCAACACTCGCCGTTATGGCCTATTCTGGCCCGTTTCATGGGGTCTAGGAGTGATTTCCACGACTGACAAACACTGGGGGTGCGTTTACGTGTCGGTCATCAACACTCGCAGTTTTGGCCGATTTGGCCCGTATCATGGACTATTACTCACCGTTTTGGTGTCTCGGAGCGATTTCCACGGCTAATGAACCCTAGGGTGCGTTTTCGGATCGGTCATCAACACTCACAGTTTTGGCCGAATCTGGCCCATTTCATGGACTATTACTCACCATTTTTGGGCCCCGGAGTGATTTTCATGGTTGTGGAACCACAAGGTCCGCTTACGTGCGGTTCATCACCACTCGCCGTTTTGGGCGATTCTGGCCTATTTCATGGGCTATTACTTACCGTTTTGGCCTATTCTGGCCCGTTTCGTCGACAATTACTCAGCGTTTGGGGGTCTCGGAGTGATTTTCAAGGTTGCTGAACCACAAGGTGCGCTTACGTGTCATTCATCAGCAATTGCCGTTTTGGCCGATTGTGGCCCATTTAACTCACCGTTTTGGGGGCCTGGAGCGATTTCCACGATTAACAATCCCCAAGGTGCGTTTACATGTTCGTCATCAAAACTCACAGTTTCGGCCGATTCTGGATTGTTTCGTGGGCTCACCGCTTTGGAGTCCCGGAGTGATTTCCACGATTAACGATCCCCAAGGTGCGTTTACTCACCGTTTTGGGGTTCCAAAACGATTTCCATGGTTGTTGAAACCCATGGTGAGCTTACGTGTCGGACATCAACAGTCGTAGTTTGGGCCGATTCTGGCCCGTTTCTTGGATTATTACTCATTGTTTTGTGGTTCCGGAGTGATTTCCATGATTGAAGAACGCCGGCGTACGTTTACGTGTGGGTCATCAAAACTCATGTTTTTTGTTGATTCTGACCCGTTTCGTGGACTATCACTCACTGTTTTGGGGTCCCAAAGCGATTTCCATGGTTGTCGAACCCCAAGGTGTGCTTTCGTGTTGGTCGTCAAGACTCGCAGTTTGGGTCGATTCTGGCACGTTTCTTGGACTATTACTCAGTTTTGGGGTCCCGAAGTGATTTCCATGATTGACGAACCCCGGGGTGCGTTTACGTGTCGGTCACCAATACTCACGGTTTTTGACGATTCTAACCCATTTCGTGGACTATTACTCACCGTTTTGGGGCCCCAAAGCGATTTCGATGGTTGTCGATCCCCAAGGTGCGATTACGTGTCGGTCATCAAGAATCGTAGTTTTGGCCGATTTTGGCCCGTTTCTTGGACTATTACTCACTGTTTTGGGTTCCCAAAGTGATTTCCAAGTTGTTGTACCCCAAGGTGCGCTTACATGTCGGTCATCAACACTCGTAGTTTTGGCCGATTCTGGCCCTTTTCTTGGTCATCAACAATCATCAAGAATCGTAGTTTTGGGCGATTCTTGCCTGTTTCTTGGACTATTACTCACTGTTTTGGGTTCCCAAAGTGATTTCCATAGTTGTTGAACACCAAGGTGCGCATACGTGTCGGTCATCAACACTCGTAGTTTTGGCCGATTTTGGCACGTTTCATGGGCTATTACTCACCATTTTGGCTCCCAGAGCGATTTCCACAATTAATGATCCCCAAGGTGCATTTACGTGTCGGTCATCAACACTCGTAGTTTTTTCCGAGTCTGGCCCGTATCGTGGATTATTACTCAACGTTTTGGGGCCCCGAAACGATTTTCATGGTTGCTGAACCCTAGGGTGCCCTTACGTATCGTTCATCAACACTCGCCGTTTTGGCCTATTCTGGCCCGTTTCATGGGGTCTAGGAGTGATTTCCACGACTGACAAACACTGGGGGTGCGTTTACGTGTCGGTCATCAACACTCGCAGTTTTGGCCGATTTGGCCCGTATCATGGACTATTACTCACCGTTTTGGTGTCTCGGAGCGATTTCCACGGCTAATGAACCCTAGGGTGCGTTTTCGGATCGGTCATCAACACTCACAGTTTTGGCCGAATCTGGCCCATTTCATGGACTATTACTCACCATTTTTGGGCCCCGGAGTGATTTTCATGGTTGTGGAACCACAAGGTCCGCTTACGTGCGGTTCATCACCACTCGCCGTTTTGGGCGATTCTGGCCTGTTTCATGGGCTATTACTTACCATTTTGGCCTATTCTGGCCCGTTTCGTCGACAATTACTCAGCGTTTGGGGGTCTCGGAGTGATTTTCAAGGTTGCTGAACCACAAGGTGCACTTACGTGTCATTCATCAGCAATTGCCGTTTTGGCCGATTGTGGCCCATTTAACTCACCGTTTTGGGGGCCTGGAGCGATTTCCACGATTAACAATCCCCAAGGTGCGTTTACATGTTCGTCATCAAAACTCACCGTTTCGGCCGATTCTGGACTGTTTCGTGGGCTCACCGCTTTGGAGTCCCGGAGTGATTTCCACGATTAACGATCCCCAAGGTGCGTTTACTCACCGTTTTGGGGTTCCAAAACGATTTCCATGGTTGTTAAAACCCAAGGTGAGCTTACGTGTCGGTCATCAACAGTCGTAGTTTGGGCCGATTCTGGCCCGTTTCTTGGACTATTACTCATTGTTTTGTGGTTCCGGAGTGATTTTCATGATTGAAGAACGCCGGCGTACGTTTACGTGTGGGTCATCAAAACTCATGTTTTTTGTTGATTCTGACCCGTTTCGTGGACTATTACTCACTGTTTTGGGGTCCCAAAGCGATTTCCATGGTTGTCGAACCCCAAGGTGTGCTTTCGTGTTGGTCGTCAAGACTCGCAGTTTGGGTCGATTCTGGCACGTTTCTTGGACTATTACTCAGTTTTGGGGTCCCGAAGTGATTTCCATGATTGACGAACCCCGGGGTGCGTTTACGTGTCGGTCACCAATACTCACGGTTTTTGACGATTCTAACCCATTTCGTGGACTATTACTCACCGTTTTGGGGCCCCAAAGCGATTTCGATGGTTGTCGATCCCCAAGGTGCGATTACGTGTCGGTCATCAAGAATCGTAGTTTTGGCCGATTTTGGCCCGTTTCTTGGACTATTACTCACTGTTTTGGGTTCCCAAAGTGATTTCCATGTTGTTGAACCCCAAGGTGCGCTTACATGTCGGTCATCAACACTCGTAGTTTTGGTCGATTCTGGCCCGTTTCATGGTCATCAACAATCATCAAGAATCGTAGTTTTGGGCGATTCTTGCCAGTTTCTTGGACTATTACTCACTGTTTTGGGTTCCCAAAGTGATTTCCATAGTTGTTGAACACCAAGGTGCGCATACGTGTCGGTCATCAACACTCGTAGTTTTGGCCGATTTTGGCACGTTTCATGGGCTATTACTCACCATTTTGGCTCCTCGAGCGATTTCCACAATTAATGATCCCCAAGGTGCATTTACGTGTCGGTCATCAACACTCGTAGTTTTTTCCGAGTCTGGCCCGTATCGTGGATTATTACTCAACGTTTTGGAGCCCCCAAACGATTTTCATGGTTGCTGAACCCTAGGGTGCCCTTACGTGTCGTTCATCAACACTCGCCGTTTTGGCCTATTCTGGCCCGTTTCATGGGGTCCAGGAGCGATTTCCACGATTGACAAACACAGGGGGTGCGTTTACGTGTCGGTCATCAACACTCATAGTTTTGCCCGATTCTGGCCCATATCATGGTCATCAACAATCATCAAGAATCGTAGTTTTGGGCGATTCTGGCCCGTTTCTTTGACTATTACTCACTGTTTTGGGTTCCCAAAGTGATTTCCATTGTTGTTGAACACCAAGCTGCGTTTACATGTTCGTCATCCAAACTCGCAGTTTCGGCCGATTCTGGACTATTTCATGGGCTCACCGCTTTGGAGTCCCGGAGTGATTTCAACGATTAACGATCCCCAAGGTGCGTTTACTCACCGTTTTGGGGTTCCAAAGCGATTTCCATGGTTGTTGAAACCCAAGGTGAGCTTACGTGTCGGTCATCAACAGTCGTAGTTTGGGCCGATTCTGGACCGTTTCTTGGACTATTACTCATTGTTTTGTGGTTCCGGAGTGATTTCCATGATTGAAGAACGCCGGGGTACGTTTACGTGTCGGTCATCAAAACTCACGTTTTTTGTTGATTCTGACCCGTTTCGTGGACTATTACTCACTGTTTTGGGGTCCCAAAGTGATTTCCATGGTTGTCGAACCCCAAGGTGTGCTTACGTGTTGGTCGTCAAGACTCGCAGTTTGGGTCGATTCTGGCACGTTTCTTGGACTATTACTCAGTTTTGGGGTCCCGAAGTGATTTCCATGATTGACGAACACCGGGGTGCATTTACGTGTCGGTCACCAATACTCACAGTTTTTGTCGATTCTAACCCATTTCGTGGACTATTACTCACCGCTTTGGGGCCCCAAAGCGATTTCGATGGTTGTCGATCCCCAAGGTGCGATTACGGGTCGGTCATCAAGAATCATATTTTTGGGCTATTTTGGCCTCTTTCTTGGACTATTACTCACTGTTTTGGGTTCCCAAAGTGATTTCCATAGTTGTTGAACCCCAAGGTGCGCTTACGTGTCAGTCATCAACAATAATAGTTTTGGCCGATTCTGGCCCGTTTCATGGTAATCAACAATCATCAAGAATCGTAGTTTTGGACAATTGCCGTTTATGTGTAATTCATCAGCAATTGCCGTTTTGGCCGATTATGGTCCATTTAACTCACCGTTTTGGGGGCCTGGAGTGATTTCCACGATTAACAATCCCCGAGGTGCGTTTACATGTTCGTCATCAAAACTCGCAGTTTCGGCCGATTCTGGACTGTTTCATGGGCTCACCGCTTTGGAGTCCTGGAGTGATTTCCACGATTAACGATCCCCAAGGTGCGTTTACTCACCGTTTTGGGGTTCCAAAACAATTTCCATGGTTGTTGAAACCCAAGGTGCGCTTACGTGTCGGTCATCAACAGTCGCAGTTTGGGCCGATTCTGGCCCGTTTCTTGGACTATTACTCATTGTGTTGTGGTCCCGGAGTGATTTCCATTATTGACGAACCCCGGGGTGCGTTTACGTGTCGGTCACCAATACTCTCGGTTTTTGTCGATTCTAACCCATTTCGTGGACTATTACTCACCGTTTTGGGGCCCCAAAGCGATTTCGATGGTTGTCGATCCCCAAGGTGCGATTACGTGTCGGTCATCAAGAATCGTAGTTTTGGGCGATTTTGGCCCGTTTCTTGGACTATTACTCACTGTTTTGGGTTCCCAAAGTGATTTCCATAGGTGTTGAACACCAAGGTGCGCATACGTGTCGGTCATAAACACTCGTAGTTTTGGCCGATTTTGGCATGTTTCATGGGCTATTACTCACCGTTTTGGCTCCCGGAGCGATTTCCGCAATTAACGATCCCCGAGGTGCGTTTACGTGTCGGTCATCAACACTCGTAGTTTTTTCCGAGTCTGGCCCGTATCGTCGACTATTACTCAACGTTTTGGGGCCCCGAAACGATTTTCATGGTTCCTGAACCCTAGGGTGCCCTTGCGTGTCGTTCATCAACACTCGCCGTTTTGGCCTATTCTGGCCCGTTTCATGGGGACTAGGAGCGATTTCCACGATTGACAAACACTGGGGTTGCGTTTACGTGTCGGTCATCAACACTCGTAGTTTTGGCCGATTCTGGCCCATATCATGGTCATCAACAATCATCAAGAATCGTAGTTTTGGGCGATTCTGGCCCGTTTCTTGGACTACTACTCACTGTTTTGGGTTCCCAAAGTGATTTCCATTGTTGTTGAACACCAAGCAGCGTTTACATGTTCGTCATCCAAACTCGCAGTTTCGGCCGATTCTGGACTATTTCATGGGCTCACCGCTTTGGAGTCCCGGAGTGATTTCCACGATTAACGATCCCCAAGGTGAGTTTACTCACCGTTTTGGGGTTCCAAAACGATTTTCATGGTTGTTGAAACCCAAGGTGAGCTTACATGTCGGTCATCAACAGTCGTAGTTTGGGCCGATTATGGCCCGTTTCTTGGACTATTACTCATTGTTTTGTGGTTCCGGAGTGATTTCCATGATTGAAGAACGTCGGGGTACGTTTACGTGTCGGTCATCAAAACTCACGTTTTTTGTTGATTCTGACCCGTTTCGTGGACTATTACTCACTGTTTTGGGGTCCCAAAGCGATTTCCATGGTTGTCGAATCCCAAGGTGTGCTTACGTGTTGGTCGTCAAGACTCGCAGTTTGGGTCGATTCTGGCACGTTTCTTGGACTATTGCTCAGTTTTGGGGTCCCAAAGTGATTTCCATGATTGACGAACCCCGGGGTGCGTTTACGTGTCGGTCACCAATACTCACGGTTTTTGTCGATTCTAACCCATTTCATGGACTATTACTCACCGTTTTGGGGCCCAAAAGCGATTTCGATGGTTGTCGATCCCCAAGGTGCGATTACGCGTCGGTCATCAAGAATCGTAGTTCTGGACGATTTTGGCCCGTTTCTTGGACTATTACTCACTGTTTTGGGTTCCCAAAGTGATTTCCATTGTTGTTGAACACCAAGCAGCGTTTACATGTTCGTCATCCAAACTCGCAGTTTCGGCCGATTCTGGACTATTTCTTGGGCTCACCGCTTTGGAGTCCCGGAGTAATTTCCACGATTAACGTTCCCCAAGGTGCGTTTACTCACCATTTTGGGGTTCCAAAACGATTTCCATGGTTGTTGAAACCCAAGGTGAGCTTACGTGTCGGTCATCAACAGTCGTAGTTTGGGTCGATTCTGGTCCGTTCCTTGGACTATTACTCATTGTTTTGTGGTTCCGGAGTGATTTCCATGATTGAAGAACGTCGGGGTACGTTTACGTGTCGGTCATCAAAACTCACGTTTTTTGTTGATTCTGACCCGTTTCGTGGACTATTACTCACTGTTTTGGGGTCCCAAAGCGATTTCCACGGTTGTCGAACCCCAAGGTGTGCTTACGTGTTGGTCGTCAAGACTCGTAGTTTGGATCGATTCTGGCACGTTTCTTGGACTATTACTCAGTTTTGGGGTCCGGAAGTGATTTCCATGATTGACGAACCCCGGGGTGCGTTTACGTGTCGGTCACCAATACTCACGGTTTTTGTCGATTCTAACCCATTTCGTGGACTATTACTCACCGTTTTGGGGCCCCAAAGCGATTTTGATGGTTGTCCATCCCCAAGGTGCGATTACGTGTCAGTCATCAAGAATCATATTTTTGGGCTATTTTGGCCTGTTTCTTCGACTATTACTCACTATTTTGGGTTCCCAAAGTGATTTCCATAGTTGTTGAACCCCAAGGTGCGCTTACGTGTCGGTCATCAACAATAATAGTTTTGGACGATTCTGGCCCGTTTCATGGTAATCTACAATCATCAAGAATCGTAGTTTTGGACGATTCTGGCCCGTTTCTTGGACTATTACTCACTGTTTTGGGGTCCCAAAGCGATTTCCATGGTTGTTGAACACCAAGGTGCGCTTACGTGTCGGTCATCAACACTCGTAGATTTGGCCGATTTTGGCACGTTTCATGGGCTATTACTCACCATTTTGGCTCCCGGAGCGATTTCCACAATTAGCAATCCCCGAGGTGCGTTTACGTGTCGGTCATCAACACTCGTAGTTTTTTCCGATTCTGGCCCGTATCGTGGACTACTACTCAACATTTTGGGGCCCCGAAACGATTTTCATGGTTGCTGAACCCTAGGGTGCCCTTACGTGTCGTTATGGCCTATTCTGGCCCGTTTCATGGGGTCTAGGAGTGATTTCCACGATTGACAAACACTGGGGGTGCGTTTACGTGTCGGTCATCAACACTCGCAGTTTTGGCCGATTTGGCCCGTATAATGGACTATTACTCACCGTTTTGGTGTCTCGGAGCGATTTTCACGGCTGATGAACCCTAGGGTGCGTTTTCGGATCGGTCATCAACACTCACAGTTTTGGCCGATTCTGGCCCATTTCATGGACTATTACTCACCATTTTTGGGCCCCGGAGTGATTTTCATGGTTGTGGAACCACAAGGTCCGCTTACGTGCGGTTCATCACCACTCGTCGTTTTGGGCGATTCTGGCCTGTTTCATGGGCTATTACTTACCGTTTTGGCCTATTCTGGACCGTTTCGTCGACAATTACTCAGCGTTTGGGGGTCTCAGAGTGATTTTCAAGGTTGCTGGACCACAAGGTGCGCTTACGTGTCATTCATCAGCAATTGCCGTTTTGGCCGATTGTGGCCCATTTAACTCACCGTTTTGGGGCCTGGAGCGATTTCCACGATTTACAATCCCCAAGCTGCGTTTACATGTTCGTCATCCAAACTCGCAGTTTCGGCCGATTCTGGACTATTTCGAGGGCTCACCGCTTTGGAGTCCCGAAGTGATTTCCATGATTAACGATCCCCAAGGTGCGTTTACTCACCGTTTTGGGGTTCCAAAGCGATTTCCATGGTTGTTGAAACCCAAGGTGAGCTTACGTGTCGGTCATCAACAGTCGTAGTTTGGGCCGATTCTGGCCCGTTTCTTGGACTATTACTCATTGTTTTGTGGTTCCGGAGTGATTTCCATGATTGAAGAACGCCGGGGTACGTTTACGTGTCGGTCATCAAAACTCACGTTTTTTGTTGATTCTGACCCGTTTCGTGGATTATTACTCACTGTTTTGGGGTCCCAAAGCGATTTCCATGGTTGTCGAACCCCAAGGTGTGCTTACGTGTTGGTCGTCAAGACTCGCAGTTTGGGTCAATTATGGCACGTTTCTTGGACTATTACTCAGTTTTGGGGTCCCGAAGTGATTTCCATGATTGACGAACCCCGGGGTGCGTTTACGTGTCGGTCACCAATACTCACGGTTTTTGTCGATTCTAACCCATTCCGTGGACTATTACTCACCGTATTGGGGCCCCAAAGCAATTTCCATAGTTGTTGAACCCCAAGGTGCGATTACGTGTCGGTCATCAACACTCGTAGTTTTGGCAGATTCTGGCCCGTTTCATGGTCATCAACAATCATCAAGAATCGTAGTTTTGGGCGATTCTGGCCCATTTCTTGGACTATTACTCACTGTTTTGGGTTCCCAAAGTGATTTCCATTGTTGTTGAACACCAAGCTGCATTTACATGTTCGTCATCCAAACTCGCAGTTTAGGCCGATTCTGGACTATTTCGTGGGCTCACCGCTTTGGAGTCCCGGAGTGATTTCCACGATTAACGATCCCCAAGGTGCGTTTACTCACCGTTTGGGGGTTCCAAAACGATTTCTATGGTTGTTGAAACCCAAGGTGCGCTTACGTGTCGGTCATCAACAGTCGCAGTTTGGGCCGATTCTGGCCCGTTTCTTGGACTATTACTCATTGTTTTGTGGTCCCGGAGTGATTTCCATGATTGAAAAACGCCGGGGTACGTTTACGTGTCGGTCATCAAAACTCACGTTTTTGTCGATTCTGACCCGTTTCGTGGACTATTACTCACTGTTTAGTGGTCCCAAAGCAATTTCCATGGTTGTCGAACCCCAAGGTGTGCTTACGTGTTGGTCGTCAAGACTCGCAGTTTGGGTCGATTTGTCCCGTGTCATGGACTATTACTCACCGTTTTGGTGTCTCGGAGAGATTTTCATGGCTGATGAACCCTAGGGTGCGTTTTCGCATCGGTCATCAACACTTACAGTTTTGGCCAATTCTGGCCCATTTCGTGGACTATTACTCACCATTTTTGGGCCCCGGAGTGATTTTCATGGTTGTGGAACCACAAGGTGCGCTTACGTGTGGTTCATCATCACTCGCCGTTTTGGGCGATTCTGGCATGTTTCATGGGCTATTACTTACCGTTTTGGCCTATTCTGGCCCGTTTCGTCGACTATTACTCAGCGTTTGGGGGTCTCGGAGTGATTTTCAAGGTTGCTGAACCACAAGGTGCGCTTACGTGTCATTCATCAGCAATTGCCATGTTGGCCGATTGTGGCCCGTTTAACTCACCGTTTTGGGGGCCTGGAGCGATTTCCACGATTAACAATCCCCGAGGTGCGTTTACATGTTTGTCATCAAAACTCGCAGTTTCGGCCGATTCTGGACTGTTTCGTGGGCTCACCGCTTTGGAGTCCCGGAGTGATTTCCACAATTAACGATCCCCAAGGTGCGTTTACTCACCGTTTGGGGGTTCCAAAACGATTTCCATGGTTGTTGAAACCCAAGGTGCGCTTACGTGTCGGTCATCAATAGTCGCAGTTTGGGCCGATTCTGGCCCGTTTCTTGGACTATTACTCATTGTTTTGTGGTTCCGGAGTGATTTCCATGATTGAAGAATGCCGGGGTACGTTTACGTGTCGGTCATCAAAACTCACGTTTTTTGTTGATTCTGACCCGTTTCGTGGACTATTACTCACTGTTTTGGGGTCCCAAAGCGATTTCCATGGTTGTCAAACCCCAAGGTGTGCTTACGTGTTGGTCGTCAAGACTCGGAGTTTGGGTCGATTCTAGCACGTTTCTTCGACTATTACTCAGTTTTGGGGTCCCGAAGTGATTTCCATGATTGACGAACCCCGGGTGCGTTTACGTGTCGGTCACCAATACTCACGTTTTTTGTCGATTCTAACCCATTTTGTGGACAATTACTCACTGTTTTGGGGCCCCAAAGTGATTTCGATGGTTGTCGATCCCCAAGGTGCGATTACGTGTCAGTCATCAAGAATCCTAGTTTTGGCCGATTTTGGCCCGTTTCTTGGACTATTACTCACTGTTTTGGGTTCCCAAAGTGATTTCCATAGTTGTTGAAACCCAAGGTGCGCTTACATGTCAGTCATCAACACTCGTAGTTTTGGCCGATTCTGGCCCGTTTCATGGTCATCAACAATCATCAAGAATCGTAGTTTTGGGCGATTCTGGCCCGTTTCTTGGACTATTACTCACTATTTTGGGTTCCCAAAATGATTTCCATAGTTGTTGAACACCCAGGTGCGCATACGTGTCGGTCATAAACACTCATAGTTTTGGCCGATTTTGGCACGTTTCATGGGCTATTACTCACCGTTTTGGCTCCCGGAGCGATTTCCGCAATTAACGATCCCCGAGGTGCGTTTACGTGTCGGTCATCAACACTCGTAGTTTTTTCCGATTCTGGCCCGTATCGTGGACTATTACTCAACGTTTTGGGGCCCCGAAACGATTTTCATGGTTGCTGAACCCTAGGGTGCCCTTACGTGTCGTTCATCAACACTCGCCGTTTTGGCCTATTCCGGCCCGTTTCATGGGGTCTAGGAGCGATTTCCACGATTGACAAACACTGGGGTTGCGTTTACGTGTCGGTCATCAACACTCGTTGTTTTGGCCGATTTTGGCCCTTATCATGGTCATCAACAATCATCAAGAATCGTAGTTTTGGGCGATTCTGGCCCGTTTCTTGGACTATTACTCACTGTTTTGGGTTCCCAAAATGATTTCCATAGTTGTTGAACACCAAGGTGCGCATACGTGTCGGTCATAAACACTCGTAGTTTTGGCCGATTTTGGCACGTTTCATGGGCTATTACTCACCGTTTTGGCTCCCGGAGCGATTTCCGCAATTAACGATCCCCGAGGTGCGTTTACGTGTCGGTCATCAACACTCGTAGTTTTTTCCGATTCTGGCCCGTATCGTGGACTATTACTCAACGTTTTGGGGCCCCGAAACAATTTTCATGGTTGCTGAACCCTAGGGTGCCCTTACGTGTCGTTCATCAACACTCGCCGTTTTGGCCTATTCCGGCCCGTTTCATGGGGTCTAGGAGCGATTTCCACGATTGACAAACACTGGGGTTGCGTTTACGTGTCGGTCATCAACACTCGTTGTTTTGGCCGATTCTGGCCCATATCATGGTCATCAACAATCATCAAGAATCGTAGTTTTGGGCGATTCTGGCCCGTTTCTTGGACTATTACTCACTGTTTTGGGTTCCCAAAATGATTTCCATAGTTGTTGAACACCAAGGTGCGCATACGTGTCGGTCATAAACACTCGTTGTTTTGGCCGATTTTGGCACGTTTCATGGGCTATTACTCACCGTTTTGGCTCCCGGAGCGATTTCCGCAATTAACGATCCCCGAGGTGCGTTTACGTGTCGGTCATCAACACTCGTAGTTTTTTCCGATTCTGGCCCGTATCGTGGACTATTACTCAACGTTTTGGGGCCCCGAAACGATTTTCATGGTTGCTGAACCCTAGGGTGCCCTTACGTGTCGTTCATCAACACTCGCTGTTTTGGCCTATTCCGTCCCGTTTCATGGGGTCTAGGAGCGATTTCCACGATTGACAAACACTGGGGTTGCGTTTACGTGTCGGTCATCAACACTCGTTGTTTTGGCCGATTCTGGCCCATATCATGGTCATGAACAATCATCAAGAATCGTAGTTTTGGGCGATTCTGTCCCGTTTCTTGGACTATTACTCACTGTTTTGGGTTCCCAAATTGATTTCCATTGTTGTTGAACACCAAGCTGCGTTTACATGTTCGTCATCCAAACTCGCAGTTTCGGCCGATTCTGGACTATTTCGTGGGCTCACCGCTTTGGAGTCCCGGAGAGATTTCCACGATTAACGATCCCCAAGGTGCGTTTACTCACCGTTTTGTGGTTCCAAAACGATTTCCATGGTTGTTGAAACCCAAGGTGAGCTTACGTGTCGGTCATCAACAGTCGTAGTTTGGGCCGATTCTGGCCCGTTTCTTGGACTATTACTCATTGTTTTGTGGTTCCGGAGTGATTTCCATGATTGAAGAACGCAGGGGTACGTTTACGTGTCGGTCATCAAAACTCACGTTTTTTGTTGATTCTGACCCGTTTCGTGGATTATTACTCACTGTTTTGGGGTCCCAAAGCGATTTCCATGGTTGTCGAACCCCAAGGTGTGCTTACGTGTTGGTCATCAAGACTCGCAGTTTGGGTCGATTCTGGCACGTTTCTTGGACTATTACTCAGTTTTGGGGTCCCGAAGTGATTTCCATGATTGACGAAACCCGGGGTGCGTTTACGTGTCGGTCACCAATACTCACGGTTTTTGTCGATTCTAACCCATTCCGTGGACTATTACTCACCGTTTTGGGGCCCCAAAGCGATTTCCATAGTTGTTGAACCCCAAGGTGCGCTTACATGTCGGTCATCAACACTCGTAGTTTTGGCCGATTCTGGCCCGTTTCATGGTCATCAACAATCATCAAGAATCGTAGTTTTGGGCGATTCTGGCCCATTTCTTGGACTATTACTCACTGTTTTGGGTTCCCAAAGTGATTTCCATTGTTGTTGAACACCAAGCTGCATTTACATGTTCGTCATCCAAACTCGCAGTTTCGGCCGATTCTGGACTATTTCGTGGGTTCACCGCTTTGGAGTCCCGGAGTGATTTCCACGATTAACGATCCTCAAGGTGCGTTACTCACCGTTTAGGGGTTCCAAAACGAATTTCATGGTTGTTGAAACCGAAGGTGCGCTTACGTGTCGGTCATCAACAGTCGCAGTTTGGACCGATTCTGGCCTGTTTCTTGGACTATTACTCATTGTTTTGTGGTCCCGGAGTGATTTCCATGATTGAAGAACGGCAGGGTACGTTTATCTGTCGGTCATCAAAACTCACGTTTTTTGTCGATTCTGAACCGTTTCGTGGACTATTCCTCACTGTTTTGGGGTCCCAAAGCGATTTCCATGGTTGTCAAACCCGAAGGTGTGCTTACGTGTTGGTCGTCAAGACTCGCAGTTTGGGTCGATTTGGCCCGTATCATGGACTATTACTCACCGTTTTGGTGTCTCAGAGCGATTTTCATGGCTGATAAACCCTAGGGTGCGTTTTCGCATCGGTCATCAACACTCACAGTTTTGGCCGATTCTGGACCATTTCGTGGACTATTACTCACCATTTTTGGGCCCCGGAGTGATTTTCATGGTTGTGGAACCACTAGGTGCGCTTACGTGTGGTTCATCATCACTCGCTGTTTTGGGCGATTCTGGCCCGTTTCATGGGGTCTAGGAGCGATTTCCACGATTGACGAACCCCGGGGTGCGTTTACGTGTCGGTTATCAACACTCACAGTTTTGGCCGATTTGGCCCGTATCATGGACTATTACTCACCATTCTGGTGTCTCAGAGCGATTTTCATGGCTGATGAACCCTAGGGTGCGTTTTCGCATTGGTCATCAACACTCATAGTTTTGGCCGATTCTGGACCATTTCGTGGACTATTACTCACCATTTTTGGGTCCCAGAGTGATTTTCTTGGTTGTTGAACCACAAGGTGCACTTACGTGTGGTTCATCATCACTCGCCGTTTTGGGCGATTCCGGCCTGTTTCATGGGCTATTACTTACCGTTTTGGCCGATTCTGGCCCGTTTCGTCGACAATTACTCAGCGTTTGGGGGTCTCGGAGTGATTTTCAATGTTGCTGAACCACAAGGTGCGCTTACGTGTCGTTCATCAGCAATTAATTGCCGTTTTGGCCGATTGTGGCCCGTTTAACTCACCGTTTTGAGGGCCTGGAGCGATTTCCATGATTAACAATCCCCGAGGTGCGTTTACATGTTCGTCATCAAAACTCGCAGTTTCGGCCGATTCTGGACTATTTCGTGGGCTCACCGTTTTGGAGTCCCGGAGTGATTTCCACGATTAACGAACCCCAAGGTGCGTTTACTCACCGTTTTGGGGTTCCAAAACGATTTCCATGGTTGTTGAAACCCAAGGTGCGATTACGTGTCGGTCATCAACAGTCTTAGTTTGGGCCGATTCTGGCCCGTTTCTAGGACTATTACTCATGGTTTTGTGGTCCCGGAGTGATTTCCATGATTGAAGAACGCCGGTGTACATTTACGGGCCGGTCATCAAAAATCACGTTTTTGTCGATTCTGACCCGTTTCGTGGACTATTACTCACTGTTTTGGGGTCCCAAAGCGATTTCCATGGTTGTCGAACCCCAAGGTGTGCTTACGTGTTGGTCGTCAAGACTCGTAGTTTGGGTCAATTCTGGCACGTTTCTTGGACTATTACTCAGTTTTGGTGTCCCGAAGTGATTTCCATGATTGACGAACCCCGGGGTGCGTTTACGTGTCGGTCACCAATACTCACGGTTTTTGTCGATTCTAACCCATTTCGTGGACTATTACTCACCGTTTTGGGGCCCCAAAGCGATTTCGATGATTGTAGATCCCCAAGGTGCGATTACGTGTCGGTCATCAAGAATCGTAGTTTTGGGCGATTCTGGCCCGTTTCTTGGACTATTACTCACTGTTTTGGGTTCCCAAAGTGATTTCGATAGTTTTTGAACCCCAAGGTGCGCTTACGTTTCGGTCATCAACACTCGTAGTTTTGGCCGATTCTGGCCCGTTTCATGGTCATCAACAATCATCAAGAATCGTAGTTTTGGGCGATTCTGGCAAGTTTCTTGGACTATTACTCACTGTTTTGGGTTCCAAAAGTGATTTCCATAGTTGTTGAACACCAAGGTGCGCTTACGTGTCGGTCATCAACACCCGTAGTTTTGGCCGATTTTGGCACGTTTCATGGGCTATTAATCACCGTTTTGGCTACCGGAGCGATTTCCACAATTAACGATCCCCGAGGTGTGTTTACGTGTCGGTCATCAACACACGTAGTTTTGCTCGATTCTGGCCCATATCGTGGACTATTACTCAACGTTTTGGGGTCCCGAAACGATTTTCATGGTTGCTGAACCCTAGGGTGCCCTTACGTGTCGTTCATCAACACTCACTGTTTTGGCCTATTCTGGCCCGTTTCATGGGGTCTATGAGTGATTTCCATGATTCACAAACACTGGGGGTGCGTTTACGTGTCGGTCATCAAGACTCGCAATTTTGGCCGATTTGGCCCATATCATGGACTATTACTCACCATTTTGGTGTCTCAGAGCGATTTTCATGGCTGATGAACCCTAGGGTGCGTTTTCGCATCGGTCATCAACACTCACAGTTTTGGCCAATTCTGGCCCATTTCGTGGACTATTACTCACCATTTTTGGGTCTTGGAGTGATTTTCATGGTTGTTGAACTACAAGGTGCACTTACGTGTGGTTCATCATCACTCGCCGTTTTGGGCGAGTCTGGCCTGTTTCATGGGCTATTACTTACCGTTTTGACCGCTTCTGGCCCGTTTCGTCGATAATTACTTAGCGTTTGGGGGTCTCGGAGTGATTTTCAACGTTGCTGAACCACAAGGTGCGCTTACGTGTCGTTCATCAGCAATTAATTGTCGTTTTGGCCGATTGTGGCCCGTTTAACTCCCCGTTTTGGGGGCCTAGAGTGATTTCCATGATTAACAGTCCCCGAGGTGCGTTTACATGTTCGTCATCAAAACTCGCAGTTTCGGCTGATTCTGGACTGTTTCGTGGGCTCACCGTTTTGGAGTCCCGGAGTGATTTCCACGATTAACGATCCCCAAGGTGCGATTACTCACCGTTTTGGGGTCCCAAAACGATTTCATTGGTTGTTGAAACCCAAGGTGCGCTTACGTGTCGGTCATCAACAGTCGCAGTTTGGGCCGATTCTGGCCCGTTTCTCGGACTATTACTCATTGTTTTGTGGTCCCGGAGTGATTTCCATGATTGAAGAACGTCGGGGTATGTTTACGTGTCGGTCATCAAAACTCACGTTTTTTGTCGATTCTGACCCGTTTCGTGGACTATTACTCATTGTTTTGGGGTCCCAAAGCGATTTCCATGGTTGTCGAACCTCGAGGTGTGCTTACGTGTTGGTCGTCAAGACTCGCAGTTTGGGTCGATTCTGGCACGTTTCTTGGACTATTACTCAGTTTTGGGGTCCCGAAGTGATTTCCATGATTGATGAACCCCGGGGTGC
>LR738716.1:92885159-92961098 GCA_902687465.1 Secale cereale
GTCTCGGTCATCAACACTCGTAGTTTAGGCCGATTCTGGCCCGTTTCATGGTCATCAACAATCATCATGAATCGTAGTTTTGGGCGATTCTGGCCCGTTTCTTGGACTACTACTGACTGTTTTGGGTTCCCAAAGTGATTTCCATAGTTGTTAAACACCAAGTTGCGCTTACGTGTCGGTCATCAACACTCGTAGTTTTGGCCGATTTTAGCACGTTTCATGGGCTATTACTCACTGTTTTGGCTACCGGAGCGATTTCCACAATTAACGATCCCCGAGGTGCGTTTACGTGTCGGTCATCAACACTCGTAGTTTTGCCCGATTCTGGCCCGTATCGTGGACTATTAATCAATGTTTTGGGGTCCCGAAACGATTTTCATGGTTGTTGAACCCTAGGGTCCCCTTACATGTCGTTCATCAACACTCGCCGTTTTGGCCTATTCTGGCCCGTTTCATGGGGTCTAGGAGCGATTTCCATGATTGACAAACACTAGGGGTGCGTTTACGTGTCGGTCATCAACACTTGCAGTTTTGGCCGATTTGGCCTGTATCATGGACTATTACTCACCGTTTTGGTGTCTCAGAGCGATTTTCATGGCTAATGAACCCTAGGGTGCGTTTTTGCATCGGTGATCAACACTCACAGTTTTGGCCGATTCTGGCCCATTTCGTGGACTATTACTCACCATTTTTGGTCCCCGGAGAGATTTTCATGGTTGTTGAACCACAAGGCGCGCTTACGTGTGGTTCATCATCACTCGCCGTTTTGAGCGATTCTGGCCTGTTTCATGGGCTATTACTTACCGTTTTGGCCTATTCTGGCCCGTTTCGTCGACAATTACTCAGCGTTTGGGGGTCTCGGAGTGATTTTCAAGGTTGCTGAACCACAAGGTGCGCTTACGTGTCATTCATCAGCAATTGCCGTTTTGGCTGATTGTGGCCCGTTTAACTCACCGTTTTGGAGGCCTCGAGCGATTCCCACGATTAACAATCCCCGAGGTACGTTTACATGTTCGTCATCAAAACTCGCAGTTTCGACCGATTCTGGACTGTTTCGTGGGCTCACCGCTTTGGAGTCTCGGAGTGATTTCCACGATTAACGATCCCCAAGGTGCATTTACTCACCGTTTTGGGGTTCCAAAACGATTTCCATGGTTGTTGAAACCCAAGGTGCGCTTACGTGTCGGTCATCAACCGTCGCAGTTTGGGCCGATTCTGGCTCGTTTCTTGGACTATTACTCATGGTTTTGTGGTCCCGGAGTGATTTCCATGATTGAAGAACGCCGAGGTACATTTATGTGTCGGTTATCAAAACTCACGCTTTTTGTCGATTCTGACCCATTTCATGGACTATTACTCACTGTTTTGGGGTCCCAAAGCGATTTCCATGGTTGTCGAACCCCAAGGTGTGCTTACGTGTTGGTCGTCAAGACTCGCAGTTTGGGTCGATTCTGGCACGTTTCTTGGACTATTACTCAGTTTTGGGGTCCCGAAGTGATTTATATGATTGACGAACCCCGGGTGCGTTTACGTGTCGGTCACCAATACTCATGGTTTTTTTTTTATTCTAACCAATTTCGTGGACTATTACTCACCGTATTGGGGCCCCAAAGCGATTTCGATGGTTGTCGATCCCCAAGGTGCGATTACGTGTCGGTCATCAAGAATCGTAGTTTTGGGCGATTCTGGCCCATTTCTTGGACTATTACTCACTGTTTTGGGTTCCCAAAGTGATGTCCATAGTTGTTGAACCCAAGGTGCGCTTACGTGTCGGTCATCAACACTCGTAGTATTGGCCGATTTTGGCACGTTTCATGGGCTATTACTCACCGTTTTGGCTACCAGAGCGATTTCCACAATTAACGATCCCCGAGGTGCGTTTACGTGTCGGTCATCAACACTCGTAGTTTTGCCCGATTCTGGATGGTTGTTGAACCCTAGGGTGCCCTTACGTGTCGTTCATCAACACTCGCCATTTTGGCCTATTCTGGCCCGTTTTATGGGGTCTAGGAGTGATTTCCACGATTCACAAACACTGGGGGTGCGTTTACATGTCGGTCATCAACACTCGTAGTTTTGGCCGATTTGGCCCATATCATGGACTATTACTCACCGTTTTGGTGTCTCAGAGCGATTTTCATGGCTGATGAACCCTAGGGTGAGTTTTCGCATCGGTCATCAACACTCACAGTTTTGACCGATTTTGGCCCATTTCATGGACTATTACTCACCATTTTTGGGTCCCGGAGTGATTTTCATGGTTGTTGAACCACAAGGTGCACTTACGTGTGGTTCATCATCACTCGCCGTTTTGGGCGATTCTGGCCTGTTTCATGGGCTATTACTTCCCGTTTTGGCCGATTTTGGCCCGTTTCGTCAACAATTACTCAGCGTTTAGGGGTCTTGGAGTGATTTTCAACGTTGCTAAACCACAAGGTGCGCTTACGTGTCGTTCATCAGCAATTAATTGCCGTTTTGTCCGATTGTGGCCCGTTTAACTCACCGTTTTGGGGGCCTGGAGCGATTTCCATGATTAGCAATCTCCGAGGTGCGTTTACATGTTCGTCATCAAAACTCGCAGTTTCGGCCGATTCTGGACTGTTTCGTGGGCTCACCGTTTTGGAGTCACGGAGTGATTTCCACGATTAACGATCCCCAAGGTGCGATTACTCACCGTTTTGGGGTCCCAAAACGATTTCCATGGTTGTTGAAACCCAAGGTGCGCTTACGTGTCGGTCATCAACAGTCGCAGTTTGGGCCGATTCTGGCCCGTTTCTTGGACTATTACTCATTGTTTTGTGGTCCCGCAGTGATTTCCATGATTGAAGAACGTCGGGGTACGTTTACGTGTCGGTCATCAAAACTCACGTTTTTTGTCGATTCAGACCCGTTTCGTGGACTATTACTCACTGTTTTGGGGTCCCAAAGCGATTTCCATGGTTGTCGAACCCCAAGGTGTGCTTACGTGTTGGTCGTCAAGACTCGCAGTTTGGGTCGATTTTGGCACGTTTCTTGGACTATTACTCAGTTTTGGGGTCCCGAAGTGATTTCCATGATTGACGAACCCTAGGGTGCGTTTACGTGTCGGTCACCAATACTCACGGTTTTTGTCGATTCTAACCCTTTTCGTGGACTATTACTCACCGTTTTGGGGCCCCAAAGCGATTTTGATGGTTGTCGATCCCCAACGTGCGATTACGTGTCGGTCATCAAGAATCATAGTTTTGGGCGATTCTGGCCCGTTTCTTGGACTATTACTCACTGTTTTTGGTTCCCAAAGTAATTTCGATAGTTGTTGAACCCCAAGGTGCGCTTACGTTTCGATCATCAACACTCGTAGTTTTGGCCAATTCTGGCCCGTTTCATGGTCATCAACAATCATCAAGAGTCGTAGTTTTGGGCGATTCTGGCCCGTTTCTTGGACTATTACTCATTGTTTTGGGTTCCCAAAGTGATTTCCATAGTTGTTGAACACCAAGGTGTGCTTACGTGTCGGTCATCAACACTCGTAGTTTTGGCCGATTTTGGCCCGTTTCATGTACTATTACTCACCGTTTTTGCTACCGGAGCGATTTCCACAATTAACGATCCCCGAGGTGCGTTTACGTGTCGGTCATCAACACTCGTAGTTTTGTCCGATTCTGGCCCGTTTCGTGGACTATTACTCAACGTTTTGGGGTCCCTAAATGATTTTCATGGTTGCTGAACCCTAGGGTGCCCTTACGTGTCGTTCATCAACACTCGCCGTTTTTGCCTATTTTGGCTCGTTTCATGGGGTCTAGGAGCGATTTCCAAGATTAACAAACACTGGGGGTGCGTTTACGTGACTGTCATCAACATTTGCAGTTTTGGCCGATTTGGCCCGTATCATGGACTATTACTCACCGTTTTGCTGTCTCAGAGCGATTTTCATGGCTGATGAACCCTAGGATGCGTTTTTGCATCGGCCATCAACACTCACAGTTTTGGCTGATTCTGGCCCATTTCGTGGACTATTACTCACCATATTTGGGTCCCGGAGTGATTTTCATGGTTGTTGAACCACAAGGTGCGCTTACGTGTGGTTCAACATCACTCGCCGTTTTGGGCGATTCTGGCCTGTTTCATGGGCTATTACTTACCGTTTTGGCCTATTCTGGCCCGTTTCGTCGACAATTACTCAGCGTTTGGGGGTCTCGGAGTGATTTTCAAGGATGCTGAACCACAAGGTGCGCTTACGTGTCATTCATCAGCAATTTCCGTTTTGGCCGATTGTGGCCCGTTTAACTCACCGTTTTGGGGGCCTGTAGCGATTTCCACGATTAACAATCCCCGAGGTGCGTTTACATGTTCGTCATCAAAACTCGCAGTTTCGGCCGATTCTGGACTGTTTCGTGGGCTCACCGCTTTGGAGTCCCGGAGTGATTTCCACGATTAACGATCACCAAGGTGCGTTTACTAACCGTTTTGGGGTTCCAAAACGATTTCCATGGTTGTTGAAACCCAAGGTGCGCTTACATGTCGCTCATCAACAGTCGCAGTTTGGGCAGATTTTGGCCCGTTTCTTGGACTATTACTCATTGTTTTGTGGTCCCGGAGTGATTTCCATGATTGAAGAACGTCGGGGTACGTTTACGTGTCGGTCATCAGAACTCACGTTTTTTGTTGATTCTGACCCGTTTCGTGGACTATTACTCACTGTTTTGGGGTCTCAAAGCGATTTCCATGGTTGTCGAACCCCAAAGTGTCCTTACGTGTTAGTCGTCAAGACTCGCAGTTTGGGTCGATTCTGGACGTCACCGTCAAGGCAAGTGTGCATAGGATCGCATAGGAGGCGCGCCCACTAGTGGGCATGGAAAGCTGGGCTGGCTCAATACTCAGACACATCAAGTTGAGTGGACGTATCAGCTATCTGTCTCTACCCGCTTCTAGACTTGATCATCACCGACGGACCATTTGTGCTCACATGTGCGATGTGACGATGATAGTGGAAGGTGAAGGATGCTCCTTGTCCCTATATATGTGCTAGTAGTATCTGGCTCTTTGCCCATCTGAGTTGGAAGGATTGCCCCGAAGGCCAAAGTTGTTGTGCATGACACGGATGTTTCTTTTTTTAACTGTACTCAGTGGTCAGGCTCGTCTCTCTTCTGGACGGAGCCATTTCTGATCGAATAAACTGATCTACCCAATTAGTAACGCAGGCTTACAGTGATAGCAAAACACAGACAACCTAAATTTTTTTTTTTTTTGAAACGGAGGCAAAAGCTTTGCCTCATCCATTAAATAAGAGAGAAAAGAGTTTGTTACAAGTCACCCAATTACACGGCATGCGGATTATTCTCGCAAAATTAAAGACCCTAGCTTTTTTGCACCGGCGACGATCCAAAGGTTGGCGTATCATTCCCGAGTGAAAGCAATCGAACCTTCTAGCACGATGACTCCACAGCAACCGCACGAGAACTGGACATCTTAAGCAGAGCAAGCCGAATACATTCCCACTTAATTGATGGCCTTCACGTTTCCCACTTAATTGTTGAAAAAGAGTATCTCGACACATTCATTGTGCTTTAATATCTATTTTCTCCATGATATCGGGGTAACTGGAGAAATGCACCTACATATGCTCCTCCAACATCTGTGTGACACCATATATAGTGGAGCATCTCAAGCTGTCACAACACAAACTCATAGAGGCAAGATCTGAACTGAGTGGGTTACCCAAAGCTAAGTACACGGATCATACATATACATTGTTAAAACAAATTGTTTAGATTAAGTACATATACTACTAGGAGCCTACGAACGTGAGGCATTGGGAACAAGAAAACATGAAGGGCGCAAAGTACTTGTATATTTTGGAAGCTCTTTGGCAGAACACTTTTTCACCCACTGCCCCTTATCTATCTACATCAACGGCTGTCACATAATCGAAGTGAGCGATGGCAGAAAACCCACTGATTGGTCCAACGGGCCAGCTCATGCCTGCATGCCATGTAGCTCTGGTGGGTGGATCTGGCCGGCGAAAATGTGGTGCTGCTCAGAGTAGGAACTCGACAAGGCAACGCCAAGTCCTCTGCTTAGAGCAGGAGGTTGACGAAGCAATGCAGGATGATGCACGCCCGCGTCCGGACGCGTCTAGGGGCGGAATTAGCAACGCTGGTTGTAGAGGCTCTAATGAACCTGCTGAATTGACTTTTTCATGGAAATTTGGGGAAGTTGAACTGATCTCAAGAGGCGTTGCCCCTGATCTCAAGAGCATGCGACCCGCGTAAGACTCGGCCGTTTGGGCATTGTAAATCGTTTGCCCTTTCGTTTTGTCTTGTACTCTCGCCGTTCTTATAGATATGACGTTTTGCTAGTTTGATAACTACCAAAGGTCATATATTTAGGAATCAGAAGGGAGTATTATATAAGTCTTGAATGCTTGGAGCATAGTATATAGTTCATGGGTCCAACATTTCGGTGCCCAGGCTCGCCAATTCTGTTTTTTATAAGAGTATAGATAATATTTAAAAATATGTAACAGGTAAAAATAACATCATATTTAGATTTCACTTATTTTTCTAATCAAAATTCATTTATAACGTGTTAAAATCGGAGTTGCGTTTAAAAAGATATGGATGATTTAAAAAAGCATTTGTTTGACTTAAATATGACCCGCAGATGAATTACTAAAAGTTAGAGGGGTTTCTAAAAAATGTAAAATAAAAGTTTGGCTTTGACTTAATTGTGTACTGTGAGTTAACTCATCAAAAATGCAGACGATTCTGTGCAAAATTATGTGCCAGACCGGCAGAAGCACTCGAATGCATAGGTAGATAGAAAAGATAGAGATTCCAATGCATAGGTCAATTTGGTTTCCCCGCGGAACATAACAAAGCTCCAGGCCCTGATGGTTTCCCCGCGGAGTTCTATCAGAACTTCTGGGATGTCATCAAGACTGACCTAATGGAGTTGTTCAATTTTTTTCATGCCGGCCAACTAGACCTATCTAGGCTTAATTTTGGCGAGATTGTTATGTTGCCAAAGACTAAGGAGGCTGAAAAGATTCAACAGTTCAGACCGATCTGCCTCCTTAATGTCAGCTTCAAAATCTTCACCAAAGTTGCGACTAATAGGCTTAACGCGGTCGCCGATCATGTTGTTCAGCCATCCCAAACGGCTTTCATGCAAGGACGAAATATACTCGATGGAGTAGTAATCCTTCACGAGACCGTCCATGAGATGCACCGGAAGAACATGAGTGGAGTAGTATTTAAAATTGACTTTGAAAAGGCATACGACAAAGTCAAATGGTCTTTTCTCCAACAGACCCTAAGAATGAAAGGTTTCTCAGATAAATGGCGCGACTGGGTCCAAAATTTCGTTACTGGAGGTAGCGTGGCTATAAAAGTCAATGATGATGTAGGTCATTACTTCCAGACGAAAAAGGGATTACGACAGGGTGACCCAGTGTCTCCAATGTTATTTAACATTGTCGCTGACATGTTGGCTACTTTGATCAAACGCGCCAAACAAGACGGTCAAATTGCAGGATTAGTACCACATCTTGTGGATGGCGGACTCTCTATCTTGCAATATGCCGATGATACAGTTATTTTTATGGAACATGACCTAGATAAGGCTAAAAATATGAAACTATTGCTTTCAGATTTTGAGAAAATGTCAGGTCTGAAAATTAACTTCCATAAAAGTGAATTGTTCTGTTTCGGAGAAGCCAAGGAGGCGGCTGCACAATATGCGGACTTGTTTGGTTGTGCACAAGGCCAATCCCCGATTAAATATTTGGGAATTCCGATTCATTATCGGCGTCTCACTAATGCGGAGTGGAAACATGTTGAAGAGAGATTGGAGAAACGGTTGAGCAGTTGGAAAGGCAAGTTGCTCTCTGTTGGAGGGCGACTAGTTTTGATCAATTCTGTTCTCACAAACATGGTTCTCTACATGCTCTCATTTTTCCAAATTCCCAAAGGGGTTCTGCAAAGACTGGATTACTTCAGATCCAGATTCTTTTGGCAAGGAGATAGTGAAAATAAAAACTATAGGCTAACCAAATGGAGTGTGGTTTGTCGACCAAAAGACCAGGGAGGTTTAGGTGTTCAGGACCTCCAGGTTAAGAATGATGCCTTGCTCAGTAAATGGTTGTTCAAGCTACTTACCGAGGACGGTGTTTGGCAAACCCTGTTGCGCAATAAGTATCTAGGCCAAAAAGCGTTGTCCCAGGCATATTGGAAATCTGGTGACTCACATTTTTGGTCTGGTCTGATGGCGGTAAAGAAACATCTATTCCACTTTGGATCATTCACGATAAAGTACGGCTCTGAGATACGTTTCTGGGAGGACAGGTGGCTAGGAAACACCACTCTTCAGGAACAGTATCCGGCCTTGTACCGAATTGTACGCGATAAGAATGATACTCTTGCGCACGTGCTCAGCTCCTCCCCGCCGAATGTATCATTTAGGAGGGATTTGATTGGCCTCCGCCTTGCGTCATGGCAACATCTTCTATCCCGTTTGGATTCGGTTAACTTGACACAAGGGAGGGATGTGTTTCGCTGGAATCTCACTACATCTGGATCCTACACAGTTGACTCTATGTACCGTGCACTCTCGCACTCAGAGGTTCCATTGAATAATAATAAACTAATATGGAAATCAAAGATGCCTATAAAAAATAAGATTTTCATGTGGTATCTTCGAAGAGGAGTTGTGCTAACAAAAGACAACCTCGCTCGACGCAACTGGCAAGGAAGTAAGAAGTGTAGCTTTTGTACTCATGACGTGACAATTAAACACCTTTTCTTTCAGTGCAAGTTCGCGCGTTCTATATGGTCAGTCATCCAAATAGTGTCCAATTTGTATCCACCAACAAGTGTTGCCAATATATATGGTCACTGGCTTGATGGAATACCAAATACAATTAGTACACTAATACGGGTGGGAGCGTCTGCCTTATTATGGTCGCTTTGGCTATGTAGAAACGATTGTGTTTTTAATGGCAAAACCTCTTCTTCTATGCAGGTTATTTACCGTTGTACGCACTGGCTTCGTATGTGGTTTACGCTACAGCGAACGGAGTATCAATAATTGTTCAAGGCGGTGTGTATGCGGTTGGAGCGGGTGGCCAGGGAGGTTTTTACCCAACATGGGTGGCAACATAATCTCCGGATCGGTCCACCTCCTCCGTCGACATTGGCATAGTTTTGGACTCATATGGCTTTACTGTTGCCAACTTGTCGTTTTTATATATATACTTTGCTAGACTATTCGTTAAGGCTGTGTGCATCTTAGCTATGCAGAGGCTGGGTGTCACTCATTATGCTTTGTATACACTTGATGCTACATTATGAGTTAATAAAAGCGTGTGAGCTGCTGGAATTGTATCAGGGTGATGGTTTGCTGCCTTTATCAGAAAAAAATACTATAAAGCATGCATGCCATAATGGCGGCTGCTATCTGTCTGTCTATATAAACCCAGCAACAGCACTCGATCACTATCCAGGGGTGTAGGCACGACCGCACAGACAGATACATACCATGGAATACATGCTACCTGTGTTGCTACTTTCTCTTCTGTTCTGCATCAGTGCAGTTGCCGTCCTCCGCCGTCGTGCTTGGGCTTCGGCCGTCCACGACGGTCGCCAACCGATCATCGAGATCCGCGACCCTACCATGGCCCGTTAGGCGCTCATCGACCATGCCGCATCGACAACCTCACATCTGTGCCCTATGGCCTGCGTTGGCGCGCTCTCCGGTGCACCCTCACCGCCACGGTCCTCCACCCGTCACGTCTTGGACACATGGACCCGCTACGCCTCGAGGCCATGGATGCTCTCGTTGCTGACCTCCGTATCCGGTGCGGTGGCGAGATTGTTGTCCGGGACATCCTGAACGCGGCCATGTTTCCGCTGGTGGCTCGCACGTGCTTCGGTAGCGGCATGAGCGAGGGCCACGTTCGCGCCATGACCTGCTCCAGGCCTTTGTGCTGGCCGTTGATGGCACCAGGGATTTTGCGGGATCCAAGACGGCGAAGCTGCTACACTGGAGGCAGTGGCGCCGGTTCCTCGCCTTCCGAGGCAGGCAGGCAGGCAGAGCTTTTCCTTCCTCTGATCAACGCACGACGAAACGCCAACCGTCATCTCAGGCTCAGCGGTGGGCTGCCGGCATATCTAGACCTGCTCCTCGACGTCCGTGTCCCCGTCGACGACCACGATGACACAACCGGCGGCAAGGCCCAGCGCCCTCTCACAGACGATGAGCTGGTGAGCCTTGTCTCGGAGTTCCTCGGTGCTGGGCCAGGGACTGTGGTGTCCAGCATGGAGTGGACCCTCGCCCACCTCGTGCTCCATCCGGAGGTCCAGAACAACATCCGCCACGAGGTGGACGCCGTGGAGGGAGCACTGTCCGAGGCACGCGTCCGGCAGATGAAGTACATGCGCGCCGTCGTGCTCGAGAGCCTTCGGTTCCACCCGCCGATTCCGTTCGTGATGCGCGACGTTCCTGATCAGGCGGTCGCCGCAGTCGTGGGATGCCCCGCCGCCGTGCCGACAGAGGGGATGCGGGCGCACTTCAACCTGGGCGAGATCGGCAGGGACAAGAATGCATGGAACGACCCCGACACGTTCCGTCAGGAGCGCTTCCTCGCTGGGGGTGAGGGGGAGGGCGTGGGCCTGGTGCCGGGGCCCAAGGAGATCAAGATGATGCCGTTCGGCGCAGGGCGGAGGGCATGCCCGGGAGGAGGGCTCGCCACGATGCACATCAAAAGCTTCATCGCAGCGCTCATACGAGAGTTCGAGTGGACGCCACCGGTGGGGGGAGGCGTCGACCTCACAGAGCTGGATGGGTTCTTCAAGGTGATGAAGACCCCACTCCGGGCCCGCGTGACGCCGCGGCAGCGCGATTCCATTTGACGAATCCCAGGAACCAAAAGCTCGCCAAGCTGTGTAATATTGGAAGCTTTCACGCCTGCGCCCTGCAGGACGTAGTACGAATAAGATAAAATGTGCACTATATATTCTTGGTGAGTATTCCCTCCTCCTTCCTATGTTATTGCATAGGTTCCCTTTGTTCGTAGTCATATAGACTTGCTCTGTGCTACTTATGTTTGTTGGATTGTACTTCCTCTATTCATAAATATAAGAAGTTTTGCGTTTCTCTTTCTTGAAATGCGACAAACGACTTGTCATTTTCATTAATTAAGAACGAAGGTTTAGACAATGACCGACAAATTAAAGTGGGGATACACAAACAATTACTCTTATGATAATGACCCACCAGTTTGTATTGAAAGCGGAGATTTCAATATAAACTACTCTGTTCTAGAATACACATAGGCATGCGTCTCATTGCATATTACGAAGAAGCATCAAAGAAATCGGGTACAAATCCTTTTGGCCATTACAACGCCAATCACAAGGACTAGCAGCCACAACTGTCGCACATACTATCATACATGGCACACCTAGTCCAATCACATGCCAAGGACAATGTGGCAAGCCACAGAGCACTAAAACACATCACAACCAACGCCGTAGACCACTACAACATCACCATGACTCAAGGACAACACAGGCCAAGGTACAAAGCCCACCGGAGTTGCTTAAGCAGGTCAACCACCATTGCGGGAGGAGCGCGTCTCGTATGACAGCAGCTGCCCCCACCAAACCAGCCAAATCAGGCAATAGAGAAACCACAACCCCGCCCGAATCAAGCCGCCAACACCAAATCAAGGTGTCGAGGCCCAAACCCATTTCATCCACCACTGGTCCACCTCCACCACCGTATCACCTCCACAACCAGTCCACGTCCAACCATGCCAGTTGCCATGCTTGACATGACGAGCACCAGCCAACACGAGATGAAATATGGCACCACCAACGCGACTTGGCCCACGTTGCTGCAGCCTGTTCATCTCGGCTATCGCGCTCCCATGGCCGAGGGCGTCTAAAGGCTGCCAAATCCAGCATCTCCCCACAAGGCTCGGTGCCCATGGACGATACTGGACACCGCCCTGTGAGTAGCATCGACCGCCAGCCTGCAACGCACCACTGGGTCGCCTCACCCCACCGGCCATCGTAGATCTGCATAGGTGCAGTTGCCAACCGAAGGAAGACACCAAGCGCCACCTACCTACGGCATGAGCGGCTTCACCGGCATCCCCTACGGTGATGGCTTAGTGGGGAGCAGGGTGTGGCGGCGCGGCTTAGGATTCCCCATGTGGGAGGCACGGCTTAGGGTGTGGCGGCGCGGCTTAGTGGGGAGAAGGGCGACGCGGGACTGTGGGAGGAGGGCAGTGCGGTATGTTAGACGTTAGTTTCTTGATTTCGATCTACTAGTTCAAGATCGCTCTCATTGAAGCTTAATCAGAAATATATAAACTACTCCCTCTTTTCTAGCTTATAGGGCTGATCTCAAAGTATTTGTTTTTTGATTTATTAGTCAAGAGAAAAGTCATCCATGCATGCAGAAGTTCTTGGTCACTAGTGGTCATGCATGCATTGTAATTAATCCATCGGTAAACGTAAGTGTTTGAATGAAATCGGCGTAATAATTAGGTACTTTTGCAAAGTATGAAAATTATTTCATCACTCACCATCTACCTTGGTTGAAGACATTTTCAAATTGAGTCCTATAAACACATTAAAATCAATAAGAATTAAAAGAAAGTTAGAACATCTTATAATAGCGAATGAAGGGAGTAAATGTTACTTAATTCTGGGGAAAAGCCAGTTTTTCCTGATCGAAAGCCACGATAAGCAGGATACAGATCAACCATATCTTGTGTTTGCCTAAACTACACACGACGCTTCCGAGCTAAAGAAAAAGAATGCTTAGCTAAACTATGTGCTTCGAGATTAACAACACGACACTCAAAATAATAAATACAGGAAAAAGAAGTTGCTCGTGCTTTAATGATCGCTCCATAGCTACCTTGGTTGCTTATTGGATGTCACCCACACCTTGTTTCGAATCCGAAGCAATGATAAACGTCTAACGCTAATGATATCTCCTGCCGACAACCTATTGCCTCCAAGGTTGCAGGATCATGGACCCACACGATGACGAGTGCCAAGCTGCCCAAGTTAGTTACAATGGCTGTCCCGTTATATGCTTCGTTATTATTATTACTTTTTGAGAGAATGTTCGTAATCATATAAGTGTTTACTTTCGAGTGTAGATTATGGGTGCCAGGCCATGACGCACGTTAGGGGCTGTGGCGGCTACTCCAGCCTATAATAGTTGATCCAAATGTATTTGAATAGTTGATCCAAATGTATACCTTACGTGTCCCACTCAGCCCAAATTCCCTGCCCCCACTCAGCTTGTTTCTTTCCATGAATTCAAAGAGCAGCCAAGAAGAAATTATCAACAGGAAGTAATGCTAGCTTTCAAGTCAGAATTATGTGCAATATGCCAACTCCTTAATGTGCTACGCATGGCTTTCAAGTCACAGTACAAGAAACAAACTGACAAGTGACAACTACCATACATACATATACAGGCCAAATTAAAGAACCACAGCTAGTACTACAAACAAAAGAGATGGAAACAAAGCAGGGAGCAAGCTATATATCCAGTAGTCCAGCAGCTATGTATCGTAGTCCACCTAATCTTGCAGCATGGTATGTAGCTAGCAGGAAGTTAACAATGTCGTTGCCTCCTTAACTTGTTACTCCTTCTTCTCCAAGAGTTACCACAGGGTCATTCAGCTCTTGGCTGTCTTCTACATCCTCCACATCTTGAGACTCTGGTTCAGACGATGACCACTCCCGCCAAGCAAAACGAAACAGTTGCAGGAGTATATTCAGGCTCTAGCATGTACCAGTGAACTACTAAGATGAAATGGAATCAACGGTAGGTGATTAAGAAAAAATATTGTATAATTCTTACTCATCTAATCGGAATGGTGCCTATATGCTCAGTACTATTATTTCACATTAGATTGGATCTAGCCCTTCAACAAAAGAAAAGAAAAGCATTGAACCGACACACCGGTCCACATGTGAATGAAGTGGCCGACAAACTAGTTAAGTTAGGATCCAAGTCATTTTTATGCTAGTTCTTGTCCTTCTTAAGATGTGTAGAAGCCCTATATATGGAAGTTTGGTTTCATAAAAACAATTTATTGTTCAATTTAATTACTTTACCACATGGTATAGAGAAAAGATAAGACTATGTTTGTGTTATTAATTCCAAGGCTAAAATAAATAACCGAGCGTTCAGTACACATCATCTCTTTATAATACTACAATCACATGATGAATATTCAAGCAGTAGATGGTTGATGGGTGGCCACTAGTTGCTCCTTTCACATACTGTCCCATATGAGTGACTAGTTTTTATAGTGTGGGCCAACACTAAAGCATGCACTATCTAATTCTGTGTAGTTCACGTTCACCACATCAGAAGGCATTTATTACAATTAATTATCTTCTCTTTACAGTAGTATCTTCTCTTTACAGTAGCATATCGACACACATGATAAATATACATGTACTGCAATCCTCAATCTACAAAACATCCATCTCTAGGTTGGCTTTCGAGCTTTGTGTTTCTCAATGGAGGATCAACATCTCTCGCCTAGTTGCCGTTCGAGCATATCAGTTGTCCGTGTTGAGTTCCATTATTGGAAGTATGAGCGGGATGCATCATAAATGCAAGTTCATGTTCCAAGTGAGGATCTGGCTTGATCGACAGGCTATGACTCATAGAAATCATGTGTATAACTGGCAAGTGTGGATTACTCCTCACCAAAGGGAGCACCACATTGTAAGTCTTTCGATTGGCAGAGTAATTCTGTCCTAATTTGTGTAAACACAAAGACAGAATTTGAAAGTTAACAACAGTTTACCCGCGTTGATCAAAGGGAATTTGAAATTTAGACGCATTCACGCGTCCCCGATTTCCAGTGCATGTATAGGTTCCAAATGAGTAGCATTGAAAGCACAGGCCGGCGACGCATGTCCGGCTACCAATGAAGATACCCACTATAACGGACGACATTCTCCGGCAAACACTAAGGAGAAAGCTGAGGAAAAGTCCTTCGACCAAGCAAACGCCGACAGATTACCAAAGGTGATGACTAATATACTATTTAGGAATGATCACGAAAGTAAAATTCCAGTCAATTAAAGGTGGCATGATGTAGCTAGTAAAAGTACCATCGAAGTGTGATAAAAACCCTTGTTTTATCTTTAATACAAAAAATACAATGTGTGTCCATTCCCTTTCTATCACTGGCAAAGGTCAAACCGACTACCATGCACAACACCCTCTATAGAAGTACTAAGCAATCATGTCCGGAGAAGACAAATAGAACAGAGAGCATACATGATTAATTATTTACATAGAAAAGAAACTTCAAAAATATTCAATATATAAAATTCAATGAACAATCTGATCATAATGTGATAATTCATCATATCCAATCAAACACAACCACCAATTACATAATATGGATCCCGGTCATGTGAAAGAACTCACAGGAACATTGTATTGAATCATAAGTAAGAGAGAGTGCCATCTAGCTACTGCTATGGACCTAAAGTCTTTAGGAAACTACGTACAGATGGTCATGATGGCGCAAGGTCGATGAAGAAGGGTCTGGTGATGTATTCCCCCTCTGGCATGGCGTTGGAACATGCTTCTAGATTTGATCTCCCCGGAACAGGAACATACGGCGCCGAAAAAAAATCAAGAAAAATGGTATGGAGGGTTTCAGGATTTTTAGAATTTATAGGCATATGAATGGGCATAAGGCATGCTAGGAGGCCCTCGCATCTCACGTGGTCATGTGGAGGCTAGGGGTGCTCCCTGGCCCCTTCTAGTGTTTTCTGGAATCTTCATCCTAAAAAAAGGGAAAAGTGTATTATATTTTTCATCCCTAAACTCTCTTGAAAGTATAGAAATGGTCCTTCAATTCTAAAACCGGCGAACGTTAGTTCCTCTACTTTAAAAACCGGATTAATTTGGTCACTTGACTCAACAAAAGTAGTTTTTGTGCTGAGCTGGCATGGTTTTGACCAGTCGTTGCCAACTTGGAGAAAATCTTCTTCCTTGCCATTTTTAACTCAGGTGAACATTTTGTCGAGCAGTTAGCGGGCACCAAGCAACAGGAGAACGAGATCAATGTGGAGCTTGCAGCCGCGCACATACAGTGTTTAGGCGCCCGGGGAGCTGTGGTACGGCGAGGATCACCGAGGACGCACCCACCCACGAACTCGCACATCACACCCACCGGCACGCACACACTCGCACACGCACAACACATACGCGCGCTGGCATATAAAGGGAACACGAGCGGGTGCTCCGGCGCTCGTCATGGCGTGAGTTCGGAGCTAGTTCGAGCACGACGACCATCTTGGTCGTGGCGGCGATTCTCCATTGGAAACAAGCGAGACGGGGAGCTCCATGTATATATTTTGATCTCCGCAAATATTGATGTCCTGAAAACTTAAAAACATTTAGAAAACAACATCGGGCTCTGAGCACAGAATTAACTAGCTGGCCCAGAATAATAAGAATGGTTACTATTAAAATGTTTAAAAATAATATTATAATAGCATGAAACAATAAAAAAATATAAATACATTTGTGACGTATCAATGGTACCCATATGTCATAGGGTAGCACCTGGCTAAACTAAAGTCATATTTTTCTCACGTAGATACGTTGGCATTAACTTGCATGCAAAACAATCCAAAACATAATCCCCCATGTCCTCCACCGTGAATACATGTGGTTAACTAGGGTTTGCTTCAGCAAATATTCTAACATAAGTAGTATGTGAAAATGAAGGAAGGCGAATTAAGCTGTATAGGTACGTGCAAATTAAAGGTAGGTAAGTGAAGGACGAGATTTCCTATGCCTGCAAACCGTACTGCAGCTTCATGCACCCGGAGCCAGCTTTGATCGTTCAAATCACTACATGGCCATTATAAATTTACACTAGTCCGTGATGTTGGCTTGCACCTTTCCTGGCCTGCCTAGGCAGCTATACTCTTGCAGTTGTGGTTGTCACTTCATTACATGACCAAGTTTCTCCCTGATTACTATATATTCATGTGTGTGCGTCGTTGATTCATAGTTAGGCAGTCGGATTGTGAGGCAGCAGAAATCTGATTTAGCAGTAAAATATAGTTATTTGCACCAGGATACAAGGATAGCGAAGAAAAACTAGTGCTTGCAGTGTTGCAGAGGAGCTAGATGCTTCGTCCCTAAAGTGAGAAAAGGGTAAACGAGGGTATCGAACCAGAGAGATATCGCGGGCCTCTGTGGTGGGTGTGTGAACCCTGTGGCTTTAGTGAGGAGCCTGTGGTTACAAGCAACCATCTAGCTCTCTCCTAGCTTTAGTGAGGAGAAAGCCAGGCCTAGGACACAGCAGAACTCTGTGATTTAGCAGCACAAACTAAGTGTTCGAAGGCCAAATGTGCAATCACTAGTGAATTTTGTTGCTTAATACTCTCTCCGTTCCAAATTACTCGTCGTGCTTTTAGTTCAAATTTGAACTAAAACCACGACGAGTAATTTGAAACGGAGGGAGTAGATGGTATACACGCATATTTGTCCGATATGTTGGTTGGGAAAAAAATCTGCATAATTTTCACGTATATATATTCACATGGTGTCATGGGGACATTAATATAGCACAGTTACACTAGAGTACTAATGGAGAAAACAAACGACGCAAGCATGCAGGCGCAAAAAAAACCAAAATGTCAATCCATAATAGCCCATGCACGATTCCAATATTTTCATTCATTGTTGTAACTGAAGACAAAGAAAAGGACACTTGTAACCAGATCTATTTTTTTCTCTTCGAAAAATATCTAATATTAATGGATTCCAGCTAGTCTTGAGAAATGTAGCTTTTGTCATCCAAATGGTCTTTAAAATGTAAGACATACTATCACTGCTTAATACAATAATAAAGAGATAAAAAAATTCACTTCTGCTTCGGTACACCACCCTTAACTGAATCAACGGCTGAGATTAAAATATACCCCATCAGTTAGGAGAGCAAGATGGTCATGTTTGAAATAACCAATCTATTTTTTTGCGAGAATTAATCTATCCACTAATCAGTGCACCATCTTATACAAATAAAAGGCTAGACCGGAAGCTTACGTATTTAAATTTGAAATACTGACAAACAGAAGTTAAGTGATGATCCCTCAGCACAGTCGGCAGATTAGCCAAACAAGGCATTCTCCACATGTGACTATATTGCTAGGGTGAAAATCGTATCACGGTGGTTATCTTGTAGTACCTTATCCCCCGACCCGCTCCCGTGGACGGCGGATCCCGTCACCGCCACCACCCACACCCTCCCTTCCGGCCCCATCTCCCTTGCCGCCACCTAGCGGCGACGCCAGGCGAACGGTCGGCGTGGGCGCTGGCGGGGCCGCTCCTATCCCCTCTTCGTCGATTCCCCAGCCGGCGCGGGACAGTTGGCCACCGGAGGCGATGGGCATCGGGGCATAGCGGCGCGGCGGCGAGCTCACGTGGGGGTGGTGGCGCCGTCCGGCGGTGGTGCGGCCTCTCCCTGCAGCTTGGTGGCGGCGCAGCGGCTGCTGGTGAAGCCGCCCAAGGACGTGACGAGGGCGTCTTCTTCGGGTGGTTTCACGTGCGACGGCTCGGTCAGATCCGGCTGGATCTGCTGCCGGTGACCCGTTTGGCGGCGAGGACTGACGCCAGCAGGGGCCACGGGCGACTGGTGCTGCTATGGTTTGTTTGGCGGTGGTGGTGGCGTGGCCATGGCGGCGGTGGTCTGTGTGCGCGTCCCGGAGTCTTGTCGGGCTCCTCTTCCCTGGCATCTGGACGATGGCATGCGGTGCAGGAGGGACTCCCTTGGGTCCATCCTTGGCGACGGGGGCGGCAGATTTGCCCTCGTTCTTCAGCGGACGGGCGGTTGTTGGTGGTCTCTCGCCGATCTGCACTAGTACCCGTGTTGGGGCGAAGCAGGGTGCTCCGGGGAAGGGGGGAGGTTGGTAGGAGGGATGGGGGCTTTGGCGTGCTCGACCCGCCCATCACCTGCACAGGGGGTGCCGGCTGTGGCCGAGTACCGCTCATCCCCCTTCCCACTTCCCCGGCATTGTGCTTTCTGGTCGCTTTCCTGGCGATGATTGAGGCGGGACGGTCGCTGCGGGTTTCGACGGTGGTTGTGGTTGGCGGAGCTGTCCAAAGCCATCACCTTTGATGGTCTCGAGGTGGTCTGGGTACAGGGCGGCGGCCCTGGCGGTGCGAGTTATCTTGGTCTTGGACAGACTGCATGGCTCAGGCGAGCAGACATGGCCGCTCGGGTGGCATGGATGCTGTCATGGGCGGAGCGGTGGTGAGTCGAAGGGGTCGGAGCAATGGGATTCATCACCTGCCCAATCTTTGGACTGGCCGACGGCGGCAGCGACCGCGGTCGTCGTTTCCTCCTTGCAGGCACCGGGACTAAAGGGCCTCTGGGACCGGGGTCGTCGTTTCCTCCTTGCAGGCGAACCGGGACTAAAGGTTTTGAGCTTTAGTCCCGACCCTTTAGTTCCGGTTCCAGAACCGGGGCTAAAGGCCTTTGGGACCGAGATAAATGGCGTCGCCGCGGTTCCTCTTCATCCAGCGTGTTCCTCTTTGGGAAACCTCAACTACAAGAAAAATGCTTATAGGTAGACATTTAGCAGTAGCGCAGGTTAAATGCCCCATGGTACTACTATTTAGCAGTAGCGCGGGGCCAAATAAGCGCTGCAAGAACGTGTTAGCAGTAGCGTGGGTCCCCTCGTGTAGCGCTGCTGTTAATGGGCCATGCCCTCGGCCCCCTTTAGCAGCTATAGCTATAGCGCTGGCCCTCCTCCCCCGCGCTGCTGCTAAGCCCACACCCCCTCGCTGGCCCGCGCGCCCCTCTCTCTCTCTCTCACTCACTCACCCTCACACAATCACACACTCACTCTCTCCCTCAACCCCCCCTTCCCGCTCCGTCCGCCGCCCCGGTGCCCTGCTCCGGCTGCCCTCCGCCGGGCCGTCCCTCCTCCCCCGCCGGCCGCCCCCCTCCCTCGCGCCGGCCCTCCTCCATCGAGAGGTACTCCTCCCTCCTTCCTCCTCCTCTTCCCTCCCTAGTTATAGTTATTAGAGAGTAGTTATTTTGAACCCTATCTAGTTGAAAAAATGTAGGTTCTTAGAACAATGTAGGTTATGATCGAACCCTAGCTAGGACAGATTAGGTAGTATGAACCCTACTTAATTCGTATGAACCCTAGGTTTTTAAATTAGGGCAGCAATTTTAGGTATTTTTTAGTTAAAGCAAATTTTCATGTTATATGCAAATTTGTAGTGGGCATGCCATATTTTGAACATGCCACATTTTGGAATGTCGATTCGTTTCCGTTCTGGCAAATTTCAGGCGCTCGATATGTCCTTCTTTTAGCAAAGGTCATGCCGAATTTTGCTAAGTGTTTATTAATTTTGTTTTTGACGTCGATGATGCCTGCCCCGCATCCTCGTCGTCGACTCGGCGGAGGAGGCCTGCTTGATTATAGGGGTCATGTCCGGGACTGGGCTCCGCCAGGCTGGTACAGGGAGGTGCTACCTTCTGGGGTGCGCAGCTTGGTGAGGAGGCAGCCCGTCGTCAACCCGTACCTTCTTTGGTGGCAGTTGCGTGGGCCAGTGATGGTGCGGAGGCTTTCGTCTCCCGCGGAGGTGGTACGTCAATGTGTCAGCGAGGAGGACCAGCATGTCCGTCGCTACATGGTTGCGTTGGAGGGCAGATTCGACAATACCTGACAGGTTCTTCAGGGATCTCACTGGAGCTATGATCCTGTGATGGTTCCTTCTCTTTAGGTGTCCACCGCCCATGCCGATAGCCGTCGTTCGCTAGGGTTCTAGTTCTATTAATGATGTTATATGTATGCTACTATTCGAGATGTATTAGTGATAATATTCGACGATGTACGGACGCAAGAGATGATTTAGTTTTGCTTATTGAATGCATACTAATTTGTTTTATGATTTAGTTTTGCTTATTGAATGCATACTAATTTCAATACAAATTTGTTTTATGATTTAGTTTTGCTTATTGAATGCACATCTGTTTCAACTATGAAGATAGGAAATATCTGACGACGATAGCAAAAGGGAATTCGGTATGTGCGAATACTGCGAAGACGAGCGTGGTCTGTGCGACGGGCCTCACCTAGAAGATGGTAGGCGCTTCAGAATCGTGCTGGATGAGAACTTCGAAGTGGATACAGTAAGTCACAACGACAAGTCTTTTTTCGTAATTAAGCATGACTTCTGCTTCTTTTGCTTCAACTTATAATTTTAATTTTTACTATTCTACTAGCGTACCCCTGCCACGCAAGAATTTATCTTTTGTTTCAACTATGAATATAGGAAATGTCTGACGACCATAGTGAAAGGGAATTCGGTATGTGCGAATACTGCAAAGATAGGCCTCACCTAGAAGATGGTAGGCGCTTCAACGTCGTGCTGGATGAGAACTTCCAAGTGGATATAGTTAGTCACAACGACAAGTCTTTTTTCGTAATTAAGCATGACTTCTGATTCTTTTGCTACAACTTATAATTTTAATGTTTACTATTCTACTAGCGTATCCCTTGCCATGCAAGAATTTATTGTTGGGGAACGTAGTATTTTAAAATTTTCCTACGATCACGCAAGATCTATCTACCAGATGCATAGCAACGAGAGTGAAGAGTGTGTCTACGTACCCTCGTAGACCGGAAGCGGAAGCGTCAAGTGACGCGGTTGATGTAGTCGAACTTCTTCGCGATTCAACCGATCAAGCACCGAACGTACGACACCTCCGCGTTCAGCACACGTTCAGCTTGATGACGTCCCACGAGCTCTTGATCCAGTTGAGCTTCACGGGAGAGTTTCGTCAGCACGACGGCGTGGTGACGGATATGATGTATCTACCGGCGCAGGGCTTCGCCTAAGCACTGCGACGGAATGACCGAGGTGTGTTTCTGTGGAGGGGGGCACCGCACACGGCTGGAACAATTCAACTTGTGTGTCTTTGGGTGCCCCCTGCCCCCGTATATAAAGGAGCAAGAGGGGAGGGCCGGCCGGCCTCCTATGGTGCGGCTAGGGCAATCCTACTAGGAATAGGATTGCAATCCTATTCCTAGTAGGAGTCCACCAAGAAGGAAGAGAGGGAAAGGAAAAGAGGGAGAGGTGGCACCCCCCAATCCTAGTCCAACTAGGATCCCTAGGTGGGGCGCCGGCCAGCCTCTATGGGCTGCCTCTCTCCTTTCCTCAAGGCCCACTATGGACCATCCCCCCTCGTAGGGGGTTCCGGTAACCCCCTCCGGCAATCCAGTTAAATCCGAAACTTTTCCGGAACACTTCCGGTGTCCGAATATAGTCGTCCAATATATCAATCTTTATGTCTTGGACATTCCGAGACTCCTCGTCATGTCCGTGATCTCATCCGGGACTCGGAACTACCTTCGGTACATCAAAACTCATAAACTCATAATACCGATCGTCATCAAACGTTAAGCGTGCGGACCCTACGGGTTCGAGAACTATGTAGACATGACCGAGACTCATCTCCGGTCAATAACCAATAGCGGAACCTGGATGTTCATGTTGGCTCCTACATATCCTACGAAGATCTTTTATCGGTCAAAACCGCATAACAACATACGTTGTTCCTTTTGTCATCGGTATGTTACTTGCCCGAGATTCGATCGTCGGTATCTCCATACCTAGTTTAATCTCGTTACCGGCAAGTCTCTTTACTCTTTCCGTAACACATCATCTCGTGACTAACTCATTAGTCTTTTGCTTGCAAGGCTTATTGTGATGTGTGTTACCGAGAGGGCCCAGAGATACCTCTCCGACACTCGGAGTGACAAATCCTAATCTTGATCTATGCCAACACCACGAATACTTTCGGAGACACCTGTAGAGCTTTTTTATGATCACCCAGTTACGTTGGGACGTTTGATAGCACACAAGGTGTTCCTACGGTATTCAGGAGTTGCATAATCTCATAGTCATAGGAACATGTATAAGTCATGAAGAAAGCAATAGCAGTAAAACTAAACGATCATAGTGCTATGCTAACGGATGGGTCTTGTCCATCACATCATTCTCCTAATGATGTGATCCCGTTGATCAAATGACAACTCATGTCTATGGCTAGGAAACATAACCATCTTTGATCAATGAGCTAGTCTAGTAGAGGCATACTAGGGACATACTGTTTTGTCTATGTATCCACACATGTACTAAGTTTCCGGTTAATACAATTCCAGCATGAATAAAATACATTTATCATGATATAAGGAAATACAAATAACATCTTTATTATTGCCTCTAGGGCATACTTCCTTCATTTATCTCCTGGATAAGATTGGTTTCTTTACTATGGAAAATATGAAGGTAGAGAGAGTTAACTTGAGGACCGAGCATGGTTGTATTTTTGCCGTATAATTATATAATGCAGACACCTACACCTATTTTGAATGCAAAAATTGGAGAGCACTATGCAAAGTTTATGCATTTGAGCCTGATATGCTTATCACCTTTGATATTCGTCCGGAAGATGAAAGTGAAGGTAATATCGACATCTGGGTCGATGTGCAGAAGACGCCTCCAGTTCTACCGTTATGTGAGTTTCTCAACCATATTTATGTCCTGGATATTGTTTATTAAAAAAATTGACAACTAATTTCTATTGACAGCTTATTTCCATTCAAGCAAACATGTCCGGCGCTTGGTAGACATGACCTACTACTGTCCCGGGGCTGAACTAAACTGCGAGGAGATAAGTCAATATGTTTCATGGCTTAAGGATCTTGATACTGTCAAGACAAATTATTTTTCTGGACTTGAAAATATTAGTACTCAAAACGTGCGACCACTAGCATGCGTATTGTATTACGGTCACATTTATTTAGGAAATATGGTAAGATTTTTACTATTTGTCCTTAGTGCATCTTTTGCAAACATTATTTTTAAGCTAAACTTCATTGCTATGTATGTTACTACGATGTTCTTCAATAGGGACTCCCGATGATAGTTTTGCCTCAATGGATCGAGCATAAAGGTCGCATGACAATGGTTAGCTTACGACCAAGACATCCTACATTGCACTTTAGTGCATTTAAGATTTCTCGAAGCGAGCAAGTCTTAATAGTCAAAGACTGGAGGAAAATTATGAAGGATCGCAACAAAGAAGTACTAGGGGGCAACAATCAGAAGCACGGACCACAATTAGGAGACAGGTTCATCTACATGCTGCAATGTGATGAAGCAGGAGTGCTACACATGTTACACGCTATTTTATCCGAGAGAGAGCAGCAGGAGTGATTAGCTAGCTAGATTGAGTTTGAAGATGATGATGTGCTACACTATGACTAGCTATGATGATTAGACAATGTGGTAATGACTATGATGATTATTAGCTAGTGTTGGTGGTAATTTTCCCTTGCTTGCAACTCCTATGCTGAATTAGAGGGTATGTTGATGCTATTACTAATCATTGTCGGTGAAGCAAATGCATCTGAATTTCCATCCTGCATTGTATTTTTTTTCTAATTAGTTAGCTGTAGCGTGCGGTGGAAATGCAACGCTACTAGTACATACGATAGTAGTAGCGCGGGAGGAGAAAGCATCGCTACTAGTACTTAGAATATCTATAGCGCGGGATAGAAAACGCGCTACTGCTAAAATTTAGTTGTAGCGCCGTAGCAGTAGCGCGGGCACGCACATTACTGGTATGCAAAAAAAAAAAACCACGCTACTGGTAATGTTTTTCCTACTAGTGCTCGATCCTTGAGCATGTGGTGGCGGTTCTTCGGTGACGTTCGCTTCTTCAAGGCTCCGCCTTAGAGTGCTCAGTTGTTCATGGCGTTGACTCTTCGCCGTGATTCGTTCACGGTTGAGGACTCCGGCGGCTTCAAGAGTGGCTCTCTCTTCCTCCTTGTAGATGGCTTGGAGCTGTGTCGGGTGGTGTAGCCATTCTAAACATCATTGTATCTTGCCCTGTGTGTGTTCTGGTGTAGAGTTATATGAGGTTGGCTGTAACTTGATAGTTGTTAAAAAAAATGGGGCAAGAGCCTTTTATATAAATTCGTGAATCAAGAAGTAAATATTGAAAGAAGTTGTGAAGCGTCTCAAACTCGTCAACATGGAGACCCGCGTTGCTTATATTGATAGATCAGGGAGATTACAAGGGTCGTTTGACCTTATTGCAACAACCAGAGATATTACAGTTGGAGGGATAAGAGACAAGGAGATTAAGCAGGAACATCTCCTATCTAGCGTAAGGGCATGTACAATGGTTCTATCTTAGCAATGCCATGTAGGATAAATGATGAGGTGGAGGAGAAAGAAACCACAAGAAAAGACTTGCCTTCTCTTATTTAAGAGAAGACAAGAGATGATCTCTTGGCACAATATGTCTCACCGTATTTTTAGGAATAGCTATTTATTGAAGATAAGGCTAAGAGATGACCCATTGTAGACATGTTTTTTTGTCATATCTAAATTACATACAAAACTTAAGATAAGATTATCTTATCAACCATTGTACATGCCCTAACATCCTAACTAAACCGACTTGACACACAGGTAGGCGCCCTTGTACATACAGAATATAACATGACAAGAATAATATGTCTAACATATATAGCCCAGTCAAACTTGACTCATAGAAAGTGAAAAACCACTTAACTGGCTCGTGAATACAGAAAAATTGGTAGGGACTACAAGCAATGCATGTTTTCCATTTCAGATTCCACAAGCGTACTCCGCCTTCACGTCCTTCAGTATTTTGAGCTTTTGTTAAGTGATATGCTTTCTCATCGCTTCCGCACCTGTAAATTGAAGTCGTATCTAATTCTTTAATTAATATTGTGCTCGAGCCAGAGCTATATAATAACAATCTCAGCATTTTGGGTGGCATGGGGTTTATTGATTTCAGTGTTTAATATGAATTTACCAGAATCTTTGCGTACATACACTGTCGTTCAAAGAAAAAACTGAAACGACCATGTGAGGTCATAGCAAACAAAACGCTAGAGGTATAGTATGTGATTTGGTCACTTTGCTAGTTTGCTTAGTTATCAGTCAAAAGGCCACAAAGTTCCATGGAATATATAAGAAAATAATACTCTTTACGATCCAAATTAAGTCAGGCAGCCTCTATACAATATTCATTATGGAGATCTGCATCAAGGAATTCGGATCGGGTGTGTAGTTAAAGATCAGATTTGTCAGCATTAAGATATCAACATAACATGGTAGTTATCCTCTGTTACATGTTACAAATTTCTGTAGAAAATTGCTACACATGACTCCACTACAAAGCTAGAAGCGACGAGATGTTATAGAGCATTTCCATGCGACCTATTTGAACAATGATACGTTGATCCTTCTAACTCTTCCACTAGAAACCCCCAAACCCCAACTCTGCATTACCTAAAGGAAATTAGGACGATTCACTTATGGATTTGAATCACTACTTTTTCTTCGAGAAAACTTCCAATCTATTTATCAGCTTTCAAGGTAGTACAAAAACACTAGAAGTAAAATTTATATCCAAGTCCGTAGACCACCTAGCTGCTGGAAATTCTCCCTCAGGATCGATCGCATCTAATCATACGAACACACGCGCACGAAAAACTGATAGACAAGGGTCCTTATCGTGCCCTTCTTTTCTCCTCTTTATTTCTTTTTCTCAACTGATGGTATTACAAAACTCACGCACCAGGGTGTGTATATATACACGACCGAGCCTCCAACTTGTGCTACTCGGACTCAAGCGCAAATCATACACATCACCTAGAAGCTAGCACAAGGAAACTGGAAACCGACTCAACCCTGACACGTAAACAACAAGTACAACTCTTAGCCCGACTCAACTAGATAACTTTCCTAATCTAATTACGCGGCCACCCTGATCAGAATAATGCTAATCCTAACCAGACATAACTTTGCCATGCATCCAACGCACACGGTACATCCACTAACTCATCTATGTTTGGACTATTCCAACAATCACCCCCTAATCCAAACATCTGACTCATCACTCGATGAGACACGCAGACGACCCTTTATTCATCTTGTCACGTCCGTTGCCTTCGGTGACGCGACTTACCAGATCAAAACTTCTCTCGTCATGTAACGATGGCCACCACTTCATCGTCACCGCAACTTCAGTTGCATACCAACTCATAGATTTTCACCAACGAATACCCGGACTACCAGCCATGTTGTCACATCTTAGCATGCTACATGCAGACTAAACGCATAGCCTCATGCAGGAACTCAACTTAACTGGTCAGCGTCCATCTTCTCGTTGATATTCATCTTCTCACCGGTTACTTGTATACGGGGAAACACATCTCTTCACCCGCCACATCTTAAATCTTTCTCATTGTCGCCGATGCCGCATCTTTATCGAACGACACCTCCTGTCCAGCGGCAACACAACTCGTCATATACGTGCAACTCATCTTCACCGTATATGAACTCGCCGGAACTCCACGACCATGAACGGAAACACAAGGCACGAATGCCTTTTTCCGCCTGCTCTCGCTCGCAATTCTCATCCGCAAGTGACGCATCTCAACTGCAGCAGAAGACTCACACACCTGAGCTCTTGGGCGCACCTTAGAAGAACTCATGTGCATACGTCGACGATAGCTCGCAACTATGTCGCCTCTTCCTCGCACCCCCGAACGATGACCTCGATGATTTCCTCGGTGTCGCAACTTCGACATCTTCATAACCATCAATAATCACCAACACCTTGCCGACGACAACATGTCGCCCTCCTCCGGGTAGTTCCGTCATCAATCAACCGTCGCCTAGCTTCCGACAACATCCTCACCGCCTTCTTGTCGTCGCTTCGCCGACCGACAACCGCCCGATTCTCCTTGTCTTCGCTTGAACGACAATTGTCTGCTCCTCCTCGTCACTGCATCCCAGCGACTATATCGCCTGCTCTACCTTGTCGCTGCACCACTGAGCGACTATATTGCCCGCTCCTCGCCGCCACACCAGCGACTGTATTGCCTACCCCGAGGCTCTAGTCGGGTTGCCACCCCGGGGCAAGCACAGCTTCACCTCGACCTTGCTCTGATACCAATTGCTGGAAATTCTCCCTCATGATCGATCACATCTAATCATACGAACACACGCGCACGAAAAACTGATAGCCAAGGGCCCTTGTCATGCCCTTCTTTTCTCCTCTTTATTTATATTTCTCAACTCATGGTATTACAAAACTCACGCACCAGGGTGTGTATATATACATGACCCCAGCCTCCAACTTGTGCTACTCGGACTCAAGCGCAAACCATGCACATCACCTAGAAGCTAGCACAAGGATACTACAAACCGACTCAACCCTGACACGGACGTACACAGCAACACACGTAAACAGCAAGTACAACTCTTAGCCGGACTCAACTAGATAACTTTCCTAATCTAATTACGCGGCCACATTGATCAGAATAATGCTAATCCTAACCAGACATAGCTTTGCCATGCATCCAACGCACACGGTACATCCACTAACTCATCTATGTTTGGATTATTCCAACACTAGCGACGACTACAAGCACTGAAGCTAGCCGAAGTCGCGTCGCCGTCATCGCCCCTCCCTCGTCGGATGTAGGCAAACATTGATGTAGTAGAGAGTCGGGAAGTCGTTGTGCTAAGGCCCCATAGGTCCAGCGCACCAGAACAACAACCGCCGCCGATGAAGAGAAGTATAGACCGGAAGGATCCAACCTGCAGACACACAAACGTAGAAGAACGAAGACCGAATCCAGTTGGATCCACCGAAGACAAACGCTGACCGGATCCCACAAGATCCGTCGGAGACAAACCTCCACACGCCATCTGACGATGCTTCAAACATCACCGGGACGTGGGCTAGACGGGGAGGACCTTATTCCATCTTCAAGAAGCCGCCGCCGCCTCGTCTTCTTGAGCAAGACACAAACCCTAACAAAACTCAGAAAAGCATCTAAAAACGGAGCCCTCCCGCCGGCAAAGGGCCGGGATCCACTGTGCCTCCATGGTCCAAGGACCATAGGAGATGAGGCGGACCGGCGGCGCCTGCGAGAGGCAAAGGAAACCCTAGATGGGATTTGAATCACTACTTATAACAGGTATTAGGCTTACAAGAACATTCTATTGTATATTAGTAAGAGGAAGAAGGGTTAAATATCTTTAGACTCAGTGTGTCATATTACAATATTCGAGTAGTAGACGAAGTAGATGAAGCTAATGTAGGAGATATGCCCTAGAGGCAATAACAAATGTTATAAATTATCTCACTGTTCATAATTAGGTTTATGTTCCATGCTATAACTGCTATGGTTCTCGAGTCTGCAAATAAAACGAGGCTCGGAGGAAGACTCATATGCACGTGTGGAATAATAAACGATAAAATGTATTCCTGGTCTGGCCTCTAAGACTAGCTCAAGTGTTGCATGATGGTTCTGTTTTCCTGATCATGGGCATGTCTATGCCAGCAACTTTGAGGGCACAATGTTATAGGAACATTTGTGTTGAATCGACCCGAATTGATGTTATGCTATGAGATACTTTCGTCACAAGTTAATGGTTAATAACACAGGAAGTTAATGTTTGCATAATTCCTTAGACCATGAGAGTATCGAGTTCCTTCATGCTTGATTCATGAACTTTGGGGTTTGTTAAACGTCATCCGTAACTGGATGGCTATTACGGCGGCTTACGGGTTCATGGGAAAGTATGGCAAGTAACTTGATAGCTCAAGATTGGGATTTGCTCCTCCGTCGATGGAGAGATATACTCGGGCCCTCTCGGTGTAACGGTATCCATCATCGTCTTGCCAGACACAGGGTGATTTGATCACTGGGATGCCGGAACACGAAAACGAGAAAAGAGAACAAAACCGGTAACGAGGTAACTTGCATAGTGGACAAAGTGTTGGCCCACAGTGATGCAATAAATCTCACCTCGGGTGTTTGTGACATATCGCGAAGCAAAAGGAATAGCTCACGGCAACTGGAGGTTCACTCGAATATTTATTCATGTGGGTATAGGGGGTCAATATGGGTGTCCACGGCTCCGATGTTGATCATTGATCGGAAGTGTTTCCGGGTCATGTCTATACTTCACTGAACCTATAGGGTCACACGCTTAAGGGTCATCTATCTGCTGAATACTAGACAGGGAGTCTGAGAGAAAATCACCGAAAAAGTTTCGGAGACAACGGAAGAGTTCCGGAGAGAGAACACCGAAAGAGTTTCGGTAAAACCGAAAAGATGTTTCGGAATATATTATGAGGTCAAAAAGGGTTTCGGCACCGCATGGAAATTATCAGAGGGTGCCAGAATTGGTCTGGGAACTTCTGGGAATTTTCAGAGAGAAAAACCGGAAATGTTCCGAAACTGCCGTAACCGCTGTTAATGCTTTCCGCTGATAAAAACCACAGCACCGAAAATGTTTCGGATCATGCCCAGAATAATTTTAGAGGGTACCGGAAATGTTCTGGGACCTTCTGGAATTTTTCAGAAAAAAGTTTCGCGGAAAACATCTTGTCTCAGCGCGAGGGGACAAGATCCCACGAATCGGGGGTTGCATGTTTGGTGGCTTTTTGTCTAGGGAGCATGCATGTTTTATGGAGACATGTTGGTGGCTTGTTGGGGGGGCCCCCCCCATGGGGGGGCAAGGTGTTGGGCTGCCATGGGAGTGTCCCCTTGGTGCCCCCCTTGTGTTACCATTATGCCCTTTCATGTGTGACATGAAGCTTGGGTATTTTGGTATTTCCACGTCCCACCCCACCCCTTGCCTTGGCCTATAAAAGGAGGAGTTGGGGCTGCCATCTCCTTCATCCCTTGTTCTTACACAAGCCATGCATGATCTGGCATTCTCTCTCCCTCCCACGAAATAGTTTCGTAGTGCCGAAAGGCTGTCTGGGTTCCGGCAGGAACTAGTTCTGGACGGCGAAGCCCTGCCGGATAGATGAGACCGTATGTGTGCAACTCTGTAGAGAGATCGTAGTTTCGGTCTTAGTTCGTGAGTGCCTCCCGAAGGGCTGTCCGTGTGACCGTCCGAGTTTCGAAGGTCCTCCCGAAGGGCTGTCCGAGTGACCGTTCGAGTTTCGAAGGTCCTCCCGAAGGGCTGTCCGCGACACCATCCGGGGGACTGTTCGACCGTCTCCCGGAGGGCTGTCCGAGGAGAAGATGAGGGTATACATCCTCGCGGTTGGGAGGTTGTAAATCCTAGCTGCGGGGATCTGCACCAACGATCGTCATCGACTCTACTTCCGCTGCGCTACGAGTCGGTAACGAAACAGATCAAACCTTGTATGCAGTCTTCATAGTGGTCCTGGGCTGGTGCGTAGGTCGGAAATTTTTGTTTTCTGCTGCGTTACCCTACAGTGGCATCAAGAGCCGTGCTATGCGTAGATGCAGGTTGCGATCTAGAATACATGGAGATGTATGGGTGTTGCACAATATAATTAGGTAGTAGATAAGATCTATTACTGAAAATTATTTGTGCGGGTAGCAGATGAAATCTGTTACCTGATGTTCTTGTTGCTTCCCTTAAATTTGCGTAGTCCTGATCTTGACAGCATTGTGGAATCTGACAAAGTTCTGGCAATCCGCGATCCTTTCATGCTACTCCTGAGTATGCTGATTGACAGATCAACGAAGTGCTAACAGTTCTTTGGGTTCCACTTTAGTCAAAGAAAGATGGATGTTTCGCAGACGAAAGGACAATGCAGATATGATCTGCACGGGGGTCATGCGTATGACGAAGTTCAGTATGGGGCTCGAGATTTTATTATCTCGTGTTTCATACACCCCGCAAAAGTTAATCTAGCGACTTGAATTATCATGCTTGATGATGGACGTTGGTAGCTTCGGTTTGTTTCGAAACCTTAGAAGCCACGTAAGATAAACTTTTGTATGAACCGATTAGAGGCGTCTAACTTGGTTTTGCAGGAGGGTTTGCATGTGCATGTGATGTGGTATAGCAGAGCTCATAATAATTTGATTATGTATGAGATGACTATATGATGTAAATTAATTAACATGACCTGCGTGTCATGATTCGGCATGATGGCTGGAGCCATATGATTGCACTTTAATGACCTGCGTGTCAACCTTGTGTAATGCATTTATTTTATCTGCTATAGAAATAGCAATATTATCTGGTGCATCGACAAGGTGGTGGCAATCTTCGCGAAGGTGAATACCGACGCGAATGCCGAAGACGAAGAAATGAAAGACTTCTCCGTCAGAAAGGGCTATACCATATCATGCTATTATGAATTGCCTGAGATGTTTATCCCTTTGATGCACCCTTCTTGATTGCGCGGTAGTCGCTTTTATTAGGGTGATCTCTCACAAAAATATCAAGTAGTTAGTGTTCTCCCAAGTGTAGCACCGTCACGGCACCTAACTTTTCGGGGTATCACATGGATGCATGGGTACGAACGATTAGGGAAGTGTGAGGCGGGTGAGTTGAGACCTCGCAGCGAGATCACTTGGTTGTCTTGACGTTCAGGCATGAAAGTCATGAGCTCGGAACACACGCATCGAAAGATGAACAAGAGTCACATAGAGATGTGATTGGCAAGTTGGCCTACCGATTGCAATTCTCGTCACTTGAGATGGATGCATCCTTGGCGTTGAATTGTAATATGGATCTTGAATCACTCACAATCAATTATGAGAGATATTGATTTGAGTGGGAGCGCACTGCAGAATTAACTTGTTTAATTCTCAGTGCAATTAATTATGAACACTGTCTAAGTGTGATTTGCATAATAGTTGTAGAATAATGGCTCGCATTTCCACCTTCCCTATTAAAATTGAATAGCTGTTAAATATCTGGTTAAAACTTTACGGTTGGTAACGTAATGTGAGGATTGTCCTCAAGAGTGCCGAGAAGGACTTTGTCCTATCGCATGCTTTCGGTATTCTCCCGCTAATGCCATGGATCATGTGACTCTCGTCCTTCGATCCAAAAGCTAGAATTCCGTTTTCAGTCAAGTGCATACGTTTGCTTCCATGAGACCCGAACTTCGAAAGTTTGGATAGTTATGTGATATTCATGGAATCTGAAAATCATTTTCAGATACAAACAAAGGCTAACAGATATGTGATATCCAAAGCAGTGTTTGTTTGCAAACTATTAGTAAAGGAGTTTACTATGCATTAGACTGATAAGAGAGGGATCCAGTAGAACGCCTGTCATATGATGAAAGGTGAATAAAACAACAACTTAAAGAGAAAGGAAGTGTCCGAAGGGTGTTAGTAAGACTTTCACGCCTAGGAAGTCCGGGGCTAACGCCACTCTTAAGTTGGGTGCTTCTTCTGAGAGTAGGAGAAATACTAAAAGTTAAACTATTAGAAGTATAAAGGCAAAAAGAAAGAAGACTGGAATATCCAGCTCATGTATGAATGTCATACAAGTTTTTGATGTATAGATGGCTGGTCAAAGATATAGTTCTTGGGAATTATGATTAAACTGTTAATCACTAATTCTTGGGTATTGTGAGTTAATCACAAAGATACCCGCTCGATTGCATTCTGATGCAACTCGATGTAAGAACTACTATGGCCTAAGAGACTAGCCAGGAATGAGGTTTAGGTATACACAGGGAACATAGTAAATGTTACTATACCTTCCATCGGTGTATTACCGTCTGTATTAATTTTCATAATTCATTTAGAGTTTTACACACTCTAGCCCATTGCATAAGGTATCTTGCAAGAAGGTTGTTCATAAGAGAACTTCTGATGTTCGGTGTTATGAACAACATAAGGGCCATACTTTCATTATGAATGAGATGTATGTTATGAATGTTGATAATAATATATTACCTCTGTGTTTACTTTCACAATTCATTTTAGAGTTTCATACACTCTAGCCCATTGCACAATGTTTGTTGCAAAGGAGTTGTTCATAAGAACAACAATTGTTGTTTAGTATTATGAATAACATGAAGGGCCATGCTTCCATCCAAGATGGGATGTATGTTATGAATATTGATGGTAATATGATACATCCATAACACTGACGCTAAATGTCGCAAGACTAAAAGAATACCACACAAGTGTGGCACTACATTTGGTCACATTGGAGAAACCCGCATGGAAAATTCCATTATGATGGATTTTGAAGTCGTTTGATTTTGAATCATCTGACACTTGCAACTTTCCTCCGAAAAGTGAAGTGACTGAAATACCGTTCACAGGCCATAAGGAACGAGTAACAAACTTATTGGTGATCATACATTTGATGTGTGTAGTCGGATAAATGTTGTTAGTAGTGGATTTATCTATCTTCAGAAATGACTCAAGTAGATATATGGATATTTACTTGATGAGACGTAAGTCTGGATCTTTTGAAATCATTCGAAAGGTTTTCAAAACTGAAATAGAAGTTATTGTAACAAGAAAATTATGTTTCTACAATTTGATTGCAGAAAGGAATTTTTTGAGTTACAAGTTTAGCGAATGTCTGATGAGTTGTGAAAGGGGTTTCATAACTTGCACTTCCCGGAACACCACTGCAAAGTGGAAAGTCTGTGAAGATGTAATCAAACCATTTATGACATGGTAAGATCAAAGATGACATAAATAAATTTGCCATTATCCCTTTTAAAGAGTGATGCTTTAGAGACTGCGGCTTTTACACTGAAAAGAGCTCCGTCGGGTCTGTTGAAATGAAGCCATGGTATGGTATGCCCAACCATGTTATATCTTTTCTTAACATTTGAAATATGGGGCTTGTGTAAAAGGTTACAAACCTATTCCAAATCAGACAAGTGCTATTTTGTAGGTTATCCCAAGCAATTGGGTATTCCTCCCTCACTATACCGAGGCAAATAGTTTTGCCACGAAACGGTATGCTTTTAAAGAGAATAGTTCTTTCAAAAAGGTGAGTGGGAGGACAGTGCAAACTCGACGAGATAACAGTATCTTCGTCATCAGGTCAAAGGAAAGAAACCTTGGAAGTAATTCCGGAGTTTCCTACTGCGACTGATACGAAAGTCTCTACAATAAAATGTATGGACTTCGGTCGAACTTGCAGCTGAACCATGTAGGCAAGGCTCGTGCAAACCTCTCAGGTGCGCAGACGAGATATTGTTGTTGGACAACAGTATACCTATGATACACAAAGAAAGCGTTGATGGGCCCTGACTCCGGAATTGGCTAAATGCCAATACAATCCGAGATAGTTTCCATATAAGTGATTCAAGATTAAAACCTTGATACACCCTTCGGAAGACTTAGAGTCTAACGAATATTTATGGAACTTAAACTGATACGGATAAAATGTTTATCCATAAAGCTCGACTTGTTGCAATAACAAGTTCAAGGAGTTGACTACGATGAGGTTGTTTCGTCGTAGCGATGCTTAAAGTCGGTTCGGGTTGAACTAGCAATTAATGCATATTTCAATCTTGAGATATGAAACATGGATGACAATAAGATTTCCATCTAATGGAAATGAAACCTAGGACTTGTATGTGATACAGTCCAAAGTAGGTTGTCGATCCAGAGGATGCTAGTAGGTATGCAAACTTCAGAGTTCCAGCGATGGACAGAAGAGAGCAAAATGGAGTTGGAATCTTCGTGTTTTGATGAAATGGTCAAAAGGGGTTTTGACTTCATCAATGGGTAACGAAGATGCTTGTAATTCAAGAAAGTAAGTGGGAGCACAATAATATTTCTAAAAACCTTGTGTGCTTGATACATTGGTAATTGGAAATAAATTTCTTGACACGAATTAGGACTTCATTTGAAAATAGTTTTTCGATGAAGTGCTTAGGCTAAATAGCCTTGATATTAGGCATGATGATCTATGGAGATAGATTTACCTAATGGGGCTAAGCAATGAATACATATTGACAAGATGCTAAAACCTTTTAGCATATAAAACGCCAAGGAGTGATTCTTGCCGAAGTCACATGGAAAGAGTTTTTGCAAGACTCGGTGTCCCAAAAACACCGATGAGCAAAATACATGATGGAGATTCCACACACCTTCGTGTTTGGATTAATCATGTATTCCATGGTATGTAAAACAACCAGATATGTCCGATACTCCAAAGGTGTTGAGAGTATGGATACCTAAGTGATCAAAGTACTGATCATGGGACAACAGTGAAAGATGTTTTTGAGTACTAGAGTAAGTACTGATGACATGGTTTCTCGCAAGCGGAGATCATGAAGAGTTCGTTGTAAAATGTTACATCGATACAGTCTTCATCTTTTCCCCGTGCGATTTTCGATTTAAATTAAGGGTTTTGTGTAACACACATTGTGGTGGCACAGTTAGTTGGAAAATGTTCCAAACAAGTTACTGTGGCGAATTCTATAACAAAGGCGAAGTATGTTGCCGCTTTTGAAGCGACAAAGAAGATGTTGAATCATATAGTTCATTCATGAACTTAGTATGGTTCCAAGATGGCTTTTGTCAATGGGACACTACTGCAGGTAGTTGCTCCATAACTCAGTCTGAGGAATCCAGGTTCGACCTGTGATTCGCATACATACAAAGCGAAATCCACACAAAATATGAATTTTGTGAAGGCGTGAAAACGCGGACGATATGCAAAGATACACACGGAGCTGAAGTCGTCAGATCCGTTGGACATCAGGCTATACCACAAGCGAAGCATATTTACACCAATGTGCCATAGGTGTAAAGTGCATTAGCATTGACTAGATTATTGACTCTAGTGCAAGTGGGAGTCTGTAGGAGATATGCCCTAGAGGCAATAATAAATTCTATTATTTATCTCACTGTTCATAATTAGGTTTATGTTCCATGCTATAACTGCTATGGTTCCCGAGCCCGTATATCCATAAAGGCTCTGGGGGAAACCCATGTGCACGTGTGGAATAATAAACGGTAAAAAGTATTCCTAGTCATGCCTCTAAGACTAGCTCAAGTGTTGCATGATGGTTCTGTTTTCCTGATCATGGGCATGTCTATGCCAGCAACTTTGAGGGCACAATGTTAGAGAAACATTGGTGTTGAATCGACCCGATTGATGTTATACTATGAGATACTTTCGTCACAAGTTAATGGTTAATAACACAGGAAGTTAATGTTTGCATAATTCCTTAGACCATGAGAGTATCGAGTTTCTTCATGCTTGCTTCATGAACTTTGGGGTTTGTTAAACGTCATCCGTAAATGGGTGGCTATTACGGCGGCTTACGGGTTCATGGAAAAGTGTGTTAAGTAACTTGATAGCTCAAGATTGGGATTTGCTCCTCCGTCGATGGAGAGATATACTCGGGCCCTCTCGGTGTTACGGTATCCATCATCGTCTGGCCAGACACAGGGTGATTTGATCACTGGGATGCCGGAACACGAAAACGAGAAAAGAGAACAAAACCGGTAACGAGGTAACTTGCATAGTGGACAAAGTGTTGGCCCACAGTGATGCAATAAATCTCACCTCGGGTGTTTGTGACATATCGCGAAGCAAAAGGAATAGCTCACGGCAACTGGAGGTTCACTCGAATATTTATTCATGTGGGTATAGGGGGTCAATATGGGTGTCCACGGCTCCGATGTTGATCATTGATCGGAAGTGTTTCCGGGTCATGTCTATACTTCACTGAACCTATAGGGTCACACGCTTAAGGGTCATCTATCTGCTGAATACTAGACAGGGAGTCTGAGAGAAAATCACCGAAAAAGTTTCGGAGACAACGGAAGAGTTCCGGAGAGAGAACACCGAAAGAGTTTCGGTAAAACCGAAAAGATGTTTTGGAATATATTATGAGGTCAAAAAGGGTTTCGGCACCGCATGGAAATTATCAGAGGGTGCCAGAATTGGTCTGGGAACTTCTGGGAATTTTCAGAGAGAAAAACCGGAAATGTTCCGAAACTGCCGTAACCGTTGTTAATGCTTTCTGCTGATAAAAACCACAGCACCGAAAATGTTTCGGATCATGCCCAGAATAATTTTAGAGGGTACCGGAAATGTTCTGGGACCTTCTGGAATTTTTCAGAAAAAAATTTCGCGGAAAACATCTTGTCTCAGCGCGAGGGGACAAGATCCCACGAATCGGGGGTTGCATGTTTGGTGGCTTTTTGTCTAGGGAGCATGCATGTTTTATGGAGACATGTTGGTGGCTTGTTGGGGGGCCCCCCCCCCATGGGGGGGCAAGGTGTTGGGCTGCCATGGGAGTGTCCCCTTGGTGCCCCCCTTGTGTTACCATTATGCCCTTTCATGTGTGACATGAAGCTTGGGTATTTTGGTATTTCCACGTCCCACCCCACCCCTTGCCTTGGCCTATAAAAGGAGGAGTTGGGGCTGCCATCTCCTTCATCCCTTGTTCTTACACAAGCCATGCATGATCTGGCATTCTCTCTCCCTCCCACGAAATAGTTTCGTAGTGCCGAAAGGCTGTCTGGGTTCCGGCAGGAACTAGTTCTGGACGGCGAAGCCCTGCCGGATAGATGAGACCGTATGTGTGCAACTCTGTAGAGAGATCGTAGTTTCGGTCTTAGTTCGTGAGTGCCTCCCGAAGGGCTGTCCGTGTGACCGTCCGAGTTTCGAAGGTCCTCCCGAAGGGCTGTCCGAGTGACCGTTCGAGTTTCGAAGGTCCTCCCGAAGGGCTGTCCGCGACACCATCCGGGGGACTGTTCGACCGTCTCCCGGAGGGCTGTCCGAGGAGAAGATGAGGGTATACATCCTCGCGGTTGGGAGGTTGTAAATCCTAGCTGCGGGGATCTGCACCAACGATCGTCATCGACTCTACTTCCGCTGCGCTACGAGTCGGTAACGAAAATGATCAAACCTTGTATGCAGTCTCCATAGTGGTCCTGGGCTGGTGCGTAGGTCGGAAATTTTTGTTTTCTGCTGCGTTCCCTTACAGCTAATGCTATTATATCCACTCTGTGTGTCATAATACATTGACCCAATCTGGGAGAGACCGATGTCACCAACAGTGGTCGGAGTAGACGAAGTGGTCGGTGCAGATGACGACGACGCTGAAGATGGGCTGCTGCTAGACGAAGATCAAGGAGGTGGACGTGCGGCGGCGTCAGCCGATGAAGAGCGGCGGCGGCTAGGTTTGGAGCACGGCGGTGGTGTTCAAACTAGGCGAGGAACCAGACAACGCGACGAAGACTGGCATGGCCACTGGCGTTCCCGCGCCAAGGTAGGTGGTGCGGCGCATGCCACGGAAAGTCGACGCGCGGGGACGGCGGTGGACCGCGAGCCGCGGTTCCACGGCCCGAAGGGGCGACGCGGCGACATCAGGCGAGTCGAGGCGACGGCGGGAAGACCTCGGGGCGGCAGCAGGGACCGTGGGCTGCGGCGCTACAGCCTGAACGGGCGGTGGAGCGTGGGTCAGTGCAACTTTGGGGACGGCCTCGGGGCGGCGGTGGGGACAGGGTATCGCGCCACTATGGCCCGAAGGGGCGACGCAATGGCGACACGCAAGTCGATGGAACTGCGAGGAGAACCACGGGGCGGCACGCAGCGGTAGCCCGTTGCTCAATCGTGGAGGGACGCGCCGAACTCGTGGACGACCTGCATAGGACCTATGGAGGCGCGTGCAACCGACAGGCCAGGTCGATAGCATGGCATCTAATTTTGACGAAATGTTGATTCACTTCCATTGCGTCTTCTCTTATTGTTAATATGAATGAGTGCGAAAGTTTTGATTAAACGTTGGTTCACTTCCATTTCATCGAATTTCTTGCATTCAATACGTCCAATTTTTAGCAAAGGTTGTGCCAATTTTGTTTTATTTATAAATGGCGATGTCCGGTTGATGAATTTCATTTCGGTTTTGTTGCCTTCTTTTACAGTGAATAGAAATGTGTGATGAAGTTTCGACAAAATGTTGATTCACTTCCATTTTATCAAATTTTTGGTACTTAATATGTCTCCTTTTGAGCACTCATTTAGGATGCAATCTTCATTCTCCATATAAAAGATGGCGAGACATACACGGTCTCGGAGTGAGGCTTTGACTTCCCGAGAGGATGAGACAAGTTATGCTTATGAGTTGCACGAGGAGACCGGTCGTGCTGCAGATGGAGGGGTAGATGGGGATGAAGATTCAGATGTTGTTGAAGAGGAACTGCAAGATGGGGAAGGATACTCCGACAATGGTGCAAGATGGCCAACATTTGGGAGAACAGTTTGATTTTTTCGATAAAGGGCTTTTCATTGAATTGAAATATCGAGTTGATACAGCCGCATCAAAGATAACCCGGCCTCTGCATAACAAGATGCACACGGCCACAGTACCACGTCCAAGAAACAAAAAAGAACCAAAAAGGCTGGGCGCCCGAAGTATCAAGCAAAGGAAAAAAGATGGCCTAAGGTGGTGCCTGGCCTAACCGAAGGTCACACCGCCATCCATGGGGGTAGAAAATATCCCTGGCCGAGCACTCCAACCTGGAAGAAGCCATCATAAAAAAGTCTCTGTCCTCCGGCCTCTGCAGGATAGACCACATGCGGAGCCATCGCGAGCATATATGAATTACCTGCATGGGAGAAGAAACACTTTTATGGTTAAAAACAAAGTCATTTCTGGTTTGCCACAACACCCAGCATAAGGCGGCCGCGCCCGCAAGAATGTGCTTAGAAAATTGTTTATCTATTCCCCACAGCCAGTTTCCAAACATATTCCGGACACTACGTGGAGGGTATAAGTTGGAAGCAACTTGGACTATTGCCCAGACCGATCTTGCAAACTTGCAATCAAAAAAGAGGTGTTTAATGGACTCATTATGATTGCAAAAGACACATTTTTTGCTGCCTTGCCAGTTTCGGCGAGCTAAATTATCCCTAGTTAAGATAACCCCTTTGTTGAGAAACCAAAGGAAAATCTTCACTCTTAGAGGAATCTTAAGCTTCCACAATTTTCTATTATCCGATGGAACCTCGTTATGAACCAGTGCATCATACATGGATTTAACTGAAAATCTACCATTGAGATGCAAATTCCATTTAAAGATGTCCGAATCGGCCGACAGTTGGACCGCTTCCAAACGAGTCAGCAGATTGTTCCATACGTTCAAACGAGGACCAGAAATCGTTCTGCGAAAATAAATATCGGGATGTGCGTGCCCCAATACCTGCTTGATTGTGACAAACTTATGTCTAACTATTCGATATAAGCTTGGGTATTGCACATTTAGAGGAGTAGTACCTAGCCAGGTGTCTTCCCAGAAACGAATCTGGGAACCATCCCGGACTGAGAACAGTTTGATAGTGCTGTAGAGTTGGATGAGACAATTTGTTTTGTTTTCTACTACGTTTCCCAACACCCAGACGCACAACTAGCCAACGAGTGCGCTCGGCTACAGGGCAGGCTAGTATGACCCTAGCAACAATAGGAACAACAAGGAGCGGCTCGTCCTTGCTGGGCCTTGGTTGTGAATCTCCGGCGTGGCCACACCTGCCGGTGAAGAGGATGCTGGGAGAAAGGAGAAGTGGGTTAAATAAGACGTGTGGCTAAGGCTGATTGTAATGGGGAGTATCATACACTAGTATCATGCATGTGATACTAGTGTATGATACTATATCCGTAGTGTATAGTATCATAGGATAGTAAATTTATTGCCATGCATGACACATAGTACGTAGCACATCATTTAATATGATACGGTATCATGATATGATACTCAACTCTCTCTTTCTTCATTTAATTCTATGATACCTCATCAAAATTACCTAATTGGCATGCATGATACTACTTATGATACTCCCATTACGGGCAGCCTAATAGGTGGGATCCAGTCCCTGAGCAAGGCAATACATTGACTAAGGCTAATTTTCGCCACATCAGCCCGACAAAATTTGTCCCACCCGTCAGTTCCATTGCTACATACGGCTCAGTTCCGAATTAGTGTGCTTTGTAACTCACGTGCCGCGGAAGTGGTGTTTTTTCTTTTTGTGATTGTGGATAAAAGGTGTGGCAATCAATTACCCTAGCCACAAATATGCTGGTTTTGAGCAATTTACTCTTATCGCCTCTCACTTTGTTGATGGTACAGTCAAAATCCTATCTGTTTTAGGTATTTTTTGAGGGATAAATGTTTTACTTGATTGCTCAATGTCGATGGGAAAAGTTACAGCATCATGGGGCTCTAGTAGCCAAGCACGTCTACCTTTACTGAAAGAGATTGAAAATTTGTACGTACTGCAAATTCAGAGAGAGCCGTATTATGATTGGGCCGACCGAGGCAGCCTGTGCCTGGCCCAGGTGTTAATTTACAAACACTTGGCCAGCTATCTCGAGCGTCCGCACCGACGGTGGCCCTCCATTCTACCCACCGTCGCCCTCGGCAATGAATGCCGCCGGCTGGCCAAGGATCACATGGCGTCGACGGCGACTCAACAATCTGTACTGTATATACGGAGTACATGATTTATATCTATTGTTATTACTGATATATATGGTGTTGTATAGCCTGCCGACACGACGTGCATCGTGCATGCATGGTTGAGTGGTGGAAGATCGCAAAGTAGGGTTTCTGTTTTGGCATCGACAGCTCCTAAACCGGACATGGGATGGGGGGATTCAGTTCTTACTGCATGCAGCACCTTCATGTTTGTAGGGTCTGCAAGTCATTGGCTCTCGCATTTTATCGATGGTAATGGTATTATTTAACACCGATCGATAAGTAAGCAGTGTAGCATAGAATGAAACTGAGAGAGTGCTGTTAATTACCGTGTTGCCTGACTTCTATGTCTTCCTTGTGTAGTAGCCTCCAGTTCGACGAACTCCCTTGTCCACATATACCGTCCCCCTCAGCCATCAATGGCGCCGTGGAATATATAGTCACATTGCAACGAAGGCGCGCGAAGCCGCTCAGCCGTTGCTCTCCGGCATGAATGCCGCCGGTGAAGAATCACATGGCCTTGAAGGCGACGCCCCCTTCCCCAACCCCTGCTCGACAGCTTGCGTCCTACGCTACGCCTCCACCCGCTGTGATGGTCGAGACGGGGCAAATTTGACTATTTTGACCTGTTGTGGCAACAAATTCACAAAATGAACCGTTCGCGAAACTATTTCACTCCCGTAACCCTTTTGTGCAGCGCCCGCCACGACGGCGCTGCACCCTTCTGTGCAGCGCCTGCAACAGAGGCGTTGCACGCCTGTCCACCGTGGCAGCCCCTGGCCCGCACCCAGGCTGTGCAACGCCTCCCACTCAGGCGCTGCACATTGTAATGTGCAGCGCCCCCGAGCCAGGCGCTGCACAGGCAGTTATCCACTGGACCCCCACTCCCCCACCCACACTCTCTCCCACTCCCCCACCCGAGCTTAGGCCCCACTCCCACTCTCTTCCCCTCTCAAATCCTCTCTCAAATCTTGCTTATTTGAAGAATTTGTCCGTGGATTTCGGAGTCAAGCCCTCCCTAAAGGTAATCACCTCCGATCCCCTTGTTTTGATCCAAGAAATGTTATCAAATTGCTCAAATGTTGCTAGTTTTGCTTGGATATAGTGATTTGAATGGAGAAGTGAGATTTAGTGATTTGGGGTGCTCTATGTGTGTTCTTATGGGTGTTCTTATTTTGTTGTTAGGGTTAGGTTATGGTTAGGGTTATGGTTAGGGTTATGGTTAGGGTTATGGTTAGGGTTAGGGTTAGGATTAGGGGGTTGTTTGATATATATATTATGGTTTTCATCATTTGGTAATCTTTGCATTTAGTACTCATGAAAGCAATGTTACCTTGTGTTTTTGGAATGCTTATAGGGATGGGAAGAACATGTGTGTATGTTCATCATGGGGACAAAGACGCATTTTTGAAAGGAAATATTGAACCGGACCCGGATGAGCTTGACATTGTGTTTGATAGTAGTCCTAGCTATGCGGAGCTCTTGCAACAAGTTAGGAAAGAATTGAATTGGATGGACCTTAGTGATATCGTTGAGTTGGAGGGAAGGCATAATGTAGGCTATGGAATGCATGTCCGTTGGAAGACAATGCGCGTCAACTCGGAGCAACGTTGGGTTGCATACAAAGAAACGGTGGCCGAATCACTTGACAAGGCTCTTGAGTTATTTGCAACGAAGAAGGTTGATTCAAGTTTGCATTTGGACTTGAACCGGGAACCTTCCCCTTTGGTTCATAGTAGCCCTCCACCCTTTAAGCGAGATGCAATTGATGAACCTCCTTTGGTTCATAGTAGTCCACCACCCTTGATGCGAGATGAAATTGATGAACCTCTTTTGACCCAAGAAGTGCGTCAAACATTGAGTCCGTTTATCTGTGCGTCTCGTGCGTGCGGCGATGGGATAACTGCCTGTGCAGCGCCTGGCTCGGGGGCGCTGCACATTATAATGTGCAGCGCCTGGGTGGGAGGCGTTGCACGGCCGGGTGCGGGCCAGGGGCTGCCACGGTGGACAGGCGTGCAACGCCTCTGTTGCAGGCGCTGCACAGAAGGGTGCAGCGCCGTCGTGGCGGGCGCTGCATAAAAGGGTTACGGGAGTGAAATAGTTTCGCTGACAGTTCATTTTGTGAATTTGTTGCCACAACAGGTCAAAATAGTCAAATTTGCCTCGAGACGGGACCTCAAGCTCCCTCCTCCAACCCCTGCTCGACAGCTTGTGTCTACTCGCCGGCCCCGCAGGCAGAAACAGGTAGCGCCAGCCAGAGAGATGGTTGAGCGTGCGTTGATGATTGACTGATTTCTCGGTATATATCTCCCTCGCCGGATCTGCATCGGCTTCAAGCTTCTTGCTCGCTGCTCACCACCGAAGGTACTTAATCGATTCTAGCTCCATATCTCCATTAGTCCATTTGGTTCAAGGTACTTAATCGATTCCAGCTCCACCGCACTACTATTTTATTTTTTTCTCTCTAAAAGTGTCGGTTTTATTTCAAGGTAATTTTTTTTTGCACTGTCTTTTTTCTTTCCCTTTGGAATTGTTGCTAGTTTCTAGTGACCGGATCTGATTATCCTTTTTTCCATGGCTATAAACCAATTTTTAGCATGATGTTGATGTCGTTGGTTAATGTGTAACAGCAAGTAATACGGAGGTCTAATTTTGTTTGCACGCTTGTTTCCAGTACCAACTCAAACGAACTGAGCCCTGCAACTAATGGCCGGGGTTCTGGATGCTTTGGCATCCTAGGTGACCAGCATGCTTGCCGAGATGGCCAAAGAGGAGGTGGCCATGCTAATGGGCATGTCCGATGAGATCAAAGACCTAAGCATCAAGCTTGGGGACCTAAAAAATTTCCTTGCTGATGCTGATAAGAGGAACATCACCGAAGAGAGTGTGCGGGGATGGGTGGGAGAACTGAAGCGTGCCATGTACCAGGCCACCGACATCGTCGACCTATGTCAGCTCAAGGCCATAGAGCAGGGTCCATCCAAGGACATGGAATGCCTTAACCCACTCCTCTTTTGCATGCGAAACCCCCTCCACTCTCACGACATCGGCACCCGCATCAAGGCATTGAACAAGGAGATGGATAGCATCTGCAAGCGGGGCAAGAAATTTAAATTTGCCAAGCTAGAAGCCTACCAAGACATGAAGATGACTCGATCTCTCGCCACCGACCGCAAAACAGATTCATTGATGGAGCGGTCAGGTGTTGTTGGCGAGAAGATCGCGGAGGACACAAGAGCACTCGTGGAGTTGCTCACAAGTGAGGCGGGCAGCGACAAGACAGGTCACCACATGGTGGTTGCCATTGTTGGTGTCGGTGGGATTGGTAAGACCACCCTCGGCAAGAAGATCTTCAATGACGAGGCTATGAAAGGCAAGTTCACCAAGAAGATATGGCTTAGCATCACACAGGATTTCACCGATGTTGAGCTATTAAGTACAGCCATTACTGCCACTGGGGGAGACCAACCTGGAGGTGGTGGGACTCGAGATAGGGCCCTACTTGTTGATGCTCTCAAGAACGCCATCGAGGACAAGAAGTTCTTTCTTGTGCTCGATGATATGTGGGGAGCTGATGCATGGAACAAACTGCTCATGACTCCCTTTGGCTATGGTGGCCCGGGCAGCCGAGTCCTCATCACCACAAGAAGTGAAACTGTTGCGAGAAACATGAAAGCTGCACACTGCCACCACATTGACAAGTTAGGCCCCGAAGATGCATGGTCACTGCTCAAGAATCAGGTTAGCACTGCCCCATACTCAACACACACACTGTTAATTTAACTTGAGTTGTATTTAGATATGTATCTTTATTGGATCAATACGTAGTGATTCCAGGGTAACATATGTGAGATGAACTTTTGACTGCATGGTGTTACAATCAATTTAAATATAATTTATTGTGTCCCTCCATACCGTCTAGTGCGTCATTGTGCATGTCTTCAGTTGATTGACGACTAATTTTAGTTACTAATTATTGTTTGTTAGAAGAATAGTATGGGTACCGTTGTACACCATGCAACTATACCGCCCATGCCGTAAGTTTCAGTCTTAACACGAGTTCACCTAAATACAATTCACTTATATTTACTTGTTTGTGTAAATAGTAATTAACTAGTAGTACATATGATCCAAATCTTGGTCCTTATTATAATATTACGAGACAAGTGTCTCTAATTTTGACCATCTATAAAGAAAATACTATCATCTGAAAAATAACTTATATTCATTATAAAACATAATTTTATAAAGTAATGTGAGGTACCTAACATGCGCATAACTTCATTATCAATGTATCAACATCAGGACCGTGTCAAATCCTAAGAAAAACTATATTCGGGAACGGATGAAGTATTCAGGACCGTGTCAAATCCTGGGGCTGTTTTTACGAGCCACTGTTTTTCATGGTAATAAACAAGACAACATACAAAATATATATTACATAAATGAATAATATGCATGTGCATGATGTGCTTTTGTAGATAATAAATTAGCGAATGGCTTTAAACATCTCTACTACCATTTAATTTCGGTGCTGCATAACTTTTATTCCTTATGAATATATATTATGTTAGGACTTGGGTCAGTCAAATATTTCAAAATATGGCTATAACTGTAGATATGTTACCCACGTTGATAACTGTAGATATGTTACCCACATTGATAACATGAAATTGATAATATGGCTATAACTGTAGATATGTTATCCATGTGCAATATACTTTCATAGTGTAGTATTATTTTCATTTGAAGCAACAATTTTTTTGTAGATTTGATTGAGAAAGCTTGTTTCACCATGAAAACTATGCCCATATACAAAACGGAATACATTTATCTTCAGAAGGAGAGTATTAGTTTGGTTTCTTCACTGAACTAACATATTATTAGTAAATGAAATAACTAGATAAGCTGATCACCACTTTCAGCTGTTATGTTCGCCTTATTCAAGCTATACATTTAAACTGCTTGTAGGTATTCACTACAGAGGAGAATGGACATGAGGTTGATGTGCTAAAGGAAATTGGGTTGCAAATTGTAGAAAAATGTGACGGTTTACCACTCGCTATAAAAGTAATGGGTGGACTTCTATGCAGCAAGGAGAAATCACGGTTGGCATGGGAAGATGTCCTGAATGATGACATATGGTCAGTATCTCCAACGTCAGATGAACTGAACTATGCAATTTATATTAGCTACCGGGATTTGCCCCATTACTTGAAACAATGCTTCCTGTACTTCTCCCTTAAACCCAAAAAGGTAGTGCTAGAGGTCAATGAAACTGTGTCCATGTGGATTTGTAAAGGATTGGTTCAAGGAAGTTCAAATAGCTTGGAAGAAGAGGGTAAAAAGAACTATAAAGAGCTAATATTAAGGAACCTTATAGAGGTAGATCCAACATTTCCTAGCCAACTTATCTGCAACATGCATGATATCATTCGCTCGTTTGGTCAATTTATGGCTAGGGATGAAACACTAGTAGCTCACAATCGAGATACCGCTAGAGAAAACCTTAGATCCTCCAATTTTCTTAGATTGTCTATAGAAACCAAAGGAGTGGAATCAGATCAAATTGACTGGAGATATTTAAAAGAGCAGACATTTCTTAGGACATTAATATTCAATGGAAACCTCAAAATTCAGCCCGGGGATTCATTGACTCACTTCCCAAGTTTACGTCTTCTGCATATAGAATCTGCAAATATTGCTGCACTAGTTGAATGTATTTACCAACTCAAGCACTTGAGATATTTGGCATTAAAGAGGACTGATATTTGTAGACTACCAGAGAACATCCATGAGATGAAATTCCTACAGCATATTAACCTTGAAGGTTGTGAAAGTTTTATGAAACTTCCTGATAGCATTATCAAGCTGCGAGGGTTGAGATATCTTGGTATGGAGGACACACGTATAAGGAGTATTCCTAGGGGTTTCCGAGCTCTTACCAATTTGACTGCACTATATGGGTTTCCAGCCTATACTGATGGTGACTGGTGTAGTTTGTAAGAGGTGGGGTCTCTTTCCCAGATCAATTGTCTTTCACTAGAAAGCCTAGAAAATGTATCTAGTGCCTTGCTGGCTGGAAAGGCAAGGGTAAATGCAAAGAAACAACTTACCTATCTTGGTTTGAAATGTGGTGGTAGAGTGGGAGATGGGTTGGTCCAAGGAGAAGTCGCTGATTCTGCGAAGCAAATAATTGAGGCGGTGTTTGATGTGCTATGTCCTCAGCCTTGCATAGAACTCATCAGCATAAAAAGATATTTTGGTTGTCGGCTCCCAGGATGGATGACGTCCACAGCTATGGCGCCTCTCGAGAGCTTGAAGGTTCTAGCCCTCGAACATCTGCCTTGGTGCACCCAACTCCCAGATGGCTTGTGTAGGCTCCCGTATTTGGAGTGGCTAAAAGTGTACAATGCTCCAGTTATCAAGTGTGTCGGTCCTGAATTCGTGCAACAGTACAACCGGGGGCACCGTCCTTCATCTCAGTCTCAGGTGGCTGCTACGTTTCCCAGACTCCAGCAGTTGAATTTTCAGGGAATGGAGGAATGGGAGGAGTGGGTTTGGGAGACAGAAGTGAAATCTATGCCCTTATTGGAGCAACTTTGCATCAGGCGTTGCAAACTGGGCCATATGCCTCCTGGTCTTATGTCCCATGCAAAGGCTTTGAAGAAGTTAGAAATAAAGAACGTCCAAGGCTTCCACTCTCTAGAGAACTTTGTTTCTGTAGTTGAGCTCAACTTGGCAAACATACCCGAGCTGGCCATGATTTCCAATCTTCCAAAATTGCAAAAGCTTAAAATCAGTTACTGCAGAAAGCTCAAGACAGTGAAGGGCATGGATGCACTCCGGAGACTCCAGCTCAGTGTTTCTTGCTGGGAAAATCAACTTCCAGTGTACCTGCAAACTGTAAAGCCTAGTCATTTGCTGCTGACCTGCAACCTATCAGTACTCACTTCCATGGCCGAGGGTGAATCTAGTGCCGACTGGGACAAGTTCAGTCATATCAAGCAAGTCGAGGCTTATGCAGAGGATGGACAGGATGAGAAGAAATGGCACGTGCTCTACACATCTGAATCCTGCAACATACAGACAAATATTCATCAGGTAATACTTTAGTCTCTCTCTCCCTTTCAATCTAGCTAATAGTATTCTTCCTTAATGTAATCTTTGTTGGTTCCATGCATATTGTTTTCATCAGTACGATATATAGGATAGCTGAATGTATCTCTCACTATTCTGTTTTGCTTGCCAGGGTCGATTGGTGGAAGAAGAGGACTAGGCTGCAACTCCAGCAGGAGGAGGATATATCATACTGTATATGTACGTCTGCTGTTACAACTTCTACTTGTTTTGAGTATTCTTACTAATAATGACATGACCATTGGAAGCTCATGTTTACATGATGATCAAATCCATGCAGGGATACGGGGAAAGCATCAGCGAAGTGAGGCATCAACTTCTACTAGGGATATACACTTACCTGCAGAGATTCAGACACCGCACTAATTTCTTGAGAAGTGTGACATATACATTTATGAATTTAGAGAATTTAGTCTCCACACTATCTGTTGGCGCCGCCTCCTCGCAGCGCCGCTCTTATTCTTCCTCTTGGTTGCCTCACACAACTCTCTTTTGTTTCTTTCTCTGGTTGTTTCTCTCAAACACACAAGAGCACCCACGCACACATACAAGCACCAGGAAGAAGAACCCATGGCTTTGCCACTAGATGCCTCCCTGATGCGCATCGTGGCTACATTGTTTCCTCAGCCCTCAAGGCCTCTTGTCTTTACTGAATCTGACATATATATACACAAGTGATTGGCACTCAACGCTCAGGCCACTACCACATCGTGGCCTTGTCCTCTAAGCACCCGGCCATCACCAAGCCCACTCACACAACTAATACACGTACATGCATGCACTACCTGCTATCTGATCCTAGAATCACTCCAAAATATACATAGGACCCGGCCACCATGCAAACAGACGTGGGAGGCTAGCTAGCATCTCACATGCACTAACAAACTAACTAACTCACCGTATCTCTCAACTCCAACTGATCCGTCCATCAAGTCTGCTCCCACGCGCGTCTAGCCGCTTCACACGACGACACTGCCGTATCACACGGCACTACAGCATCACGCCTACACACCGCATCGCACGGTCGCCGGGCATCTTGCTTCCTTGCGTGCTTCAGCCGAGACTTCACCGGAGGACAACTCCCTAAGCTAAGCTACATGCAGACTCAAACTTAACATGCTAATACATGAATCAAGATTAGTGCTAACATTTTCCCCCTTAATCTTGATTCTCCAATCTCCCATGCGGATCACCCGCAACCACTTGCCGACGCCATCGCAGCGCCGCAGCCACTTGCCATTGTCTACGCCGTCGTGGCGCCGGTCGCTATGGACCATCTCGTCGTGGATGATGCCTCGCAGCGCCAATCACCACGCCGTTTTTCCATGCACGATGCCGTCGCGGCGTCGAGACCTCCTGCCGCATGCAGCAGCCATCTCTTGGCGTGGACGACGCCTTCGCAGCGCCGATCGCCACATCGTCTTCTCCTCATAACGGCCTCGCGCCGTCGAAGCCACCAATGGCCTCGCGCCACCACCAGCCTCTTCCTTGCGTTGCTGGCCTCCATCTCGCATGGAGTCTGCCGCGCCGCCACTGTCGCCGGATCGACGAGGCTCTGATGCCAATTGTTGGCGCCGCCTCCTCGCAGCGCCGCTCTTATTCTTCCTCTTGGTTGCCTCACACAACTCTCTTTTGTTTCTTTCTCTGGTTGTTTCTCTCAAACACACAAGAGCACCCACGCACACATACAAGCACCAGGAAGAAGAACCCATGGCTTTGCCACTAGATGCCTCCCTGATGCGCATCGTGTCTACATTGTTTCCTCAGCCCTCAAGGCCTCTTGTCTTTACTGAATCTGACATATATATACACAAGTGATTGGCACTCAACGCTCAGGCCACTACCACATCGTGGCCTTGTCCTCTAAGCACCCGGCCATCACCAAGCCCACTCACACAACTAATACACGTACATGCATGCACTACCTGCTATCTGATCCTAGAATCACTCCAAAATATACATAGGACCCGGCCACCATGCAAACAGACGTGGGAGGCTAGCTAGCATCTCACATGCACTAACAAACTAACTAACTCACCGTATCTCTCAACTCCAACTGATCCGTCCATCAAGTCTGCTCCCACGCGCGTCTAGCCGCTTCACACGACGACACTGCCGTATCACACGGCACTACAGCATCACGCCTACACACCGCATCGCACGGTCGCCGGGCATCTTGCTTCCTTGCGTGCTTCAGCCGAGACTTCACCGGAGGACAACTCCCTAAGCTAAGCTACATGCAGACTCAAACTTAACATGCTAATACATGAATCAAGATTAGTGCTAACACTATCTAGCAAGTGAAGAAACATGGTGATCTTGGTAAGGTTGTCCTTTGTGCAGTGGAAGAAACCATTGGAGTTTAGGCTACTCTGCTATGCTCTCCTCTCTGAAAGCAGCTCAGGTTGCAGGTCGTCTGAAGCAGTCGCATTTTTCTTTTTCTTTCCCGCAGGTGTCTTGCCGCTTGCGTTGGTTCTCTTGAAAACTATGTGTTTTTTTTTGATAGATCAACTGGTATTCCAGATTCTAATTTGTACTGCAACAACACAAACGACTGTCTGAAATTGCAAGAAGAAATAGGTGTGTGGTGGCTTAATTCCTCACCTGTCTTGGTTCCAGCGAGTCTATGTACGTCCGGCATTTCCTACAACTGCGAAGCGGTAGCTAGCTGCTGCTTTGCCACTAGCTGACGGTCATCACCTTCCAAAGGGGTTCCTTTGCAAGGCTTGATGCGCGTCTATTCTTGACATGTTTATTACATTCAGATTTTTCAGACTGCATGTAAGCTTGATCCAAAAAATTATGACTGATTAATCATACTTTGTCGGCCAAATCTAATCAATCAATGACATAGTTCCTGTCGTGCATCTACTCTATTCCAACTGTAAAAAAGAATGGAAATGCAAAGGATGAATGAAGTAGCTGTATGCCGAGAAAACCCTTTTTTTCGGCCGCACCACGACGCATGGGCCTGGCCCAAGCCCAAGCGAGATTGATGCAGCGAGGGCCGCATTCCTCTGATTCTCAAAAAAAAAGGGCCCCCCTCCTCTGCTTCGTCTCGCACGACGGCGAGGCAATCTTCCTTCTCCGCCGCGTTCCGTCCATCCTTCCTCGCTCCATAACCGTAGGACCGCCATGGAGTGGCACGCCGGCTGACCGAGGTGCTGGCGTCCTCGAGGGGTTGGCCCGGGAGGCCGCCGACGACCCGAGAGGACGAGGGAGCATCAGCTGTAATGCACTTCGGTGGGATGTTTTTTTCCTCCCTTTTTGGGTGCAATTGACAAGTTTTCATCCATGGAAAGCAGAGCACACAACGGAGCTTCCCAAAATGGAAGGAAAGGTTTGTGTCGCACCACCTCATTGGACACACAGTCCCTTTACATTGCTACAGAAGTTGCATAGTGACGCTAAATAGTACTCCCCCGTCCCATAGTGTAAGACGTTGGGAGTAGTACTCTTGCTATGTACCGCCATAGTGTTGAAAACATTTAATGGGTGATAATGGCAGAGGTTACCAGGATTCCAGAAGTAGAGAGAATATTATGCTAGTGGCGTCAAGGATTCATATCTCTATCCCCTACCCCTAGTGTAATTATGGATGGCTTTGTAAACAAGATTGTCTGACGGGTCTGCTCTGAATTGTGGGCCAATTAGTTGTCAGGCAAGCAAAGATAGATCATTTTTGACAATAAATAATAATTAGGGGGAATATTTAGTTTGTCTGACGGGTCTGCTCTGAATTGTGTCTCTTGATGCACACCATGCATGGCTACATTGTACTAGCTTGCACGCAAACAGACGGACACATCTCCATGTGTGCACACTGCCGCAGCTAGTACTACCTGCATGACTCAAAAATATGCATGACACAAAATATGATCAAAACTAAATCACAAGGTTAACGCTAACAGTGGCATCATAAAAATTTCCTATGTGACATGTGTTACGGGCAACTGACTCTATGCTGTCGTACATGACCTAACGGGTTGAAAACCAAATTAACGTGGATCATGGCAAGCTGAAGGGAGGTTAGGGTGTCGGTGGAGCAAAAGGCACACTAAAAAAGACTTACTCCACAAGTCTTGCCACTTGTTGTTTCGTTGGTGCACCATGTGATGTCAGTATTTGATGGCATCAACAGTGATGAGTCGAGCCCCATGCATGCCTGCTGTGTCATTCTATTACGTCATGTATCATGCTGGTCTTGATAACACTCACTCGTGTGTTGATTCGTTCACGGGATCCAACAGGTTGACGTTGCATCGATCAGTAAACCGATCGTTCATATCCAAGTACACCAAGTGATGGATCCTAGGAAGGACTGCACATGCATGCACCACTGAAGTACCAGCTAAATTGGTCGATCCAAGAAAGAATCAGGTAAAGAATCGTGTGATTCGTCATAGGATGGATGTAGTTCCCGAGAGATGCTGATGAGCACCTAGCTAGTTGTGCTGTCGATCCGATCAATCAACGAGGCCATCACGTAGATTTCCTGGATCTATCAGGTACGTGATCAATCCATCTGGGCTTGGTTATGCTTATGATTAAACCTTGAAGATGCTGCTGATGTTAAATCGTCAAAACTTCGCTAAGCTCAACGCGTTGACACGCTTGAATTAATCCATCCTTATGTATGTCGGCACTTGCATACATGTTACCACACAGACAGAAACTGACATGGCATCTAAACAGCGCAAGTACTTGTACTGTATATTTAAGTATTGAATGGAGCCGCTACTTGTCTTCAGGTCAACTTTAGTAACATGCTAGGACCCCGTTCATACCCCTGTCTTATAAATAGCCAAGATAGGTGCTCTATCCCATGGACACTGAGGTCGTCTCTTCTCTTGCTCTCTGCCATATACTAATACTAGCTAGCTAGCTAAGCTGCCCCTTGCAAGTAACTAATGGCGCCTTCAGCAACTAGCAGTGCAACTGTGTTAGCCGTGATGGTTGTCATCGTGCTGCTGGGGATGGCATGTCCGGCGGAGGGCATGACGGCATGCAAGGACTGCAAGCCGCAGTGCAACTCCACGTGCAGCGCCGCCAACTTTGCCGGTGCCGGGCCATGCGGTGCCGACTGCAGCCAGACATCGGGATGCTCGGGCTGCCTCTCCTACTACCAAGGCAAGTGCATGTCGGGATGCTTGAGGGCGTGCGGAGCCCAAACACCGGGTGCATACGACTGTGAAACCACCTGCAAAGGCAATTGCGGTGACGAAAGCAGCTTGTGCAGCGCCGTCTGCGGCGAGTCGAGGACGTGCACCACCTGCAAGGACAACTACTCCCGTGGGTGCACATCCTGCTGCACCGCCTACTGCAAGCGCCACTGCGTCTAGCTAGCTCCATCGATTCAAGGTTTTAGATTCATCTGCAATGTAACTATGGATTCAGCTGCTCACTCGGCGCCTCACTGAGGACCCACGTGTCAGAGAAATAAGGGCGCCGAGTGCAAATCCTTAATTACGTGCTAGTATAATTTTCTGAAACTCAGGAGCTTCATTTTCTACATCAAATAATCCTTAGTGGCAACATGTTTTCCCTTTGTCATCTTGATAGGTTTTCCCACTGTGTTTTAATTTCTCATTTGGATTGTAGTCGGGTTACAATGAAATTATCTTATTCTATTTGCTTATTTATTTGGAATATATTTTAATTTCGTTGCTTCAATTTACAAACGACGGTATCTGTATATGTCATACTCCTGCAAGTAAAAAAAAATTAGATCATCTTTATCCAACAACTTGTATGTCATGACCAAGCTATATATGTGATCCCCCTCCAAGTAAGTTCTCGGAGATCATCTTTATCCTGGTATGCTACTTGAATACATGCATGTGATTAGACAGAAGACGCTTGATTAGCACTGGCATTAAAAAGACAACACACACACACCCTTAGAGTGTATTTAATACTCCCTTCTATTTTATTTAGTGCGCATATTAGCTTTGGCCGAAGTCAAATTTCACAAAGTTTGACCAAGTTTATAGGAAATAATATAAACGTTCTCAATAAATAAATTATACGAAATGAAAATATATTGAAGTATTAATCTGATTGTATTGATTTTATTTTGTACATGTTAATTTCGTTTTCTATAATCTTGATCAAAGTTTGTAAAGTTTGACTTCAAACAAAGCTAATATGTGGAGTAATCAAAAACCGAGGGAGTACTTGGCTGTATTTGAGTGTGTTGGTAAAAATTATGATGTCATCAGCCAACATATTGTGCATACAACTACTCCAATAGGGTGTATGTACCTTATCCGATGGGAGGTGAGAAAATAAATATGGTTGCTCGCTCATCTCACAATGGAGCTAGTGCAAACATTACAGGTTCATGTAAAAACAACCTCATTATCTCTTCGCATTTATTAAATGCCACATCATCAAAAATCTTGTATTATCCTACCATGCGACATAAAGAAGATTTCCAAAACGGATAAATTTTACCAACAACCATCTTACAACTATTGGACATGGCCTAGCTAATATACTAACCCACCATCAAGGTGGACATTGTTTTGTGCAGTGGAAGATCAAACGAGGATGGCATGCCACCCCCTTCTAAGGGGCATATTTGATACACAATCTAAATGGATTCACAACCGAGTCACTCCATCGGCAACCACATGCACATGTGTCCTTGTTGAGAGAGAGAGAGAGAGGGAGAGAGAGAGAGAGAGAGAGAGAGAGAGAGATGTGGTCAAAACTGTAAATGCATGGGTTCTCCATGTTTTGCTCCCAATAAGAAGTTGATCCCTGGTTCTTTCGTATTTTCTTTGAGCTCTTTTAACTCTGATAAAGAATGTTCATTGGATTGTTTATTACATCTTTGATCTGATGGCTTTATTTCCAGGTCGGAATTGATCACACTCGCAGGTGTGCGGTAAGCTGCACTTCCTACCTAGTAAATGTGAGATGAAGGGGAAAGGGCTCCCCCTCAGGGCATCTCCAGTGGTAGTAATATAGTTGTTGGTAGACTCTGCCGCATATGATTTTTGATCATGTGTTATACAATAAATGAGGAAAGAGAGGGAGGTTGCATGTACATGAATCAACACACATTGCACAAGCTCCAATGTAGAATGAGAGAGCAATGTATTTATTATCTCACATCCTATTGGGCAAATTAGATACAACCCATTAGAGTTGTTGTATGTTAAGGTGTTGGTTGATGACACCATATTTACCAACAAGCTAACATACAAACTGTTGGAGATGCCCTCACCACGGCAGACAATTCAAGAATCACCTACCAATCGAAGGAGGACATGGCAGGCAGCTAGACCAAACGAGCCCATGAGCAGGTGGGCACACACACGCCCGAGCTATTTAGTGCGGACGTATTTCGCAAACACCTACCAACTGGAAAAGGACACCGAGTGGCCAGCTTGGTAAGAGCATGACTAATAATCTAGTCAGTTGCTAGCTATATGAAACTGTGATGTAATCTATGGCCATCATCTATTGTTATTCATACAATAGTGTAGGCTATAAGGTTGGCTACCACACTAGTACTTTTTTTCTATCTCCTCTCTTTCTCTTTCTTCACAGATACTCCCTCCGTCCGGAAATACTTGTCATCAAAATGAATAAAAGGGAATGTATCTAGATGTATTTTAGTTCTAGATACACCCCTTTTTGTCCATTTTGATGACAAGTATTTCCGGACGGAGGGAGTATTATATTTTCCTTGAAATACGCCTATAGGTTCTCTAATGTCTTTATTGCTGGTCATCTCTCTGGAGTGGCAAATTGACGTGATAAATAAAAAGAGTCATATGTGGGTGTAGCACGAAGTTAGGATTAGATATGTCGGTAGTTGTAAGAGGATGATGCGGAGCGTAAAATTTAGTTGCTCACTTGTGAGATTAGTTTAGCATTTCAGAGCGTAGATGGGAGTGGGATGCATCGAGAATAAGAGGCCAACACAGCTAGCATGTGAACGGGTGCGTTTCTCCGAATAGTTTGCCCACACATTTCATTGACCTTGTCACACTTATCTCTACTCAGGATAGTGAGTGTGACCGGATATTTTGAATCGTCTTGACACGCAGAAGTCAGCAAGAGGCGGCAGCAAAATCTAGGTGTGAAGTACAAGAAATTCCTTTGCCGGCCTGCAGATTGCTTTGGCACATAAAATAGAGAAAAAGAAATGGAATTCAGAGACCTCATGGACGACTTAGGTAAAGACGGATGTTACGAGAAAGAAGTATTGTCGTACACAGCTATGAATGTATATTTTGTCGCAATGTATAGTCAGTTGTATATATTTTTCTATTGCCATGCATAAGTCAGATTAGTACAAATTTTTAAATCCTTTCAATATTTACCTGAACTGGCTGTAATTATGGTAGCATTGACTTTCCCTTTATATAGTTTCACATTCGACCATCGTGTGCTCCACCACGGAACATGTCTTAACTAGTTGTCACTTTTAGGTTTAATGCAGAAGATAGATTAGCTAGTTGGGTATACAAACTCTATATGATGGCCAATAGGGCTTATTACTGGTCCATGGTGAGATTCAGTAATAGAATGCTATGAATGGGATGCATCTGAGATATGTGTTTAAGCTACAACAGAGCTCCATGCCCTAATTGGAACAAGTCACATCGGATGGTGAAAGATTTTACTGGTGATATTCCCAATGCTATACTCATAGGAATTTTCCAAGTTGGAGTTGTTTTGGGCTTCGTTCTACCGGAGAGAGAATGAGTGCCTTGTTGCGGACCAAATCCTGAAGAATATTTTGAAATTTTTCGGTATCCGCTGATGTACATTAACTAAACAGACGTGTGACTTAGTACACACCCCCAGAAAATCTTATGTTTTTTAAGACAGATCAATGGTTGTGACTTATCTTTTTTACTTTAAAAGGGCAGCGTGGACAGTTGACTTGTTGAAAATGTTCGTGTGAAAAAGAAGGAGGTTACCGGACCACTTTAACCCATTCACAGCCTGACTTGCAAGTCCGGCTAAAGTCGGTGGCGAACGGGCTCGGTGGAAACTCCGGATCCAACCTCGACAAGTGATACCCCATACTGTGCTTGGCTGTTGGCTTCCCCTTCCCAGTTGAGGTGGTCGTTGGTGGTAGATGGGTGGTGGCTTGTGGCTCGTGTTGTGGCGTGGAGGTCCGGCAGGGTGGCTGTAGGGTGGTGGCGCTCGCCGGTGAGGCGGCCACTGCGGCATGGGTGGCGGTGGTTGGCGTTCGGCGGTAGGGTGCGGGTGGTTGTGCTCCTTTCTTCTCTTAGGTCCGGATTGGCGGCGATGGCGAGGACTTGGGCCTCGTGTTTGGGCAGACCAACTTGGGGCCGTGGCGGGTCAGTGCTTTGGCTCCAGGTAGGCGATGGTGGGCGTGGTCCGGGTGGTGCCCGCGAGAAGTGGGATCTCCTTGCGGGTACTGTGGTCGAGGGTGGTGGTCGGGGCTACGCTCCTCTGTCTGGTAGATCTGAGCCAGAGACCACAGACTCGGCAGCGGCGTCGCTTCACGTCGTTTCCCCTGATCTTAGGTGTTTAGGGTGTTGTGTGGCGTTGCACCCTGATCTTACTGTACTCTCTTTCGGCAGCGTAGTCGCGTGCGTCTTGCATGAACCGGTGATCCTAGGATCGGCGTGTGAGGGCTACCCCATCGCCTTGTATCGTTCGGCCGTGTACTATGTTAGGTTGGTGCTTTACATATAAAGCGGGTCGAAAGCCTGTTTCGAATAGTCTTGGATTTCTACGAAAAAGTACATTGACTAACAATTTCCAACATGCAATTAAGAAAGAGACAAAACAATAGTTGTAGTGCTAACTTCTAAGGATTTATGCTTACGAATTTAGTTCTCCATCGGCAAAAACGTACTGGCTCTTATATATCACTGTTCACACGGTAATGTGCGTATAGAATAGAGCCCAGCACGTCCATATATATATATATATATATATATATATATATATAATACCATGCTCTCATTGGCAATAACACATGGCCCCCAGGTTAACATCATCCCGCCCGCACATGGGTTCAGAGTACTCCCGCGCTAAGAATTTCATCGGTGCATCAATCTTCATACCACTGGGAGATCCATTGATACTGATACCTGCCTCAAGCAGCCTCGCCCTTGAAAAGGCAGCCCGATTCTCTAGTCTCTTTCGGATTGCCCGCGTCGCTCGCATATAAACATAAGTCATTGAACCGGGAATGATGGTTTGTGATAGTCACAAGAAGTGGTTGGGAATCAGTTAGATTGTTCCATGGAGCTGGACATGCACACTTCAGGATTAGGAGGCATGAGGGAATACTTGCGTGTTGCCTGGTAATGAAAGAGAAGTCGGAAGTGCCTGCAAAGTCCACCTGCTGAGAGCTCCCTCCACCCTTCCCCCCGGCTAGGACGCCGCGAGCGTTAATGCTACGGCAGCCATGCTCCCCGAGGCCAAGCCGGGGATGTGCGGCCTCTACGGCTCTTCCTCCAGGATGTACGGGGAAGTCCCGCTTTGTTGTCGCCTTGCCAGCAGAGACTGCTACAAAACACCAATCATCCGGTCCACAGTCTTCACCACATCCAAACTTGCCTCCATATCACCTGAAATCTCGATCTCAACATGAGCCATAAAGATCCACTGGTCATTCGATCCGGTACAACCATCTTGAAATTCTCCATCATTGTCAGCACCACGATAATCGCCGGTAAATATGCCGTTGCGTACCTCATGGTGCCAGCAAATCAGAGAGTGAGACAGGTCCACGACAAAGACCGATGACAGCGACAGAAAATCAGGCCGTTTGCCGGTGCTGAGATCTATTCGAGGTGACCTCCCGAAGCAATACCCACCATTTACTATCCCTCCTGAGCCCGATGTTGGGGACGATCACTCTTGGCGCCCGATGATCCATGTGTTGCAGACACTTCTAGCACCCACGAACTCACTCCGGTCCCAACTCTTTGTTGCGTGGACCATACGAACGTCCGCGAGTGGCTCATCACCCAGCGGTTCATGTGCTGCGGCAGCAAATTGCCGGAGACGCCACGGACTTCACTGAACCCATGAACTCGATCCGGTCGCAACATGGTGTCCGGCACACCAAACCCGCGTCCACGAGCGGCTGCCGGTACTCTGATGATCTGACTGCTGCGATCTTGTTCCGTTGGCCTCATGATCCGGCCGCTGCTGTCATGTGTCGACGGCTTCATGACATGATCTGGCCTCCGCATTCCTGCGTCATGGCCTCATGATCTGGCAGGTCGCCGGCCTTCGGATCTGGACGTCGGAGTTGGATGCACGTCAAGCCACCAACGACTTGCATGCGGGTCTGGATGCATCCTGCCCCATGCACATGCTCACGGGCGCTGGGATATGATCGTGCAAATACTTGATCTGTAGACGGCCGCCGGCCGGAGCGCAACTGCGCTAACTCAGAGCAGATTGGAGATGGATCGATGAAAACTGTGCAGGCAAATCAAAAGGAAAATAGGCAGGAGCGCCCCGCTGCCGCCGTCCGCCGTCGGACGGCCTCCTCCAGTGGCGGCTGGGGATGGAGGTCAGCGAGGGGTGGCCGGCGGCCGGGGCGGTAGGGTTCCCCCGAGTCGTCCGGTGCGGACGACGCGAGGGGCGGATTTTCTTCTCCTTGTACCGGGACCTGTGTAGTGGGAACGATCGGCAGTTATTTCTGTCCTATGTTTTTTCATGTTTATGTACGGCACAATAGAAACTCGAGGTTAAAATTACATGCCAATTCTAGTAACGTCACTTATTTTTTTGAACTGAAGTAAATATAGTTCGGTTGTACACAAACTATTTGAATTAATACGAAAAATTGCATTGACCAACAATTCCAACAAGTAATTACGAAAGACAAAATAATAGTTGTAGTGCTAAGGCTTTAAGCTTACCGATTTAGTTCTCCATGGGAGAAAACATACTTTTTTCTCACAAAAACCAGATAGGAAAAACCGGACAAATAAACCACACCGGGAGAACTTTTTTCCCTTTCAGAAAGCCGTTTCCGAGAGACACAACTCTGCCTCTCTCGAATGGAAACCATCCCTCTCGCAAACTCAAAACCATGCCTCTCACAAAAGGAAAAGAAAAATGAAAATGCATTTTTTTTATTTCCATGACGCACGGCCGTGCCTCTCGCGAAAGCAAAATCGTGTCTCTCACGGAAAGAAAAAGAAAAAAAAATGCATTTTTTCATTTCCAGGAGGTATGGTCGTGCCTCTTGTGGAAGCTAAACCATGCCTCTACCGGAAGGCAAAAAAATGCATTTTTTTAGTTTTTTTAGCGTGCACAGTAGGGTATAAACCCTACTGCAACTCTATTTTTCATTAATAGGGGGGGTGGGTATGTACAAATGGGTTACATCAGAGGGGGGATACAAGAGTAGCTAAGTGTTTACATGTAATCCAGCCAGCTTTGCATTCCCTCCTTTAAACTAGGAGCAGTTTTAGCATGGTCCCTCTTACCCCCTCTTTTCACGTGAGAGGTAAGAGTATGTAGTTGATCTGAGCCGTTGATCACATTAATTAGTGGTCGGATTAACTCTTACCTTCTTACCTCATATGTAAAAATAAGGGGTAAGAGGGAGCATGTTAAAATTTGCCTTAAACTAGGCTTAACTCTTTTGATGATGGTACCATAAAGCTCCTTGAAACAGGTGATGCAGAAGTTCAAATCCCTTTCCTTGTTGTCAAAAATGATGCTGTTTCTGTGTTTCCAGATTGTCCAACAACCAGCAATTAAGCATTCTTTGAAAGGCTAAATCTGGGTTCTGTTTCTGGTTTCATTCAGCATTTCATTACAGCTCAGATCAGTGTTCCATTCAATACCAAGTGATAACCAGAAATTCTGGCTAAAATCACAAGAGAAGAAAAGATGTTTCATGTATTCATTGGGTTCATCATCACATAGAACACATCTAGGAGTCTCAAATAGCTTGCTTCCTTCTAGAATCCCGAGGGCTAACTTGACTCGGCCCCAATAATTTCACCATCTCTAGAGCCCCCCATCACCTGGACTTCTATGATATATATACAATTTCAAACCAGGGCGTGGCCTGATTTTTTTTTTTTAAGAAAAGGACTGGAAATCTTGCTGCCTGACTTGTTTCTTTTCCATGAATTCGAAGAGCAGCCAAGAAGATCTTAATCGACAGTAAGTAATGCTAGCTACCTTACAAGTCAGATTCATGTGCAATTAATTTGCCAACTCATGGACAGTACCTAGCTGCGTAGGATTCAAGTCACAGTACAAGAAACAAACTGACAAGTACCATACATATACAGTTCTGTTCCGGGCTTCGTGTATGTGATCCAACGAACAAACTGATATCAATCATTCTGGAGTCAACATCGGTTTCCTTCCACGCATTGCAATCATAGTCCAGAGAAAGCAAGAGCAAGAGCTGCCTACATGCAACTTCATTCTACTCACTGCACTGCATTTCAATGCACAAGAACATCAGCAGATTCAGTTCGAGCATGGATATCAATCGTTGTTGAACTCTCATACACTAGTTTGTACGATCGATATGCATGTTGTTTCTTTGTTAGACGACATTCATATACGCATGTGTTCCTTCAGATTTCAGTTTTGACAAACACAGTTGAATGACACAAGATTGCAATGTTGAGCGGCAACAGAGTGAATACACACACACTGGGGCATAAGAAAAGTTGAAGGAGCAGCTGTACGAAGTGAATACACAGTCATATACTTTGACAAACTAACCAAGGAAATAGCGCCATGCACAGATCAACCATACATATGTTGTTGCCTCCTTGATTTGCTACCACTCAATTTCGTCTGGGTTGTCTACATCCTCATCCGAAGATTCCATCAGTGCAGCTAAACGAGGCAGTCCATCTTCACCCTCTGATTGCAGAAAGTTAACATCATCTGACCACTCCTGACAAGCAACATGAAACAGTAGGCTCTAGAGTTTCCGATAAACTACTATCCTATAGCAGAATCAACAAGAGGTGATTAAGAAAAACATGGTAACTAAACATATTGGAAAATGAGCAACAAATGTTGGAATTTTGCCCACGGGATCGATCACATCCAATCTTGACGAACACGCGCACAGGCGAAAACTTTTGCCAAGGGCACGTGTCGTGCCCCTTATTTTTTATTTTCTCCTTTTTCTCACCGTGTTACAAATCCATGACGTACCTGTGTATATATACACAGCCGGCCAGGGACCCAGCACATATTACGACTCGGACACATACCTACACGTCCACGTCCTAGATATCCTAGTCGAACACTTATAGCCTAATCAAATACAAACTTCTAGTACAGACCAAAGACTCAACCTGACCTAAACTAGCTAGTACTCACGCATTACACGGCCTGAGTACTAGTCCTAGCCGGACTCCATTAATTATAACTACCACTATCTACTAATGATCAAGATTATACTAACAACAAATTACCAATATATAAATATATTATCTGCAAATTGATGTTTGACCCCATATACATTCTGCATTGTTCACAAGCCAAACTAAAATCATCATTTGGCACAAATCAACCATTCATGCAGGTTGTGTGAAGTAGCAGCAAGTGTACATTGTTAGATGTACGTAATACTTGGGCCAGCCATAGGCTGACTAGGGCGCTGGGACGCGGCTGTAGGCTGACTTTGGCGCTATTTCTTACTCTGGCAGGATAGATATTTTCCTTGTTTAAAGCATATCTATCTCTACTACCTCCTGTAATCTCTCCCTCGTACATTATCTTTGTAACCACCGAACCTCATGTAATCTATCAAGAGAAGGACTCTCTCGCATATCAATATATACATACGTGGGCTCTCTGTACGAGAGTTGAGACGCTTCTATCAATCTTCATATGGTATACAGAGAAGGCATTTTCCATCGCATCTAGCTTATCTACCTACATCGATCATCTCCATCAACCTTCATTGATCATCCCCGCCACAACCATGTCCACCTCCACCGCTGTTCCCACCTCCGGTCTGAACTACAACATATCCAAGCCTCTCACCAGGACGAACTATGTCCTTTGGCGAGCTCAAGCGCGATCCCAGATAATGGGCGCCGGCTTGTATGGCTACGTCGTCAAAACCATCGAGGAGCCTGTAGAAACACTTGTAGAGAATCTTTTTAATCACCCAGTTATGTTGTGACGTTTGATAGCACACAAGGTGTTCCTCCGGTATTCGGGAGCTGCATAATCTCATAGTCAGAGGAACATGTATAAGTCATGAAGAAAGCAATAGCAATAAAACTAAACGATCATTGTGCTAAGCTAATGGATGGGTCTTGTCCATCACATCATTCTCCTAATGATGTGATCCCGTTGATCAAATGACAACACATGCCTATGGTTAGGAAACTCAGCCATCTTTGATTAACGAGCTAGTCTAGTAGAGGCATACTAGGGACACTCTGTTTTGTCTATGTATTCACACATATATCAAGTTTACGATAAATACAATTCTAGCATGAATAAAAGACATTTATCATGATATATAAGGAAATATAAATAACAACTTTATTATTGCCTCTATGGCATATTTCCTCTGACTATGAGATTACCATATCCTGTTTCTACTAGTGTATCTATTAAACCCTTGCAACTCGTTTTTTCTGATGTATGGGGTCCGGCACCGACCTCAGTTGGTAGACACTCTTCTTATGTGAGTTTCATTGATGACTATAGCAAGTACACTTGGATCTATGTTCTTAAAAAACATTCCGATGAAAGGGTACAACTTCCCCCTCCCCCACCCCCGCGCCGCCCTGTCTGGGTGACTTGGGGGCAAAACCCTAGATCGTCGCGAGCCCCCCTCCCTGTCTCCCTCCTCCCTCGCCGCCGCCTGAGGCTGCCGCCGGGCAAGCCCGAGGCACCGACGAGGAAGGTGGCGGTGGGGCTTCTGCCGCTCTGCTCTCTCACAGGGGGGCGCGGGATCTAAGGCGGCGGCCTCGGTTGGAGTGGCGCCACTGGCTATGCGGTGAGCGGTGGCGCGGGCGTGGTGGTGGTGTTCCTGGCCGTGTGGACGGCGGGGCATTGGTGGGCATGGACCTAGCGCGGGCCTTGCGGCTGGCGGCATCAGATCTGGTCGCCCCTTCCTTCCCCGACTTGTTGCGATCCTCCACTCTAGATCCGGGTCCAGGTCATCTTTTCGATCTCCGACCTCTGTTCTGCGGGTGGGATGGTGGTTTGGAGCCTGACCAGGAGAAATCCATGGCCGGCCATGGCTAGTCGCGATGACGACTGCGCCTGCGGGCGCCGTTCTTCCTCCTTGGGGGCGTTTGTCAGGTTTGCTCCCTACATCCACCTTTTGCTAGCCTCCCGGGTGAAAAATCCAAACCTCGGTTGGCGGCGGCGCCACTCTCGGCATCGCTCTCCTTCTTGAAGGCGCCGCCTCTGGGAGCTATCTAGATGGTGAGCACTTTTGTGGTGCGGTTGGTGGCGGTTGTGGTGTGTCCTCTTCGTCCAAGCTTGTTGCTATCCCTCCTCTGCGACCGAGCCGTGGGCAACTCTGCTTGAGGGAAGCTGTGGCAGCTCGTCAGGAGTGCGTGGATCCTCTCTATGTGGTCATCCTCCAGCGGCAACCATTCTTCTTCTAGGTGGAACGGCTCCATCTTCCGACGGTGCTGCACCTATCAAACTAGGCGAGGAGGTTGTGGCCTCCTTCGGGGATGGAATTGGATGGTTGTGCCGTGCCGGGGTCCGTAGCTGTTCGTGACCACACTCCCTGTGATGCCGGCCACCTCTCTGTTCCGCTTGGTCTTAGTTCCCTGGTGCTTCGTTCTCGGAGGAGGGCCTCGCTGTCTTCAGCTGCATGCCTTTCAGTTATGTATCCTTCTAGCTTGTAGCATTTGAGGCTTTGTTAGCTGCTTTCCAACGCCTATGTATCTTGCCGTGTTGTATTTTCTTTCTTTGGTTCCGTTTGCTCTGTAATCCTAACCGGTTGATAGCTTTGTTAATTCAAAGTCGGGCTAGGCTCGAGCCCCATCTCAGGCTCGGCTGATGTATTTTCTCTAAAAAAACATTTCGATGTGTTTCAAGTATTTCATAACATTCAGGTGCTCGGCTGCTCCTTGTTGTGCCAGTGGGGCCGACCTTCCCGTGCCACTCAAGACGCTTGCTAATCGGGCCAGCGTGCCGGCCCGTGAGGCTGTTGTGCCGTGCCTGGGACGGAGAGACGAGCACCCGTGTATTATACGTGCCTAGCTGGGCCGTGTCGGGCTGGGCCGGCCCATTTGGCTAGGTATACTGCCTACAGCGCCGGATCCCACGCACCCGAGCCGCTGCCTCGAATCTAGGCCCTCAGCGGCCCAGCCCGAAGCCGAGCGGCGGCTAGGTTTCGCCGGCTAGCCATCCGCGGGAGCATCGGGGAAGCTACCTAGGAGTCTGAAGGGGCTAGCCCAAATGAGAATTTTTTACTAGGTACTAGTAGTAATGGCCCATCATGCCTCCACATGCACGCACAAGCCATCTTGACATCATCACGCACACTTCCAGGCTCGGCTGCCGCTTCGTTTGTGCCCCCAACCAGACAACCACGCTCACACACGTCTGCTCGCCTCCATCCACGAACTAGGCAACCAGCTGCCCTGCTGCCACAGTCCCTTGACGTCGACGCCGACTAGAAGCTCACCCTGATCCATGCGCCGCCACCGGCAAACATCCCGATGCAGCATGTTGAGGCCGGCCACTCCTCTTCGCCACTGGCCTGGCCGGTCCGATGGTCGTCTATGTCAGCTGACCGGCTGGCCACCCATCGTCACCGGCTCTCCGCCTCATACGAATTTGTATGTCCTCTGTATCTGATAAATGCATGGATGAACCCGGGTACATATGAACACATTTTGAAATATTAAGAAAATCTGGAAAGGGTTGCACGGAAACGCCTTGATGTTGTATGTGTGTGCATAAGGTTTCACGGGAAAATAAATTTTTTTGTGGCCTGTGCAAAAAAAAAGTGTTGTGAAACGCTTTTTAGAAGCACTGAAATTTGTCTTTTTTACGGAGGCAAATCAAAAAGACAATTTTTCATAAAACTTTGTGCTGCGCACACATGTTTGTGGACATGTATGCATGCAATTTTCTTTTATAATTTTTGACATTTCAAAACATGTTTGAAATGCATTTTTTCAAAAGTGGGTGTAGGTGCCCCTGTGTTCAGGACGTGCCCACTAAAGAGGGAGTAATTAGTATGCCTATTTGATCTGATCTAATTGGGGATTTGTTTTGTTTCTTGCATCACAGATTTGTTCTCTTGAGTCTTAATTTGGGACTCAAAAGCAACGGCTCAAAAGGATATTAGACAGATAAATTTGTCTAGAGGCCACAAAAGTTCTGTTTTGTTGTGGTTCGTGTCAAGCTCCGCCACTGCGCGGGAGCGACCTGAGGAGCGCGCGTGTGTGTATTTCTCTGTAGAATAAAGAGAGCAAGAGCTGACTAAACTTAATTTGATTGCATAGAAGAAACAACAGGCAGCTACTCCCTCCGTTCCCAAATATTTGTCTTTCTAGACATTTCAAATGGTTACAACATACGGATGTATGTAGACATATTTTAGAGTGTAGATTCACTCATTTTGCTTCGTATATAGTCACTTGTTGAAATCTCTAGAAAGACAAATATTTAGGAACGGAGGGAGTAGATGCTAGACCATCCAACCAGGCCCGGGGAATTTTACCAGCTTCAGTAGACCTCACTATCTTACCATCATTTCATACCTCTCTCTGAATTCCAATGGTATACTCTGCTTCCTCACTTGGCTTGACTGGACTGTACAGAAGAAACAGAGCATCCAGTTTCAGTACCTGAAACAACCTGGCCTCAAATAACCTGGCTCTGATCTTTTCTCTACTCTGCTTGCTAACTTGACTTGGACTCTACTGAACTGACGAAACAGAGTATTCGGTTTCAGTACCTCAAACCAGTGGCTTCAGTCCTCACCTCAATAGTAGATATACATCACAACCTCAATAACATACATCACGCTGTTCCAAGCTTAATAAAGTCATGTTATCATAATACAAATTAATCGATACTATTTTCCTGACTCACATCTCCGGATTACAACATAGACCAGTTTCCTGACTCACATCTCTGAATTACAGCACTACCATTTTCCTGGCAGCAAAGCTTTTATGGGTCTCGCTTATATATCAAGTGTGACAATAGAACCGAGCTCTAGCTTCATATGGAGTTCAGTGCGACAGATGGAAAACTATACCATCACAGTAACCGGGGATTTGCATGGCCAACTCACTAGCCGTAGGAAGAAAGTGAAGGCAGCCTTAGTTTACATGATTCCACCTGCATGGATTTGGCCATGATAGCGAACATGAGATTCCAATTGTTTCCATGAAAAAACCAATAGTGCTCAAAACTAGTAGAAGTGGTAGTAGCAGACATACATATATCCTTGCATCATATAGTCCTTTCAGATATTGATGTCCCTTTCCTTGCTCTGCTTGAGTTGCGCCCTATTCCTCTTCTTCCACCAATCGACGCTGGCAAGGGAAATGAAACAGTGGGAGATATATTCAGCTATCCTATACCATACTGATGAAAACAATATGCATGGAACCAACAAAGATTACATTAAGGAAGAATACTATTAGCTAGATTGAAAGAGACGGAGAGACCAAAGTATTACCTGATGAATATTTGTCTGTATGTTGCAGGATTCAGATGTGTAGAGCACGTGCCATTTCTTCTCATCCTGTCCATCCTCTGCATAAGCCTCGACTTGCTTGATATGACTGAACTTGTCCCAGTCGGCGCTAGATTCACCCGCAGCCATGGAAGTGAGTACTGCTAGGTTGCAGGTCAGCAGCAAATGACTAGGCTTTACAGTTTGCAGGTAAACTGGAAGTTGATTTTCCCGGCGAGAAACTCTCAGCTGCAGTCTTCGGAGTGCACCCATGTCCTTCAGTGTCTTGAGATTTCTGCAGTAACTGATTTCAAGCTTCTGTAATTTTGGAAGATTGGAGATCTTGGCCAGTTCCGGTATGTCATACAGGTCCAGCTCAACTACAGAAACAAAGTTTTCTAGAGAGTTGAGACCTTGGACGTTCCATATTGTTAGCTTCTTCAAAGCCACTACATGAGACATAAGACCAGGAGGCATACGGCCCAGTTTGCAACGCCTGATGCAAAGTTCCTCCAGTAATGGCATAGCTTTCACTTCCGTCTCCCAAATCCACTCATCCCATTGCTCCATCCCATACAAATTCAACTGCTGGAGTTTGGGAAAAGTAGCAGCCAACTGAGATGAAGGACGGTGCCGCTGATTGTACTGTTGAACGAATTCAGGACCAATACACTTGATTACTGGAGCGTCGGCCACTTTTATCCACTCCAAATACGGGAGCGTGCACAACCCGTCAGGTAGTTGGGTGCAGCAAGGCAGATCTTCGAGGACTAGAATCTTCAAGCTCTCGAGGGGCACCATAGCTGTGGATGTCATCCATCCTGGGAGCCGACGACCAAAATATCTTTCTATGTTGATGTGTTCTATGCAAGGCTGAGGACATAGCACATCAAACACCGCCTCAATTGTTTGCTCCTCAGAATCAGAGACTTCTCCCACTCTACCATGACATTTCAAACCAAGATAGATAAGTTGTTTCTTTGCATTTACCCTTGCCTTTGCAGCCAACAAGGCACTAGATACATTTTCTAGGCTCTCTAGTGAAAGTTTATTGAGCTGGGAAAGTGACCCCAACTCTTCCAAACTACACCAGTCACCATCAGTATAGGATGGAAACCCAAATAGTGCACTCAAATTTGTAAGAGCTCGGAAACCCCTAGGAATACTATTTACAAGAGTGTCATCCATATCAAGGAACCTCAACCCTTGCAGCTTGATAATGCTATCAGGAAGTTTCATGAAACTTTCACAACCTTCAAGGCTAATATGCTGTAGGAATTTCATCTCATGGATGTTCTCTGGTAGTCTACACATATCAGTCCTCTTTAATGCCAAGTATCTCAAATGCTTGAGTTGGTACATAGATTCAACTAGTGCAGCAATATTTGCAGATTCTATATGCAAAAGACGTAGACTTGGGAAGATAGTCAACGAATCCCCAGGCTGACTTTTGAGGTTTCCAGTTAATATTAGTGATCTAAGCAATTTTTGCTCTCTTAAATATCTCCAGTCAAATTCATCGGATCCCACTCCTTTTGTTTCTATGGATAATCTAAGATAACTCGGTGATCTAAGATTTGTTTTTATAGTATCTCCATTGTGACCTACTAGTGTTTCATCCCTAGCCACAAATTGAGCAAATGAGCGAATAACATCATGCATGTTGCAAACAAGTTGACTAGGGTAATGTGGATCTACCTCTATAAGGTTCCTTACTATTAGCTCCTTATAGTACTTATTCCCTTCTTCCAAACTACGACTATATGTGTCTCCTTCAACCAATCCTTCACCAACCCACATGGACACAATTTCAGTATCATTTATCAATGTCTTTTTTGGTTTAAGGGAGAAGTGCAAGAAGCACTGTTTTATGTACGGGGATAAGTCCTGATAGCTAAGATATATGGCATAATTTAGTTCCTTTGACATGTGAGAAACTGACCAGATATCATCATTCAGGACATCTTGCCAATCACGTCGTGTTTTCTCCTTCTTGCATAAGAGTCCACCCATAACTTTTATAGCAAGTGGTAAACCATCGCATTTTGCTACAATCTGAAACCCAATATCTTCTAGCATATCAACTTCTGGTTCATTTTCCTCTGATGTGAGTATCTGCAAATAGAAACTAATTGATAAGCTGCATGCAATCCATAATAATTGCTAAACATAAGCCAGAATAATCCATTAGTTACTTTTGTAAGCTGTACGTCATGCATACAAATGAACTCATGTTATAGTGAAATTTAAGGCAAGGAAGCATTAGAAATATATAAAGTTCAGATTGGTAGGCCTATGCAAGTGTATATCAAATTAACTTAACAGTGTGGTCCCAAACGACGTCTATTATATACTCCCTCCGTTCCGATTTACTCGTCGTGGTTTTAGTTCAAATTTGAACTAAAACCACGACGAGTAAATCGGAACGGAGGGAGTAATAAATTGAGTTTTGGGAAGTACCGACCTGCTTCTTGAGCAATGACCAAGCATCTTGTGGAGCTAATTTGTCAACATGATGGTACGGATGAAGGGCTTTCATGCTTCGGGCTACAGTGTCATGTCTGGTGGTGATGAGGACTCTACTACCGGGGCCACCATAGCTAAAGGGAGTCATTAGATGTTTGTTCCATGCATCGACATCCCACATGTCATCTAGTACAAGAAAGAACTTCTTGTCCTTGATGGCGTTCTTGAGAGCATCGACGAGTAGAGCCTTGTTTTGAGCCCCACCCCCTCTAGGCAGATCTGCCCCAATGGCAGTGATGGTCGTACTTAACAACTCAACATCGGTGAAATCTTGTGTGATGCTAAGCCATATCTTCTTAGTAAACTTGCCTTCGATGGCCTCATCATTGAAGACCTTCTTGCCAAGGGTAGTCTTACCAATCCCTCCGATACCAACAATGGCGACCACGATGAGGCGACCATTCTTGTCACCTACCACCTCCCTTGTAAGCACCTCCACAAGTGCCCTTGTGTCCTCCTCGATCTTCTCTCCAACCACACCGGACCGCTCTATCAATGAATCTGTTTTGCGGTCAATGGCGGGAGACCGAGTGGTCTTCTGGTCTTGGTAGGCTTCTAGCTTGATGAAATTGAAACAGCTGCCCCTCTTGCAAATATCATCCAAATTTTGGTTGAGCATCTTGATGCGGGTGCCGATGTCGTGGGCGTGGAGGGGATTCCGCATGCAAAAAAGCAGAGGGTTAAGGCACCCCCTGTCCTTTGTTTGACCTTGCTCCATGGCCTTGAGCTGACATAGGTCGACGATGTCGGTGGCCTGGTACATGGCACGCTTCAGTTCGCCCACCCACCCCCGCACACTCTCATCGGTGATGTTCCTTCTATCAGCATCAGCAAGGAAATTCTTGAGGTCCCCAAGCTTGATGCTCAGGTCTTTGATCCCATCGGATACGCCGATTAGCATGGCCACCTCCTCTTTGGCCACCTCGGCAAGCATGCTGGTCACGTAGGATGCCAAAGCATCCAGAACCCCCGCCATTGGCTGCAGGGTAAGCTCACGCTTGAGCTGGTACTAAAAACAAGCATGCAAATAAAAATTAGTGCTCTGTATTACTACCTCGCTTTTTCACATCAACAATCCAAAGCTAACAGCAAGGATAATCAGATTCAGTCACTAGAGACTAGCAACAAATCCCAAGGAAAAATGTGGCTTGCAAAGTAGAAGACAGTGCACACAAATTTGGCTTGAACAAACACCAGCAGTTCAAACGGAAATGCACAAGATCAACGGTTTCAAAGAGAGAAAGGTAGCTAGAAAGTGTGGTGCAGCTGGAATCAGCTAAGTACCTTGAATCGACCGGAGAGATCAGAGACGGATCTTGGGTTCACCCTTAGTCCAGAGCAAAAACTAGAAAGTGCTCTCTGGGAAGTAGGTGCAGGGTTCGCTCGCGCTTTCAGCTGGTACTGAAAAGAAACATGTAGTTAAAATGAGTCCTCTGTATTACAAGTTACGGCGCACCACATATTATACATTTCCAACAATGACTCCCTTTAGCTGGAATCAGCTAAGTACCTTGAATCGACTGGAGAATCAGAGACAAATCTTGGTTCGCTCATGCTTTAGCTGGTACTAGATAGATCTCCCTTCCTCTCTGGGAATTAGTTGCAGGATTCGCTCATGCTTTAGCTGGTACTGAAAATAAAGATGCAAACAAAATTAGTCCTTTTTACAACTGCCTTCCACACACGAACAATCCCATGCTAAAAATTGGTTCATCATGGAAAAGAAGGATAATCAAATTCCGTCACTAGAGGCTAGCAACAAATCCAAAGGCAAAAATATGTGGCGTGCAAACGAGAAGACTAGACACAAAATTGGCTTGAAATAAATCTGATGTGGTACCAAACACCAACGATTCTAAAAGAAATACATAAAAGCATCTCCTTCAGAGATAAAAAACAGAGCTAGAGTAAGCATGGCATGGTCGATCGAGCTGAAATTAATAAATTACCTTGAATCAACTGGTGAGATGAAAGATGAGAAACGGATCTTGTTTCAGTGGCTTGAGCTGGTACTGAAAAACTAGAAAGATCTCCCTTGCTATCTGAGAGGTAATTACAGGGTTCAGTTTCAGTGGCTTGAGCTGGTACTGAAAACAAGTATGCGAACAAAATTAGTCTTCTTTATTACTACCTTTCACATATAAATCAACAGCACACGCTAAAAAATGTTTCAATTGGAGAGATGAGCAGTGGGTCTTCTTCCTTGATCCTTGCAGATTTTTAGAGCAAGCAGCTAGCTGGGAGGTGGAAGTGGGGCTTTGAACCTTTGTAGACCGTCTGTATGTTCATGGTGGGGTATTTAGATACGAAAATGCCGAGGGTATTTCTTTTTTCCATTGACACAATTATGTTGCATATATGCTGCCCCGACAGAGAGAATTTGAGATATGGCAATCATCAGCGAAAAAAGAAGAAAATGCTTTCTGAAAGGTACGTGCATGTAAGGCTACTGCCACTATCTATCTATCTATCTGTCGCACAGGGTACCCTCCACTAGCAGATTATTCAGAATCTGATTCCGATTGCCACAGGCACATGCAAATGCTGCATTGCTGATCAAGACGCATTTCTGCTTGCCTCTGATTCCCCTCCCTTCCGTGAAAGAAGAAAGGGGGGATTTCATCCTGCCTAGCTTTTGCTATGTTTTACTTAGTTGCTTCCTTCCAGAATACAAACATCATTTGCTTGTACTGAAGAAAAAACATACAACACACTGGACCATCCAAATATGTCTTACCGAATACCGATACGCTGTGGATTTTACCGTCTAAACTTCGGCCTCGCCATCATTTCATCCTGGATATATTATCTCTGAACTTCTATGGCGTATATTTTTCTTAAATCAGGCTAGAACCGCTAGAGTATGAACTACGTACTCCAGGCAGGTTATTTGACTAGTGAGCGAGATGAAAAAAAAAAAAACAGATGGCCCCCGTGTCATCCCTGGGTCGCCTCCCTCTCCGGCTCCCCCGTCTCACCGCCTCCGGCTATAGGGTCGCAAGGGCAAAGCCCCTCACACTACATGGTGGCGGCAGGCAGCTTCCTCCTTCCGTCTCCTTCCCTCCTGCCATGGCCCCGGGAACCTTTCCCGAGTCTGCGACGATCGTCGCAGACGCGCCGGCACGCCGTGCTGCCTGGTCTTGGCTGGCCGGGGTGGATCTCCATTTTGGGATGCGGAGATTGTGGATCTGATCGCTTGAGTTTTTTTTCTCGCCTATGCATAGCTTTGGTCTTATGAATTTGCTAATTGCGGGTGTGTTTTTGTGTGCGTGCGTTGATGCTGGTTCTGTGCATCCTAGCTATGCAGAGGCCGCGTATGTGCTCTTTGGGTTTGTATCCTCTTGATGTTCCTTTTTTAGCTAATAAAATCCGCCCTTTTATCCAAGAATTGTTATTCATTGACAGACATGTATGAGCGGCATTTCCTAAACGGCGAGTTCATATACAGTGAAGTTGGTTTTCTGCAATTATCCAAGCATGAGTGAGGCGACTCAGGGGGCGACTGCGGGGGCGACCGCCGCCCGTGCTCGACCTCCGCCTCCTGCCCTCGGCTTGCGGCGGCGAGTTGGGGCCCGCTTCTGGGCGCTAGCTGACGACGACGCGGACGATTCAGATGGGGAGACGGACACGGGCTCGCCGGAGTCTCCTCCATCGCCGACGCCTTCTGATCTAATATGTGAGTTTTTTCATTCAGGCTACGATGAGGAGGAGGTGGCATCGACAATAGACAAGGTGCTACCCCTAGACCTAGATGATCCGGCAAGGATAGGTTTACATACGGGGGAGAAGACGGAGATGATCCGGCGAGTCATTCACCGGAGGACGGCGGCGACGGCGATCAAGCCATGGAAAGGACCTTTACCTAAGGTACGTCTTCCATGTCTTACTCTTGGTGACTTTTTGGGTTCTTGGAGGGTCATTAAAGATCGCCGGAAGAAGAATCGGTAGATGGCGGCGCCGTCGCTGGCATTGGATCTCGGTAAGATCCGGGCTACATCGGAGGCTCGTTTGAAATCTCTGTTGGGCCAAGCTGGGCCTGGTTTGATGAGTGTGGACTTGGGCGCAACAGAATCTGGGCAAGTGGCCCAGGTAGCGACCCAAGCCAAGGAGGCGAGCCGATCGACGCCTGTGGTACGTGACTTTGGCTCGCGAACGGAGTTGGGTCACGTACAGCGCTGCACTAGGGTTCCCGTGTTCGCTACGCCGGGTTTCCCCAAGCTAGGATCGGGATGCGCGGCTCGAGTGCCTCCGCCGGCCGCGATCGCCCGGCGCGGAAGCCATGGCAGGCCGGGGGGGGGGGGG